>JAKWBJ010000228.1:4143162-4792295 GCA_023159175.1 Wohlfahrtia magnifica
AAAGATTACTGAAGCTGCGTGCTGTTGTTGTTGCTTTTTTAACTTGTTAATAGTTTTTTTTTTCAAAGTTTTTACCCTGTTTTTGTGGTGTTGTATGGTTTCTTCTATTCACTTTTGCCAACCATTCCATTGCTACTTGCGTGTGTGTGTGTGTGTGTGTGTGTGTATACGTTTGTATAACAATGATCTGTACCACCAATACCACAAACAGGTTTCTCTGTATTTTTTGTTTTGTTTTCTCTACATCTCGAAGTTTATTTTTTGCTTTTTTTTATTAAAATCATATTTTTGCTTTTAGCTTATATCGCTTCCTCTCTCTCTCTCTCTCTCTCTCTCTTGTTATTTCTCTCCGGCTCTATTTATTGAAAGTATTTGCCATTAATTTAAAAATGTCTGCATGCTTAGCGCTATATTTTTTAACTTATTTTGTATAAAAAGGCATTTTTATATATTTTTTTAAATTTCAACTTTGATTTTTCCATTTTATGCATCTTAACTTACATCGTAATTGCAATTTTTTTAATTTAAATAATTTTCTCTTAAAAATATTTGGTGCAGTCGATTAGAAATCTGTTACAATATTTTTTCTTGTTGGATTTTTAAGCTCCAACAAAAATATATTGGTGAATATTTGACAATAAATGTTCATTAACAAAATTAATAAAAAGAAAAGTTTATATGAAACGAATTATGTGAAAAGTATGTCTGTGTAAAGAAAACTTGTATGTTAAAGTTTGCTCTTATACTTTATAGTATAGTAGCAATAGGCCTGATTGTATAAGCATTTCTGGTTAAAGGTTTTAATAGTTGATAATATTCTTAGCAATGACAGCCATTCACAAATATTTGACGCAAGCAATGGTCGGCTGACTTTAATTCTCAAACGAGTTGAACTCTATAAGCGTGAAGATGAAGATCTTTATGCAAAATATTGCTCAAAGTTTCTCTGGTGACGCCCAAATGTTGCGAACGTCGACGGTGTTCCAGGCTCATTCTCAACACTGTGCTGTACAGCGGCTATGTTGGCATCACTAGAGCCACTATGAGCAAATTTTTTTGATCTACGAGGGCTGATTGATATTGAAGCTACCTAAGTAGGAAAGAAACATTATTTTTCAAAAACCATTCATTTCTCAACATAGTCTCCTTTTAGCTCAATACACTGAGTAAGACGATTATACAACTTTTTATACCATCTGAATAATACAATTTTGGGAACTCCTCAAAATACGCATTAGTTTCGGTAATCACTTCTTCGTTTGAAATGAATCTTTTTCCTGCGAGCCATTTTTTCAAGTTTGGAAACAGGAAGACGTCACTAGGGGCTAAATCTGCACTATAAGGTGGATGATCAACCAATTCGAAGTGGATTTCTCGTAGCTTTAGCATCTTATCTAATGCTGTGTGAACCGGTGCGTTGTCTTGAAGAAAGAGCACTTTTTTCTTGTTTAAATGTGGTCGTTTTTCCTTGATTGCATCAACCAATTGATCCAATAATGCACGATAATACTCTCCTGTGATTGTGAATCCCTTTTCAAGATAATCGATGAGCAATATTCCGTGTGCATTCCAAACTACAGTGGCCATAACCTTGCCAGCCGATTTCGCTGTCTTCGCCTTCATCGGAGCACTTCCAACAGCTTCCACCCATTGCTTAGATTGATTTTTGGTTTCACGTGTGTAGTGGTGGACCAACGTTTCATCAACAGTTATTAATCTACGCCAAAAATCAGAAGAATTATGCTTTATCATGTCCAAACACCGCTGTGAAGTGATCTGTCGAACTCGTTTTTGTTCAACACTGAGCAAACGCGGCACCCATCATGCCGATAGGTTTTTCATATGCAAATGTTCATGCAAGATGTTGAACACACGTTCATATGATATGTTTACCATTTCAGCAATCTCACGTATTTTGACCCGGCGATGATCATTCATGATATCGAGGATTTTCTTGACATTTTCTTCAGTAACCACCTTTTTCGGCCTTCCTGTTGATGGTATTGTTGCAGTGCTTGTTCGGCCCCGTTTAAACTTAGCAATCCAATATTTTACCAAATAATCTGACGCAGCAGATTCACCGTAATGTTTACCAAGCTTTTCTTTTGTCTCTTTCGCCGTTTTGCCTTTCAAATAGTAGTGTTTAATCGCTACACGAAATTCACTTTTTTCCATTTTCCAAGAAACACAAAAGTTGCTTACTTCAAACGACTACAACAAATAAAATAATCGATGAATTTGGCTAAAATTTTAACAGCTGACGTTTGACAGATCGTAATTTCTAAGAAATTTAGCGACTAAATTACGCACAGCAGTCTCAGAAGGAATCTGAAAAGTTGCTAGAATTTTACGAATTGATACAGCAAAATTTTAACCATTTTGATACTAAATTTTCACAATTAAAATTCTTTGTTCAAGGGTGTAGCGTTCCATATAATTCTTGATATTTCATCATTTTAGAGCCAAGTTACTTTCTTCCCTCAAATTTTCACATCCTGAATTTTTGTTTCGCTGCCTTCCAAGAGTTAGCTGACGTTTTTTTTTAACTCTTCAGGATAGCCGAGTATTGAAATTAATGTATTGAAAATTAATGCATATTCCGGCTAAGTTCGTCTGACTGATTCTAATCAAAATTGATTTTAACAAAAATATTTGTGCACCAAAATAATATCATGTTACCGATTATTATCTGTAGAAGTATCAGGTGTTTTTTTTCTACAGTTAGACCAGGTAAATCATAATATAACAAAGAAATATATTTTTAATATCGGCTTTAAATGTTTAAATTTAGAAATGCAATACAACAAAAACAAAAACAAAATTGTTCCGGTAAGAAATGAAATATTCTTTCATTCATATGGCTGGTCTTACAGCATTCCATTCGATCGGACCAATTTTCGAGAACTTTTTCGTGTGTACGTGATTGTACCTCGGCAATGGCATCATTAATGTAGCCCTTCAAATGTTCAATTGCCTCTGGTTTAACGTCGCCTCACAAAAAATATTCCAACGGTGTCAAATCGCAGCTTTTTGGCGCCGAACTGACATCACCATTTCCTACCTACGAAGATGAAAATGAGCTTCATCCGAAAAGATGATTTCGTTTGGCAAAATTGACATCTCGTTGGCCCACCTAGCGATGTAAAAACGAAGCAGATGGTCGTGCGGCTTCAACTCTTGAACAAATGAACTTTGTGAGGCATCAGACCGAGACCTTTTCGCATAATTCAACGTAAACTGGTGCGTGACATGTTCAATTCTTGAGAACGATAACGAGTTGGTATTGATGGATTCTCAAGCACACTCTCAGCCACAGCTTCGATATTTTCGGGTGTAAGTACTGTACGAGCACAATGAAACCATTTTCACGAACTTTAGCAATAAATTTGTCTATACCGGGCACTGTTGGTCCTTCTCTGCGACCAAATTTTGTACGACATTTTCATGCAATTTCCGACCAATTGTCTTGGTAAATTGATTCATTTCGTTCAGTGGTGATAATATACTGAATTTTGTGACAGAATAATTTTGTACGACATTTGATGAATGAATTTTGTGACAGAATAGAACGACATAAGTATTGCCAGATTCGAAATAACCACTGGTTCAAATTTAAACCAAAAGATGGCTCACACGTGATTTCGGTCATGAGGCTATCACAACTGGCTCGTAAAAGGCACAATTTGGAACACCAATGTTCATAACATTTTCGCAGCATATGCGGCCGTATTTTGCCAATAACACTTCGAATGTTAATTTCCAGGTGTTCAATTATCTTTGGTTTATCGATGTAGACAAGTGGTGGCCAATTATTTGGATCGTTAGGTGATATTAATCTTGCATTAAAAGTTTATTCGAGTAAATCATTTGTATCGTGTAGCATGTGTCTCCGTCCTGTTAGAATCACATGTCAATAAGATTAATACCAGCTAATTGAGGCATGGAAACATTTGTAATCATAGTCCCTATACCGTTCACCACTGACAATAACATTCTGACCATCATGGCTTTTGCAGACTCCGCAAACCCATAAAGCAAACCAAACAGTAATTTTCTGCAGATGTAATAGTGTTCGGACAAAAGTTTGTGAATTATCCTCAGTCCAAATGTGATAAGTTTGCTTATTTATGTAAACATTCATACAAAAATGACTTTCTTCTGAAAGCAAAATTTTGAATCTTAAAGTTTGACGAGCAGAACTAACAATTTTCAGGCGTTTTCCTAGTGTTAGTCCTTCCATAATGAAATGTCAAACCAAGCTAAACAAAAAGAACTATCAGCTGTTAACTCGTTTGTCAATAAAGTAGCGTTGCCAACTCAAAGTTTTAAACCTCTAAAAAAACACATGGTCTAAGCGAAAAACTAATGTAATTTAATTTGACAGAACCATGTTTTTTTATATAAAATCCGCATAATTTAAAACTTTATTTCTCTGGTTACTTAATATGTATGTCTAGTTTATATTGTAATCTTAAGACATAAAAAAGTGATATTTTTTAAATTAATTTATGCAGTGTAAATTTATCACTTTTTATAACACCTTTTAAATCTTTAGATGGTGGCTTTTCTACCGTTCGTGTTTCTTGCTGCTTGTTTTCTTGTAGTCGTTACGAAATGTTTTAATTAAAAATTATATTTTTTTTTTAATTTTTCAGTTTTTTTTTTTTTTTGAATTATCAATACCTCTGATTTGGTGCGGTTGATTTTGATTGATGTTTTTGGTTTGAACAGTAAAAATAAAGTTAAAAAATATATTTCATCTAAAGCAAGTAATTTATACGTACTGAGATCATACAAAAGTGCACACTTGAATTGTTTATGTGGTTTTATATAAAGTTTATGCAAAAAACTGGGTTACATCCATGCAATTCCGGTCTTCTCAATTATAAATTAAATTTTAGTATAACCATAGGCAAAGAATCTTGCTGGCAGGCTTGGATCCTCGGTCTGCCATTCAATGACTACTGTATAAGTTGTCAGGTTAAGGAAGAGGAGAGGACTGACGAATATTTCTTATGTCAGTGTCCGAACCTTAAGGATATTAGGACCGTTTTCTCTGGTAGACCGTTTTTGCATGTCATATCAGACCCGGTTGATATAAATCACAAATTGCTGTTTTTGTTATTTCTTTTTTGTGCATGCGTCTGGCTAGTTCGTTTCGGGCCGGCGCGCGGACTTGTAGATACACCTGTACACTACCTCCGATGGGCATCGCAGTGCGATCAGTATATGGACCCAAGTGAGCTGAACTCGTGTCTGGCTACCTGTTGTAACTAACTAACTAACTAAGCCATTTATAATTGCTGATAAGTAATTTTATGGCAGTTTTGGTTAAAAAATCATGTGTGTGAAGATAAGTTTAGAATTTTTAGCCGATGCACTTCTGTTAAAATGTGTCTTGGCTATAACAGAGCACTGTTATGTTATTAAGAGAGTACTGTAAAAAAATTTTTTATTCTAATTTGATACAATTCTCATTTTGTAAAGCACATAAAAATAGAAATGTTTTAAGCAGGCTGGTGGGGATGGAGGGAGAAAAAACAAACTGTTAGACATAGTGAAGGACGTTTATTGATCGGGAGGAGTTCCAGAACAATATCCGAAAAATGTCATCCACCCACATATCATCATTTTTGAGAAAAAGTATCCTTATCGTGGAAGAGCCTAAAATGGGATTTTTACGAAAAAATGCTATAACTTTTGAAAAAACAAACTGTTAAACATAGTGGAGGGCATTTATTAATCGGGAGGATTCCCTAAACAACGTCCGAAAAATTTCATCCATCCACATATTACCATATTTGAGAAAAAGGTTGCTTATCCTCTGTTATAGACAAGACACAATTTATCTTCACACACATTAAAAAATCAATCACAATTAATAATGAGAGAGCAAGTGTATCATAATCATGCATAATCATGCAAAGGCCTCCAAATTTGGATTTCATATAGGTCTCTCGAACTTTTAATCGAAGCAAAGCTTAATATATGATGTATTGGGTCCGCCAAATAATTTTTTATTTTTTGAAAACAGGGCGCAAAACATCGAGTGTAGCTTCGGCTGTGTGGCACGTGGCGCCGTCCTGTTGAAACCAAATGTTGCTAATATCCTCCTCTTCAATTCTTGTGATCAAAAATTCGTTCAACACGGCCCGATAACGATCGCCATTGACTGTAATGGCCACTCCTTGCTCATTTTCGAAGAAAAATGGCCCAATTATGCCTCAGGACCAAAATCCGCACCAAACAGTGACTCGTCTTGGGTGTATCGGCTTTTCAATGTATGCGTGCGAGTTTTAAGGGCCCCAAATGCGACAATTTTGCTTGTTTACATACCCGCCAAGATCAAAATGAGCTTCATCTGAAACGATGATTTTTTTGGCAAAATCGGCATCTTCTGTAAGTCGATCGCAGGCCCACTTAGCGCAGCGAAAAAAGCGTATATAATATAATATCGTTACAATTAAGCAAAGATTTGTCATCTGTCATGACCCAAAATTGGGGGTGGCATGGTGTAGTGGTTAGAGCGCACGCATAACAACACAACGAAGGAAACATTTAATTGTGGTTTCGAATGTTTAATAATAAAAAAGGCTTCAACTTCTTCCCTGCAGACAACTCCATCTAAAAAAAATAAAGAAAAAAGCCCCCCTTACCCTTCTCGCATACCTATGGCGCTGATGACAAACATTAGACGAATGATCAGGAAAAACACGCCACCAACTGGAAAAAAATTACGATGCTAAAGTTAAGATCACCACTAATTAGCAAGGATCTTTACCACTACACAAAAAGAAAATAAAATAAAATCATATGGAGGAAGCTACAGCGGATTAATCATCTACTTAGCTTGAAATATCAAATTGATTAAAGAAACTGATACAAAGCAATAGTTGCTTTGTGGAAAGCCAATATGCTCCCTAGAGGAGTGACGGAGAAAAAACATGACCCAAAATTATTCTCCACCACTACGAGAGTTGCATCGCTTGACCAGGATGTAGAGCTATCTTGTTAGTGTCACAGTTTGCATGTATTGATATTGTCAAGCTCTACTTTTAGAGAGTCAGATAACATCTCTCTTTACTGACAAGCAATGTAAACAACAACAATGCTTTCTTCTAAATTATATCAAACGAGTAGGTTAGTTTTTAATTGGGCCTTTACACAAGTCAGAAGCCCTCACGCTTAAGACACAAATAGAAGGAACGTGACGGCCTTCTTAACACCCTCTTCTTGACTTCCACAATGTTTCCATTAAAAGATGGTGTTCATTACTGGTACTAAAGGCAAATGTCTATATAATTCTACAATATATCCATTAAAATATTTAAGTTTTTATGCAAACTGAAGATTCTTAGTATTGCATACAATTTTCTGCCTTACCCAGGAGCTCGTATATGCTCGTAATAATCTATTACATATTGGGTTTGAGCTAGCGGGACAGATAGGGTTTTCCAGCATAAACTTAATTCAGATATCAAGGGTTGCCGGTAGTCTCTTAACCTATTGTTCCTGGGTGCTCTTCTTTTGGAAATACGTGTAGTGAAAGTGATTGAGATCCAAATAACACAAAAGAGTAATTAAATTGATGAAAAATTATATTGCAACGGATTAGTGAATGTTTGGACAACCCTTGATTGTCAATTTTTTTTTCTTTTTCTGTTACTCGTCTATGTAACATATGGCTTCCACAAAGCATCTCCATCTTACATGTCTTAGTTCCTGGATAATTGCGCGTCTCCAGGTGTTTCTTTATCTAGAATTCTATTTGAGTGACATTCTGGATATACAAGCGGAACTTTTTCAAATGGTGTGACTGATTCACCCACATTTATACAAGTCATGTTCCACAATTCTGTGTTACTTATGGTGTAAGACCAATAAGTCAATATTCCATTGCCAAGTTTTTTTTTACATAAAGAAAGTTTGTTTCTTGAGTCTTTCGTTTTATAATTAAAATAAGTGCTGTTTTGATTTTTACGGCACATCATATATTAGCATCGAAAAAAATAAATTACTGGCAACAATTTTTAAAAGTTTATTACATAATGCCTGTTCGACCGCAACGTTTAAGTACAAACATTGCAGCCTCAAGCCGATGTTCTCAAGAATTGGTACTTTTAACAAAAGGATCTTGCTTATTTTGCTTCAATTAGTACATGAATTTGGTTTTAAAAACCCTCTCAAATTGAATACAAATATAAAGGGTCCACCAAATAATTTTTTATTTATTTTTTTTGAAAATGTTATTAAAAAAAAACAGCTGAATATTTTCTCAAATTTCTTTTTTATTTGAAAGTACAATCCTTTCGGTTAACAATGGAAAATAATTTTATTCAAATGTCTACCTCGGCTCTCCATGCAGTAGCCTACACGATCGGTCCAATTTTTAAGCACATTATCGAATGTTAGCTTCACGAATATTGTCCTTTAAAGCGTCAATTGTCTCTGGCTTGTTAGCGTAACACTTATCTTTGACGGCACCCCACAAATAATAGTCCAATAGTGTCAAATCTCAGCTCCGAGGTGGCCAAATGACATCAGCTCTGCGGCTGATAATGCGATCTTCAAAAACAGGGCGCAAAACATCGAGTGTAGCTTCGGCTGTATGGCACGTAGCGCCGTCCTGTTGAAACCAAATGTTGCTAATATCCTCCTCTTCAATTTTTGTGAACAAAAATTCGTTCAACATGGCCCGAAAACGATCGCCATTGACTGTAACGGCCACTCCTTGCTCAAACAGTGACTCGTCTTGGGTGTATCGGCTTTTCAATGTATGCGTGCGGGTTTTCTGTGCCCCAAATGCGAAAATTTGCTTGTTTACATACCCGCCAAGATCAAAATTCATTCTGAAAAGATGATTTTTGATTCTGCAACATTACCATGATTTTCAAAGTAATGTTGCAATATTTCCCTGCGTTGTTCAAGCGTATGCACAGCCATATTCGTTCAGCGGAAGGATAAAACTAATTTTCTGTCAAATCAGACATGAGCTAAGTGTTACCATTCACGAAATAAGCACTAGTTGAACATACAGATTTAAAAAAAACTCAAATAGTTTTTCAAAATTTTTCAATGCTTCCAAAAAGTTATTTTGATATTTACTACCTTAGCTTGTTTTTTTCTATTCGAATTGCTATCAAAAACATTTCTAACAAAGTAACAAACTTTTGAACTTTCCTTAATATTGAATTGTTGCTAAAACAAACAAAAAAGGAGTATTTTCCACTTTTTGTTAGTACAATTGTTGTTATAATGGGTTGCAATTTTTGGTTGTTTTTTTCCTTAAAAACACATTTTACTGATGGCATTTTTTAATTTTTTGCCTTTAAAATCCATGTATTCATTTGGTTCATATATTTTATGTTTTCCATGCGAATGTATTGGTAAAGCAATGCAGTTTGACTCTTTTTAGTTTATTTTTTCTGTTGTTTTTTCACTGTGGCAATGGACAATCATATTTTAGACAGCAACAGTAACAAAAGCAATAATAATAACAACGACAACATTGGCAGCAGCAGCCGCAGCATTAGTAACTGCAACAACTACAGCCATAGCAATAACAACAATATTAAATGGTATTGTAAGTAGTAGGCCAACAACATGTAATAACAGCAGTGACAACTTTTAGCACATGAAAAACAAAAAATAAAAAAAAGCCACAAAAAAAACATGAACAAGATGAAAACTACCACCACCGTCAACAGCAACAACAGTTCAATAGCAACAATAACGCAAAAGGAGTTGCATATTTTAGTTGTTTCAGTGAGTGTGTGTGTTTTATACATTTTTTTTTTAATTTCGGTGAGAAAGAAAACAATAATACAACACAGAGAGCAAATCTGAACGAAGAAGAGAAAATATTTTTTTGCCTGCTTGTTGTGTAAGCAGACCGATCGTACGAATATTGAGCGAATAGGTTGGAGTTTTTATATTTTAATTTTGATCATTAACAGTGTTGCCATTTAGGCATATTTTGCCTTTTGTTAAGCAGACTAAATATAATTTTTATAGTCATGGCAGATGCTGATAGTTTTTAGCTTCTATTGATATCGTACAAATTACACCTGTTTAAAGTCATATTTGCTAAGAACGAAATGATATTTTTATGAAAGTATGCTTAAACGATATATCGAATACAGAATCTTAAGGCGGGGAGTATAATATAGTCTATTTATGCCTCTTTGTCGGAACATCAACAACCAAATAACTTCTATAGTTTCACAAGCATAGCTTCAAGCGATTGATACGTTTTTTTTATTACCCGCTTAAATTTTTTCTTTGTCATTTATTTTGGTAGCGTATGGCTTTTGCCTTGTTTCAGTCTTATTAATTAATTAATTTTAAAGCCAAGTAGCTGATTAGTCTATTGTTGTTCATCTCCATGTGATTGTGTAGTGGTGAACATCCTTCCTAAGTGGTGGTAGTAGTCCTTACTTAGCATTGCCATTTTTCTCCTAATTGTTCGTGCGATGTTTGTCGTTATCGCCAGAAGTAAGCTGCAATGTTAGGAGAGCTTCTTTTGGATAGATTTGTCTGAAGGGGGTATTACATAATTCCGGCAATAGCGTTTAGAGTTTGGGCTTTGAGATCATTCAATTTAACTTTTCAGTGTACACTTACAATTTATCGTAACGCTTGAAAAAATGTTAAGTTTCCGTATAGGACAGGTTAGGTTATGTGGGCCGCTCGTAACTTAAAGTTCCTGTTAAAGCTCTTTGTCCCATTTCCATACAAATCATAAACTATATAGGGTGGAGCATTAAAAGTTTAAAGTTTTTTTTATTTATTTTTTTGTGTTGAAGTACAATTGTTCCGGTTAGAAATGAAACATTATTTCATTCATATGGCTTCCGCGGCTGTCCTCACAGTACCCTATTTGATCGGACAAATTTTTGATAACTCTTTCGAGTGTATGCGGTCGTATATGCGGTCTCGTCAATGGTATCACGAACATTGGCCTTCAAATGTTCAATTGTCTCTGTCATAACACTTGTCTTTAACGGCGCCCTACAGAAAATAGTACAACGGTGTCAAATCGCAACTTCTTGGCGGTCAACTGACATCACCATTTCGGCTAATTAAACAACCATCAAACGTTTGATGCAATAAATCGATTGTGAGAAGTTGCACTATCCTGTTGAAACTAAACATCGTTCTTATCAATACCACGAAGAGCGGCACAAAAAAATCGGTTTTCACATTGCGCGTCCTCATTTTTAAAGAAATATGGGCCAATGATGCCTCCGCTCCACAAGCCGCAACAAATAGTCACTCGAAATGGGTACATTGGCTTCTGTGAGACTACGCCTGGCTTTTCTGAGCCACATATACGGCAACTTTGCATATTAACATACCCATAAGGTGAAATGAGCTTCATCCGAAGAGATGATTTTTGAAGTTTATTTTTAATTTTTTTATATTTTTTTTTTTCGTTGCAATTTCCGACCAATTGTCTTTGTTTTGGAAATAAATTTCCAATAAATCCCAACGTTGCTCAAGCGTAAATCGATTCATTTCGTTCAGTGGGTATAATATACTAAATTTTGTGACAGAATAAATAAATAAATAGATAAATGACGTAAGTATTGCCAGATTCGAAATAACCGCTGGTTCAAATTTAAACCGATAGATGGCCCACCCGATACAATAAAAAGGCTGTACTAATCAAAACGTCCTTAACAATCCAAATGAATGTAAAATTTCTTAAGTCCCTGTGAGATTCAACAGGTACTTTTGACAAACTTTATCTTTGATTTTACGTCTCTTTCTTATCTAAACGGTCTTATCTTATCGGTCTAAGTTAAAAATTGCGTCATTTGTTCAATAACCAGCAGTTATGCGGAGACGAACGTCATAATGAATCATCATCATAAATGACTTGTTAGAATAATTGTCTAAGTTTTCATTTTTGACGGAAATTGATTTTGTCTTGCAGAAGTCTGTTTGACGCAATAAATCGATTGTCGCATGGGATGTGTGGCAAGTTGCACTATCCTGTTACAACCAAAAATCGTTCACATCAATATTATATAGAGCGGGTACAAAATAATCGGTTATCATGGTGAGAAAGGAGTCTTCATTAACCGTAATTATTGCGCCGTCCTCATTTTAAATATGGGCCAACGATGCCATCGCTTCATAAGCCGCGTCAAACAATCTCATTTGGGTTTTCTGAGCTCCAAATATGGCAATTTTGCTTCATCCGGAAAGATGATACTAAATGATCATAAATTTCCAATAAATCCCAACGTTGCTTAAGCGTAAATCGATTAATTTCGTTCAGTGGAGATAATATACTGAATTTTAAGACATAAGTATTGCCAGATTCGAGATAACCGCTGTCTCAAATTTAAACGGATAGATAGCCTACCCGATAGATGTACGTAAGACACCCGCCTACCAACCAAGAAGTCCTTGGTTCAATCCCTGGCTAGATTTTTAGCAGTGCTATTACCTCATAACACTCCAAGCGACTTGTTATGAGTATTTACGCTGCATCTGCCTTTCGGAGCCGGCGTTAAATTATAGGTTCCTTTCTATGAGTCCAAAAGTGGAATCGGGTAAAACTCACTGATTGAGAGGGAAGGAGTCCCTCTTGTTTTACTTGGTATGTGGCGGAAATTATGTATGAGCTTTTAAGTCTCCTTAAAAACGCTACATATACCGCACTTTTGTCACCACAACTTGAAATATTTGTTTGTGTCTTTGGATGTTTTAGCCATACGTTTTAGTTACCGTGTCGTTTTAACCTTAAACATATAAAATGTTGCAAAGGCAACATTTAATCTTCTTTTTCAAGTTTTCCTTTTTTTTCTTATGTTTATATAAAGATGTCGTTGGTTTTTTTTGTTGCTTTTTTGTGTATTTTAAACTATTAGTAGACTAAACAGAAATGCAACACGCAATTTGTTGTTATAGTTGTTTTTTTTTTTCTTGCTTTATTTGCTGCTATTACTTCTATAAATATTCTATATAGCGAAGAAAAAAAAAGAAGAAGAAGAAGAAAATTAGAGAATGTTGGCTGACAAAATCAGATAAAAAAAAATACAAAAATGCAGGAAAAAACAAAAACAAGAAAGAAAAAAAACTTAAGCAACATGTTGGAATGTTGTTGCAACAACTGTATAAATGTTGAAATGTTTTCAATATATCTTTTTCTTCTTCTTCCTTATCTTTCTTTCAAGTGTTTTTTATGTTTTATATTTGAGTTTTATTTCTTTGGTAATAAAAATCATAAAAGTTTTCTTTAAACGGTTTTAATTTTTTACGCCTGTTTTTGTTTTTGTTTTTAAGATTATAGTGCATTTGATCGGCACCTACTACAACTACGTTGCAAAGATGTAACGACATTTATTGCATGTTTCCCAACAACAAATTATGATTATGTTTATATTTAATAGACATAATAAATTAAAAAAATGAAAGAAAAAAAAACTTAAATTTTGTGTCATTTACCACATCAATTTTGAATTCATTTATAAACCAAATAATATTCATATTCATTCGTTTATATGATGCCAAGCATTTAACCATTAAATAGGCCCATGCCATCTCATCTTATATTGTAAGTGCTCTGTTATGATTTGTTATCATTTTCCATTTAAACACTAAATAGCACAGCAGGCTAAATGGAAGGCAAAACACCGAAGAAACTAATTTTGCATATGGCATTCTGTTGCATTACGTTTGCATTTAAGCCAGAAAACTACAATGACAATCGTAATTTTCTGTAAAGCCAGCTAAAAATAATTGCCATATATTACATACGGCTTTAAGGTGCGTGAATGTCACAAGTAAAAAATTACAATAATTTGAAATGAAAAGATTTCAGAAAAGCAAAACATTAATAAAAAAACAACTTTAAATATGCACTAAAATTACAATAATAAAAATATGTAATTCAAATTGAATTCAACCAAAAAAAATTTTAACCTTTTTAGGTAAGTTTATAGCTTAAAAGATAGATGCAACCATGGAGCGATTAGATTTGTTACAGATATTTAGGTTTTTGAAGCTGCATTTTCTTCTAATCACTGTTAATGAGTTGGCCTATTTAAAAGTACAAAAATATATAGAAATTTGACTGAAATTAAGACAAAAATTAACCACTACCGTGGAAAGATATAAAATTAAATTTGTTTTAAATAGATTGACCTTAAAAAATGTACTGACTTTTTGAGTTATATAGCAATTTGGGTCAATGCATGAACTAATTCTTGTAGCCCATCTACATTAAAAAAAAAATAAATAAATAAATAAAAACTACTAACCTACTCGATTTTAAAGGAAACGTTATCCAGTGAGAGCATTTTGCATCAATGGAAATGAATGGTAGTTGGACGTAAGAAGATCTGGCATAAAGGTTGATTTTTGCAGTTTATACTGAATAGGAAATTTCTGTTCTACCACATACAGAACATGACTTTGATGCCTGTAACCAGGGATGCCAGATGACTTTTATTAAAAATCGGCACTTCAAGATAAAACATCGGCAAAAAATCGGCAAATTAAAATTTCCTATTTTAATCTAACAAAACATGTAAACCAACATAAATATAAAAAAAAAATAAATAACAAATCAACGTTATTTATACAAAAAACTGCATTTTATTGTTAACACAATGGTCACATTTCTATTCGAGAAAAAAATGAAAAGTAAAGTGCAGAGAAATTGTTCATTGCAAACAAAAGCAAATTTTATCAAGATAATGATCCCAAATACATCTCAGATGTCACAAAACTTTCGTTGATCCGTTACCATTCCAAATTTTAGGAAATATGCACGCGAAACCTAGAACTCTATGTAGTTGAAAATTTATGGATTAAAAAAAAACAGCCCATCGGGTAATTCTTCTTTGTTAGTACAATTACTATGCTTTATTATTTAAAGGGTCCGCCACGAATATGGTTGTGTATATGCTTGAACAACGCTGGGAAATATTGCGACATTACTTTGAATATCATGGTAATGTTGCAGAATGTGTGCGATGTTTTCAGATGAAGCTCATTTTGATCTTGGTATAATTATAGGGTCCGCCATCTAACGTTTTTGTGAATGGTAACACTTAGCTCATGTCTAATTTGACAGATAATTAGTTTTATCCTTCCGCTGAACGAATATGTTTGTGTATACGCTTGAACAACGGTGGGAATCTGGGCCTGCGATCGACATACAGAAGAACCGATTTTGCTAAAAAAAAACCATCTTTTCAGATGAAGCTCTTTTTGATCTTGGCGGGTATGTAAACAAGCAAAATTGTCGCACTTGGGGCACAGAAAACCCGCACGCATACATTGAAAAGCCGATACACCCAAGACGAATCACTGTTTGGTGCGGGTTTTGGTCCAGAGCCATTTGGGCCATTTTCCTTCGAGAATGAGCAAGGAGTAGCCGTTACAGTCAATGACGATCGTTATCGGGCCATGTTGAACGAATTTTTGGTTCACAAAAATTGAAGAGGAGGATATTAACAATATTTGGTTTTAACAGGACGGCGCTACGTGCCACACAGCCAAAGCTACACTCGATGTTTTGAGCCCTGTTTTTGAAGATCGCATTATCAGCCGCAGAGCTGATGTCGTTTGGCCACTTTGGAGCTGCGATTTGACACCGTTGGACTATTATTTGTGGGGTGCCGTTAAAGATAAGTGTTACGCCAACAAGCCAGAGATAATTGACGCTTTAAAGGACAATATTCGTGAAGCCATTGGTGAAATACAGCTGCACACAATCGATAATGTCCTTAAAAATTGAACCGATCGTGTGGGCTATTGCATGGCCAGCCGAGGCAGCCATTTGAATGAAATTATTTTCCATTATCAACCTTCCGGTTAATAAATAATAAAATAAAAATTCAAATAAAAAAAGAAATTTGAGAAAATATTCAGTAGTTTTTTTTATAGCATTTTCAAAAAAAATATATATTTGGCGGACCCTTTATAGTAAATTTTGCACTCTTGACAGAACATAGAGGGCTTTATATACTACGAGTTGCTAAAACCACGATACACACTGCAATTACTTCGTTTGAGCTGTAAATTATGAGAAAAATGGCCCGAATATAAGGACAAACATGATTAAGTTATTATCTTGTCTGACAAAAAAAAAAAAAAAATTAGAAACTATTAAATGCAATATCTTGTCGCGCCCTCTTTATTCTTCGTACATTGCTTCTTCTTCTTCTACTTGCTCTTTCGACGTATACACCATGATTTGGCAGGCCACCGCTTTACTTTTTTCGAAGAAATTGAAAATTGGCTTCAAAACTGTATCGCCTCAAAAGATAGGAGTTTTTTTCGAGAGGAGATTCGAAAATTAGCTGAGAGGTGGGGAGAAGTTGTTAGTTATAATGGACAATATTTTGATTTACTTGTTGATTCGTTATCTTTTAAAATAAGATAATTTTTTTGAGCTAAAACAAAGAACCGAATTAATTTTTAAACGGTGCAACAAAAAAAAAAAAAAGGCAGAAGAAGGATCTGTTTTTGAAATTTTCTAAACACTTCCAAAACTCGAGTTACGGATAAAAGCCTTGAAGAATCTTGGTGTATTTCTCAAGCAAACACATTTTTCATCCAATTTTTGACGTTTCTATGCGGTTTTGCGAAAATTTTATTAAGTTATGAATAAAACGAGACCTACGGAAGAAATCCGTTGGAAATTGTCGGAGTTATCTGGATATATCCGAGTTATTAAGAGAAGTCTCTTTTTAATATAGCAAATAGTTAAGTGTTCTCAAAAATTGTAAATGTTTTTAAAACAAATAAAGTTGGCGTGCTTTTAGATATTCTCGAATAATCGGCATTTCTGGAGCATAAATCGGCAAATTGCCAAAATGCCGATAAATTGGCAATTATGGCAAGCCCGTCTATAACATCACGTTACTTAAAAAGTATTTCACTTAAAAGTACTACACATACCCAAACTTGCATGAATTCTCATTAAGTTCATACAATTATTTAAATAACAAGTTGAAGTTCTGTTCAACTAAGCCAGATCTGGTCGAACTGTCTCTCGTCATTGATAAGAGCTTTCGAATTTATCTTATAATCACCCACTATATTGACGTCAAAATTCATTTGTACATATGCATACGTACATATGTCTGTGAGTAAAGAACTTAACAAAAAGACTCTGGAAGCTTATTTGTACTTAATATTTTTTTTTTTGTTCTCTTGAGACCAGCACTCAGGGGATAACTCCTACTCATGCATTAGGCTTGTATTAGGAAAATAGGTTGTGGGAAATAGTATAGATAGAGTAGTGTTTGTGGGCGTTCGATTTAAAGTTGCTCATGTCGTAAGTGGCAGGGAAGACATTCGCAGGAATATTGTTCCACAAAGGAATAGTGCGACCAAAGAACGAATTCTCCCTATAATGCGTTATGCGATTTACTAGACAATCAACTACAAAGGGATGTGCTCTACGAGAAATACGAGTACTACGTAAAAATGTATGATTAATAGTAATTAGTTCCTTAATTTCATCATAACACATTCCGTTATAGCAGCGATAGAGTAATGAAACACACGCCATATTGCGACGATGCTCTAATGAATCGATAGAGTTGGCTACCCTATCGTCATTAAGAAGAACCTGCGTCCTCTCCTGTACACAGTCGAGAAACTCCAAAATAGACTTTGAAGCACCGGCCCATATATAAGAGTTGTATTCCAACTTAGGTCGGATATAGGTCTTGTAAATATTAAGGAGATCCGATGGACAGAAGTAATTCTTACGTCGTCTTAAAAAGCCGAGGCACTTGTATGCTTCTTTCGACACTCGAAATATGTGCTCATTCCAACGAACGTCACAGTGAATTCTCATGCCTAGAACATCAAGAGCATTTGAGTACCCATAGATACAGATGACAACACACCAACACGTCTGTGTGTCAGAAAACAACATTGGGTCTTGCGTGCATTAAAGTCGACGCTGTTCGCGCGACGTCATTCAGAGATTTTCGACAGGTCGTTTGTAAGTGTGTCGTTCATATTCCGCCTTTTCGCCCCAATCTCCAAAAGGCTCGGCCTACGATCATAGGAATATGAATGACAATTGTTGCTGTCATCTGCAAAAGAGTAGATAGGATTAGAAGTGAGAAAAAAAGGTACCTTTTGTTTGCTGGCATCTTGGTACTTTTCCATAATTTATTACTTGATTTTGTTTTCATTAAAAACCTAAGAAAAAGGCACGAAAAAGTACTAAAAAAATTGCGTGCCACAAAATTTATTTCAATAAATTTTTAATTTCAAAGGAAAGTAGACAATAAAACAGGGAGAATAAACAGGGAGGAAAAAAACGTGCTACTTACTCATGCTGTTGCATTATTTTTATTATATGTACACACACACACATTCACATATTTTTTTGTTAGTCTTGTTGCCACATAATGTAAGAAAACTGCTTCTTAACACTCATACACTTACTAACACATACACACATATGTATAAACAAACCAAATGGCATATTGGACGTGCAGTTTTCGTTGCTTTGAAGTGCATTTTTTTCGTTTTAATTTTTTTATTTTTTTGCATTTTTGTTGTGGTTGGTTGTTCTTATGATGGTGCAGAGTGAGTGGCCTGGCCTGTTTGCTTTGCTTTGAAAGCTAATATATGTATGTTGCAGCTACAAAAAGGCCTTTGGAATGTGGTAAGAGTAGTTGTTGTTGTTATTATTATTGTTGTTGCCATTATTGCACTGTTGTTGTCTGCATTTTGGTTTTACGTTTTACAACAAAAGAGCTTTTGTTGTTTTTCGGTTTTTCTTCTATGTTATTGTTGTTATTTTTGTTTACAAAAGCAGTAAAAGGGAAAGAAACGAAAACAAAACAACAATAAAGTAAAGTAAAACACAGAGAAAAACCAGTTAATAAAATTATACAAAAAAAAAAACAAAACAAAAAAAGAGAATGAAAATAAAATACTTACATTAAATGAAAAACAGATCAATACTTTTGTTATAAATTTTTAAAATAAAACAAAAACAACAGCAACAACCAAAAAACACAACATTCATAATAATAACGAAATATTCAATAAATTTCCAAAAGCGTTGCGAATGCCTAAAACTCAAGGCGCAAGAAAGAAAAATTAATTTCAGACATTTTTAGGCAGTCAAGCTCTGCTATTGGATAATCTACACCACAAACAAATAGCCAAATACTTCTTATTATGTATTTACTTAAGCTTCGTTGTGAAACTTCTACCTTTAAAATTCATGTCAAAAGTAAGATCTGAACAATGACAGTTAAGTTATATTTTTTTACATTTCTTCACTACAACTTAAAAGATTGTTTTCTAATGGGTATTCAAAGATATTATTCGGTTAAATAATCGGTTTTAGCAAATATTATTTTATTTTCCCAAATTTGCCTTTTTTTACACGACATCTAGACTTGGCAAATATTGCTATGATACGTTGCAAAAAGCTTTCGCTTGGAAATAGACTCCAGTTGTTTTGAGTACCTGGATACTGTATGTTTAAGTGAACATATGGTCTCACTGGATGACATATCCACCATTATGGTTTTAAATCTGCTGGTGCTCATTAGGAATGCAGCAGATCTGCAAAGGAAGGAGCACAATAGATCGCCTGGGTCGCAGTAACCTGCAATAATCCCTGATCGATATGATGATAATAATATATTTTTATCTGAAGGAGGATGGTCGGCACATAAGTCGTGAATTGGTCGAAAAAACAACGAAGAAAATTGACTCTCAACAAATCTTCCGCCATTGAGCAAAACGTAGTCATATACAGCGCCTTTTGTACCAAATCGTCACAGGAGACTAGAAATGGTGCCTTAACATAAATATTGTTACGTTTTAACCTTTTTCAAAAACGTTTGAGTTCGTTTAAATTGCGTTAAAATAAAATAAACACCGCTATTTTTATAGTTTTACAGTTTCTTTATTTACTCCACTATAACTTTTATACTGTTTGCCTTAATACAACACTTTTATTTAACACGTCTTTATCTTATGACAGCCAAACGATAACTAACTGACGTGTAGGTAAAGCAGCCCTTTATATACCTAATTGCCTACCGTTTGGAAGGTTCAGGAAATATCGACCATCTTCTATTTACATATCCATTAAGTCAAATGTCATGTAAAGATGGTCGATGTGGCAGTACTGCCAAATTAACAGGGTGACACAAAATATACCAAAATCTCACAATGCAGTGTTGTATTTTTATTTTCGTAACAATATGAAGCAAATAACGGAGTAGGTGGCTCTAGGAGATACGCCAGAACCAAGATTAAAGTCTGACTACAATCCATAGAAGGTTATGATCTAAGTTTGGTGTGTTTGGGAGGGCATGCTGCACTGGGAAATGCCACGGTCAACATAAAGTTCAACTTAACCCAGCCACATTGCGTTATTTGATAAAAATACCACATCTTACTCCTTCACAACAACGCCAGGCCCCATATTGCACAAGTCGTTAAAACCGCATTTCAAGATGTCTAATAGAAGGTCTTTCAGCATAAGCCATATTCTCGGGACTTTCCATCGATGGAAGGTATTTTACGTTGTCTTTCGAACCATATGAAGGGCGTTATCTTCGACATTCAAGCAGTCCTTAAAATTTGGTGCAACAATTTCTTGTATAAAAGAAATCGAGCAATTTTTAGAGGAACGTTGTTAAGTTAGTTAGTCGAGAGTCGTTATAACCGCATTTCAAGATGTCTAATAGAAGGCCTTTCAGCATAAGCCGTATTCTCGGGACTTTCCATCGATGGAAGATATTTTACGTTTTCTTTCGAACCATATGAAGGGCGTTATCTTCGACATTCAAGAACTCCTTAAAATTTGGTGCAACAATTTCTTGTATAAAAGAAATCGAGCAACTTTTAGAGGAACGTTGTTAAGTTAGTTAGTCGAGAGGTGAGAAAAGGTTGTAAAAAACATTAAAAATGCTAGGAACTTTTTCCCCAACCTACTATTTTTTTAATTTAATTTTTATATTATTTTCTCATTTTTCTCAACAATATATTTTAGGGAGTTAATCGATTTGTGTACTGAATGGCTCATATGGTATGAAATGATCGTTATTTTGTGGACTCCACGCCTATAAAACTGTTCGTTTTTTGAAGTAAACCAATTAGTCACCAAAATTTCGACTTCCTCATAGGAAGTCCTATCAATAAAAACAAATAGAATAGTCTGAAGGAGCTATGTCTGGTAAATACTGCGGCTGGGGTAGCAGCTCCTAGCCTAATGCTTTGATTGTATCCTGAACCGGTTTTGCTTTGTGTGCAAGTGCATTGTCATGTTGCAAAATTACCTTGCCATGTCTTATGGACCATTCTGATCGTTTTTACATCAAGGCATGTTTAAAATTATTCTTTTTTGTCGGTAGCAACCTGCATAAGCGGTTTCACCAGGTTTTAGGAGCACGTGGTACACCCCACCTTTCGGGTCCCACCAGACTCACAGCATTGTCTTTCTGTCGAATTTGACGATTGTACTGGATTAACCTTTGGCTTTTTCCGTTTAGGATTCTGAAAATAAGTCCTCGATAAGCATTTGATGGTACTCTGCAGCACTATTCTTGAAATGAAACAAAAAACTAATGCTTTCCGCAAATCGTCATTTTCTTCTACAAAATTCCCCATCTTTAACATGATAACAAAGTATGATGTTGTTTATTCACTGATTTGATGTATACTGCATATGTTTGACAGGTGTCAGTGCCAACACAAAAAACAAAAAGGAAGGCTCGTTCATAACAAATCTTCCCTATGGAGACATACGCTCACATATTGACGCTCACTTCATACCGGTACACCTGGTGCATATAAAGTGATTTATATTGTTACGTTTTTACCTTCTAAAAACGCTTATTAACGAGTTCGTGCATTGCAGTAAAAATAAAAATAAATTTGTGTTTGGATTTAATTCAATAATTTTTTATTTTTTATGTTACGTTTTTACCTTCTAAAAACGCTTATTAACGAGTTCGTGCATTGCAGTAAAAATAAAAATAAATTTGTGTTTGGATTTAATTCAATAATTTTTTATTAACACAGTTTTGTGTACCACTGCTTGTAGCCTTTTCACAGGAAGTAACAATTTCTATTCCTAATTACTTTCATTGTTTACAACTTTGTAAACAACACCAATTACACGACAAATCTTTATACCTAAAGATCTTCTAAATCTATTGATGTTACAACTCAGGTTCGGTCAAAAACTTCTCAACCAGAATAAACTACACTAAACTCTCTTTACACTGAGTTAGCTCCAACTAAACTGATCCTTACGACTTGAGTTTAAACCAACAAACTCTATTCGCTGAGTTTCCTTTACTTAAACTCACTGCTGGCTACTGGCTGAGTAAGCAATACTTCGAAAGCTCTCGAATCTCTCTATATTTCAGGTAGATTCCATTTCTTGCTTTAGTTTTCTTTATCAGGCGAATGTTAACATCTATTTCTTTTAGTTCTTATCATTTTGTTGTTGTTTGTTATTTGTTTTCTTTTATACCTGTCTTGTTGTTATCGTTTATTTTTATTTACTATATGTCTGCTGATGTTTGTTGTTGTCGATTTGGTTTTTTGTAAACAAGCACATAGTTGTTTTTGTAGCTTTTGTTTATTTTTATCGATGTTATAAACAGTGGTTCCCAAACTTGATTTTCCTAACAATATGTATATGATGGGTTTAAATAAAAGATAATTGGTTTTAAAGAATTTTATGAGAACACGAACCAGATGTTAAATAAAAATGACTAAATAACTAACACCGATAAAAGAAAACTCTTTCCAAAGTGTTATGGAGCTCATGTATTGACTTGTTTATGCCAACTTTCAATCTGACTGCAATAAATCCTCATTCATCATCCAAAATTTACCACTTGGTTACATAGAAACCAGGTCTATGTGTGAACTAACCATAAACATTTTTCATCATTTGATTTAAGCAAAATATTATTATCTGCTGATCAAATTTTGAGTTTGAATTTATTTGATTTTATATAGGAGGTACCGGCTATAATGAATCAATTTCCGTTTGATTAAAAAATAATATTGCGTTATAGCATCAATTTGTCTTTATAAAGGGTCCGCAAAATAATTTTTTTTTTTTAACAGGGCGCAAAACATCGAGTGTAGTTTCGGCTGTGTGGCATGTAGCGCCGTCCTGTTGAAACCAAATGTTTCTAATATCCTCCTCTTCAATGTTTGTGAACAAAAATTCGTTTAACATGGCCCGATAATGATCGCCATTGACCGTAACGGCCACTCCTTTCTCATGACTCGTCTTGGGTGTATCGGCTTTTCAATGTATGCGTGCGGGTTTTCTGTGCCCCAAATGCGACAACTTTGCTTGTTTACATACCCGCCAAGATCAAAATGAACTTCATCTGAAAAGATGATTTTTTTTGGCAAAATCGGCATCTTCTGTAAGTCGATCGCAGGCCCAGAGTACCAGCGTTGCTTAAGCGTATACACAACCATATTCGTTCAGCGGAAGGATAAAACTAATTATCTGTCAAATCAAACATGAGCTAAGTGTTACCATTCACGAAATAAGCACTAGTTGAAAAAAAACGTTAGATGGCGGACCCGTTATATTGTGTTTATGCATTACAAAAATCATAAAACTAATGTATACACCAACTACCTACCTACGTTGATGCAGGATATTAAATGAAATAAAAAAATATAAATTTTTATATAAGAATTATTATACAAATTTATTTCTGTTTTATTATTTAGTTTAGTAATTTATTGCTTTAAAATGTTTTTAATAATTGGTTCCTTTCTTTTCTTACCTTTACAGATTTTATTTTAGGCAATAAGTTGTGAAGATTTTTAATTTAAGCAAAAAACACATCAAAAGCTTGGAGTTTTATAAAGGAGAAGCTTTAATTTATTTGATTTTCGTTTAATAGCTGCTGCATTATGTAAATGTAAGTAAAAAGCTTTATTAACAAAACTGATATGATTTCATTTTAAACAAGAAATCAAAATTAAATTTTTTAAAATTAATTTTTAGTTAATAAAATAAAATATTTAAAACTTAAAAATTGTCACAATCATACTTCTCGTCTTTTTTTAATTCAGTTTATATTTTATGAATACAACCAGTAGATAAAGTTCAATGTTATTGTAAATAAATTAAAAAATATTTATTATTGTTTTTTATATCACAAGGTGTCAATTTTTTAATTAAATAATTTATTGTTCTGTTGTTATTTCTAACGAGTGATTTTTGCGGAATTTGCAGAGTAATTTAATCATTTTATTCGTTTTCATATCTTTTTTTTTATTATTTGATTTATATAAACTTAATAGAATTGAACAATTAACATGAATAGACTTCAAAAGCAATTAAAAGTTATTGTTGTTTACTTATAGATAAGAGTGTGTCTTAAGTCTTTTGTTTAATTAGGCATTTAACGCTTAATGTTTTTATGTTCATTTAGAATAACATATTGCATATTTTTTAATATTTATTATTGCGCTTGTTTTTGCCTCAATGTTATGAGTAATGCAAAAATTTTAGAGATTTTCCTTTATTCATATGGATGAATTTTTATAAAAGTTCATAAACTCTTAGAAGACTTAGTTTTGCTTTCCAAAAAGAAATATTTTTTGTATGAAAAAGTTTTAATTTAGAAAATATGTCGTAGACAGGTAGATGTACTGTGACAGACCCTTCATTCGGCTAAGCATTCACGCAGCTCATTACCAACTTTTCCCTTTAAACAACTTTAGATGTTACGAATTCCAGTCATCCAAGTGAATATTTTGGATCAATTTTGATTTCCAAATATTAAGTTTGAACCATCTGAGTTACCTTCTCCTGAGTATTCTGGTCTCTCATGATCAGTGTTGACATAATTGTTTTTAGAAAAACTGAAAATTTGAAAGAAAAAACTGATTTTCAAGTGAAAAAACAGCGCATACTTAAAAAATTAAAACCTTTACATATGCTTTTGATAATCAAAGAAGTTATTTGAAAGGTCATTGAGTGAATTAATAAGAAAAAATATAAAAATTTTGTCTGATTTCAAAATCATTTCAAGGATAACACAACAAATAAACATGATACACATAAATGATATGATATAATGACACTGTAGTCTAATTTGATACTTTTTCCCGACAAGCTCGGGCGGGTAAACCGGACTCAAATACACTGATTGCCAACCACTTTTTTAAGTTAGCTCTTGTTTTCGAGATATACCGTTATTCGAAAATAGAGAAGGTTGCACAACATATTGGTTTCTTTAATATCTTTAAGCGTAGGTTTCTCATGGAAGACTCGGTTCAATTGAAGGTAACTCTCATATGAATAACGAGTCAGTTGCTTAACGTGAGTACGTCCACTAGGTCTTTACCCCACAGTGCCAATGCACGAGTGAGTATAATGCGTTCACCAACGCCCCACCTATGATTAAAATCACCAGTTATTTCCAATTCGATGCCATGACCTCCAACTTGGCGAGGTGTCGGAGAATATCGGTTTGGAGTGTAAACCCACACCGAGCCATCATAACTCTGCACACCATTTGCGACAAATCAGAACCACCACGTTGCTCTCACAAGGCGGCCTCATCGTAGCCTGGAAAGGACCAAGGCCCGTGGTTCCAAAGTTAAGATCCCGGTCAGGCTTCGTAGCATAAATGCTACTACCAGGTGCCAAGATGAAAGTGAAAAACACCAAACAATAAACAGGAAATACTAACAATATAACAAACGGCAAACAGGAACACAGCAACAAATAAGCAGCCAACAGGAAACCGCAAACAGAACAGCGCGAAGGCCAAAAGCCGGGGGCGAACCATGTTCGCAACAGGTCGTAAGCCAATCAAACAAGCAATGCAAACTGCTATATGCTAAGGAGCTGGAAAAACGGCAAAAACGGCAACTCAGTGAGCCCCGTATTCTCCTCTCAAAAAAGCAAGCGCAAAAGCGCTGAACCTACCAAGAGTCAGATTGTCCAGCAAACACCTATTGAAATCCTAAAACCCCCAAGTATGGGTAACACCCATTCTATCTAAGTCAGTCCCCATTGCCAGAATAGTCCGGGTATATGTTTAGTACATACCTCCAGTCCTCAGTTCTCAATCCACACCGACAGTATGCAGATTCAGTCTGGGCAATCAAATGCAAAAATGCATTGAAAGAGCAATATCCCGTCAATATGAATCCCAGGCTTAAGCAAGAGCCGTAGTCTGGGTGTTCATGTACGAAAGTCACATCTTGTATAAACTCATATGTTACCCTCCCTTTGCAACTGGTCGTCCATCTTGTAGCCACCTATTTACGAGGCACCCCTACAGAAGGGCCTTTCTCCACCCCTGTCAAGATCAGAAGCACACAGCCAGCCATGCGTTGGAAGTTTCCATTCTTTCTTGATTCTGTAGGCAATACTGCAACGTATTACCTCCAAATCACCAACAAGAACCTGCAAAGCGTCGGTAGAAACAGTCCGACACACCGGGATATAGGGATATCTTTAGAAATTGCGTTGCTGAACGGAAACCAAATATAATGGTTCTGATTGTTTGAAGGAGGGCTTGACTGGGCTCTGCTCGACCGACCTAGATAATAGCACTAAATGTCTTCTTTCCTCGAATCGCATGGCTATCCAATTGCATTATTGCGATTCCCTTGGGTTATTGTCCTCCTATCGGAAGGCATGCTGATAGACTCAACATTCCTTCGCATGATATTTTAAAGGTGCTGTGATTCTAACGACGAGGCATGTTAGTTCCCAGCCCTTGCCTACATACGACAGAGGTTTTCAACCTCGTTTTGCTTGTCATCTTTGACTAAACTCACCGGATAGAATTTACCGAAATAGCGAGATTTATTTTGTAGTCAAAATAGCTTCCTATGGAGACTGTTTAATCTCCGGGTTAGTTTTTATGCTTGTGGTATCATAATAGGCTCAACATCTAGCTTAAGTTGGGACCTCACTTTTACCTAACCTTACGTATGCTAACGGATTTTTTCACTAGTACTCGTTCATATAAGGCACGTTGATGGTATCAAAGTTGACCTGTTTAAAGGTAGAAAGCTTTTTTAAAGTATAAATTTTGTTTCCTATTAATTCCTTATAAGCAGATGTCCTAAATTATAGGAAAGTACAAATTCAGAAAAAGGAAAAACGAAAGCTATATTAAATGTGAGTGATAAAAAAACTAATTTTAAAAATTTTATATAAAAAGTCGAAGAAAATCTGTCAATATCGACATTTAATACATATTCACTTACATTTTTTATAGAAAACTTGAAAAACGAATACCCAATCCCTTTACTTATTTCTAAAAAAAAAAAAAAAAACTTTAACTGAATTGGCGAGTTCAGCTGTCTTAGTTCTTATCTAAACGATAATATATATTTTTTTGGTTTTTTTAATAACAAAAAATGAAGTCTGTGTCTTAAGTCTTTTGTGTTATAGTTGTTCTAATAAAAATTTGGCCTGCAATAAACAAGATAAATGAATGTAAAACAACTAACAACGAAAATTGAAAATCTAAATAAACGTCAATAAAAAACAACATAACTTTGCAATTATTATATGAATAAATAAGAACAAGCATATATTTGATCACTACAAATCATGCCAAAAAAGATTGATGTAAAAATTAACTTTGAAATATGAGCTAAAGCTAAGGTTACCAACTTTTTTATGATTTATTAAGACAAAAATGCAAAATAATAAAAACAAAATAAAAAAAAAATTAAGAAAAACATTGTTGTTGGTTATAAAAAATGTAGAACAAAACAGTAGCCAACCCACACAAAGTTGCCAACAAAGCAACGAAATCATTTTAAAAGATTATCTCTTAAAAAAGATCTCATAAGAAAAATGTGTTATACACGAACAATCTACTTTGTTTTCTTTCTTTTTTTTAGTTTATTTAAACAACAACAATAACAACAACAACAACAGCAAAAGCAACACAAAAGAAAACAAAACGAAATCAAAAGGAGATAAAATAATAATAAAAATTGAAAGTTTTATGGGGCTTTTATTGTGTTTCTTTTTAAACTTCAACTTTTGTACTTGATTGAGTTCTTGTTCATATGACTGGTTGGTATTGTCGGTGGTGATGGTGTTCTGCTTCTTAATTCTGAGGCAAAGTTGAAGAAAAAAATCAAAGACTTTATTGAAAATCTTATCTAATTTTTTTTTCTGCTCTTTAAAATCACATCAAAAGCACGTCATACACGCCCACTACGGTAATTTTTGCAATTAGCTGTAACGCCAGATGACGCCAATGTTAAATGAAAATTATTTTTAATTTTTTTATGAATTTTTAAAATGTGCTTAAAAATCAAATCAAAAAGAAAAAAATTTACGTAGAAGAGGTAGAGAGTCGGGGAAAGAAAAACTAACCAAACTTATACCTCAAGATTGAGAAAACGTATAAAAGCAAAAACAATTTTTTCAAACGGGCGCTAAATGAAATTGACACTTCGTTTTACAAAGTTAAAACCATAAAATGCCGCACAACTTTACATTGAACACATTCCTACTTGTGCACATATGTATGCCCAATACATACATATTGGCTTATAAATGGATTTGTTTCAAAGCAGATAATTAAAGGAATTGAATTAATTTTTTTTTAAGGACGAAAGAAAACTGAATAGAGAAAAGAGCAAGTTGGCTTCAACTCAAATGATTTATGTGTAAAATTTATAAACACCCACAAGACAATTTGAAGCAATAAATAGATTTGTATTTTGAAGAGCCCATACTGAATCAGCTAAAGCAAAGGAAGTGAAGGTAGATCGGCCATACCTTAACGAAAAATCCGCCTAGAACCAATCCGCAATGATCAAGAAACTGTGTCGACTAAGAAACAGATGGCGACGCACAATTAGCCAATAACTAAAGCAAAACAATATTACATGGAAAGAGGCAGAATTCCGTGCAACATGCAAATGCTTTGTGGAAGCCCTATGATCCCAAGAGGAGTAACGACAAACAAAAAAATTGATTTGTGAACCACATTGTATTTTACAATGTAATACTGACATAACTAAAGGGTGGTCCAACCAAAACGCACGATGTTAATTGTAAATAAAAAGTTTGCAGAGAATTATGTGTGAAACAAAATATCGACCAAATACTTGCCACAGCTTCGATGGAATACCTCTATCCGTCGGTCCATATTTTCAATGACTCTGAGACATATTGAGATTCAATGTCGTTAATGTGCCGAACTATCGCATCCTTTAGCTCTTGTATTACTCTTACGCCTATTAACGTACACTTTTTCTTTTAAATATTCCCAAGGAAAGAAGTTCAACGGTGCCAAATCACATGATCGAGGGGCCAATGGGAGCCACTGAATTTCTTTCACAAAAGAACCATTGTTTCATTGGCTGTATGGCAAATGACACCATCCTGTTGAAAACACATATCGTTCTAGTCACGAAAAATCCGTTATTATCTCGCGATAGCGAACACCATTCACGGTAACTGCTTGGCCGAATCATTTTCGAAGAATTAAGGCCCGATGACGCCGCTAGCCCATAAACTGAGCCAAACAGTCTTTATTTGTGGATGCATCGGCTTTTCCAGAATCTCACGTGGATTGAACGTGTGCATCGTCGCTGAAGATGATTTTCTTTGTAAAGCCATCATACATTTGTAAGCGTGTAAATTCAAATCCTCATTCAAAATCCGCATCAGTAATGTTTACGAGATGTTCAGTTGTTGGCCGCGAAGACGAGTCGAGGTTAAGGGCTCTTCTGCCACACTATGGCGAACAACAGCAATTGTTTTGGCACAACGAACTGGGCGACCATATACAGGTTTTACCACGTTACCTACAGACCTGGTAGCTGAAATTTGCACAAATTCTGCCGATTGTGGATACAGTTGGTCAGTGATAACAATCAATGATAACACTTTTGAAATAGTTTTAAAAACTAAAGCGCAATAACAACTTTTTTATGTTTTTTTAAAGGAATTCACTCTTTAAAGATCTTGTGGCAATTCAAAATGCAATTGCGCCAATCTTGTGGTTTTTATTGTTGTTGTAGTGTATTTTTTTCTTGTCTTATAGTTGGTGGCATTGTTGACTTTGTTAAAAATGCTGTTGTTGCTATTTTAGTTGTTGTTGCTATTTTTATATGCCATTCTTTTGTATAGACATGCAAACATTTTTATTTTAATTTTTTTTTCTCTAAATTTTTTTGTTGCAAAAATATGCAGACAACAGTCACCAACAACAACCCACATATGTCAGGTTAAGAGTTGAATTCAAGTATTTGCTTAAACCATTTATTTTATTATTTTTGTTTCTGTTGCTGCTGCTTTAGTTTTTGTTGTTTTTATATTTCATTTTCATTTCAAACAGTAGCTGCTCAAACAGTCAGTATAAATACGAACACTAGCACACGAAATGAATTCGTAGATACAAAGGCACACACACATATGTATGTATGCCACCTTAAATATTTACTTGAAGTTTTTCTTTTCAAAATGACAGTAACGTTTTGTTGTTGGTTTTTTAATTTTTATTATTGATACCCCTACATAAATCAGCATAGGTGGTTAAGATAATTTCGACTTGTGCTCATATTTTTAATGCATAAAGAAATAGTCCAATAGGCACTTTCGATTATACCAAAACTCAGCAGTTTAATTATACTTACAATACAATACGGGCGGAGTAACTAAGACTATATGATCGGTGTATTGTAATAGATTTGTGTTTCTGGAGGGAATAGAACCCACTATCCCGACGAGCACACTACCTATTAGCCTGCTGAACCACACGATCTAACTTTAAAATAAATAAAATATGATTGCTTGTCATACTTACTTACTTACTTACTTACTTGCTTACATACTTCCTTAATTAGTTACTTACTTACTTACTTACTTACTTACTTATTTACTTACTTACTTACTTACTTACTTACATACTTACTTACTTATTTACATACTTACATACTTACTTACTTACTTACTTACTTAATTACTTACTTACTTACTTACTTACTTACTTACTTACTTACTTTTTTACTTACTTACTTACTCACTTACTTACTTACTTACTTACTTACTTACTTACTTACTTACTTACTTACTTACTTACTTACTTACTTACTTACTTACTTACTTACTTACTTACTTACTTACTTACTTACTTACTTACTTACTTACTTACTTACTTACTTACTTACTTACTTACTTACTTACTTACTTACTTACTTACTTACTTACTTACTTACTTACTTACTTACTTACTTACTTACTTACTTACTTACTTACTTACTTACTTACTTACTTACTTACTTACTTACTTACTTACTTACTTACTTACTTACTTACTTACTTACTTACTTACTTACTTACTTACTTACTTACTTACTTACTTACTTACTTACTTACTTACTTACTTACTTACTTACTTACTTACTTACTTACTTACTTACTTACTTACTTACTTACTTACTTACTTACTTACTTACTTACTTACTTACTTACTTACTTACTTACTTACTTACTTACTTACTTACTTACTTACTTACTTACTTACTTACTTACTTACTTACTTACTTACTTACTTACTTACTTACTTACTTACTTACTTACTTACTTACTTACTTACTTACTTACTTACTTACTTACTTACTTACTTACTTACTTACTTACTTACTTACTTACTTACTTACTTACTTACTTACTTACTTACTTACTTACTTACTTACTTACTTACTTACTTACTTACTTACTTACTTACTTACTTACTTACTTACTTACTTACTTACTTACTTACTTACTTACTTACTTACTTACTTACTTACTTACTTACTTACTTACTTACTTACTTACTTACTTACTTACTTACTTAAGTAAGTATTTAAGCCTAGATTACATTTAAATCGTTGGTAAAATTTTCTTAAAACTTATGCTTTGGTTTGCTACAAATAAACCTTTAATGCTTAGTCTCTCACCAAGCCGGATTTGCTTGGGAACACGCCCAGTGTTATATGTATTGGAAAGTTCGAGGTTTCCTACACTGAAAAGACATGTGATAATTATTAAACAAAAATTAAATGCTGTGTTAGTTTGTCAGTAGAATTTCGTGAATTCGATTTTTAGCAAAGAAACTGGTCATAACAGTTAAAATCTGTAGTTATATCGTTAATTAAATAAGCAAATGATCTGAAGTTTTGCGCTAATTTGCGGTATGTCTTAAAAAGTCGGTATAGACCAACTATTTCTATATTTGGTTATTTTTCCATACACTCACGGTTCATGCAGTTTAGTTCTGAACTTAATTATTATTATTATCTAATACTCGTATACAATATAGTTTAAAGCAACTAAAATAAAAAAGCACTGTAACCTTTATTTAGCACTTTATTGCAAACAAGAAAATAACTTGTTTGTATTTAGCCCCTTCAAGAATTAAAACACATTTTCGCATTTGGTGTTGTTGTTGGTTTACAAAAGTGTTTTAATAGAATGTGGCGCCATAATATAAATGATATTTACCTTATAACCTAACTACTATTTAAAATATCCATTATTTTAAGACATAAAAAATAAAAACAAAAAACACATTTCTTTGGAAAGTAAAAAAAAAAAAAAGAAATACTTTTTGATGAACACATTTTAACACACAAGGAAAATTTTAAAAATTAATAGTAAAGTACGTAGGATTGGGCTATTTATGGAATAATGCATCGGGCAATTGGCTTCCACGGCTTTAAAAGCACATATGCACTTGTTTGTCGAAATTTTCCTTGACCATTTTGCATAAATTGTACTGGATTTCCTTAATGCAGCGTTGAATCTCCTTCCTTAATGGATGTACAGGTGTTTGTTTGCTTGTTGATATAGACCTGTGATTTCAAATAACCCCCTAAAAAGACATCTTGAGGCCAATTATGATCATCTAAACGAGAGAGTATACGACCTATAAATGTCTCATGCAGTAATTGAATTGTTTCACGGGCTGTATGGCATGTGGTACCGTTTGCTGAAAACAGATATTGGCCACATGAATATCACAAATTTCAGCAGAAAGATCTGTGTTACCAATTATGCCCCCAGCCCAAAATCCACACCAAACAGTGACATATTGTGGGTGCATTCGTTTGCATCCCATCACATGTCGGCTCTCAGAACCGCAAAAGTGGCAATTATAATTCTTATTATTATCGCTTCGAATGATTTTGCTCTACAAATCGGCATCCAATTGTTCATGTTCGATAATATATTCTACGAATTATCTTCGGTGTGTAGAGTCATTAGGCTTCAGTTGTTGTGTTAATTGAATTTTGAAATCATGACGACATGGATCTTCAAGGAGGGTGTGTACACTGTTCATGATACCGAATTGAGGTTCCTGGATTATCGCAGACACTTATGTACTGCTTCGATATTGAGATTTGAACGATTTGTTTTTGGACGACTAGTACGTTTGCCGTCTCCCATGGATACAGTCTCCCTGAGTTTATCGATTCATCTCTTCACAGTTGACGAAGTTAAAACACTACTACTCCGACTATATTTTGTATGAAATTTTCGAACTGCGGTCGCAAATTTTTCATTTTGAAATATTGTTCAATAATGAACACGTTATTCTATTATGTAACGCTCTAAACTGTCAGCTGTCGAATTGTTTTTTAAGGTTTGCCAACACTTTTCGTTACAAATGACGACAAATTTAAATCTTGCGTTAATTTTGGGACATTCTTTATATCAAAACTTTTTAAGTATTCTAAGAGCTCGATTGTAATAATGAAAAACTATCATCTCTATCTGGTTTTGCAATAGCTTAACCAAGAGAAAAATATTTACTTTTAATTTAAAAAAATGTTAGAATTTAATATATGTACCAGAGATTAGCAATGAATAGTGAAAATATGAGTATACTCGAAATATGATTCATAAATTCTTATACTCATACACATTCATACTCATTGCAATGGCTACTCATGGGCATTCATTCTTAAAAGTTTGAAGTACTCATCATACTCATACTTATCAACATTTATGATGCTATTGATTCATATTCATCCGCATTCATTGTGCGTAGACGATGCTAAATGAGTATGATTTGAATATTCATTAAAAGTTTGTGTGTTCGTGTGTTTTATTTTTCTTTCGAATACTCATGAATACTCATGAATGATTCGAATTATATACACATGAGAATAATTAGTATCTTCTGATGAATGTATGAATGATATGGGTATGAGTACGACGTTTGATGCATACATATTGCTATTTATACTTATAAATGAACGTTATTGTTAGTATGAATGAGTATGAGTAGTCGAATGTAAATGATGTGTATTACTTATACTTGTAAACTCATGAGTGAGTATGAGTATGAAACATGCGATTCATTGTTGATCTCTGGCATATACGCAATAAAACTGGTATCGGGAGTTAAAAATTAAAGGAATTGCAATTTCTAAAAATATTTTAAATATAATGACATTTTTACCTTCGATTAATTAAAATTAAAATTAATATTATTCTAATTTATTTTAATTTTATTTAATTTTTTTTATAAAATGTTTTTAAATATAATATTACATTCCTCATAAGCCAAGATTTCATCCATTATTTTCATTAAAACATTTAGCATTTAAAAGAATGACACTCCTAGTTAAGCTTAAGTAATACCACCTACAAACAGAAACACATCTTTTACAACAACAACATTTTAAATAATACAAAGGAATATTTAAAAAAAAAATAATAAAAAATGTCATAATCACTTTTAGCTAAAAAAAAAAATAATTACCAGCTTGAATGAACATTTTTATAGAAGAAAAAAGCTCGTACGAGTATAAATTAAAATCAAAACATTTCAAAACGTAAATCCAATATAATGAATACTCGTACTTCATTTAAATATTTTAGCGAAAAAAAAAAATAAAATCAAATGCTATTAAAAACGAGGCAAACGGAAAAAAAACAATTTAATTGGCTTTAATAAAATTCTAAAACAGGCTAAAAACCCATTAAAATAAATCTTTGGTCTATAATGAACACTAAAGAATAAAATACAAAAAAAGTTCACACTTGTTAAATGAAATAGATTTTAAAGAACAACTAATCGTGTATGATTCTCGTAAATCAGGGGAATAAATGGCACAAAACGTTTGCCCGGTATTATTACTGTTAACAAGTACCTAAGATGTGTGTAATCGTTTCAAATAATAGAATAAAAAAATGAGAGTTTTTACTTTGGATATGGTTATAAAAAATAATAATAAAATGAAACTCGTTGTGATCTCTCCGGCTATATAATGCCCTATACTACGAGGTACATGATTAGTGAAGAATAATAACAATTATTATTAAAACTAAGTATCTTCCAATAGGGATTGGCAAAATTTGATAGTTGATGGATATTTGGCCTTGTTTTTAAAGCAACATCTCTCAAATTGGCTACTATTTATTCAGTTTGTTTCCCCAAATTACCAGCGAAGGAATATGAAGATCAACAGCACTTGTATATGATTAAACTGGTGAAACAAATGGGCATTCTTAGATGGGAGTTTTGTGTGAGAAGTTCTGATTTAAAGAAAATATTGAACGAAAAACAGTCAGAACACGATACCAGATTGATATCATTTTAAAACATAGTCGAAAGGAAGTTTCATCCGAATGAAAACAAGATATAATTTTTTGGATTTTTGACTTATCGTTTAGTGTTTAAATCTAAAGGGTCCGCCAAATAATTTTTTTTTTTTTGAAAATGCTATAAAAAAACTACTGCATATTTTCTCAAATTTCTTCTTTTATTTGAAAGTAAAATTCTTCCGGTTAATAATGGAAAATAATTTCATTCAAATGGCTGCCTCGGCTGGCCATGCAGTAGCCTGCACGATCGGTCCAATTTTTAAGCACATAATCGATTATGTGCAGCTGTATTTCACCTATGGTTTGACGAATATTGTCCTTTCAATTGTCTCTGGCTTGTTGGCGTAACACTTATCTTTGACGGCACCCCACAAATTATAGTCCAGCGGTGTCAAATCGCAGCTCCGAGATGGCCAAACGACATCAGCTCTGCGGCTGATAATGCGATCTTCAAAAACAGGGCGCAAAACATCAATAGTAGATTCGGCTGTGTGGTACGTAGCGCCGTCCTGTTGATACCAAATGTTGCTAATATCCTGCTCTTCAATTTTTGTGAACAAAAATTCGTTTAACATGGCCCGATAACAAACGCCATTGACTTTAGTGGCTCATTTTCGAAGAAAAATGGCCCAATTATACCTCTGGACCAAAATCCGCACCAAACAGTGACTCGTGTTGGGTGTATCGGCTTTTCAATGTATGCGTGCGGGTTTTCTGTGCCCCAGATGCGACAACTTTGCTTGTTTACATACCCGCCAAGATCAAAATGAGCTTCATCTTAAAAGATGATTTTTTTGGCAAAATCGGCATCTTCTGTAAATCGATCGCAGGCCCAGAGTACCAGCGGAAGGATAAAACTAATTATCTGTTAAGTCGGACATGAGCTAAGTTTTAAAAAACGTTAGATGGCGGATCCTTTATAAGCTTTAAATAATCAATAGTTTCAATAAAACACATTTTATAGCAAACAAATTTATTCTCAAAATCAACACATACAAATCGGTGGCTTGGTGCTAAAAAGGCAAATGCCAAAATATTTACTTGTGAAAAAATTGTAAATAAAGTTCTTATTTTATATATGAGTTCATAGTAAAATTGTCTAGCAAAACTCTTATAAAGCTGTTCTGGGTTGAATTAGACATTAACTGTTTTAATAAAACAACGACTAACTCAAAACAGCAAAATATTGACATTGGCCACAGATCTTATACCCTTAATTAGTTGTAGCGCTGTAGGGTATTACAACTAATTACTGGTCATGCTTGTCTATTTTTTATGACTCTCTTGATTGCAAATGACAAAATCTAAAAATCTTGATCTTTTCTGTTTTCGCAATGGATTTCTAGTTTATCATTAAGTATGTGTCTTAAGTCTTTTGTTTTGTTTTATTTCATGTCATTTATAGCTACTGCTTTAAGAATATGACAGTTTCGATAATTGTTTAAGGTTGCTGTCTTAAGTCTTTTATTTGAAATAGTTAATCACTTGAATAGGAAATAAAAAAATGCTTTAAATATGAAAATAATTACTTTAAAATATTTTAATATCAATTAGAATTCCTTACAGTTACAGAAAGACAGAAGAAATACATAATTTGTCAAAAGAGTAAATTAAAACAGATTTTAACATAACATATATACGTAATAGAAAATAGAGAGCTTGGAAATTGCAAAACATTAGGGAATAACTTTTTAAATGTTCTAAATAGACGAATAAAAAATTTAATTAATAAAAATCATTTATTTATTTTCTACACAAAAACTTAAGTTTTTTATTGACCAGGTTTTAAGAAAAAAAAAAAAAAAAAAAGATTTTAGCGATGGATTATAAATTATTAGAATAGAATTGCCTTATCACAACACTTATAGAAACACTCCAAGCGGTGGTTCAGCTGTACCAATGTCTATTAAAGTGGGTGGCAGATCTCTTAATAAGCTGAACAATTTTATTGAAAAGCCAAAATTGTCATAAAGACGATTGAGTTAACCCACCTAAAGAGTATTTTTAGTTCAGTTCGAATGAAAAATTTGTTTCAATTCAATCGGTCGACTTCAAAAGATTTTCTTATCTTGTTATCTCACAATTAACACTTAAAAACACCCAACAAATATTTTATCAACCTATTACATCGAATGTGGTGCCCCGTTAGCAAATTTACCAATCATTTTATTTAAATTAAAAACACATTTAATGGCATTTAACAACAGTTTTATTGAAAAAAGAGCAGATATACCGAAAGAAAAATGAAATCAAAAGTGTTTCCATATGTTTTTATTTCCAGTTCTGCATAATAAATTTATGAACCGAAAAGACAGCCAGACTTTCAATACTACTGTTGCCTAAATTGCTGCTGTTCGCATGGTCCGCACGTTTTCCTTTTTTTTTTTGCCTTCGTTTAAAACATTTTTATGACTAATTTTCTGATGTATTTTTTGTTATTTTATAAAAGACAGAAAATCCTTAAAAATAAATAAATGTTTGTTGGAATCGAAACAACTCACTGAGCGACACACATTCTCATTCATTTAAGATGAAAATATGATTATTGTGAGTAATAATAAAAATATTTAAAACTGGGTATTTATGGATTTTTTATTGTTTCTTATTTTATATGCCCCTTATGAATGCATACTCGTATGTATACACACATATAAAGTAGAATTTTTTTTTTTTTTTTTTTTTGTTATATTTTTGTGGATTTTTTGATTCCTATTACGAAAACCAATCTTAAGGAGGTTATGAGATCATTAAAACAATTATTTTATAAAATAATTTTTATGGTCATAGTTGTATACCCGCCAATGATTATTGGTTAAATGCTTTGTTTTTTAGAAAGATTTGACTTATGATCAGTTTTATACTCTACTAATTCTAGCCTTAATCCAAAACCTGACTTTAATTGTTTAAGCTGAACTTAGAGTTAGAATACGCATTATGTATTAGATAACACTAAGCAACGAAAAAATGTACTTAATTAATTATAATATTTTTCTCTTTTTCTGTTTTTCTGTTATTGAAATGCAAATTCTTAAGTTACTGGTAAAAACCCATATTTTCATACATTAACGCATTTATAAGCAATTAATGCAGTAATGTCTTAACCAATTTTAAGTTACTTAACCGATTTAAGAAGAAGAAATTGAGAGCTCTGAAACTCAAATAGATTTGGAAGAAGAAGAGCGCCTTTCCTATAAATCTACGACAACGAAATAGTATTTCATTTCATACTCAGGCTTGGAAAACACTAAAAATCAGTTAATATTGTTACGTTTTTACTTTTTGAAAAGGTTTTATTTAATGAGTTCGTAGATTGCAGTTAAAATAAAAATTAATTTATATTCGATTTTAATTAAATATTTCTTTATTAACACAGTCTTGTATTCCACTGCTTGTACCCTTTTCACAAGCACCAACAATTTAACGCTTCTTAATTAATCTCTCTGTTTACAATTAGCAACAATTACTACAGAAGTCTTTCTTCTTAAAAATCTCCACACCCGAACTTAGGTTCGATCACCGCCTTTTCAGCGAGAGCTTATCCACACTAAACTCTCTCCACACTAAGTTTCTCATCGATGTACTTTTTATATGGCTGAGTAAATAATACTGCAAAAGCTCTCGAAACTCTCGAAATTTCAGGTAGACCCCATTTCTTTAAATTTCCTTTTCTTTAGTTCTTATGCAGCGATTTGATCGTAAACATCTTATTTGTTTCGGTGCTTATTGTGTTGTTGTTGTTTCTTGTTTGTTTCGTTATTTGCTTGCTGTGTTGTAGTAGCTAATTTTTATTTGTAAACAAGCACGTAATTGTTTATTTTTTAGCAATGTAACAAACGACAGTGGTTCCCAAACTAGATTTTCCTACCAATATTCTATTATTCGTTTGATGTCATTATGTAAAGAATATAACATCTGGCAAATGTTCGAAGCGGCTTCACTAGGTGATTCTTAGGTGCAAATATGGCAAAATTTTGCCAATGGCATGGATTATGTTGGCTTTGTGCTTTGTGACTTATTCGCATAGACCTGCATCTTAAGAAAGACTTACAAATTTAATGGGGTTAAATCGCTTAATTTCAGTGGACAGTTCATACTACCACCATGTGAAAAGACCATGCCGACAAATCGCTCGTGCAGAATTCCCAATGTGGTAAGAGCTGTGTGGAGCGTAGCATCGTCCTGTTGAAATCACATGTCGTTGGTGTCCATATTCAGGGCAAAAGAAGTTGGTGATGGCCTGGTCAACCCCGTTCTGTAAGAAATATACACCGATATTAATATTAAATTGAGTTTGAGAGGCCCAAATGGCCATGGCACTACGATATAAAAAGATCTATTGTGTGAAACACTTCTGGGTCAGACAAGCCAGCGAAATGGCTGACGGGGGTAAAAATCCCATCGAGTCAATTCCCCTGGGCGGATGACTGTCCAATCAGAGCGGTCTCCAGAAGAATACCCTCTATCTGTTTGTATAAAGATGGCAATGTTTCCAATGGGTAGCCGAAGAACTTGCTCAGGCCGAATAAAGGGCTCCATAAAAGTTCATCTCCGAATATTTTCCAAAGCAACACATTCACAGAGAATATGCTCTGTCGTCTCCTTCTTCTCCCTAGAGAGGCGAGACTCTGAATCAGCCATCACACCTAGGCCGAAAAGGTCATATCTGAGACAGCAATGTGTCGACAGGAAGCCAATAAGTCGACTAATAGTTGTCCTGTCCATGTAGCTCAACTCCCTTTTATAGGTGAAAGGTCTTAATAGCCGCTTCGCCTGCTTTAGAAGCGAGCATTGTAACCAGTGTGACGAGCGTAGCCCATGCTCCCATTTGACGATTTTCTCTGGCCATAGACCAGCTAATACCACAGTACAGTTCTGGTTCTACGAAACCTGTGGCCGGGCCCATAAAACCAGTGTGCCCAGGAACCCAACAAAGCGTTACTCTCTGTTCCTCAATGCCAGTTTGTCGACAATCGTATAGCACTCGAATACCAGTCTCGAGTCTATATACTCCGAGAAAGGTACTTAGTGCCGCTTGACTATCGGACTATATATTAATAAAAGCTCCACTGAATCCATGCCCTATGTTAATACGCGCACAGATGGAAATATCCTGGATCTCTGCCTGGAAAGCCCTAGGCCACTTGCCCATGGGTCCATAACTTTTGTATTGGGCCCGAATATTCCGGCACCCACACCGCCATCTATTTTAGATCCATCTGTGTATCACTGTAAACAGCCGTGGTTGACCTGAGGGACCCCATAGTCCCACTCCACACGATCATGCGACTGAAGTTTCCACCAGTACACAGGTCACTCCTGCTCAACCGTAGCGCAAAATCGGAGATACGCCCCAGGAAGCTCATGTGCCTTTTAAGGTCCACTAAGTTAAGACCACCACGTGTTCGCATCCTAAACGCACCCAGAGTAGCAGATTTCATAATGGATATAAGCAGTGGACTTAGACCAATAAAAGATTTCCATGGCTACAGTGTGACAAGCTCTGAAGCCTAATGCATTTACCCAAAGCTTTTGCTCAGCCTTTGGCCACCATACAATCGATGTATGAGAAAACATCGGTCAAACGATCATGGCATACAACCAATAGATGAACCTACAGTTAATATTCCAGGTCTTGCCGATAAGATCACGACAAACCCACATTGCCCGTGTGGGGCATTTAAATGTCCATTCTACTTCAATATCCTGTTGAGGGTAATATCCAGGTATTTCACCTCCTTTAACAGTCCAATTTCGGTTCGCTTCAGTGAAAAAGACTTTATGCTCAATTTCTATCTTCTAGTGAAAGGAACAACTGTCGTCTTATTCGGATTGACCGACAACATGCAAATATAAGGTTAAGGAATCGATGCAAGATGTCCGTCAACACAACATCGTTCGTTCCAACGACGATAATAGCTAGGACATCCACGCTTCCAATAGCGCCATAGTCACACTCATTTAATCTGTCTCAAAGATCGCCTACAACTAAGGACCAAAGCAATGGAGAGAGAACTAACTCCCTCTTGCTGGCAGCTTCTGTCAGACCAAATCGAGAAAAACTCTGCACCCAGCGTGAAGGTGAATTCACGACTAATCAGTATGCTCCGAACTAAACCCATTCGATTAAGCAATAGCACGATAACAATATGCACTCATAACAAAGTGATTTTTTTGTGCATTGAATGCTTTTGGTTTTCATGTGGAATGAAATCGTAGTTAGCCCTATAATTTTATTAATTGACGTACCCATTTATCTAGGAATGGGTCTCATTAATGAAGATGATTTTTTGATAAAACTACGATCAGTTGATGCAAAATCGACTGTCTTAGATTCCCCTTCACTATCTCAAATATAGCGGTGATGTATTCAGCAGGTCTTGCGTTTCGCCCTTGTGCAGGTATGTTGGTCTATTGTTTATTGAACTGAGTGGACTTAAAAAAGTTAACAAGCGTTTTACATTCAATTAAACAGTACTAAGTTTTGTTTGGCTTACAGATATCTAAAGACTACCTTCTAAAAACTACTTAACAAAAAATAATAGCTTAACTACTTTAAAGGGTACACTTCGTGGTCACTAAGGCTTTTCAAAAAGAAACTTCTTAAACAAAACTTCTTAAAACAAAATTTATTGAGTTTTATTTCTCAATCATAACTCGAGTACTAATTTTTACCTCAATTCTCTAATACTCGCATTTGTGTCTAAAAAAAAACTTGCCATTTCTTGCATAAATTTATAATTGATGGTTAAACGTTAATTTTGTTTTGAATTGCCTATATATCAGTTAATAAGGCTCAAATCAAACTTAAAAATGCTTGACTAATTGTCTAGCTCACTAACTCATTAAATACCTGTAATTTACTTTTTTTTCCAAGGCTTTTTACAGAAACTTTTGTTGTTATTCATCAACAGCAAAAATAAAACTTGATTTTATTTTATCGGTATTAAAACTATAAAAGCCTACTAAATTAGGCCTTAATAATGATAATAACACCCAAATAAATATTAATCTCAATAAATCTATTTTTATGGCAATTTTCAACTTTTAAGTTTTTATAGAAAAAAAAAATCGTAAAGATATCTTATGTTAATTTTTCTTAATACACTATCTTTAAATATTCCTTTTCTACTGTTCATCCTCTTGAAATATATTTTTTATGACCATAAATTGAAAGGTGCAGTCATTTTAAGTTTATGATGACTTTGTTTTCAATTTTTATCTAACAAAACTAAAAAAAAAACATTTTATTTTTATTATTCATTTTAAGAAATATTTAATGACTCGTAAATAGCCGTTCAATCATTTTTAAACGATCATTTGTTTATAATTAGATCGTTACCCAAAAAAGATGCCTTAAAGCCATACATCTCCGCTTTCAGTTTTCTCTCTCCCTCTCTCTCTCTCTCTCTCTCTTTTATATTCGGCTTAAGAAAAATTTCCCTTTTAATCTGATTTAATTAATATGAGATAATGGAAGAAGAAAAGTGGAAGATTTAATAGAAGATTAGCCCACATTGATTAAAAGCCAATAAAATATTTTATTTTTGTTTCTTTTTCTTTTTAAAGCCGTTAGATTGTTAGAGAAGAAAAGGGTGTAGACAAAAAGTATTAAAACAATTAAAAGAAAAGAAAAAACGTTAAAATTTGATTAAAAACCATTTTTGTTGAAAGATTTTTTTAAGAGGAAAGAGAGTTTTTAAAGTGAGTAAAATGTTTGCTTCTTAAGTCTTTTGTTTTGCTGTTATAGACGACCCTGCATTTACCACCAGCGTTAGGCAAACAAATATTATCTCTTAGACCACACTGTAAGAAAAAATTTTCTTTTGTTTCACTGTGCCTTTACGCTCTATGTTTACATATTTTAGCAACAAATTTTAAAGGAAAACAGGAAAACAACGATAAAAGCAGTAACAAAAAAACGCAACAGCAACAAAACAACGAAGAAAAAGAAAAATAATAATAACAGATAATAAAAAGGCTATTTTAAAAAATAGTAAATAACAACACCAACAAACAACAACTAAGACGAACTTTAAGATAAATAAAACATGTTGAATAAAATGTTTAGTGACATCATCAATCACAAATTTTTTCTCGCACTGTATTTTTCCACTTATTTTCTATTTACTTCTCTCGCATTATTTCTGCCTATGCGTGTGAGTACGTACATACGTGTAAAAACAAAATACAAAATTCGCTCAGAGCCGTTTTTTGCCTCGCAATGATCTACACAATCCTCGTACAGCAAGTCCCCGATGTTAGTAAGAATGAGCAATATAGTAAAGGGTCCGCCATCTAACGTTTTTTTTTCAACTAGTGCTTATTTCGTGAATGGTAACACTTACCTCATGTCTTGTTTGACAGATAATTAGTTTTATCCTTCCGCTGAACGAATATGGTTGTGTATACGCTTGAACAACGCTGGGAAATATTGTGACATTACTTTGAAAATCATGGTAATATTGCGGAATCAAAAATCATCTTTTCAGATGAAGCTCATTTTGATCTTGGCGGGTATGTAAATAAGCAAGATTGTCGCATTTGGGGCACATAAAACCCGCATGCCGATACACCCAAGACGAGTCACTGTTTGGTGCGGATTTTGGTCCAGAGGCATAATTGGGCCATTTTTCTTTGAAAATGAGCAAAGAATGGTGATCGTTATCGGGCGATGTTGAACGAATTTTTGTTCATAAAAAAATTATCAGCCGCATAGCTGATGTCGTTTGGTCACCTCGGAGCTGAGGTTTGACACCGTTGGACTATTATTTGTGGGGTGCCGTCAAAGATAAGTGTTACGTCAACAAGCCAGAGACAATTGACGCTTTAAAGGACAATATTCGTGAAGCCATTGGTGAAATACAGCTGCACACAATCGACAATGTGCTTAAAAATTGGACCGATCGTGTAGGCTACTGCATGGCCAGCAGAGGCAGCCATTTGAATGAAATTATTTTTCATTATTAACTGGAAGGATTGTACTTTCAAATAAAAAAAGAAATTTGAGAAAATATTCAGTAGTTGTTTTTTATAGCATTTTCAAAAAAAAAAAAAAAAAATTTATTTGGCGGACCCTATATTAGCTAAGACTTGGAAATTAATTGCAAAAAGTTTTTTTTATTTAGTATTTTTAATCCTATAAGGAGCATAGGGCCGTAACAATTGGGTTAGAAATTACTCTTTTGAATGCACAATATTGTTACGAAAATTAATTTGCCTAAAAGGGTACACCAATATTTGTTATTTAAAGGCTATAAATTCACTTCCGCGGAAGTTATTCTATTGGTTCGTGTCCATGCTACAAGAATTGTAATGGAATCAGATCACCCTGCCGCGGCTGTAACTAAGTATTTGAACAGTGCTACCACTACAACTATGATTCAGACATTTAATAAATATTTACATTTGAATTAACGGCAACTGAATAGTTGGTTGTGGAATGTACTAGAATATTCGAAACTAATGCCAGTGAACTATATAAATCACGATAATTTAACTCTTAAATACCTAAGAACGTCTACAGACGGTCATCAGAAAAAACAGGTTTAAACGATATCAGCAAACTTTACTCTTTGACAAGCTTAACAGTTAAAAAGAGTACAAAATTCTTAAAGTAATGGTAGCAGTTGAAATGCAATCAATAAAGTAATTTGGCGGAAATTATCATTTTTTTTCAGAAATGTTATGCAAAAATAAATAAATAAACTTTACTTGTGCAAATATAGTGAAAATTAAAGTTAGAAAAATGATATGTTTTATTCATTGGATTGAATTTAGAAGTTTTTTGGTAAGAAGTTGAAGTATTTACTTTCAGAGCACGGTACGATAAAAAAGTATTTGGCAAGTGATACTATTTTTGAATGAAGGTCCGAAAAGCTGGTTTTTTAACCGTAATTCGAGATTTTGGAGGGATTTTGAAAATTTCAAAAAAGATCCATGTTCTACTAGACAGTGCCTATCAGAAAAGTAATATAATTTTTCAGGTATTTCAACTTCATTCTTTTTTGCCGCACCGTGTAATATGTGGATATAAAGGTAAGTCAAGCAACCGTTTGGTTTCAATGGTTTTTTTGGTTCTGGAGTTTTCCAGCAGCATTTTTTTTTAGAAATTGGAGATCGAATTCGTCATTCACACCTGAATATTATACTTGAACAAAGACTATTGCCACATTTTAATATGTATTTCAAATTCAGGTGTTTAGTGGTTAAAAAGTCAAAGAATAAATTTGTGTATTAAGTGGAACTTAAATAAGTTGGAAATTATGTATGTAAATTTGGAAGTAAAGACTGTATAAAAACAACAAACTCAAACGTTTTAAAAAGGTTAAAATATAGCATAATTTCATTTAATTTCGGCTTAAGTTTAGAACCGCTGCTTTTAATTCGTTTGCTGCTATGTGTTGCGAGCTCCTGGTAGGCCCTTTGATTTCAGTGTGAACTACTTTAGGCCAGAATAAGCAAAATACTTGTTCATGAAAACTTGAATTTTGTGATTATCTCGTGATGCAGCACTCCATGATTCGCATTGAGAAGAAGAATTTTAAAGCCTGGCTTTGTGCTTTCAATTAAGCATTTATGGTATGTTAGTTTTGTCGACTATGCTTTCTAATTAGCAAAACTAATCCAAGCCCTCCAATACTTCGTTATACACATATAGCTTTTTTTTATTCGTATTTTGGTCTTATAGGTGTTTATTTTCACACTAATATAGAATGTAATGTCATTCTCCAAACTAAACTCAGTTTTGTTTGTATATCGCAAAAAGTGCTGAAAAGAACGCAAATGTTGTCGGCATAGTAAAGATCGTATAATCTGCTTGCTTTGTGGTTGCAATGTCATACTTTTTCACTGCGTGGCTGCATGTAAGCAATCATCTCATTGATCATGCTGAGTATATATTATATATAGTAATTCCCATAACACTCCATGAAGGAACATAAGTACTTCACTCAGTCAATGAGCTCTGCACCCAATTCTATTTTTAGTCTCATTGAAAGGCACCTACAGTTTAACGCCGGCTTCGAGCGTCAAATGCATTAGAAAAGTTTTTCAGTAGCAGTAATACTCATAACCAGTTACTAGCTAATGTTATGAGGTGATACCGCTGCTGAAAAACTTTTTTCTTTATTCAGATGGTCTGGCCTGGTATTGAACCGAGGACCTTCTCACCTTCTACCAGAGCACCACACGATCATACTGAGTAATGTTATGCAATTAATTTTCTTTGTTCTCTTAGGTGTCCCTTCTTAGGTACATTGACAATGACTTATTTGGTAATTATAGAAATCTGGTGTCACATCATAAAGTTTTTTAGTTTTTTTTTAATAATTTCCGCGACACCGTTTGGATTGATAGAAATATTGTAGTGTTGGGTATGCCTGGGATATGCGCATAATGTATCGGGTGATTTTCTAAGAGCTTTTGGATTTGATTTTAAAAAAGTCATAAAATTTAGAGAAATGTATGAAATCTTTATTTGATAGAACGATCTATTTAATTCAATGTTCAAAGATGATTTCATGATTCGGCCGGTATCGCAAGAAAAAATTTTTCAATAATGGCTTCCAGTGCGTCAACAGTTGCGAGCTTGTCTCTGTAGACATATGCCTTAACAAATAGTCTAAAGGCGTTAAATCGCACAAAACGAGAAATAAACTGTGCTTCAAATTCGCCTCTCAATTGGTCTGTTGTTTCACGTGCTGTGTGGCATGTGGCACCGTCTTATTAAACCACATGTCACAAAAAAAATTCTAATCATCACACGGTAGCGCTCGCCATTCGCAATAACGTTCCTGCCTTCGTCGTCTTTGAGAAAGTACGGCCGAGCGATGCCACCGGCCCATAATCCACACCAAACACTGCATTTTTCGGGGTGTATTGGCAGATCTGGCAATGCTCTTGTCTGCTCTTTACACCAAATACGACAATTTTGCTTGTTCACGTATCCATATAATCAGAAATAAGTTTCGTCGCTGAACACAATTTTCCGATACAAAAAAGTTCTTAACCGTGCATGAGTTTTAATAATAAAATTCGAATTTCTGCCAGCGTTGTTCGTTTGTAAGTCGATTCATGCTTAAATTATAGACCAAACTGAACATGTTACACGAAAACAGCTAAACTGCCAAAGAGAGTTGCTAAAAATCAGCCGATATATTCGGCAATAACGGATGACTTTTTTTAATTTTTGCCCTTATAAGTTCATTTTGTATCATATATCTTCGAATAGCTTGTAAAATAAAGTTAAATTTAGTATCTTGAGCCGCATTTTGCAGCAAATAAACGGGCTCGTTTTGGTGAAACGAAAGTTTTTAAAACTCTATTTTATTATACATATTTAACTTAAAAAAAAATTATTATTTTTATTCGTAAGCAAATTAAACTGATTTAAATTGAATGAAACATGGCAACATAAAAATTAACACTCAAGACCTCCACAAAAAATTACCCGTGGGCTTATTGGCGTTAATGATTTTTTTGTTTTTGTTTTTTTCTATCAATTGTTTTAATTAAAAAGAAGTGATTTTGTAGGCATATTTGTTGAAAGCAATATGTGCGGCGAGTATTTTTTGAAAAACATAAAACAATTTACACAATCTAAATGGGAACAAACACATATAAACCCTACACAATGCCATAGGTGTTCATATCATGAGTGTTGCTTTTGTTTTTTTATTGTGTTGATCAAATAAAATTCCTATTAAATAATAATATTATTTATTAGTTCGCTATTTGGATAATAAAAAAAAAAATGGCATGTTGGCTTATTTGTTGTTTCAAAAATATTAAATTTGCATTACAATAGGCTCAGAAAATTAAAAAAAAAATATTTTGAAAAACCTGTAGTTTTAAAAATAACTAAAATTAATGGTTGTTTGGTTCGAACCCAAAATACACACATACGATGTATAACAATATGTTTATTTTACTTATCTAAGAAAATATTACGTCATACAATTTAAGTTTGTGTTAGGAATGCTAAGAAATAAACAAATAATCTTGATCTGTTAAGCTCGTTTAACCCTCTACACTATGATGCGACATACATAGTTTTACTCACATAAGTAACAAGCATGATTTCGTTATATAAACACTTTAACCAGTTAAACCTAAGTCAACAAAATTGTGCATTTCAACGATCAAAACGATAGTGTTCTGTCATTGAAATAGTCTCGGCACTAAGTCAGTACGTGCTTCCAGTTACAACCCCAGTCATCCACATTATTCCAAGTATTTTATGCAAAAAAAAGTTGAAAGGACCACATGAACTTTAATCTTAGGCCAGAGCTATACAAACATCACGTTATACAGCGTGACCCAATAAACCCAATATATTAGATGTCCATTAAGTTGTGGTAAAAATTTTACTAAAAATCAAACACATTTTACTTACTTATATTTGAGACCTTTGGCCTTTTTGGGTGTAAAGCCATAATTTCATCCGTGTAGAGTTTCTTATGCAATTTAAATTTACACACTAAGACAGTTTTGCAAAGATCGATAATCTGTGAAGGTGCAAGTCCGGGCTATATGGTGGATGAATCAAAACTTTCCCGCAAAGCTCTTTCAGCTTTTGGCGGGTGTATGATCTGCCGTTGTCATGTTTCACCAGGTTATAGAAGCTCATAATGAACAATCCCATTCCAGTCTTACAGGACACACGGCATAACCTTTCATAGTTTCACAGACGATTATTGTAGTACGTGATTCATTTTTTATCGCCTGCAATCATTCCCTTCATATATGTATGCTTCGATTTCGTTCCCAACTGTTTGGTGATGAATGCTAAGTTCCCTTTCAATTTTCATTCTATTTATGTGCAGGTCTTTCTCAATTTTTTCCATGTTTACATCGAATTTTTCAGTAATTGGTCGATGAGATCGAGGTGCATCTTTGATATCAAAATTATGGGATCGATGACAAAGAAACTATTTCCTTGCAGTTTTTCTAGTTACAGTATCGTCTCCGTATACTTCACAAATTTTTCCAACAGCCTCATTCTTACCTTTTCCGTAAAAGAAAAGCAGAATATGATGTTCCAAATTGTCAGTCATTTTAAAACGTAAATAACTTTTCACAGCATAATGTAATTGTAATAATATTTTCTAACCAAGTGAAGCTTAAAATGTTACCTTTAAAACAAGCTATAGTATTACAAACATAATTGTCCCTTACAAACCGTTCACCAGATTTCGGCCTGCTGCAGCACCTTCTTCCCGGTATTTCTGCTTATCAAATGGCTTCGCCAATTTGTCACACCTATCGAGGACAGAGTTTCCTCGGCCTGATCTCTCCAGCGCAGACAAGGGCGACCTGAGCGCCGACGCCCACTGACTTCCAAATCGAACACTCTTCTCACTGTTCTACCCAGCCTAGCCGCTGGATGTTGATTCGCTGAGCAATGACCATGTCGTTATATTATTCGTACAGCTCATGATTCATTCAAATACGGAATTTCATTGCCAAACCGCAAGCGAGCAAAGATCTTACGTAGAACTTTTCTCTCGAACATACCCAAGGAAGCTACATCGGTGCCTTACAATGCCCATGTTTCTGCTCCATAAAGAAAAACAGGGAGTGTGAGTGACTTGTAAAGCTGACTTCGGCAAGGAGCTGCTCTTCATCTTGTGTTTTCATACATACGTACTTACACGTATAGGCAAAAAAATAAGCAAAAAAAACAAAGAGAAGTAAAGAGAAAAAAAGTGGAACAAAATACAGTAAAAAGTGGCCTCTCAATTACTACCACAATTGTTAAATGCATTAATATTAGTTTGCCGAACGCTGCTGTAAAGTGTCAATTTCGTCGTGCAAGAGAGGTCTTATTACTCAATTGCCTTTTGAGCTCATAATAACACCTGTAGGCAAGAGTGGTTCTACGTTTGACCTCAAGACTGACATCGTCGCTGCCGGTAATGGCAGTTCCAAGGTAGATGAATTCATTCACCACATCGGCAGCTATAGTATAGCCTGATGCAATTAATATTACCAGAGGTATTATATTTTCAAACCATCTACCGACAATTTGTAACCGACAACCAATATTTTAAAGTCTGCTTTTTATAAGACACTTTCTCTCTTAAAGAAACTTAATCCTAATAACACTCTCATTGCCTAGAGCCAAAGAACAATATTTTAATTCCTTTAATGATCCACTTGAGATCGTAGTGCTATAACAATTGCTTTTAGTTGCAACTGTCCAAAAATAATGATTTTATTTGGCTCTAAGTTGTTCCATCGGAATCAAATTCTTTCTTCACCTATCTTCTCCAAAAAGATTATACGCCTTCATACCTATTGTATGGTCTCTGGCTTTAGTCATTTACATACCTAATGTTATTATATCGTCATTATCATTCAGACCAGGCACTTCTGTAGTCACTGCGATCCTTGAGATCTATTGATTCTCTTCAGGCCTACAGTTTGTTTAGCAGGTCTGTTCTGTTGTTCTGTGTTCATTAGAAAGAACTCCATCAGATCTAAAACCCTAATAATGAATATGTCCTGACAAATGAGGCCCTTACTCTTCCCAAGCATTTCCATCCAAACCTATCAAGAACTACACATTCACGCAATATGTGTTCCGCCGTCTCTAATGCCTGTGAACACAGCCTACAAAATGCTGGCAGTCTTGGACAGCATTTTCAGAGGTGTGCTCTTAGTGCACAATGGCCCGTAAGAAAATTAGTCAGGAGTTTCATATCCGACCTTTGATACTTGAGAATGTCAGAGTGAGGCCCAAGTTGGGAACTAATAGCCGCCCTGGAGTGGTGAAGTCCCCTTTGAGCGTTCAAATGTTACAAGCATCTGACACTTTACCACTCTTTGAGTAGATTAAGGATGATAGTAAGTGGTGCCGCACAGTAAGGTTCCGAACTCAGATATAGGGTACTGTTATTTTAACTTATTATTGTTGTTTGCCACATAAAAAGTACTAATGGCCTCTATACTTGTTCTTCCCAGTTCAACGACAGGCTGATATTCCATAAAGATGAACTGAACTTAAGGTTGCAGATGTATTTATTAGAAGTCAAGGAACTGAGATTTAGCTTTGCATACCAACGTGTTACATTATTCCCCACTAATTATATGATCTATAGTATAATATCTATCATTATCAAATAAAATATATACTTTTTTTTAACTTTTATTGGTCTATAAATTTATTACTCCGCATATTTAAAATCACATACAAATTATTAAATTCAAACTATAACAATAACACGTTTATAATTTTTCTATAAATATGGGCCACTACACGCGTTTTTCTTTAATTTAGAAAAATGTAAAAATGTTTAATAACCTGATACACATGATATGTTACCAATAACACCACATGGCGAAGTAACAATTCATTTGTTTTGTGATGATTTATGATGCCAACCATGTCTTTTATTTATTTCATTTCCTAGTCTTAACTTTCAAAGTTTATATATTAAGAAACGAATTAGAAACCAAAATTAATAGTTTCTTTTTCTCTATCTAAGAAGAACGAAAAAAAAAAACACTCAAAAATAAATCATTTGATAAATTTAATAAGTGTGAGAGTTTCTACTTGTAAATCATATTTTTTTTTTTTTTTGGAATTTACTTATCGTATTTATTTTTAAATAAAAAATTAATTAATTTTGTTTAGATTTTATTACTTATATGCGAGTTTAACATTTGTTAAGAAAAAAAAAACAATTTATCAGTTCTATCGTTGAGTTTGAGGTTGAAAATAGAAAAATGTTATTTAAATAAGATCTAATTTATGTTTGAAATTTATTAATCAAAAAAGGGTTATTATAATAATCAATTTTAGTAAAGAAAAAAAAATTAATTATTTTTTTATATCTTTCTATGGGTATAAAACATATAAAATTAATTATTAAAATTGAATTATTTTTGAGCATACACAAAAGACTTAGGAAAGAAACTTGTTTTAGTTGTTCTATACAAAGTATTTGAAGTAGTACGTAAATATTTTCAGTTGTAGGTGTAAATTCGTTTGTATAAATTACGGAATTAGCTGTAACCACCATTAGTTGAAAAAAAATTGTATATAAGCTAACGAATACGAAGTTCTTTCTTATTTTCGAAATATTCTGCCACAAGAAGTAAAAATATTTTAAAATGGTACAGAAATATGTAAAACAATCGAATAGAATATTTCGTAGTTGTTCGTATTGCTTGTAAGAATTCATATAATATTCATACTTACGTCCTACATACATATAAAGATAAATTCTTGCTAAAAATATAATAAATTGTGGTTAAAGATAGTATAGGGTGGCGTGGTATAGTGGTTAGAGCGCACGCATAACAACACAAACGACTCTGGTTCGAGCCCCAGCAGAGAGGACATGACGAAGAAAGAATTGAATTGTGGTTTCGAATGTTTATTAATAAAAAAAGGCTTCAACTTTCCTCCAGACAACTCCATCTAAAATTATAAAGAAAAAAGCAGCCAACCCCCTGACCATTCCCGCTTACCTTTGGCGATGATAACAAACATCAGACGAATGATCAGGAAAAATACGCCACCTACTGTGAAAAAATTACGATGCTAAAGTAAAGATCACCACCAATTAGCAAGGATCTTCACCACTACACACACAAAAAAAAATCATATGGAGGAAGCTACAGCGGACTAGACTAATCATCTACTTGGCTTAAAAATACCAAATTGATTAAAGAAACTGAAACAAAGCAATAAATGCTTTGTGGAAAGTCAATATGCTGGAGTGACAGAGGAAAGAAAAAGATAGTATAACCATAGCGTAATACGTTAAACAGGGTATTCCGATAAAATGCTTTAATTTCAGTAGCCATTTTGTCAGTCACATTTCCTACGAGTTAATCTGTAACTACATGACAGATGACAAACGACAAAAATTACGTCATTATTAAAAATAAAAATAAAAATAAAAATTATTAAAATTCACTATAAAAGTTTGTTGATCTATATCTGCTAAACTATACTTTCTTCGGAAATGGTTTATACCATTCCTGATTCATATTTTTATGCCCTATCGATCCATACTAACAAAGTTCCGGCACAAAAAATATTTCATACGAAATGGGCCACAAAACTATTATGACATATGAAATTTTTCATAAGGTTACAGTTGGCAATACTAAATCATTTTTGGTTTATTCTCGGCCAATGATTATCAATTTGATAAAAAAAAAAATTTGGACTGTTGCGACAAGTTAGTGAACATTACTCAAGAAAAACTGATAATATTGCTGTTGTAGTTCATAGTATTGAGAAAATCCAGGCTTATCCATTACCCCTGAAATTTTAGAATTGCAGATTCCATAAACGACCGTATTTTGCTTAGACTTATGTCTTAAGTATTTAAAGACTTATGTCTTAAGTCTTTAAAAGTTCGATTAACACTAGCACTCATGCCTACCTACCATTAAAAAACTTTTCTTTTTACTGCTTGAAAGGCATCAATCTGATCCAAAATATATGATGAGGCCCATTTTCACCTCGGAGACTGCGGTAACAAGTAGAATTTTTGCATATGGGAATTGAAAAATCCAAATGATATTAATGAAAAGCCTCTGCACCCTCAACTTGTGACTATTTGGTGTGGTTTTCAGTCCGGCGGCTTACTTTAATTGCTTTTTTAAAAATTAGTCTGGATAACAACTGAACTGTCACGGTGAATTAATTGCGTTAGCGAACGATGACCAATGGCATTATACAGCAGCAATACCGATACCATCCCTCTTTTGCGTCACAGATTTCCTAACTATGTGATTTTTCGAAGAGCAATCACAATTGTAATATTATTTCATACATATGACTGATACGGCTGGCCTCACAGTACTCCATTCGATCGGACCAATTCTTGAGAACTTTTTTGAGTGTATGGATGAGACCCCATACACTCAATGCCTCTGTTTTGTCTTTAACGGCGCCCACAGAAAATAGTCAAGCGGTGTCAAATCGCAGATCCATGGCGCCCAACTGACATCACCATTTCAGCTAATTAAACGGCCATCAAATGTTTTGCGCAACAAATCGATTGTGGCATGAGAAGCGTGGCAGGTTGCATCATCCTGTTGAAATTAAACATCATTCACATCAATACCATGAAGGCGGGCACTAAAAACTGGGTTATCATAATGCGATAGGTGCCTCCATTGACCGTAATGGTTGGCTATTCTCATTTTAAAAGAAATATGGGATAATGATGCCTTTACTCCACAAGCCGCACCTAAAAGTTACTCGTAGTGGGTGAATTGGCTCCTATTAGACTACGTTTGAGTTTTCTGAGCCCCAAATATGTCAATTTTACTTATTAACGTACCCATCAAGATGAAAATCAGCTTTATCCGCAAAGTTTTTTTTTTGCATTTTCCGACCAATTCTTTATTTTGGAAATAAATTTCCAATAATTCCCAACGTTGCTCAAGCGTAAATCGATGCATTTCGTTCAGTGGAGATTGTATAGTGAATTTTGTGAAAGAATAGAATAACTGCTGGCTCGAATTTAAACCGTTAGATGGCCCACCCGATATAAGAACGTTTATGATCTTTAAGATGGTTATCAATTATATTTTTATTTATCAATTATATTTTACTTTCGACGTGGTCCTCAGCTCCTAATGTTTTTGTAATGCTAACAAATATGTATGAAACTATTAAGTTATTGTACCAATCTTTGCTTAATGCACTTCTACCTCCAATGCCATAAATTTCTTCTAGAATTTAATAGAATTATTTAATTGAATTGATAAACTTAATCATTTTTTAAGGCTTAGTGTTTTGCTTAGGCTCTTTTGAAAGTAATAACAGTCTCTATACGGTACGACATATATTCGACTATCCAGGCTGCTCACACATCCGTCTAGGCATACAAACTACACCTCCCGGTAAGCATTCGATAAAATTGTCAGCGGATGACTTCGGTGGCCAATCAAAAATATTGTAGTCGTTGTTATTGAGCTTAACACTGAGATAGTAATTTAGTTACTGTAAAAACCATATATAATACACAGTTATTTTGATAATAAATATTTTTACAAAACCTTCCCTTCATATATTATAGGAAAAATTTTAAATTTATTTAACTTTCCAATTGATTTATATTTCATTGATTTAAATATTTTACTCATTTTTATGGTTTCGATCCTATTTGTTTACACAAAATAAATGGTCAATAGCAGGAACTGAATTTATCACTGTGAAGATTGATTTTTTTTTTATAATAAATAATAAACCGTTACAAATAGTATTAAAACTATCGATAGTGGGAGTAAGTATGTGCTTGGTAGATAGGTATACCATATACACATATGCACATAAATCAAAAGACTTAAGCTACAAACCTGATATATGATATTGTCAAGCTACAAAGTTGTTAGATTGATTGTATACGTAAAAATATAAAAAGCTATTGTTGTTTTCTTTTGAAAGGAATTCAAAATTATGAAATACAAAATAAAAGTTTTCCTTTTATTATGCAAAATATTTGTAACATAAATCTTAAACAAAAGTAGGCATGATGTCATTGCTCTCAATATCTAAATATATAATTTGTAATAATAAATAAATAAAATTTAAAAAAAGCCATAAAAAACATCTTAAAAATCTTAAGAATATTAATGAGTACAGAGCAATATAATTTTAAAAAAAAATTGTATTTTGACAAATTCAACAAAAATGTTTAACTTTTTTAATTACTTTAATTATTTATTTTGAAAAATACTTTCAATTCATTTCATCGTATACAGACATTGTTATCCAATATAATGCTTTTAATTACTTTAATTATTTTGTCAAAATCATTAAACGGCATAATCAAAATAAAAACCCAATTAAACCTGGTGAATAATAACAAAAATATTAAAAAAAAAAAACAAGGCAACCAAAAAAAAACAACACATAAGAATTATTTTTAAAATAAGTTTTAGTTATTTGCCCAAAAAACACACTATATTTACAAAAAACAAAAAAAAATTTATAAAATTTTTCAAGCCTCAGCTACCTGTTTAAGCAAAAGAAAAATTTTTTTGAAAAGCTTTTAAAGTTTTCGAAATTCTTGCCGTAACTTAAAACTTTGTTTCAAAAAAAGAAATTTTATTTGATAGTAAAGCAATTTGTTTTTTATCGCTCTTTTCAATATTATGCCGTTTAAAGTAAAGCAGTGTCTTTTAAGCAAAAGTAAAGAAAAAATCTCACTTTTATTTTAAAGTTGCGCGCAAAAACATTTGTCATTCTGTGACCACTTTGCATTCCTTTAGGACTTTTTTTTTTGTACGACATTAAAGTGTCTTGTATGGCCATTTTATAGGCTGTTTTAGTTTCTTTGATTCCGCTTTCTTTAAGTTTCGATCTGTTTTTTTTCCCTTTTGATTTTGTTTTAGCCACCATGAAACATTTTTATTGATTTTTGTACAAGTGCTTCTAATGAATGTACCTTTTAAGTTTAGAAAAAAATGTTTTTTTTTTTTTTTTTTTTTTGAAAAAATAAGAGAAATATTTTAAAATATGTTGTCAAGAAATACTTTCACTAAAAGCAAAATAACTGTTGAAAACAAAAAACTAATGGGCTTTTCAAAATTTCTGTTATTCTTACAAAAGCAGTTTTATATTCAATGAGAAAAGTCGGGATTGAAGAAGCCCTCGTCACTTCGATAACGAGTTGACTTGATTGTGTTTTGTATTTGTAAGTTTGTTTTAAGATTATGACATCCATAACCGGTAGTGTAGTGCAGTGGTTAGAGCGCACATATAACAGCAAAAACGGCCCAGCTTCGAGCGCCAACAGACGATATGACGAAGGAAAATTTAATTGTGGTTTCGAATATTTATTAATTCAATTCCATCTAAAAAATAAAGAAGAAGCCCCCTGACCTTCCCTGCATACCTCTGGAAACATTAGATGAATGATCAGGAAGTTCACGCCACCTACTGGAAAAAAATTACAATGCCAAAGTAAAGAACACTAGCACTTAGCAAAGCTCTACACCACTAAGCAAAAATCATACGGAAAAAGCTACAGTGGATTGATTAACCATCTACTTAGCATGAAAGATCCAATTGATTAAAGAAACTAAAACAAAGCAATGGGTGTTTGTACAGTGCCAATATGCTTCCTAGAGGAGTGACTAGAGGAGTGATAATTATTAACCAAAAATTGGAGAACATTTTTTCCTTTTACTATCTCGACAGCATCCTAATGGCTGCGGTTAGCTGAAATAGAACAAATATCATTATATGGCGATCTTCACACATCTCATCCATATATGGTTGTCCAACCATAATGCACATTGTTAATTGTGAGTCACACCTTAACGTTAAGTTTATTGCCCAGCATAATTTGAAAATGTATTCAACCATGGAGAGGTGCACAATTGGGCAACGCGTTAAGATTGTTGAAGCCTTTTACGAAAATGGGCGTTCTAATCAAAATCCATTTCGTGCAGTTCGTGATTTTTTTTTTTTTTTTTTTTTTTTTGTTTAGCATAATCGACCAAATGCATCCACAATCGGGAGAATTGTGCACAAATTTCAGCAAATCTGGAAATGTGGAAGCAACTGAGCACGCTTGCCCACTGTGCTTTGCGGAAAATATTGCTGTTATCCGCGATAGTGTGGCAGAGGAGCCGTCAGTCAACCTCGACTCTTCATCGTGCCCAGCACTTAAACATCTCACGTACGTCATTGATACGAGTTTTGAATAAAGATTTGAATTTACACGCTTACAAAGTTCAGTTAACTCAATAGCTAAAGCCTACTGACCATTTTAAGCGTTGTCCATATGCCGAGTGGTTAGTTGAACAGACAGAAGTGAATGGTGGCTTTACAAAGAATATCATTTTCAGCAACGAGCCACACTTTCACCTCAGTGGATTTGTTAACAATCATAAATGCTGCATTTGGGCAAATGAGAACCAACGAGTGATTGTTGAAAAACCGATGTATTCACAAATAGTGAGGCTTTGGTGCGGTTAATGGGCTGGCGGCGTCATCGGGCTGTACTTCTTCAAAAATGAAGTAGACTAAGCAGTTATCGTGAAAGATGTTCGCTATCGCGAGATTATAACGGACTTTTTGTGGCCAGAGTTTGAGAATATGGACCTGGTCAATATGTAGATCCAACAGGATGGTGCCACTAGCCGTGTCATCTCATGTCGTGGCCGTGTTGGACTGCTTTCTTTGGAGATATTTAAAAGAAAAAGAGCCAAGAACAATACAAGAGCTAAAGGATGTAATAATTAATGGGCACATTAACGAAATTAAAGCTCAATTATGTCTCAGAGTTATTGAAAATATGGACCGACGGATAGAGGTATGCCAATGTAGCCGTGGCGAACATTTGGCCGACGTTTTGTTTTACACAGAATTTTAATATATCCTTCTATCATAATAAAAAATCTCAAGATAATTCTCCGAAAAGTTTTTGTTTTATTTACAATTATCATTGTGCGTTTAGGTTGTACCACCCTTTATACAGTGGTCGAAGAAATGATAGGGACAGTTTCATTTTTTTTTTTCAATAACAAGAAATGGTCTGAAGAAACGAAAATTAATTTACATATTTGTACATTACAATACATTCTTTATTTGGTTTTTGTAATGATAAATAAAAAACAAGAAAATTTTAATTTAAGAAAATTTTAATGTGTCCCTATTATTTCTTCTCCCACTGTATGTGTATAAAGGCTACACTTTTGCATGGCCGCAAATCTTGGAACACTACAATTAAAGAGGTCAATAGAGATGGAACACACTTAGCAAAACCCCGATAAAGAGTAGAATCCACAAGAAAGTAATTAATAATAAAACTTGCCGTAAATGCCTTTCATATAGAAAGAATTCTGGATTTTTTTTACCAAAAGGCTAAAGATAAGAAATTAAATATTTTTCTCTATATATCACTTATTCGTTTTATACAAAAACATGTTTTAAATTCGAAATGATATTGTTGAATAGCACCATAATCTGATGTATATTAAAAACTGTCATAAAAATGATACCTACATATTATGTGGGAATGGAAAACAAAAGACTTAGGGCACAAACTTTCATAACCACAAACATGTGTAAAATCCATACCTCAACATAAAAATGTAATCGATCTTTCAGACTTTTTTTCAAAATGCCTGTTGTATATTATATTGTATATTACAATATGATCATAGCATTCTCTTTACATTTTTTTTTTTTTTTTTTGTTATTATAGTCTTTAAGCTATTTTTCTTATTAATTATGTTTGTTTTACTAATTAAATAAAAACATTTCGACAAACGAGCAACGAGAAACGAGAAACGTACTTGAAACTGTAACAATTTCACATAAAACTTTGTTACATTTTTATTGTAATTTCATAATTCAAATATTGTAATAAAATAAAAAACAGCTCTACAACAGGTTTATTTTAATTTATTAAACAAACATTTTATGGTTACAAAAATGTACTTAAAAATTAAAAGATACTTTACTCGTAAATATACATTTTAATGCCACACACACGCTCACACACATTATTAAGCAATTGATTGCCGCCGCATTCTTTCTTACGATTTTAGTGGAAGTTGAAGAGTAGACAACTCCAGCAACAGCCATAGGAAAAGGCTACTACTTATGAATATAACAACACTTTAACTTATACTCCTCACATGCAGTTTTGATAAAAAATTAAAAAATAAATAAATAATAATGTATCTTTTATATATTCTTATAAAAAAAATGGAAAAAAATAAGAGATTTCTTACCAACACCACATTAATACGAGTGCCACCATATCGCAATCTGCCAGTCAGGCAGGCATGCCTGCTTTAAAAAAAAAAAAACAAACTCATTCAGTATTCGTATGACTGGTTAATAAAGCAAAATATTTATTCTTTTGTCGATACAATATGAATGACACTTGATTTTTTTCTCCTTCTTTTTTCATTGATTTCTTTGAGATACACAAATACTTGAATCTTAAGGAAAAAAATAGTAAAAAAATAAAGAAACTAATGCTTGAATGCACGTTATAAACAGAGAAGAAAAAAACTAAGGTGCGATTGTTTAGCCTCGCCCATTAAAATAAAATTTTACGAAAGAAAAAAAATAATAATAAGGAAACTGTAGTCGATTAAATTTCGCTATGTGCCACGCTATACTACAATATGAAGAACATATTTATTGGAGGTTCGAATTTGACCAAAAATTAAACACCTTTTTCTTATAAAGAGTGGTCCAACCAAAACACACGATATTAATTGTAAATAAAACAAAAAGTTTTCAGAGAATTATTTTAATATTTTTTATTATGATAAAAGGATCGATGACAATTATGTATGAAAGAAAATATCGGTCAAATGCTAGTCACGGCTTCAGTATGCTATCTATCCGTCGGTTCATATTTTCAATGAGTCTGAGACATAATTGAGATTCAAGTTATTAATGTGCCGAATTATCTCATCCTCTAACTCTTGGATTGTTTTAGGCTTATTGACGTACACTTTTTCTTTCAAATATCCTACGGTGTCAAATCATATGATCGTGCTGGCCAATTAACATCGTCACGACGAGAGATAACACGGCCATTGAGTTTCTCGCGCAAAAGACCCATTATTTCGTTGGCTATGTAACAAGTGGCACCATCCTGTTGAAACCACATATCATCCAGGACCATAACCTTAATTGCTGGCCACAAGAAGTCCGTTGTCATTTTACGATAGCTAACACCATTCACACTAACTGCTTGGCCGACCTTATTTTCAAATAAGTACGGCACGATGACGCCTCCAGCTCATAAACCGCAAGAAACAGTTACTCTGTGGATGTATTGGCCTTTCACCAATCACACGTGGATTCTCATTGCCCCAAATGCGGCAATTCAGCTTGTTTACGAATCTAATGACATGAAAGTGAGCCATGTCACTTTGCAAAGTAACCATTCACTTCTTTCAGTCTGTTCAAATAATCATTCGGCGTATTGACAACGCTTGAAATGGTTAGTAGCCTTCAACTCCAGTCAATTGAACCTTGTATGTGTGTAAATTTAGGGGAGTGGCGTGGTGTAGTGGTTAGAGCACGCGCATGGCAACACAAACGACCAAGGTTCGAGCCCCAGCAGAGGACATGATGCAGAAAAATTTAATTATGATTTCGAATGTTTAATAAAGAGGCTTCAACTTCGCCCCAGACAACTCCATCTTAGAAATAAATATTAAGCCCCCCTAACCTTCCCACATACCTCTGGCGAAAATGACAAACATCAGACGAATGATCAGGAAAAACTTGCCACCTACTGGAACAAAATTACAATGCTAAAGTATAGATCACCACCAATTAGCGAAGATCTTCACTACTACGCAAAAATCATATGGAGGAAGCTACAGTGGATTGATTAACCATCTACTTAGCTTGAAAGATGGAGAAAACAAAAATCATTCGCTTCAGAAATAGTTCTATATCGCTACGTTTTAGAAGTGAATCACAAATGAAAATCGGGTTCATTAAATTGTTCACTCTTAAATCGGGTAGCACCCAAACTTCCAGCTTGTGAATGTAGTTCTCTTTAATTGGCTGATAACTGGTGATTAGTGATGAATGCCTAGCACTCTGGCATCATCCATGCTTATGTGCATGTCCTTCTCTACTTTGTCTATGCGAGGTACATCTTACACATCACAATTATCAAATCGAAAACGGTCAAACTCTTTCTAGTGATAGCATCGTCTCCTTTAAATCCATAAATTTTTTCAGCAGCCTGCGACGCTGTTTCGAATTTTTAATAATTTTTAAACGTAAATAACTGTATGAGCTTTATGCAGTACAATGTTTGCGTTGGTTTGAATGTGTCGTACGTATGAATGAAGATACGCCGCCGAAAAAAATTTTCGCAGAAGAGGACCACCAAAACTTCGATGGAAAGATTGAAGACGACCCTTAAAATATGGTGTGAGAAATTGGAGGAACAGTGCACACCATCGAAGCGCTTGGAATTCTATTCTAATTTAGACTAAAAACCAGAAGAAGCCTAAATTGTCACCTTTTAAGCAAGTTATAGTGTTGCCTGAGGCAATTCTTACTACCAGAGACATAACATTTTACATCGACAATTTGTAACCGAACTTTTTCCAATACCTATTATTTGCCATTATTATCTATAACCTTAAACTACATAACGCCATCGTTGTAGACATTTTATGGCTTATTGAGGGAAAACTAGGCCAAATAGTTTTCATCGCGTTGGAGGTTGGATAATTTAAAAAAATTCTATAGATACCGAAAAAATGGTAATTAGACGATGCAAGACTTGCGAACAGTGAAGATGTGGAGTCTGCGGTTGATGAAGCTCCTATTACAAATAGGTAGGTACTCTTAAAAATTACAGTGGATTTCTTCATACCAGATTCCTTTGAAACTTATGTTTCTAAAACATTTCGCTACGGCACAGGGTATTTCGTAGTCGGCTATAATTTTTGTTTATAGTTCCTATTTTAAGCAAACAAAACAATAGCAGAATTTCTATATAAAATTAAAAAAAAAAATAACAAAAAAATCACATTTTTCATCTTTTATATCATTTCTACTCATTAGTTTTGCATACCAAACATGAGAAAACTCACCAAATATAGTTACCAACACATACATACCTACATACATACATATTTATAAAGGGTGGGCAAATTTGAGGTTAGGAAGTAAATTGGTTTAAAAACACTTTTTCTTGGACAAATTCAGTTTTATTCATACCAAAATAAAATAGAAATATGGGAATTAATAATGGAGTATAATGTCGGGCAAATGACCACCTCCAGCACATCGGGAGACGTACGCTCTTTTCATAAAATTTTGAACCACATTTTACAACAAATCTTCGCTTATCTCGTTAATGTAGCGCCGAATTTCATCTTTCAGAGTGTCAGTTGCTTGTGGTGTGTTCACGTAACTCCGGAGAAAAAAATCCAGCGGGGTTAAGTCATAAGAACACGGTGGCCACTTGACATTAAACAAAAGGAGAAATACGCGACCGGAAAATTTCTCATGCAATAACTGCATTGTTTGGCTGGCTGTGTGGCACCGTCCTGCTGAAACCAAAAGACACTGATGTCAACTTTAGCCAATTGTGGCCAGAAACAATTGGTTATCATGGTTTGGTTCACGGTCGTGGCGTTTCTTTGCTCATTTTCGCAAAAATACGGACCGATGATGCCGCCTAACTACAAACCGCAGCATACGGTCACATTCTTTGGATGTTTAGGTTTTTCGAGGACTGTTTGTGGATTTCGTGAGCTGCATATGCGACAATTTTGTTCGCTTACAGAACAGCCTAACTGAAATTGTGCCTCATCACTAAAGATGATTTTGTTGAAAAATCCACTCTTCACTCCAAATGCGACATTTTGGCTTATTTACGTATCTATCAACCGAAAATAGGCTTCTTTGGAGAACAAAATTTTGAATTTTTTAGTTTGACGAATATAACCATTATTTTGAAAATAATTTGCAAGGGTTGCTCTGGTGTATTCTATTCAAAAGTGATCTATCAGCTGTTAAATCGGTTGTCAAATAAGGCAGTATTGTGAACTCAAAGGTATGAGCTAGAAAATAACAATATTCTAACAAAATCAATATCACCATGAAACACAAAGGAATGACAAGAAGGAGAGGTGGATGCACACAGACAGACGCAAAAACTAAATAATTAAATGTCAAAAGTTGCTTTCTTTTATAAATTAGCTGTTACAGTAACAAAAAAAAAAAAAAAAAATTAGTTTCAACTTCAATTCATGATGAACCTGTATTTTCAATGGCCCATGCAGCACATGCTTTATTAAAAAATTTAGGTTACTTTCAGCCATTTCCATCAATTGATTCTTATATTACCATAAAACTCACACACCACAGACACACACACATACACACTTTCACGTACAAATATTTCAATATTCAGATTATAAATAAGCGATTAAATATCTAGAAAAACGTTATATGTTGTTATGTATGTACGTACAAATGTGTGTATGAATGTTGTATGAGTATGAGATTTTGGTATAAGAAGAAACGAAAAGATTATCAATAAATTCTTAGAAAATATTGAACCACAAAAATTATTACAACAACAGCAGCAATAACAATAACAACCAAACAACAATATTCAATAAGAAGCTACTCAAGTGTGGGAGCGTCAAAATTGATGATTTTTATATGGTACGTTACCGATAGTCTGTGTGATAGGGAAGTGAATGTGTAGAAAATAACAACTTAATCTTTGGGGACATACACACACTATCACCACGGAGTGTTTCTCTTATGAAAAATGTTCAATTCAAATAAAAAATATGAAGAAAAAAATATAATAAAACAAAACAGTTAAAAATATGTACCAATAAGCAAACCCCCACACCTACTTAAAAATGAGTTTTAATGAAAAATTATCTTTAATGTAATAAAAATGAATAATCTTAACATTTAAATATATTTTCTTTCTCGATACAATAAAAAAAAAACAAATAAAATTTGGATAAATTTAAGGCGGAACTGTAGATTACAATAATTCCGGGAATATTCGTATAATTTTTAAGTAATTTTTAAAAAATTTTCCCTTTTTTTTCTTTTTGAGATACTTATGCCAACAAAGTATTGATATTCTAAAACGGTATCAATCAGTATACCATACTGCCATAAGATTACTTTATGATCTAAAATCACTACACATTTTTGGAAATTTAAAATTTGCAGTTCATTTAATAAAAAGGTGATTCCCTACACCGCAAAGTACTTTTGAGAAAACAAATTATTCTTGAAATAAAGCTGTATCGAGCTTAACAATAGTTTTAGAAATCTTTGCTCTCAGGTCTGTAAAAGATGGCCCAACCATAATGCACGATATTAATTGTGAGTCACACCTAAACGTGAAGTTTTTTGCCCAACTTAATTTAACATTTCCTTGTTTCAGTGTTTGACAAATTTCAGGTACTAGGGAGATCGATTATTCGACTTTTTTCAAAAACCGGTTTCTGAATAATTCGAAAAGTTACAGTTTTCAAACAAACCGGTTAACGGTAAATAGTTTCTAGCTAGTAAGTATGTTCCGCTTGTTTAAGGCATGAGCAGAAATTCCATCCTCGACAACACAATGTGCTAATATTTCAGACAGTGTTTGGTTTTTGCAATATGCCGGCGCTTCGGAACTAAAGCGTGTTTTTTATAGAGGTATAGAACTTTAAGTTGGCATTACTTTCAAGATGGCGACCGATTTAACAGCTGTCAAGTGATTTGTTCTTAGTTTGGCCTGGCAATTCATCATGGATAGACGCACACTTGAACAGCGCTTGCAAATAGCGCAATTTTCAATTTTCATAAGCGAATTTTGTTTAGCGATGAAGATTACTTCTGGTTGAATGGCTACGTCAACAAACAAAACTGCCGCATTTGGAGTGAAGGTAATCCTCAAGTGTATGTGGAAACACTGTTTGGTGCCCTTTATGGGCTGGTGGAATCATTGGTCCGTACTTTTTCAAAAACGATGGTGGCCAGAATGTTACAGTTAAAGGTGATCGATATAGAGCCATGATTACTAACTTTTTCATTCCTGAATTGAATAACCATGATGTCCAGGAGATGTGGTTTCAACAGGACGGCGCAACATGTCACACAGTTCGTGCCATAATAGATTTATTGAAAGACACGTTTGGTGATCGCCTAATTTCCTAATTTCACGTTTTAGACCTGTGAATTGGCCTCCAAGATCTTGTGATTTAACACCGCTAGACTACTTTCTGTGGGGCTATATAAAGTCATTGGTCTATGCGGTAAAGCCACAAACGCTTGACCATTAGGAAGACAACATTCGCCGTGTTATTGCCGATATACGGCCAGATTGGACTACATCCGCGCCAGCCGTGACGGTCATATGCCAGAAATCATATTTAAAATGTAATGGCACAAGATTATCTTTCGGATAAATAAAATTCATGTCAATCGAATAATCCATCGAATATAACTCATGCGAATATTGAATAAAGATTTGAATTTACTCGCTATTTATTATCGTCACTTCTCTGGGGAGCATTTTGGCTTTCCACAAAGCATTCTTTCAGTTTCTTTAATCAATTTGATCTTTCAAGCTAAGTAGGTGATTAATCCACTGTACCTTCTTCCATATGATTTTTGCGAAGTGGTAAAGATTCTTGCTAACTGGTGGTGATCTTTACTTTAGCACTGTTGGTCCTTCGCTGCGACCAAATTACGACATTTTCGTGCAATTTCCGACCAATTGTCTTTGTTTTGGAAATAAATTTCCAATAAATCCCAATGCTGCTCAGGCGTAAATCGATTCATTTCGTTCAGTGGAGATATACTGAATATTGTAACCAGAATAGAACGACATAATGATGACCCGCCCAATATTAGTAGAATTCTCCGAAAACTTTTTGTGTTTTTTTTATAATTAACATCGTGCTACCTTTTAGTCACTTCCGTGGAAAGCGTACAAATCCGAAGCTGTTGACATTTGACTGAGAACAAGAAATGTTTTGCTTAAAATGTTTACGTAGTTTTGATATAATTTTAAGAATTATTTACATTGACTGAATGCCCTAAATCTTTCTGAATTATTGTCATTAATTAAGTAAATAGGCCTTCTATAGGTAGCATATATACATATATTACAGCATTAAGTTTGTGTATATAAAACTTTTTTTTATTTTAAATTTCAAAGAAGAACATTTGATTCATAAATAGTTTTTAAATGAAAATAGAAAACACAAAAAGTCAATTTTTAAAACACTTTAAACATCTTGTAATCTTTAGCCTACGCATTAGATCAAATGAAGCGGAAGAATAGAATTTATTTTTTTGTAATAAGTTTTTGAAAGGCACAGACACACTGTGATAAATAAGAAAAATAAAAAACTAATTTTTTAATTTCTTTTATGATTTCTTTTAACATGTTTTTTTTCTTTTACTCTTAAATTGAAATCAATTTATTTAAAAATTATGTTAATCAAAGAAATCGCTGCTTAAGTAAGAATAGACTGACACCTTGTGTGGTTTAGAAAATAAATTTTAAAAAGTTTTCTTTTTCTAATCATTGTGTTTTTATTTTATTTTCTTTTATTTTTTATATAATAATCTGATTTGTTATATTAAGTATTGTGTTATTTGTTGGTTGTTTTTAACGTTTTTTTTTTTTTTTTAATCAAAATACATTAAGTTTTAATGTGACAACAGAATTTGTTTTTCTAACACAACCAACGCAGTCAGAGTTTAATCGGAATGCCGCCTTTTTTATAGTAAAGAAAAACAAGAACAATTTTAAGCCATATTGTTAGGATATTAAAATTATATTTTTTATTTCGAAAAACCGTTGTTTTTTTATTTTCAATAATGATTGTGTGTGAAATGATTAATTTTTCAGTTTTTTATTATTTTACCGGAAGAATTTTTATTTTTCTTTCTTTGATTTTCAGGTAAAAACGATTTTTTCCAAAATCTAATTAATATTCTTTTCAAACTGTATTGCTTGCGTCAATATTCTGATGGCACGTGGCATCCATCGTCTATCTCGTATTTACTAAGTGTACCGGTACTACCGGTATGAAATGAGTGTTTTTTTTTTTTTTTTTGTGAAAATAAAACACTAATTTTTAATGGGAAAGTAAAAAAAAAAAACATTTTATTTAAAAGTATTGACAATTGCCGGCTACACATTTTTCCCATTTTTCAGGCAATTTGCGGATTCCACGCCAATTGCAGCTGAAAGCAGCAACAGCAATAAAATTAGGTTTCATTGTCATCTGTTGTATGTGTCATAAAAATAATTGTTATAGAAAATATGTTTCAGTGGTGCACTCAAGCTTTTCAAATTCACACAAATAAAATCGGTTTTTTGAAATATTATTCAAAAATATAAAAGATAATGAAATTATGTGTTTAAAACTTTTTAATTATCAGCATAAATGTTTTTTGTTACAATAGAAATTATTTCATATTTAGCAGGAGCAGCAAAGGTTGTTGTCCAGGCTTTTGCTGTGCTGCCTTTAAAATAATTGTTTTCATATAAACGTATGTATTCTAATTGTGACATATTGCTGTCTGCTGCTTGCTGTCGGTTATGTGTTAAATGCTTAAGATGGAAAAGTGAGAAAATATTTTGTATAATTTTTATTTCAATTTGCTAGTTTATATCGAAATTTAAATTTATAGAAAAATCGAAAATATAAACAAAAAAATTATTTAGTTTTCCTTCTACGACAAGAACAAGTTCCTTTGTAGCATGAGCTACAAACAATGCCAATAACTTTTCTCCGTTTCCTCTTCTCCTTAAGCTTAGGATATTCAGGATATTCATCATCCTTTAGATACTTGTTTACATCTCCTATCTTTCTATCAATTATTCCTCTAACTGTAGCTTTTTCTTTGGAAGCCTGTTTTGTTAATAAGTTATCGCCTATTGTTGTAGAAGAATCCAAATTTGCTTTTGCTTTTGTCACTGAATGTGGTTGAAGATTTATTTTTCTCAAAACAACTTCTGGTTGGGAATCAGTAGTATCTACACTTTTTTGGCTTAAAACTGAAAGCGTTTCTTGCGGTAACTCTTTGCTTTCTTTTCTCTCAGTCAGCAAAGCCTTTTGGGATGACTTTTGGAGATTTGATGCGGCTCTCAGCATACTCAAGTTCGCTTTCTGTTGGGTAGTAATTTGTACTAAGGACACTTTTTGTTTAGTTTTATCGCTATCCGTACTTTGTTCGCTTATAACAGAAAGCGTTTCTTGCGGTAACTCTTTGCTTTCTTTTCTCTCAGTCAGCAAAGCCTTTTGGGATGACTTTTGGAGTTTTGATGCGGATCTTAGCATACCTAAGGTCGCTTCCTGTTGGATAGTAATTTGTACTAAGGACACTTTTTGTTTAGTTTTATCGCTGTCCGTAATTTGCTCGCTTATAACTGGAAGCGTTTCTTGCGGTAACTCTTTGCTTTCTTTTCTCTCAGCCAACAAAGCCTTTTGGGATGACTTTTGGAGTTTTGGTGCGGGTCTTAGCATACCCAAGGTCGGTTTCTGTTGGGTGGTAATTTGTACTAAGGACACTTTTTGTTTAGTTGTACCACTGTCCGTAATTTGTCCGCTTATAACGGGAAGAGCTTCTTGTGGTAGCTTTTTAGTTGCTTTTCTTCCAGCCAAGAAAGCTTTTCGGAAAGTAGCACTGCGTTTTGCATCTATTCTTGAAGACGTCTTTTTATTTGTTCGCGCTTTTAAGCTTATGGCAGAGGAGTATTCGGAAGTAATTTCTACTACGTTCACTGCTTGTGGAGGTTTAAGATCTGACACAATTTCGTATGGTAACTCTTTTGTTTCTTTTTTTTTAGCCAATAAAGGCTTTGGAGCAGTACGTCTGCGTTTCACTGTTAAAGACCTTTTTTTGTCTTTAAGCTTTTTCAAACATGTTATTTCATCTGTAATTTTCATTTTTTCTGCTAAAAATTTATCATACATGGATTCATCATCGTAAGCCAGACCTTTAATTCGCATTCTACTTCCTCTGGTTTCTTGCGTTTCATCCTTTTCTTGTTCAATTTCATAGCCGTCTTGTTCTATAATAGTATCGATTTTATTTTCGGTCACTGGCTTTTCTGTAATATCTGATAACTTTAATTCTCTTCCGTCGATCATAGTTTTAAAAATTTTTCTTAGAGTTAATATACTTGGCTCACTGCTTTTGGCTGTCTTTTTATCTTTTCTGAAATTTTCCAAAAATCTTTGATACTCTTGAAGTAATTCTATAGGCAAATCAGCAGGCATAGAGTATCCCTTTGAATCATATTGTGCGCTGGTAAATGGCAGCAAGTCTCTCATTGTTTTAAATTCAGTTTTTGAAGCTAATTTAAGAATATCCTCATTAAGTATCGCCATGTCTGGTGGTACATCACTATGCATCTTATAAGTGCTTTGCATAGCCTTGCTTACTAAAAAATTTGGTTTGGCATACTCAGATGCAGTCGATCGACCTTCTTTAATAAATACTTTCTTGTTTTCTTTTTTCTTCTGCTCTTCAGTAAGTTCCTCCTTAGCAAGATATCGATGACTTACAGCAAACTTTTTTAGGTTTTGCTCCTCATATGTTGCACTGGGTTGCTTCTTGTGTTCTTCGGCCTTAGTTTCTGTGGATTTCTCCTGCTCGTTATCGAGTTTTTGGGAAATGTCAGAGGATTTTATAATTTTTTTCGGCTTTATGTGTATTTCTCTTTTTTCAGAACTAGCAGATCTATCAAATCCACTTTCATCACTTGTAGTGGTAGAAGTGGGAGTTTTGTAATCACCATAAGGTGAGTCTCTACGCCTTGGCCTCGTTTTGCGATTTTGAAAACGTGTTAATAAACGCCTAGGTTTTGCCTGTTTAACCTGCAATTCATCACCAATAGGCAGTGGCTCTTTTTCAACTACAGCCTTGATTTGATTCAACTTTGCTTCTTTTTCACGGAATTCCCTTTTTACCTTATTCGCTTTAGTAGGCGCCGCCGCAACTGTAGCGGTTATTTCGTCAATGGCTTTTTCTCTTATCCTTTCTTTCCGAAAATCCATTATCTTGGGCTCGCGTGATTTTTGATAAATTACTACTGTATTACTATTAGAGGCATATCTCCTTTTTAGAGCTCCTATACGCTGTCTTATAATACGTATTTCATTTTCTAATTCCTTTAATACGATTGTTCGTCTCCTTTGCATTAAAGAGTGTAACTCTCGTTTCAATTCACTTATCTTCTCTTCTAGTTGTGAATGTTTTTTAGTAATTCGTTGAACTTTCATTGTCATCTGTTTTACGGGATTGTTAGCTTTTAAGGCTGACACTTTAAGCCGTTTTGCCTCTTTTCTATAGGCCTTAAGATTCTTTTTATATATTCTTCGAGCCGATTTACTTTCAGTTGCTATTTCTTCTAAATATTTTAAACGTCTCTGCTGTTCTAGCAATTTTAAGCGCTTCTTTTCGTTATAATCTTTCAAAATTGGCTGCAAACGTTTATTGTACTTTTCCATTTGTTTATCCAGTTTTCCTCTAAGCTTTATTTTCGATTTTAATTTGCAAAAGAATTTGCTTATCCTCCGTTTGAGGCGTTCTTTTTCTAATTTTCGACGTCTCAATGTTCGAAGCATATCTTTTAAAGTAGTTTTCAATTTTTCAATATCAGCTTCTCCTGTGGAATCACCTTCGATTTGCATGTATAAATTTTTTACTTTACTCATGATCGAAAAAAAAATTATTAAAATCTCGATATTGTTAAAAAAAATAGTTTCGTTTTTATTTTAAAAAATATTTCAAAAAGAAAAGAGAATAGCAATTATAATAAATGTCTTAATAAACAAAAATTCATTTCAACCACCTGTAAAACACCTGTTTGAAGTCTTAAAAACAAATAATCAACTTCATTTTATTTCAAAACAATTTGGAATGAAATTAAATTTAGAACAACTGTGTCAGAATAGTATTTGTAACGTATGCCAGTAGCCGAATTAGCTTATTAGCCGGCATTAGCTCGTAGTAGCTATACTTTAAAGCTAAGCGATCCTCAACTTATACTGCAGCATCGTAATCACAAAAACATTAGTAATTTTGGCTCCTGTAGACTTTTTTATTATTCGCAGCAATTATACGGTGCGACAAAAAAGAACGACGTTGAAATATATGGAAAACATTACCACTTTACTGATAGGCGCTACCGAGTAGAACAAGGAACTGTTTTTGGAATTTTCAAAACATCTCTAAAATCAGGAGTTACGGGTAAAAAACTGGTTGTTTCGACCTTCATACACTTATTAGCTTATAACTTAGCTGAATATTACCCGGATTTTTTATCGTTTAAGTAGCCTTGTGGCATCTGGATGTATTTTTTAAGCAAACACGTTTTTCACCCAATTTTTTCCATATTTTTCAAGTTGAGAGTTGTTTTTGCGCACTAATTTATATGGGAACCGCACTATTTAGGAACTAATTAAGAATTTATTGGGTCTACAAGTCGAAAAATGTATTTATTTTATTAGCAAAATGAATTGATACATTATCCAAAGTATTGTCCATTGTTGGCCACTACTTTTAACTATCTATCAGGTAGCATATGGATTCCGCGCCAAAAGCAGTGTTGCCAATTTAGCGCGTTTCAACTACCAAAAACTCGAATTTTTTTTCTTAAGCGCTTTTTCAAAGAAAGCGCTAGAAATAGAATGTTACCAAATTCAATAAACTCATTTATTCATATAAACTATGGAATTAAAATGCTTTATGCTGTGAAAATTACTTTATTCCAGATAGTATTTGTACAAAAGTCAATAAAATAATGTTTTAGAAATGTGACTCAAATCAAGGGCCCATTTTTCAAGGCTTATAAGTTATTTTTAATAAAATTAAAAAAAATAACAAATAAATACTTTTAAGAAAGAAGCCAAAAATTTTAAATATTTAATTACAATACTAAGCATTGTTGTTATTATTAGATCCCTTAAAGATCACAAGCGGATCATAGGACCATACTTTATATCTTTATATCTTCGCCTATTTAAAGCCAATGACCTAATCTGTCTTCAAGTCATTCTATGGGAAGCAGCTTCTCTTTCAATTTGTTTTCTCTAAGATCCTTCCAGTTTTTCTGCTTCCCTGCGAGTTCCATTCAACGGCCAGTTTTGTTATATCGTAATTTGGTTTCCTTCTCACAATTTACTTTATTACAGGAATTCGGTGTGATCTTGTTTCAGCGGAATTGACATTAATCACAGCCGCATTAATCATATCTCGCAACCGTTCAAAAATAGACTTCACACACGAGTTAAAGCTGTTAATTGTGAAGAACGTCTTATAGCATTCAGTCAACAAAAAGATTCGATCTGTTCCAAATATCAGCACTGGCACCAACGGACGTCGTGAGGATTCTGTTTCAGAATTCAAAACATCGTTATAAAGGTATAGAGGTATAGAATTTTAAGTTGCAATGAAACAACGATGGATTATCCGATTGACATGAATTTTATTTGTCCGAAAGATGATCTTACGGCATTACATTTTAAATATGATTTCTGGCATATGACCGCTACGGTTGGCGCGGATGTAGTCCAATCTGGACGTCAAATCTTCGATGACTTTTTCCAACATTTGTAGCCGTATATTGGCAATAACACGGCGAATGTTGTCTTCCAAATGGTCAAGCATTTGTGGCTTTACCGCATAGACCAATGACTTTACATAGCCGCACAGAAAGTAGTCTAGCGGTGTTAAATCACAAGATCTTGGAGGCCAATTCACAGATCCAAAACATGAAATGAGGCGGTCACCAAACGTGTCTTTCTTGTTGAAACCACATCTCCTGGACATCATGGTTATTCAATTCAGGAATGAAAAAGTTAGTAATCATGGCTCTATACCGATCACCATTGACTGTAACGTTCTGGCCACCATCGTTTTTGAAAAAGTACGGACCAATGATTCCACCAGCCTATAAAGCGCACCAAACAGTCAGTCTTGAGGATTACCTTCACTTCAAATGCGGCAGTTTTTGTTTGTGGACGTAGCCATTCAACCAGAAGTGCGCTTCATGGCTAAACAAAATTCGCTTATGAAAATCGGGAACAGCGGTCATATCGTTTTGAGCCCATTCGACGAATCTACGCCGGGCGTGAGTCTACTCATGATGAATTGCCAAACCAAACTGAGAATAAATCACTTGACAGCTGTTAAATCGGTTGCCATCTTGAAAAGTAATGCCAACTTAAAGTTCTATACCTCTATAAAAAACACGCTATACATATATTATAATTTAGCGCCTTTTGTGTAGGAGGTGTGCGCATTTGGATCATAAAAGGTTGGCAACACTGGCCAAAAGAACTGCTCCAGTTTTGAGGTAAAGTATGAATCAAACTAATTTCTGATACCCTATTCTGAAGCGTATTACAGCAAGGGCGTTCTGCATCGATCGAAACAAATGGTAGACAGAAGAGGTAAGATTTGAGCTATAAGGCGAGCGAGCCAATTTATTTTTGACCGGTCATGCAGCATGTGGCCGAACGTTGTCATGATGGAATATTATGGCCTTGTGTCTGGTCGATTATTGACTTCTTTTTGTAGCGTTCAAGCAACATTTCCGACATGCAAAATCGCCTTTCAAAGTCTTTCGACTTCAATTTCGAATTTCCTTTATTTTGAATGAATCGCAATGCTTTTGAACCAAGGGAAATGGTTTGTTGTGTAACTGTCAATGATAATGTTAGTTCTTCTTGCATTTGACAACAATATTTTTTAAAGTTTTTCGGCTGACCAAGCCTCTCCTTGTCTTATGTGTCTTTTTAAGGTACAAAATTCGACATTCTTATGGCGATTGAAAAAATGTGTGTTTATATTTATGCCATATGTTGTCCAAATCGACATTATTGACTTGTATATCCAATAGTTCAAATTGTTATTCTTTTTTAGCCAATTTTTTAAAAGGTACATTACACTTTCATAACTGAGCTATTGAAATTCATTCTAGAACTAGCTCATTCTAAAATCCATATGTTAACGCTTTAAACACTTCAAACTTTTTTATACCTAAACAGACAAACCAAGCAAACTTTGTTGTAAATGAAACTGTGAGAATATATTCCAAACAAGCGATAATTTATATTCACCAATATTCCAAGTCACGTGATTTTTTTGATCGAATCCCTTTAGATGCGTATAATAGAAGCATTTTCTAAACTTTAGTTTAACAATAGTTTAAACTTCCTAGATTCGAATACTCGCTAACTACGAGTATTTACCAACACATATACTTGTGTGTCACTAGGAATTTCTATTGGACATGGAAAAATTTATGTAGTCGAGGACAATATTTTGTCTTTTTTGCCTGCAACTTAAGTAGAATAACACAATTTAACTATTTTTTATTTTATTATTATTTTTAATAGTGTTGTTATGTTATAGGTTGCTATGCTCCACCAACACCACCACCAATTCTTCTTCGTAATATTTTATGCCTCATATAACACGCTTATTAAATATGTTGTTGCATTACATTCCTTCTACCATCTTTATTTCATAAGACATCATCATCATCGTGGCCTTCTTAATAGTCGACATCATCATAATCATCACAACAGTATTACCACCACCACCACCACCGTCATCTTCTACACGTTATTATTATTCTTTGGTTTGGCTGTTGGTTTTTCAACTCCAGAGGCATTAAATGCCACAAAATAGGCGTCTTTTACTGCATTGGCAACGGCTTTCCGGCATGCAGCTTACACATGTTCAATATATTCGCCGCAAAAACATTTAAGCATAAATGATGCATTGGATGGCTGAATGCATTCTCTCATAACGTATTTGCTATAGAATCGTCTTAGTGGTGCTGTGGTGCCTGCACAATTTTTTGTCTTTTTTTTTCTTGTAAATGTTTGGGTTGAAATTGTTGGCGATACTGATAAGCTCACAGAGAGTACTGAGGCTAAACAATAATAATAATAACAACAACAGCAATAGTAAGAGCATCCTTATACTTTATGACTGTGATTATGATGAGCAGCAGCAATAGCAAACAAACAACAACAGCTTCAGCCTTAACTTCTTATAGGCAACGGTATGTAAATGTGCTTCATTGCTGATACGCAAATGAGCTCTATATACAACCATCATTTTATTTATTTTTTTTGTATATGCTGTTGTTGTTCTTGTTGTTGTTATTCCAGTATTTTTTGTCGTTATTGTTTAGCTGCTGGTGCTAGAAAAAAAATCACAGCAACTGCTGCTTTATATTAGCAATAACAGCAACAAAAAGAAGGCATACATACATACATACATACATACATACATACATACATACATACATACATACATACATACATACATACATAGTACATATGTATGAAAAACATCGATGACGATGATGATGATGAAAGATTGTTGCTGCTGTTGTTCTTGTTATATTGTTGATGGTCACTTTTCGATCGATAGAGAAAAAAAGTCATGGCTGTTTCATATAACCCAATACCTTTTACGAAAAATTTCCCCAAAGCTATGGAAATTCTTGCAAGTTTGTAATTTTTTTTTTTATCATTGATATTAAAAATATATGCATACACGTAGGATATGTAAGAAAAAAATATGAATATACCGTGTGATAGATAATAATGTGTACAGGGTACATACTTAAGGCCATAACCGACTGACTATCAAATAAAAATCTAATAGATTCCAGTCCTACATAAGAAAATCGAAACAAAATGTGTGATTAGATGCCACACTCTTATACAAAAAAAAAAAAAAAAAAAAAAAAAATGCTAAAACATACATCTGTTTCATAAAAAACAATCTGACAGAAAATAAATTTTTGGAAATTTTCGGACACACTTGTCAAAAAATCTGTCACACATACGCACTTTTTATCCTCACCATCAATCACACTTTTTTGACATATCGAACTATTAAATCTTATAGTCAGTCAAGGTCTTTGGGAATATTTTATAGTGTGGTTGCGTTTTTTCCTTTTTCACTCAACGCAAATGAACTTTTTTACCCATTCCCAGCCATTGTAGCTGCTTAAGTACAGAAAGACGTAAGTATATAAATAAGCATAGATTTTATCGTTTTTTTTTTAGCTATGAACCTCTTTGAGTTGGCAACCATGCTTTATTTGACAATCGATCTTACAGCTGATAGTTGCCTTTTGCTTAGTTTGGTTGATATTTTATTTTTCACCGCCACTTCGTCTAATAAACTGGAGCACAAATTGATATTGATGTTGAATTTCCATTCAAAATTTTATTCTCCGATGAAGCCTATTTTTGGTTTAATGGGTTCGTAAATAAGTAGGGTTATCACATAATATAATCCACAAGCTTCTGTCGAAACACCATTACAATCACAGAAAGTTACTGTTTGATGCGCTTTATGAGACGCCGGAGCCATTGATCCATATGTCTTCAAAAACGATGTTGGTCAGAATGTTACTATAAATGGGTATAGCGACATCAGTAAGCTGGCATTAATATTGCTGACATGAGGTTCTAATCGGATGGAGCCACATACTACCCAGCGAGCTCTACAATTGATTTACTCAAAGCAACTTTTAATAAAAGAGTGATGTCACGTAATGGTCCAATTAATCGGCCACTAATATCATATGATTTAACTCCATTGAATTATTTTCTTTGGGGTTTGGAAAGTCAGTTGTCTACGTCGATAAACCAGAGACTATTGCATACCTGGAAATCAATATTCGAAGAGTTATTGCAAAATACGGCCGCATATGTTATAAACAGTTTGTGAAAATTAGTGTGACAAATACATCGCCGAAATCATATTTAAACGTTAGTGTCATAAAATTTTCGAAGCAATAAAGCCCGTTTGATTGATATTAAAAATATATTTCGTTGTTTTATAATGATTTAAACATGTGTAACTGTAAAAAACCCTGATATTCAATGTCTCTTTTGGTTTTGCACTCTACATAATGTCCTTAAAAAACAGGCATAAACAAAGTGTGAAAAAAGGAATACCGTCACTTTATATTTCGTTTAGTTTGTATACAGCTACATCAGTTTTGCAAATGACCTTGGTCGTTAATGGGTTAAAAAATTCCAACATAAGCATGAAGCTCCCTTATTCAGCAAACCCTCGAAACTTTGTTAGAATTTGCATTTGAACAGGATAGTGCATAGACGTGCAATATGGTAGATATAGATGTTGTGATATCGTGTGTAGTAGTTAAAACACACAAAAAATGATTTGCCCGTGTTTATTGTTGTAATATAACGCATATTCAAACTTATGATATAGACATAATAATCGATATTTTCATTAAGTTCTTATAAAATTTTATCTACGCAACAGTAAAATAACTACGACGGATAGTGCAAGTAAATTGTTTGATATCTGAGATTGTAATCTGTTTTTTTTTTTTCTTTTTTTGAAAGACCAAACTGTAGTTATAGCGACAATACTACAAAAAAATCAATTATAAATTGAATGGGAAGTTTAGGTTATGGATATGGTAACTTGACAAAAAAATATATATAACCAAGTAGCTTAACCCAGAAGTTAATCCCCTTTGGGGTATCCTACACAGAGATACCAAAGAAAAGTTCGGGTCCAACGAAACCATCGAGCTCACCTATTCGCCAAGCAGTCAGACCACTCGTTCTCGGGGTGGCCCTAGCGTCCCGGTACCCAGCATAATGTAACATTCAATCAGAGTTGGAAACCCACTGGGTAACCCAATTAAACCCGCCCGGAATATAATCAAACCCACCTGGGTTTTATTGGGTTTTATATAAAAAAAAACGAGGGTGAGTCTTTTATTTAAAGTAGTTCGTAGCTTATTTACAAGAAAAATAAGTATAAGCTACGAATTCGGAATACAAATTCATTTGGTCCGTTTTTTTTTTAGCTCAAAAAAAGATAATGAATTAAAAATTTGCCAAATCACTGCTTTATCTTTTCCCCACCTCTGGGCCAATTTCTGAAATGAGCGAAATTTTTCAGCAGTTATAAAACCCAATAACACCCAAAAAAAAAAAACCATCGAAAACCCAATAAAACCAGGTGGGTTGCTTTTTTTAACCCGGGTGTTAGCGAACCCTGCATTCTTCAATAAGGATGTGAAGTTAGCTCTCAAATTTATGTATATTCAAATTTTTCTGTTAACGCGGCTTTTCTCTAAATTAATATTGCACTGTTAAGTTAAAAGAGTTAAATTTTTTGAACGAATATAATATTTTGAAGGAAAAATTAGTAAATTTACTGTTTAAAGTAAAACATTTTTATGAAAAATTAAAAAAAAAATTATTTAATAATTGCATTCAGATGTGGCGTAAAACAGCAAAATTGCACATTTAAAAAAATACGCTCTCGGCAATTTTTTTGATTTGAAAAAAGTGTCCTAGGAGTGTGAGGCTGGGACAATGGCGACTACTAGAATTAATAAATAAGGAATCAATGATTCCTGTCCACTTTACCGCATGTTCATAACCGTTACCGATTTTTATATATATGGCCTTAAAGTTGGCCAATATTCGGAAATTCGAATTTGGGTATTTTTTAATTTTGAAAAAACTGTCCTAGAAGTGCGAGGGTGGGGCAATGGCGACTATTAGGATTATAAATAAGGGATCAGAGATTTTTGTCCACTTTACAGCATATACATAACTGTTACCGATTTTTACATATAGGACCTTAATTCGGCCAATTTTAGCAAATTCGAATTTGGGCATTTTTTAAATTTGAAAAAAGTGTCCTAGTAGTGCGGGGATGGGGCAAAGGCAACTATTAGGATTAATAAATAGGGAATCAAGGACTCCTGTTCACTTCACCGCATATCCGTAACCATTACCGATTTTCAGATATAGTGTCTTAAAGTTGACCAATTTTCGAAAGTTCGAATTTGGCCATCTTTTAAATTTGAAAAAAGGCCGTATATTTAAAAATCGGTAACGCTTATGGACATGCGGTAAAGTGGACAGGAATCATTGATCTCCTATTTATTGATCCTAATAGTCGCCATTGCCCCACCTTCGCACAACTAGGATACCGTTTTCATAAAAATTCTTATTTTGAACAATAAATTTATTAATTTTTCCTTCAAAATATTATATTCGTTAAAAAAATTTAACTCTGTTAACTTAACAGTGCAATGTCGATTTACAGAAAAGCCGCGTTAACAGAAAACACACGCTAGCATTCAATAGACTAATTTATGGATAATCCATGCCATGGACTAACTTATGGTAATTCTGTGTCCTGTTGACGGAAGAACGATAAGCAAAAATGATTAGCTTTCTAAATGAAAACTGGGATATAATTCGTCGAATGAAATAAATAAAATTTTAGTACAAACAATTCTACAAACGATTTAATGAGAGGTATCATCTCTGGGCACTGATTGTTTGAATATAATTAATTTAAGTCCTCAAATGCTCATTTGAAATGTTTACTCGTATATATCTAAAATCGCACACCTCCTTGTGCGCAATAAACTGGTTTCATAGATTCAGTTAAGGATTCTTGAAGTAGTTGAGCAATAAAAAGACTTTTATACCAACAAAATCTAAATTTGTATACTTTGTAAAAAATAACTCCACATTATTCTCATTTACCAATATGATTTGGGAAAATGCATCACGCATAGAATCGCCTTTGATTTATAACATACAGGCACAAATTGTATTCATTTGCACACAATCTTTCGCTCGGATCAATTAAGTATTAGCTTCCATTATGTTATCTGTAAGAAAAAAACCAAATCTTAAGGCGCACAAACATCTAATATCTATCATGGATAATTCAGTTAACATCAACAATAAAAAGTTTTAATGTGTTAACATGTGTTGCTTGTTAATAGGCAGGAGCCAGAATTAATTCAAATAAAACATTTAGTAGTTATAAAAGGCGTTCGAAGTAGGTCTAGTAAGAGAGTGCAACATAAATCTCTTGCAATTGCTTAATTATATCAGTTTCCGCTGTGTATGAACTATTTTCTGTCAACGTGTTAAACATGCATATCCATAAACATCATTGATGATACTGATGTTGTCGGTTACCAATATTGGTTGGTTGGTTAGTAGCTCTGAATTTTTTTTTCTTTTTGTATATTTTCTCGATTTTTGTTGGATATTTAGCTGACAACAGTAATAACAACAAAAAAGCTTCAAATTCAAATTACCCGACTATATGATACCCTACACCACAATGCATGTATGTACATATGTACATATTTTTTGGTATGCAAAAATTTTCTGCATAAAAGCTGAAGATAACTGTGGACAAATACAATAATTTTGAACTTCACTTTAATTACATGATATTGATAAACAGACGCCCAGCTAAACAACCAACAGACTTTCTTCGCTTTCAATGAAAACCGTCTTTGGCGAATTCAGAAGAATATGTTTCAAACATCAACACAAACAGAATATACCCTCACCATATTTTTATAATAAGGTATAGGGTATGCTAACAAGTTTATTTTCCATCACAAAAAAAAAATGTAAAAGTAAAAAGAGAAAAGCAGGCGAAAAGAAAAAGAAATAAATGTTAAATCTTTTAAAGAGGGTTTGTTGTGTCATAAGTCTCTTGTTTCATTTTGTAACTTTTGAATGTTTGAGGTGGTTTTTGTAGTTATTAAGATAAAGATTTTTCCTTGTATGAATGAAATCTTCAGCGTTGATACTTCTTCATCTTCTTTTTCTTCTTTTGCATCGTTTTTGCTTACCTACAACATATTTTATTGATCGTTTACAAGCTGTGTGTTTCCACTTTTTAGATATTTTTTTAGATTGTATGTATGTATGTTGTGTATGTACATAGGGTCCGCCAAATAAATTTTTTTTCTTTAAATGCTATAAAAAAAAAACTACTGAATATTTTCTCAAATTTCTTTATTTATTTGAAAATACAATCCTTCCGATTAATAATGGAAAATAATTTCGTTCAAATGGCTGCCTCGGCTCCAATTTTTAAGCACATTATCGATTGTGTGCAGCTGTATTTCAACAATATTGTCCTTTCACGAATATTGTCCTTTAAAGCGTCAGTTGTCTCTGGCTTGTTGGCGTAACACTTATCTTTGACGGCACCCCACAAATAATAGTCCAACGGTGTCACATCTCAGCTCCGTCTGATAATGCGATTTTCAAAAACAGAGGGCAAAACATCGAGTGTAACTTCGGCTGTGTGGCACGTAGCGCCGTTCTGTTGAAATCAAATGTTGCTAATATCCTCCTCTTCAATTTTTGTGAACAAAAATTCGTTCAACATGGCCTGATAACGATCGCCATAGACTGTAACAGCCACTCCTTGCTCATTTTCGAAGAAAAATGGACCAATTATGCCTCTGGACCAAAATCCGCACCAAACAGTGACTCGTCTTGGGTGTATCGGCTTTTCAATGTATGCGTGCGGGTTTTCTGTGCCCCAAATGCGACAATTTTGCTTGTTTACATACTCGCTAAGATCAAAATGATCTTCATCTGAAAAGATGATTTTTTTTGGCAAAATCGGCATCTTCTGTAAGTCGATCGCAGGCCCAGATATCCAGCGTTGTTCAAGCGTATACACAACCATATTCGTTCAGCGGAAGGATAAAACTAATTATCTGTCAAATCAGACATGAGCTAAGTGTTACCATTCACGAAATAATCACTAGTTGAAAAAAAACGTTAGATGGCGGACCCTATATTTTTATATTTTATCTGCATATGAACAGACATGTTTTTCGACCATGTAAAAGGGGATGTAATTTCATTTGATTCATAATAACAGATTAACAACGACAGATAGAATATAAAGAGATTCATGGAAGTGATTAAATATCAAAAGATAATTGTCAAATCATTGACAATCTTTATTGCATTTTATATGTACGTGCAGGCCATAAAAATAAGGTGAAAAAGAGACAATGTGGTGGGTAGCTGTTTGCATATGTTCTTTATTGGAGGCTTATTTACTTTATTAGAAACCTATTTACCAGACTGACAGACATGTCAAACAAAGTTTTTATTCGCATCAAAATCTTATTAAAAAAAGCTTCAAAGGGGCAGAGGAATTGTTGCTTCTTCTCTTGATTGCTGGTTTAAGTACTTTTATTTCTATGTGATAAAGCCAAACAAACCATTTGTATTCATTTTTTTTTCTTCTGAAAATTGTACTTAAATCAAATAAACTAAAAAGTAAAAGTTGGTCAAGTTCCCTAAATCAGACAAATCGTTTTCAATTTATAGAGCGTTTGTTTAAGCCCGAAATTGTAAAATAAAAACACAAAAAATTGAATTTTTATACAAAAAATTGTTTATTCAAAAGTTCAATACTTGGAAAATCATTTCGAGCATATGGTCACTGTAGCTGTTCTTGATGAAGTGTATTGTGGATGTCCAATTTTCGGCCGTGTGTCACGATTAAGGGCAATGTTGGCTACTAAGGCATTATTAGCATAAACCAGTGACTTCACGTGGCCCTATAGAAAATAATCGAGAATTATTAAATCACACGGACTTGAAGGCCATTTCTCGAAATAAATAATCGCCAACTTTTTATTTTAGTAAAATGATGGTTGCGGTCACCGTATGGCACATAGCGCCATTCCATCCTGATCAATGTTATCGATATTTTCAAACAAAAAATCTTTGATCATTTTATTGACCGAGCCCGAGAAATGAAGTCCAAATTCGTTTCTGAACTCCTTTATAACGAAATAATATTGCAAAAAAACTTATTAGAACCAAATCTCATCCTGATCCGATCTCTTATGTTGACTTCTTAAAAGATTTTTTAAACTTATCGAAACTTAATTGATACGTTATTATTAGGATTACTTATAAATAGGACTTTAATTATTGTAAGACGCGGAAGCTTTTTTAATTAGAATTCAGTACTACAATGTAAGGTTATTCAAAGCTCATTTATATGGCTATTAAACTGATATCAAGAGCCGATAGTTCCTACAAGCCATCGAGGAAAACCAGACATGGATATTCACAACGTTCTGCTTTTCCTCAATGGATCTACAACCATGACAGAAATCATTGGCAGGCAAGTGTAGCCTCTCCTCATGTCTACCCATTACACCATGGCCCGTGAGAATAGACACGGTTCAGTTTAAACAATTGATTGATACGCTTCCTATCCAGGTGCGCCTAGCAGTAAAGCAATTCCTTGTCTGCTCAAGTTTTGCCAGACAGCTTAACGGAGGTAAGATATCCACCATTATGTGTTGATGTATGTTTGGTAGAGGTGTGCCCGTCGTGGCAAGTTCATCAGCAACAAAATTTCGCAGGATGTCCCTGTTACCAGGATATTAGATGGGCACAAAACTGCCTAAAGAATATCCCAAAAGAAGTCCCTAACTATCTTAGAGTTAAAAAGCAACATCAGAAATGGAATAAAGAATATCCGAACAGAAGTCCCTAACTATCTTAGAGTTGAAAGTAACACCCGAAATAGATTTGATTGTAACCTGGCTGTCAGAAAAGATATGTGTATAGTTAAGCCCCACAATTTCTATTAACCCCGCAGCATCATAAGTACCCATTACTTCGGTCTAAATCACACTACAGTAGTCCGGGAGACGAAGAGACAACCCAATGTTGAACCCTTCGGAAAAAATTCCACTGCCCACCCTGTTTAGAAGTATAGACTTCTACCGAATTACCGGAGATGACCAAGCCAGGGGCACAGTGAATAAGATAGTGAGGGTCGTGCTAGAGAGTGTAGACCATTTAACGTCACCCAGGGTGTAACACGGGGAGGCGGCCTATCTACATGCCCAATTTACTTTCAAAATTAACAGATTTTCATAAAATTTTGTGACAGTAATTATGATTTTCTAAAAGCTTTCAAGCAAATATACGTTTTGAAAAAGTTTAGATTCAGAAAAAAAAATTTGGAGTTAAACAGTTGTGTGTGAGAGAGCAGCAATCGACTAATACTTCTTTTTCATTGACGAAACTATTATGAAAACTTAAAAAGCAATTACATACATACCTTAAATTATATTGATCATCTTAAAATCATTTTTTCTTAATAAATGAGACATTTTCATACGTCTGTCCTAATAAACCTTGTGAATATTGTCCAGGTTGCAGTTTCAAAGAAAATTATGTGTCAAAGCCAATTGCTAGAATCTGTTGAATGTCTTCTCGGAATGTCGCCACTATTAGAGAACATCTTATCGGCTATATACAGTTCTAACACGATTTGTTGTTAACAAAGATCGAATTGTAGGCTATTCGTCCACCCTAAATTTGTTCATTTTCATTAATAATAATCTTATTTCCACTTTTACCGGTAAAGGCCAAAACAATTAATAAGAAGAACAATAAAAAGAAGAAGAACCATCCCAACAAATTATTAATGATGCCATGTGAACAGGATAATTCGTATAAGTAATAAGTATAAGTAAAAAGCGAACAAAGTAATTCGAAGTCTCATGTAAACATGCTCTTCTACATATTATTGTGAACTTCGATCGATTCACAATATAAAAAAATCAAAAATTTTTCGTGTAGGCACAGCCCGTTTAAGACGTATTTAATCGATATATGCTTCAGATAAATTTAAGATTAGTCTCTAATTGATTCTGTCTGTTATATCGGGTGGGCCATTTAAAAGTTTAAATTTAAAATGCAATAAAACAAAAACCGTTTGAAATTTTGCCAAATTTTTTATTTTTTTGTGAAGTACAATCGTTACGGTTAGAAATAAAATATAATTTTATTCATATGGCTGCCGCGGATGGCCTCACAGTACCCCATTCAATCGGACCGATTTTCGAGAACTTTTTCGAGTGTATGGAGTCGTATCTCGGCAATGGCATCACGAATGCTAGCCTTCAAATGCTCAATTGTCTCTGTTTTATCGGCTTAACACTTGTCTTGAACGACGCTCTAAAGAAAATAGTTCATCGGTGTTAAATCGCAGCTTCTTGGCGACCAACTTACATCACCATTTCAGCTAACGTTTGATGCAATAAATCGATTGTGGCATGAGATGTGTTTTAAGTTGTACTATCCTGTTGAAACCAAACATCGTTCACATCAATACCATAAAGAGCGGGCACAAAAAATCGGTCATCATGTTGCGATAGGTGCCCTTATTAACCGTAATAGTTACACCGTCCTCATTTTCAAAGAAATATGGGCCAATGATGCCTCGGCTTCACAAGCAGCACCAAACAGTCACTCAAAATGGGTACATTGGTTACTGTAAGACCACATTTAGGTTTTTTAAGCCCCAAATACGGAAATTTTGCTTATTAACGTACTCACCAAAGGAAAATGAGCTTCTTTGTCTTTGTTTTGGAAATACATAATTCCCGCGACATCCCAAGAGGGACAGGGGGTACTTCTCCCAATCAATGAGCTGCAGCCAATTCTACTTTTAGACTCATTGAAAGCGACCTACAATTTAATGCCGGTATTATTAATGGTATTGAACCGAGGACCTCTTTGTTAGTAGGCAAGTGTCTTACCTACCATACCACAGCGGCACAAATTTCCAATAAATCCAATCATTGCTCAAGCGTAAATCGATTCACAACCTCCAGTGGAGATAATATATTGATTTTTTGTGATAGAATAGAATAACATAAGTATTGCCATATTCGAAATAACCACTCATTCAAATTTAAACCGATAGATCGCACACCCGCTATAATCAATTAAGATTTAAATAAGTTTAGATACGTTTAGAACAACATTCAAGCAGGTTACGGAATTAATTGAAATTCGATCCGTAATTGAGCAAACTCTTTAGCGCAATTTTAAATCCGAAAATCTATGTACACATGTGCGTGTATGTTTGTTAACTTCAATCAGCGTTGCAAGCTTAAAAATCTTTCTGTTTCAAAACACAAGAGTGTTCTATACAATCGATCTTTTTTAAATGCTTTTGTCAAAAAGAGCCATAAAAACTTTTTTTCTTTGAAAAAGTTTCATTTTTAATGGCATTATACCATAGCTATTTCTTGTTTAATTCCTTCTTTGAAGTTCAACATTTTTAAACTTGAAAATAATATTCTAAATAATCATTAAAGTGCCTGTATTTAGTGCATAATACTACTTACATATACCATATGCACATTAATACATTGAAGGTGGTTACCCATAGTGTTAAAAAACAAAATATTTTTTATATAAAAAAAACACACAAAAATGAAAAGACTTAAGTAGAAGTGAATTGAAAAACAGAGGACAAAAATTGAAATCAATTTTGGTTTCAAAACATTTAACCATAAATTTTAAACCCATACGCTTTTAGCTTAAGTACATTCTTAATGTCTTTTCTCGAACTGTTTACAGACCACTGCACACGTTAATCTTACAATCTTAAGTCATTTGTTGTATGGACACCAACACCACCACCAGCACCATCAAATCACCAATAAACAGCAAAACTAACAACAAAAACGAAACGGTGACTATGACTACCCCATACCACATAATACTTACTACACATTGTCATCATCAACATCACCATTAACATCATAGTGTAGTCATCATCACATATGTATGTATGTATGCATGTATGCATGTATGCATGTATGCAAGTATGCATGTAGCGGTTCCAAAACCAAACTAGTAAAACTAAATAATCATCCATAGTTAAGTTTCTTTTTTTTCTGGCCAACAATAACCAGTAACACCACCACCGCCGCCGCCACAAACACCTACGCCTACGCAACTCATTTTATTCATTCTGGCTTAACTCTCTACGTCTGTGGCGTATGAAAAAGAAGAAAGAAAGAAAAACAAAACAAAACAGACGTATGTGACAATTTAAGAAATATTCTTGTGGTACCTTGAAAGCAAACAGAAAAAAAATTTCGTTGTTTTTTTCGTGCGTCGTTATAACACTTCTTATAAACAAACAAAGAATTTCACACCAGATCTATAAAACTAATGGCATATAAATTCTCATTTAAAGTGTAGCATTTACAATAGGAATGTCAACACAACGGCCACAGCACCACCATCACCATCACCATCACCATCATCACCAACGTTCAAATAGCCATTTAAACCAGCGCGCAAGGCATTGGACCAGCAAGCCAACTTAAGTCATCCAAAAGTAAAATAACAAGAATAATATAAAAAATCAAATAATATCATATATGAATAAATTCGTAGAGGGAAACGGAAATGCGTTCATTTTTCAAAAACTATACAACACTAGGAAGAAGAGAAGCTTAAAATCTGCCAAGTTAATAAAGCAATTTCTAAAACGTAGACCAAAGCATTCATATTCAGCTATAAATGGTATGCATTTAAGAAGCAAAAAAGAAATAACATAAGGCTTAAAGCTTTTTTTTCTTTTTTGTATTTTTAGAACTTTGTTTTTTTGCCTAAAACCATGTGGTTTGGCAATTGCACTATGGGATGAAAAAATATTTTTTGTTTTTTTTTTTTTTAATTAAATAAGAAACTTAAAGAACGATAATCTTAATTAACAGCCTGACCCACGATGTCGAACGTTATCGTTTCGAACGACAAACAGCTGATTTGCGACACACAAATACTTTCTAGTCGGAGGAAAATAAATGTGAACGATAACGTAAGCATTTCCATATAAAATTGTAGTTCACTATATCGTTTTTCTGATCTTCGTACTCACTTGTTTTTATTGTTGTTTGTGTTAGGAAATTCTCACTTGAACGCTTTTCCTTGTGACTAGTTTTGTTGCTAGTTGTGTGGATCCTCTAAAAGCTTCAGTTTGTAGCCATAATCGCTTAAAAAATACCAATTATTTTCACAAATTTCATCTTTTTCCTTGTTCATTTCTTTATTAATTTATTTACAGTATGAAAAATCAATATTCGTACATATTTAAAAAAAAATAATTAAAAATAATATATTATACGCGATTTAAAAAACAATACGCATTATTTTTTAGAACAAATAAAAGAGGGAGTTTTATTCATATTTTTTTTTTAATCATAACAAAATTCAAATCGATAAATTTTTAAGCTTGTACGAATACGGGTTTTTGATACTGTATTTTAATCTGTTTATATTTTTTACTGTCAAGTTCCAGTGGTACCACAGTTATAGATTTTTCAATTTAAAATTTATACATTTAAGCGGTTTTTTTGTATATTGGCGATTTATTTGTGGAATTAAAACATGGCAATCAAGTTTTTTCATTTGTATTACGTTTGAAACGTAAAGCTAAACGAAAGATAAATCGTAAGATAGTGGGCCGCTGTTATAAAGGAAAGTGAGTGATGGACTTCGGGAGCCAAGCTGTTAAAAATTGTTTTTTTGAATTAAAAGTTTGAAAGTTCGAATTCCCGCTGAAAATGCTGTAATACTTGTTTTACGGTTTATGATTGTTACACAAACAATAATTAAGAAATTATATCGGAAAGCTAAAAGACCAATTCCGGAATTAACGGGCCTAACAAAGAAAACGCTACAAATTTAGGGAACAAATAATCTCACTTTACTCTCTATAAACTTTACCCAGTGATAGCTTCGATACGCTGGGTATAGTAAGAACAATCTGGTCCCTATCATTATCATCCAGGCCAGGTACTTTTGCAGATCTATTGTGCCTTTTCTGGTCTATAGTTTGTTCAACAGATCTGGTGCCTTCTTAATGAACACCAGCAGATCTGGAACCGTAATGGTGGATATGTCACCCAATGAGACCCTATGTTTCCCTAAACATTTCCATCTAAGCCTATCAAGAACCCCACATTCACACAATATATGCTCCGCTGTCTCTGATGCCTGTGAGCACAGTCTACAAACATCCACATCTGTGGCCGCCATCCTCTGCAGATGCGCTCTAAGTCTATAATGGCCCGTAAGAAACTCCAGCCTGCCATACTTGAGAAACTCAGAGCGACGCCCAAATTGCCCCCTTTGAGCATTTCAATGTTTCAAGCACCTGGTAATTTCTCAACCCCTGATTATATTGTGGATGATAGTAAGTGTTGCTGCACAGCAATGCTCCGGACCGACCTATCAGTGTCTAGGTACTTTCTAACTGAAAGACTTTGCAACGTATCGTAGCAATATTTGACCAATCTAGATGTCATACGTTTACAAGTGCCATTAAGGCATGCCATTAAGGCATGAGCCCACTGTCTGGGTTGATCTCCGCACATATGTCCATGGCCATGATCTCAGCCTAGAAAACACTCAGCGATCTCTCCATTGGGATCGACAAATCTCGCTTATTATTATCTGGTCCCTAAAACAGCCATTTTGTTGGCAAATATTCTTCTAACGAGCCAATTTTTCAAATTTTAAAATAGAAAGTATTCCAAGGAAACTTAATCTGGTGATTAGGATACATGATGAAGCAGTTCGAACTAGTTCATTGTCTTGTTGAAGCAACATTTTAGTTTTCGCCAAATGCAGTCATTTTTTTTTTTCTTAATTTCATTCCTTATACTCTGCTAGAAGTTAGCAAAATGCTCTATTTTTAATCTCAATGAAAGGGAAAGCCTATAGCTTAGCGCCGGTCCCGAACAACAGATGCATTAGTTAAAGAAGTTTTTTATAGCGTAAATACTTATAACCGCAGCAATGTTATGATGTTATGTCTTGATTAGTAAGCGGGTGCCTTACCTACCATACCACAGCCGTTTTTTTACGATAATCATCCTAATGTATCCTAAAAAAAGATGTCATTACCTTACCTGCATTTGGAAATTTCTTTGCCTTCCTTGGATACAATTCTCCCAATCTAGAACCATTTTCTTGACTGTTCCTTTGCCTCGGTTAAGAAATGGTGTTGGATCTATTTCTTATCCATGATTACGAATCGATGCAAAAAACTCGATTTTATTGCGGTGAATCATTGCCAATACTCTATTGAAACATCTTCACAACGCCGTCTTTGTTCTGATATGAGCAAACGCGACGCCTATCTTAAGCATAGCTTTCTGAAATGCCTATCAGCCAATGATCATCTTATATCATATTGTGAGATTTCTAAACTGTTCTTATCGTGGACACAACAAATGGTCGATCACTACAGTGTATGTCTTTCACCAAATTTGGTCGATCACCGCAGGCGTGTACGTTTTGGTAGATCGAACATATACGTACTACCTTGATCAAAAAGTTTCCGGAATAACCACCGTGTGAAGGTCCCATCATTCCGATTTTTGTTTTTGGATAGTATTTGTTGCATTTTTCGTCAAAAAATTTCGAATACTGATGGCATTGTGCGACCGTGCGTTACCATGATGCAAATCTGGTCTCTTTCGGCGAATTGCTTCACACAAACTTCTCATAACGCCCAAATAATATTATTTGTCTGGCCTTCTGGCAAAAATAATTGATGCACTACACCGTTGTAATCTATGAACACCGTGAGAATTGCCTTCTCGGCTCATTTGGTGAACGCCATTCACTTGCCTGATGTCTGGATTGCGTGTCGTACTCATAAATTTACGTCTCATCTCCAGTAATAATCTTTTTGATTAATATGGGATCGGATTCAGACTCGTAAATCATGTCTTTTGCGATCTCAACACTGTCAAAATTGTAAAAAATCTCCAACACACTTAGATATAGATGTACTCTTGGCTACGTAGCTTTTGCAAATGTCAAGCTATGACGCTAAGATTTAGTGGGAATATCAACAACAGATGTATCAACCTAACAAAAAAAAACTCAAATCGGAACAATGGGACCGCCACGTGGTAGTATATATATTTATTACCGCCGTTTCATTGTGAAATGTAGGACCATAACATCTATCTGGAGCTAACACTTTAATTTCATTCCAGGTTTTCGTTGTTGTCGTAATTTCGGTATATAATTGTCTGTTTCAAATAAGGGCGGGTCTTGCCTTTCTACCACTACCTTGGAGGTTCAAGTCCAGCGCTATTCATGTCAGATCATCTTGGAGTTTCCGCAGCGTATGACTAATCCAGTTTCATTTGTGTTGCTATAGGCGTTTACCTTGTCACTGATCACAAATCGATATTGGATATTGTTCTCGGTCAAAAGATCCTTACTATTCCTCTCAAACATCTATTAATGAAGACCTGAATTGCGTTGAGATCACGTGGACTTGCCTTCCACGTTTCGCATACATACAACAAAGTTTATATTACTTTCGAGTTGAAGATTGATATTTTAGTCTGCCTCTATATGTGTGTAAAGTTCCATACGGTGATTAAGAGCCCAAATGTGCGCTTGGCACGGCAAGTACGGGTGGCAATATCAGCAGAGGAACCTCCTTTTGTGTCCTTTCCTCTCAAACATTTATTAATGAAGACCTGAATTGCGTTGAGATCACGTGGACTTGCGTTCCACGTTTCGCATCCATACAGCAAAGTTTATTTTACTTTCGAGTTGAAGATTGATATTTTAGTCTGCCTCGATATGTGTGCAAAGTTCCATATGGGGTTTAGGAGCCAAAATGTGCGTGTGGCACGGCAAATACGGTTGGCAATATCAGCAGAGGAACCTCCTTTTGTGTCAATGATAATTCCTAGATAGCAGAAGCTACTGACGCCTTCGACTAGTGAGCCGTCGATTAAGAATGGATGGCTATGATTTGCGTTTATCGCATCGATTTAGTCTTCGCAGCATATGATTCTAGCAATTTGATTGTCTTCACCATGTCGGTGTACTTATGGCTTAGAAGACATACATATGTATATCATCGACATATTCCAGGTCACCCAATTTTCTTTGCAATCCCTATGCTATTCTATTGGTTGCGTTGGTGGCATCTCTCATCACAACATTCAGCACAATATTAAACAGTAGTGGTGGTTAAAGTCGTAAACGAAGGACCAGGTTGCCAGTTTTTGTCAAAGTATTTTTTTTTTTTCAAACTACTGCCGCCATCAATACGTTAGTCGGTTAATTTAGGGACTGCCCCCGTCTTCTAAACAATTAGTTGCTTTCTTGGTGATAATATCTTCAAAATTAATAATAAGTGTGTGTGAAAAAATTTTAAGAGAAAAACTTAAACGAGTGGCTGCAGAGTAAGTAACTAGTCCATTGTAGCATCAAAGTTAGGCGCTTGACAAAGTTATGTTTGATGTACATACGAGTATATATATGTATATGTATATATACGAGTAAGTTGATCTGTAAGTTGTTAAACGAACTACTCGAAGTTTTTTCTGTCACATGCTTTCACGTTGTTTCAACTATGATTACGGTTATGGCGCTATGTTAAGTCAAGTCTAATTGAACCTTTAGGTTTTATAGACTTTGTAAAATTCAATTAAAAAAAAATTTGTAATATAATATAATCATACTCAAGCCATAGTGCAAGTCTTAAAATCCACCAACAGTCATTATTTCTCTCTTAAGCTACAGCAGCAGCAATAGAGCATTAAGAATCATCGTCGCCGTCCTCATCACCGTCATCATCATCAATTTTTGTTGCTGATGTTGTTGTTATTGTTGCCATCAGTGAGTAAGTTCAGTACTATTCATAGCAATAAGAAGTATGTATAGGAGAGAACGCTGTATAGCACACGTTAAGATCTTGTTTTTAGTAAAGCTGTCGTTGGAAAGTGTCAAAAGTGATATCGATACAATATATTGTTTCCTTATTGCCTGATGCATTACTAGGAAGTGTGTGCACTGTGGTGATGGTGGTGTGTGCATATGCATAGAGTTTTAATATTTGAGTTGGCATCTTAAGAAGACATTTTCAACAACAACAACAGCAACAACAAATACAACAGATTTTAAATGATTTTTAGTAACGTTTTTAACTCCGACTACTTTTTTATTTTTATTTTTTTTTTATTTTGTTGTTGTTGTGCTTAAGTCAGCTTAAAAATCTTAATTCGTCGTCGTTGTTGGTTTTTGTAAAACGTTTTTAATTTCAGAAATTCTGTTTAAATGTAAATGTAAAACTATGTACATACATACATGCACATATATCTTAACACATGTTATACAATTTGTTTAACAAATTATTGAAAATCGGTTTTTCTTTTTTGCTTTTATTTGCAGTTCTTAATGGATTAAACGTGTAAAGACGGTCTATAAAAATGTCTCATCAAACAGCTAGACGCGCTACAGCGCCGACTAGCTTAGAGTGTCCGTTGGCATCTTTGGGTCGCACTAGTAATGCAGTTATGGACTCTCTAAATGGCCTACATCAGCCCACCTTTCATCATCCGCTTAGCTCCAGTCCTTTAGATCCGCAAGTTTATCAGATGTCACGTAAATCTCCTGATCTTAGTATAGATACTGATACAGATATTATATATCATACTACCTCGGTATCACAGCAGGGCGATACAGTCGACGGTCTGCATGGAGGCGATCGAGACGATACACAACAACAGAGTGCCAAAAATAATACACAAGATAGGCAAGTGGTGACAGCTCAACAACTTTATGATCTGTCGCGTTCATCATCACAAAGTTCTTTGGATCAGCCTCAAACAAATAAAGTACAACATAAAGCTGCCACCTTTGAATTGAGAGGACGACAACACCCTCTCAATGGTTCTAATGTATTACCGACCTCCGCTTCAGTAGGCCGCACCGCCCAACAACAGCAAAGATCAAATTTATGTGTGGGCGTTAATGCCAATCAACAGCGTAATTTTTTGGCTTTAGAACATTTAATACAATACGGACGTCATGAACGTGGACCCAGCGCTTATGTATTGCATAGTAACAGTGGCGATACCGAAGATTCAAGTGATGCTGCTCCGGGCTCTTCAACGAATCGTTTATCACGCCATCAGAATGGTCGTGGCACAGTGCCAGCCGCCAATTCAAATGGTAATGGTCGCAATGCTCAATATTATTTGGATAAGAAAATGGATGCTTTGTATTTGGGTAGTGCCATACGTGGTTTGCCATTGGGCTCAGAAGCTAGTAATTATCAAAGTGAACGTTATTATCTTGAAGATGGTCTACGAAGTATGTGTGATTTTAGTGATGCCAATGAACGATTACAAGGTGAGTATGTTTATCAAAAAAAAAAAAAAATTGTATCAAAATGACTAAAGAAATATATATACATACGTATGTATATAAATACATACATATTTTTGGTACTTTTTGAAAGTAAATAATACTATACATTAAAGATTTATAGAAAAGTACTTGAAAATATGAAAAGTAGGTTAGTTTGCTGTCCTTTAGCACTTTTTTAATCTGTTAACAAGTAAAATTTTGGGGACGACGTAAAAGGCACAGCATATTACTGAGCCCGCTTGAGTACCTTTTTATTGCATATTTATTCATCAAAAAATTGTATGATTGCAATATAAAAAATAGATTACAGGTACTTTTTAGAAAATCGCGTAAAAAACCCTAAAATATAAAAATTTTTTATAGTATGCAAAAATGTACTTTTTTTAAAATTACCCCTTCATATCATCTATTTAATTAATTTTTGCTTTTTTAGTCGAAAAATATAAATAAGTTTTTATTACTTTTCCATTCCAAGCCAACAAGACAATTTGCTCAGTCATAATCAAAATGACCTTAATGACCAGTAGCCCATTCTTATTGGCGATCGGCTATTATGAGTTTCAATTTACTTAATACGAGTATCATCAGACAATCCATGTTTATCTCTGACCTTATACCCAATAAGGTTTACGTACGTTCGCCTTAAAGATAGTTGACATTATCTTTCGGAAGTTTAAACATAAGGTACGAGAATTTACCACTTACTTCTTTGAAATTGTCTGATCAGAGTCTTTCATAGTCATCATTCTTAAAGGAAAAATCATTTATTTTATATTTGAATGTACATAAGGTCAATTTACCTCATATATCTCACAAAACACTCAACCTAGAAATTACAGTCAAACAAAGTGCATTTTAAAAGCCTTCCTGCAAAGTATTGTGTGGAAGTAGTATATGCAGTATCACATCTTAGGCACAAGTTTGTCAAATATTTAAAGTGAGTATCGGCATGTGGCACTCCCGACGTTGCTTAAAGTACTGGTGAGTACAATGCATTGACCAGCGCGCCCAACCAAAACGTACAATTTTAATTGTAAATAAAACAAAAACTTCTCAGTGAATTATCTTAATATTTTTTTATTATGATAAAAGGATGTATGACAATTATATGTGTAACAAAATGCTCGCCTCGGGGTCGGTGGCATATCTCCATTAATATGCCACTCTTTCTTTTAAATATTTCCAAAGAAATAAGTCCAACGGTATCATATCACATGATCATGGCGGCCAATTAACATCGCTACAACGTGAGATAAAACGGCCATTGAATTTCTTGCGCAAAAGAGACATTGTTTCGTGGCTGTGTGGCACAATTCTGTTGGATCCACATAACCTCAATTTCTGATCACAAGAAGCCCGTTATCATCTCGCGACAGTAAACACCATTCACGGTAACTGCTTGGCCAACCTCATTTACGAAGAGGTACGGCTCGATGACGCCGTCAGGTTATAACCCGCACCAAACAGTCACTCTTTGTTAATGCATCGGCTTTTCAACAACCACTCGTGGATTATCATTTGCCCAAATGCGCCACTTCTGCCTGTTAACGAATCCACTGAGGTGAAAGTGTGCCTCGTCGCTGATTTTCTGATGATCGTTAATGATTTTCTTTGTAAACCCACCATTCACTTCTGTCTGTTCAACTTACGATTCGGCGTATTGACGACGTTTAACATGGTCAGCAGGCATCAGCTCTTGAGTCAGTTGAAACTTGTAAGCGTGTAAATTCAAATCTTTATTTAAAATTCGCGTCAGTGATGTTTGTGAGATGTTCAATTGTTGGGCATAACGACAAGTCAAGCAATGTTTTCCGCAAAACGAACTGGGTGAGCATGCACAAGTGTTTCAACATTTCCTACAAACCCAGCTTGCTAAAATTTGCGCACAATTCTGCCAATTGTGTGCACTTTTGGTTGATTATACTGACAAACAAAATCACGATGTGCACGAAATGCATTTTGATTTGAACACCCATTTTCGTCAAAGGCTTCAACAATCTTAACACGCTGCTCAATTGTGTACTCTCCATGGTTGAATTTGTCGAACACTGAAACAAAGAAATGTCAAATTAAGTTGGACAAATAACTTGACATTAAGGCGTGACTCACAGTTTAACATTGTGCATTATGGTTGGTCCACACTTAACATGTGACTACCACCTTTGAAACCATGTATTTGGACATAACTTCTACCTTATAACACCATAACCATAACAACCCCCGTAACTTACACAAGAGAGTCTCATTATTGTCGGATAGGGTACTATGTACCTGGGCTCCCGACATCAGAAATAAGCATCGGGTTAGATTTTGCAGTAAACACACAGCTATTAGTTATACTCCAATAGTTCGGAATAGGTGACTTAAAAATCTTAGCACAAGTAGGGCAGTTCCTTATAAAAATAAAACGATAGACTTTTCTAAAAGAATCCCAAGCTTTAACCATTCAATCATTGAGCAAATGATGTCCGAAGACCAAACCAAATACCGAATTTACATAACATTAAGAATTTATATGATAAAAGATGACAGATGTACTTTTAGTAGCTCTGTAAGACACCATGCTTATGTACTAAAATGCATGGCACTAAGATGCAAAAATTTTATTTTTCAGATCCACATATTTTACACCATCGCGCCTCAAGTCCTAGTGAGACTAGTGGTTCCGATCGTTATCTCTTGAATCGCACCAATTCACCTGCCAATGCTTTCAGTTCATCAAATCATATAGATAACTTTTCCAGTTCAAATAACAACACCTCCTCATCATCGAATTTAGCCTTGGATCAACGCTATCACCACAGCAAAGTGAAAAGTTTATCCGATGGTCTATGTAATTTAGGCAGATTTTCACCTAGTCTAGATCAGGGTTATGCTACCTTAGTATCGCCCTCACCTACGGGCCATCATCCGAATACCATAACAACGCATAGTATAGTGCATCATCCACCACCGGCTGCTATGTCAGCGGCAGCGGCCATAGCTCGACGTCATGTTGAAACAGGGCCACCGCCATGGTCAAAGAAAGGACCTTTTCGATCGGGACCATTTTTTGATCGCTTACCCGATGAGGCCATATTGAAAATATTCCAATGGTTTGACAGTTGTGAGCTCTGTAGTTTAGCGAGAGTTTGTCGTAGATTTGAGCAATTAGCTTGGCGGCCGGTATTATGGAAGGTTATAACCCTTAAGGGTGAACACTTGAACGGTGACAAAGCTTTGAAAATGATTTTTCGTCAATTATGTGGTCAAACGCGTAATGGTTCGTGTCCAGATGTGGAAAGGGTTATGCTGGCTGATGGTTGTCGCATATCGGATAAGGGTCTACAACTTTTGACTAGAAGATGTCCCGAATTGACCCATTTACAGTTGCAAACGTGTGTCAATGTAAGCAATCAAGCATTGATCGATGTTTTGACCAAATGCACGAATGTCCAACATTTGGATGTGACAGGTGAGTAAGATAAAATTTAAAGCTATTTCATATACGATTTTTGACTTTGGGAATTTCTCTTATAGGTTGCACGCAAATCAATACGATAACGCCGAATCCAAATTTAGAGCCACCAAGAAGACTTTTATTACAATATTTAGATTTAACCGATTGTACAGCTTTAGATGATGTGGGTCTAAAAATTGTTGTAAAAAATTGCCCTCAATTGGTGTATTTGTATTTAAGACGCTGCATACAAATTACAGGTACAAATTACAACTTTTTTAACCAAGTCTTATGGTACTTTTTTAGATTTTTTTTTAACAATTTAATCTAAAAATATAATAATAGGAGTGAGTAAACGCAAATAAAGGTATCATTAGCACAGTTAAGAACTTTAAATATAGTCTTTGGTACACACATACATGATTCCCGCGACATCCCAAATAGAACAAGGGGACTTCTCTCAATCAATAAGCTGCACCAGATTCTATTTTTTAGACTCATTGAAAGAAAACTAGAGTTTAACGTCGGATCCCAACGGTAAGATGCATTAGTTAGAGAGCTTGTTCATAGCGTAAATACTCGTAACCAGTCGCTAGCAATGTAATGAGGTGATACCGCTGTTAAAAGTTATCAGATGTTCTGGCCTGGAATTGAACCAAAGATCTCTTGGTTAGTAAACGGCTGTCTCATCTACCACACCACAGTGGCACAGCGGATTTGAAAGAGTATTTTCCGAAAAAAGTCGTTTTTGAATTCTCTAAGCTTGTTTATTAAAAAATACGTGATTAAATTAAATAACATCAAATGTAGGTACTAAACGTATTTATGAAGAAAGGATGTATAAATTACAGAGCGGGTGTGAGTTTTCTATCGTGCTACTAATACCTCTGATATCGTACCAATGGGTTACGTTTCCGGGATGAGACAGAGTAACGGTTCTGTCTGGAAGAGTATGAGATAACAGGGGGATATTTTGTGCAATTGTGCTTTGCTGGCTAGGACCAGATTGCATGTTTTCAACCGGGATCAATTAGATACGGAGGAAATCAGACATGTTCCTATCAGGAGAAGTTGATGCTTAAACATGACTTTTGCCTTGCCTCTTTTAATATAGTGAACAATTGCATGGGATAGTACCAGTAGTCCGTTGTGGTTAATTAGTCATCGTCAGCGGTCGGGATTGCACTGCTGAGTGTGTGGGGATGATCATATGGTTCATCTTTGATGATAATAATAACAACCAAAGCTACCTAAACTGTCTATACCTATACCCTTACATACACACTGTTGCAAAAATCAGGCAACCCTGTCGTTTATTACATTGCTAAAATGAATAAACAAAAGCCGCCAAAAAAAATATATATGCTGTTTACAAATAACAACAACAAACATTAGCAGAAATAAATAAAAAATAAAATGGCAACAGCAAAAACAGACAGAAAAGAAGACAAGTAACAGAGAATTACAAACAACAACAAATAATGAGAGCTGAAAGAAGTAGAAGGTTACATTCGCATGGCTACATAAGAACTAAAAAGAAAGTAAAGGAAAGAAATGGAATCTACCTAAAATATCGAGAGGTTCGAGAGCTTTCGAAGTGTTGTTTACTCAGCCATATTAAAAGCACATCAATGCGGACAGCAGTCAGTTTATCTAGTATAAACTCCGCGAACAGGTTATTGGTTTAAACTCAATGTAAAAAGAGTTAAACTCTGGTTAAAAAGGTTATAGTCGAACCTAAGTTGCAATCTGTCAAGTGATTGTTGTTGTTTACAAAGTTGTAAACAGAGAGAATAATTAAGCAAATAAATTGTTATTGCCTGTAAAAAGGATATAAGCAGTGGTGCACAAAACTGTGTAAATAAAGGATTTTAGTTAAAAACTAAACACAAGATTTGTGTATTTTATCTTAACTACAATCTATGAACTCATAAATAAACATTTTCAAAAAGGCAAAAACGTAATGATACTTTGAAAAAAAGTACTTTTTTAATTTCTAAAAGCATTTTTCTTTTGTTTTAAATAAAAACCTTTATTATGAAAATATCTTTAATAACTTATTGCTTTTTTATTGTTATTGTTTTACAGATGCAGGCTTAAAATTTGTGCCAAGCTTTTGTATAGCCCTTAAAGAACTCAGTGTCTCCGATTGTCTGAATATTACCGATTTCGGTTTGTATGAGTTGGCTAAACTGGGAGCGGCATTACGCTATTTATCAGTGGCTAAATGTGATCGCGTTTCTGATGCTGGTCTAAAAGTTATTGCACGACGTTGCTACAAGCTGCGCTATTTAAATGCTCGTGGCTGTGAGGCAGTTAGCGATGATTCGATTACCGTACTGGCTCGTTCCTGTCCACGTTTGCGGGCCCTTGATATAGGCAAATGTGATGTCAGTGATGCTGGTCTACGCGCCTTGGCCGAAAGTTGTCCGAATTTAAAGAAATTGAGTTTAAGAAATTGTGATATGATTACAGATCGTGGTGTACAATGCATTGCCTATTATTGTCGCGGTCTACAGCAACTGAATATACAGGATTGTCAGATATCCATTGAAGGCTATAGAGCGGTTAAGAAATATTGTAAAAGATGTATTATAGAGCATACAAATCCTGGTTTTTGTTGAAGAGTAAAAAAAAGTAGTTCAGCTTTTTTTTCGCTTCTCCCTATAATTTTAAGTTTTCGAACCCTACATGTGTACATACAACATCTTTTTATTGTATTTATAAGAAGTATAGAAAATATACCCAAAATTCTTTATGTAACTAAGTTGTTGTAAAGTATGAAATGTTTTTAAAACTTTATATTTTTGTTTTATTTAGGAAAAGAAAACATATTAATTTTTTAGTTCAAAATATTTGTAAATTTTAAAATTAAATCAATTGTAATTATTAAATAAAAAACATAAATTTTTAGTTTTATTTTTTTTTACAAAAAAATTAAGTTTTTTTTATTTAAATTCAAAAATATATTTAAAAAAAATTACTATTATTTAGTTTAATATTTTAGTAATTTTTTATATATGTATGTATATAAATTAGGCCTGGCATTTGTTTTGTTTTCTAAATAAATTATTATAATTTAATAACAAAAATTATATTTATTTAATATTTATTAGTGGAATTAGATAATATATCAATCCAATTCTGAAAATTTCCCCGGAATACATTTTTCTCAGTTATAAAATTCTCCTATTCCAAACAGAAAGAGAGCAGGAATTTCGGGAGAAGGAATTTTGAATTTATAAGCTAAAATTTATAAAATACATTTTATGGCCTATTTTGGGGATTTCAATTAAAATATTTTTATCCTACATTTCATATTGAAAATTTATTAAATTGCTAAATATATGTGATGAAAACTGAAATATATATATATTTTTTTGTATTCAATGTGAACCAACTAAACTGAGTTTGTTGAGCACAGAATCAGCTAATGAAAGTCCAATAAGGTGTTTTTTCAAAATAGGCCTAGGTGAAGTTAAATTCAAGAAAAACAGGCAAAACTAGTAAATTTTCTTCTAAAATCATATTTTTTTCTTTTTCAAATCAAAGTTGTTTGTTTGTTAACGTTCATTATCCACCAAAAGGTGTTTTTCAAACGTGCATTTTTAAACATGGATAAGGGATAAAAGTAGAGTTTTGGGTTTATAGACTATTCCTACAGTACAAATAGTTGCTACGGTATATTTTGGTCTTTATAAAAGATAGAGCCACCCAATTTCCGACTTGGTTTTTTATAATTAAGGTGCATATTAAGTTATAAAATCAACTCCATAGGAAAATGGAAAATAGTATTTATTTACAACAAATGTTTTCTACTACTACTTTTATTTGGACTAATATGTTGATTTGTGCAAAAAAATCATTTGATTTGATGTACTCTTGAACTTCTCTAACAAAATCGGTATTTTCTAAAATAGAAGGCTAACAATTTTTAAGGACGTTTGTTTTAATTCGCTGTACCATTATCAATCAAAAACTCAATTTTAAGATTTTTAGATATTAGGTTCTTCTTGCATTTTAGGTGAAGATTTTAACAAACATATTGTTTTTACAAAGATTCCAGTTTTTTTTTTTTTTATAAGAACAAATTCGCTTACTTTCATTTTTAGGACACCTCCCTTGTAATATTCAAGGAAATTTATTTGTAAAATTTGTCATCACATTTTCCCTTTAGTTGACTTTCATAATACTTTAATTTCCCAGGGGAAAATTTTTCATTTCCAAGTTGAAAAGAGCAACATACATGTCCCAAAAAAGTTTCTTTTAGAATAGGGGAACAGGGAATATAGAAAAAATTCCGAGGGAGTTCTTATTCAGAATTGGGCTGAATATCTCCAATGGGTTGCCGACGAACCCATTTTTCATATTTCTAGTCCCCTTATTCTGAATAAAATTGCCTCGAATAACTTCGAAAATGTGAAACTTTCCCCGGGAAAAAAGTAGATGTTTTGAAAATTATTTTATGAGAGAACGGAGAGAAAGATTTTGGGAAAAATTCTCCAAAATATTATAAGGGAGTTGTGCTCATAATTTTAAATATTTGCATTTTTTTATAAAAAACTAGCTTTACTCAACCAAAGTTGTTGAGAAATCTTTTTATATTTATAAGCTATCTGTTGGTCAACATTTTCACCAGAAATGCAAAGGAGCCTAACAATCAATCTTTATAGATGTTTAGCTTTCTATTTCAAAAAAGTTCTAAGTCATAACATCATATGATTTTTCTTTACCAGTCAAAAAAACCGAACAACATATTAGGCCATATCAAACAATTCACCATGAATTCACGCGTTTATATACAATTTATTTTTCTATGGAGTTAATTTTTTAACTTTATAATATAATACTCTTTGTAAGGCTTGGGCGCTCTACCTTTAATAGTTACCAAGATATAGCATAATAACTTCTTGTTTCGTAGAAATGGAGTATAAAACCAAAGTTCTTCTTTTACTCCTTCTTATTAGCCCTCAAAAAGCGACATTTGAAAATGTACCTTTGTACAACACCTTTTACTTTGATGAATGTTAGCTCAAATGCAAGCTCTCTTTAAAAAATAGTCTCTCGAGAAAAGGGTTTAACCGCTCCCAGGTCTATTTTTGGAAAAAAAAAACATTACTTTTTGGACTATCATTAGCTGGATCTATCCCTGTTCAACAAAATTTCAACCAAGTCTGTTTAGTCATTACGCTAACGGACTCATAAACAAATTGAATTATCAATTTAATAAATTTTCAGTATTAAGTGTATAATAAAAAAATTTAACTTAAATCCTTAAGGTATGGCCCAAAAATATTTTGTAAATTTTAAATCGAAAATTCGAAATTGTTTTTCGGTAAAACTATTCTCTCTGCTGTTTTGAAGTTACTCCAGGAATAAATTAATTCCCAGGTAACTTATTTCTCGGGGAATATTCATCATAAGGTTGAATAAGTTTTCTAACAGTTGTTCTGTCAACTAAGCACAGCTCCCTACAATAGGTAATGGGTTTCATCAAACACTTCGCCTGCCTCAGACCCGGGCATAGAGCTCTCTCTCATCGATTTTTTTCCTGTCCGTGGACCAGTTAGTACGATACTACGATTCCGGTCCCACAAGTCTAGCGCCCGAGACTAATCTTGCCAGTTTGCTAGCGATGTCGTTTCACTTAATATTAGCGTGCCCAAGGACCCAATAAAGTGTCACCTCCAGACCCGGGGTGTAAACCTTTGTATAGCACGCGCGTACCAATTCTGAGTCAATTACGTTTCGATCGAAAATTGGTATTCTAAAAAAAAAACAAAATACTGAATCGAAAGATAAAGAAGACATTAATATTCTCAAAAGCATAGGAACGTATGAAATAGAGAAATAATCTAATTGTAGTAAAAACTCAATATGTAGTGCATGCGCAAATGGATTCAATAAGTAAACATATCTTTTTGTTTGTCATGCAAATGGACAATCGAAAGAAAATAAACACAATCGAAAATCAGAATACCAAATTTGCCAAACGAAGAAAATTTCGATTCGAATCGAATAGTATAGTGGTGTATATACTAAGAAGGATGGTCTCTATCTTATATTTATCGAAACACCCCACTTTTATGTTCTATATTGTTTTTAATTAGTCTCACAGTAATTGTTATTGCTGTATTTACCTTTCTTAACTTGCCTTTAGTCATATTTGTCGTTTTGTGGTGTCCACCAGTAGTTCACTTGGCACACTTTGAATAGTTTTGCTAAAATACTGCCATGTGTATCACCCTTGTTCAAAAATGTATTGCGGTATTTAGTTTCATTGTTGTATGTACGTTTCATTGTTGTACGAATCAGAAAGTTTTTATTTGGAATCTAAATATTCCGTATTTCCGCATAATTTTTTTCATTTTATTTCGTATAGAGAAATGTTAGTAGAATCAACTCGAATTAAGCTTTTTAAAATAAACTTTCCTGAACTGTTAAAACGTCGATTGTAATCCATAATTGAAATGTTTTCTTTTATTTTTCATATTATTAACACAACTCTTTGAACAAAAATTGCTATATATTATGAAATTAAAATTTGTTTATAAATATGAAGAACAGCAAATTTCCGAATTTTCGGTTGTAATTCTATAATTCCGCACGGATTGATTCCACTCTGAATTCAGAACACTGACAAATGATTAAAAAAAAAATCAATTTGCAAATTTCGACTTATGTTGAAACAGACTTGAAAGAATTTTATACAGTGAAATGATAATTTAATCCATCATTAACAGACAGAAAAATATATGACCAACAATGTATACATGTGTACCAACGGTGGCGCGTCATTATTTAAATCCATTTCTCATTAACATATTGCCAGTTTAAGAAATAAATCATTTCATTTATTAACAATCTTTCATAATTTGCTAAATAACAAATAAAAACTTATTTTAATAATGGATCATATACTAAGCAAGACCTACAAAAAATATTGTATGATTATTTTACAGTCTAGAAATGAGGAAAAAACAAGGCAAAGTACTAAAATTCCTTGTCAAGCGCACATTCATACATATTTACACTCATTTAATTGAAAACTTATAGTTGTTGGATTTGTTTTTTATCTTAAAAAATATTGGATAAAGAATTATAAATTTATCACAAACAATATTGTAATAAATTGAAAATTTTAAATTTATAAAATTCATACAAAAAATAGTAGAGAAGGAAAGAAAATAAGTGCTATTAATAATAATAATGCCTAAACACAAACAACTAATGAGTTTCATTAATAAATAAAAAAAATCATCGCTGTTTATCATCTGTCCCCGTTGATGAGGTATCATCTCGTTTTGTTTGTTTTGCTTGATGGGCTTTCAAAGCTTCTTTTAATTCCTGATCAATACGTTCTTTCGCGCGAAAAACTTTAGATTGCAGATAGAAAGAACCACCTTTAGCTTTATCGTTCATGGCAAATAAATGTTCGTACTTTTTGGTGAGTTCTTCAAGATTGTTTAAATCTGAAACATTTAGAATCTGTTTGGCTTCATCCAGAGTCATACCTATAGTAAGTAAATAGGAGGTTTATAACACCGGTAGAGATATACATGTAAAAAGTTAACTTACCTGTTCTGGCATTAGCTTCAGATCTTTTTTCTCCCTGCCTACCACCACCGCTGCGTCGTGCAGCTTCCTGAGATGCGGCAATTTCTTGTCGTAATGCTTTGGCAAATGCCCTTCCTATGGCTTGGCTACCCAAAACGATTATTTGTGCTAAATATTTGGCCATGTTCAAATATTATAATTACTAATTTTTAAGCTGTTATATAGTTAATGTAACGAAAAATTTTAATTTATTTAATAATTTATTATTTCTTAACAATTTAGCACAAATTTTCGTGAAATTCTATTATTATTTAACCGTTTCTAACCTTAAAGAGAAATATCAAATTGTTTGTTCACATATGTTTTGAAAAAGTGCTGCCAAACTTCATTTATTGTTGCTAAAACAGAGATGTTCAACAGTTTGTAAATTCTCATTAAAAGTGTTCACCAAACCCTTCACTAATTTTATATCAATTAAAATCAAAACCGGTGATATATCTTACTATCATTTCAACAATGACTTGTTAAAATTTCTTTATTTGATATGTAATTATTTATACTTTTATAGCGCTTTTTTTACCCTAGGAATTGTACAAGCGTCGTTAAAAAATATATTTCCTTCTCGTTTTTAGTGCTGCCAGATCAGCCTTCTTTTACCAGAGGGGCTTTAAAAAACAAATGTCAAACAAAATTGGGTTTATACATAAACAAAGCAATAACAACAACAGTAACATTGCACATAACACAAGTGTCAAAATTTATTCCAGTTGGAAGTTGGTAAACAAAAAAAAAAGAAAAAATATATCAATAATAGATAAAAAAGAAATTTACAAAATTTGTTAAAAAAATTATTCTGGAACAATATTGTTGATAATATAAATAACGTGTAATAAAAAATAGTGTAGAATCAAAGAAAGAGAGCGAGAAAAAGAGCAAACAATTTTCGTTATTTTCCTTGGTAAATTATTGTTGTTGTTTATCTAGTAATTATGAACAAGCTCATTGCGATAAGGAATTCTTGTGGAGCCAGCAATTGTTTATAGTTTTTTTTATTGAAACTTTGCCCATTTTACTTTTATGAACTGCTTGTTCTATATAATAAGACTTATGGCTATTTCGTAGCCAATAATTCTATATTTTCCCTTTCACTAGGCTTTGAGTTTATTGAATGATTCATTGCTTTTTTTAGTTTTTAACATTCCGTTGGCTTTTTAGAACAAACGAAGTAATGAAATGTTTCAATGCAGACTCTTTTTGTTCCTGTTCTTAATATCTCGACAAGAAGAAGAAAGACAAGTCACTGTATTACTTTTTTGCTCATGCGCACCAATGAGTTTGATGATAAACACTCACCTCAAGAGAAGCTTAATTGTCTTAAAATCAACCACTTGGAAAACTTGTGCCAAGTGGCACAACTTTCATTGGAATGTGCCAAAATAACATTATTGTGTTTATGTTGTACTCTATGCTAGTGGAAGGGAAATTAAAACTATCCTGCCATTTGTAATAAACAAACAGTGCAGAAGACTTTAAACTAAATAGTTTAGCGAACTGTTTTGCTTAAAGAGATTTTATTTTTCAATTCTATAAACAATTAAAATGACGTTCTTTTAACAATATTTTACTTTTCAATTTACATAGATCTAAACATTTAAACATGGTCCTTCGAATCGAATCTGATCCCAGTGACCTATTACGTAATCGGTCATCTTCTTCATTAATTATATTACAAAGTAGTTGACTATTAAATATTACAAAAGCTGTTGTTGTTGACATTTTAATACAAAACATTTTTTGACTAATGGTGGCAAACCATGGCTGTATTATGATAACGTTGAAAACAAAGGTGCTGTAGACTATACTAAAAAGTATAGTATGCGCCTATAAATAAATGTATAAATCCCACATGGGATAAATTTTTTAACAATTATAATTTGGAAATAAAACAAAGTTATATCATTAGAGCATAGGTCGAGCTATTTAAACTTATGATGCTCATTCTGATGAGGTAGATAAAATACAAAAACGAATTCTGAAATTAACAAACGACGACATACTGTGCCTTACTGTTGGAATCTAGACTTGACGATAAACATCCAATTGGAAGAATCTTTGGAAAAACACAGCCTGCTATCGAAGTATCTGTCAGTCTTTAGAATATTCGTATGAAGCGTCAATTATCTATGAAATAATTAGATGGAAATTTTTAGGGAACGATTACAAAGTTCTATGTATAACAAAAAAGTATAACGATAATGGTGACTTAATTTATATCTCACAAAACGTAGACAGATAACCGAGGTAAATTATTTTGAGTCGAGCATAAGATAGAACGATTTTGGTGTTCCACAGGGTTTGAAACTAGAAGCTTTATTGTTTATAACATTTTTACGGAGAATAGAACAAGTGAAGAAAATTATGAGGAGCTTAAAACATATGTTATGAATAGACATACATAAATAGATAGAAATAATTATCGAGTCTGCAGAAATTACAGAATAAACCATATGTTCTGTACTAAAACTCAACACACTAACATCAATAACATTTATGTTGTATAAGCTAAGATACTTAATGTGCGTCAAAATTTATTTCCAAAAAAATAAAACAAAAGAGGCACCAGAGTAACTAGCTCAACAGCTAAAATATGTTGGAGAACGCAAGCGCATGTACTGAGAAATGCAAACAGTTTTAGAATACAACAAGTGTATTGCAGAATTCAAATACTATAAGGGACTCAATATGTACAATAAAATGCCAAACTATTCAATGAGTGAACGAAATATCAATGATTTGAGAAAAATTGTTGTAAATTTTGTTAAAAATAACAGTAATAGGACTACTAAATTTATAAAGATGAATGAATGATTGATTCTTATTTATACACTCTTAATTTGAACATTAAGTATATTGGCCGGACCTTTTTGAGTATACAGATTTTCGACTTTCCCATATTATATTTCGAATAATAATACAGAAACTAATTTTTGTGGGTGCAAACCTATAATCAATTGAGTAACTACATTAATGTTCGATGGCAGATATGTATATATAATATATCAAGAATGTGTGCCAAACCAATTTAGAAAAAGTAGCACAGATGCAAACGTTTAACAAAAGCTTTAACCACACAAAAGGACAATTTTACTTCATGAACATAAGAAATCAACAAGCACTTATTCAATATTTTATCTTATACAACTAAATATCTCACTAGTTTTATGTAGGAACTCGGAAATGTGCAACATAAATGAAATACAACATTTTCAATATACACAATATTTCAATAATATGACGATATCAGAAGAAAATTTAATACAAATTTTAGACAGCGAATTATTTGATTAAGAGACTCTTTTAACTTATATTATCAAAGCTCTAAGGTATCGCAAATGTCAATAACTGAATATAATTAGACTTTAATAAGATAATAAATATTTTTAAATCTTATTTTGCGGGGTACGGCTACGGTCAAGGCTGTATGTATACTGTTTTACTTATTTTTTTTTTTTAACTAAGACATTTATTGTAAAAATAAGAGGCTTGTTGTGATTAAAATTAAAAAACATATTCTCCTTATGAGAAGCTCTTTTTTACACTGGCTCCTATGTTATTATAAGTCATGCATATGTGATTAAAATTCTGAATCATGTTGAAGCAACAAAATAATCCTCATTTCCACACAATTTCGTTAATCTTTAATATATTCAGAAAAAGTTTCTCTTCTTTTAGTCCCCGAAATTATCACCGGAATCCTAATATGGGCTTACCACCGACGAGAACTTATTAAACTTGCTACTCTTAAGAGCAGACGAACTTTTGATTGATATGAGTATTTTTGTTTCCGAGACTCTGTTTAAAAGGTTAGAAATCGTAATTTCAACTCGAACGAAGAGATAGTAAATTGCCGCAAATTGTGGCCCATTCTGTAAAATGTGTGCTGAATTTAACAACTACTTTTCTCCCACTGAATACTTATCAGATTATTGCATTTGCTGAAAAGAGAAGAAAATCGTGCATGTTCTGTAAAACGAAATCGAATGAAATTTCAGATTGCTATCATTTTCAAATCTGATAAAATTATGTCAGTTTATTTTATTAATTCGGTTAATTACGTTTAAAATAAATTATCGCGTTAAAATTTTATTTATCTTTACAAATTTATTCGTGTTCGGTTTACAGAACATAACCGAATATAGCTGTTTTCACATTATCTGAATACATTTTTGAATAACTTTCAATTATCTTTTTTACATATCATATTCTAGCGCAACCCACTATTAATCGTGAGGATAATATACTAACTTTTGCTCCTTTTAGAATCGAAAGCTGTTAGAAATTTTTATTTTAATTTGTTCAGAGGTAAATTTTGAAACTAGATTGAAAAGCTTAGGGCTGCTATGCGAAAAATTCAACGAAATCATATATATTTTCTAAATAGTCTTATAATGTCTATGATGTCTTTTCAATTATATTTTCTATGACAGTAATCATTTCCATCTTAATTGCCTTTTACATTTAAAAATTTTTGCGTATGTAACAAATGTTGTACATTGCTGTACTACGAAATCGATATACATTCCAGTGGGTGATTTTTTTTTTTTTTTTTGGTGGGCGGTGGTGAAACTGTGGTTTGAAGGGAATAAGAAGAATGAAAGAATAACAACAAAAAATGTTCTAAAAGAAGAAAAAAATAATAAGTAATCAATTCGCTTTTGTAAAGCTATTTGAAAAGAGTTTTCTAAACGACTAGAAACAGTTCTCCGAGGACATTCATAGCAGGAAGACACAGTTAAAAACAAAATAAATACAAAAATTAACAGCTCAATACAAAAGAAAAAGTACAATTTGAAAGAAAAAGAAAAGTGAAATTATTGCCATTTTATTAATTAAAAAAAAAAAAAAATAAAAGAAAAATTGAAAAAAGTAAAACAAACAAACAAAAAATCATTTATTGAAAAGCATTGAAAAAAGTAAATTTCAAAAAGTATTCATAAAGTAATTTTAGTTGGTTTGATTAAACTTTCTTAAAATATTGTAAAATATTGATTTTTTAGCAGCATATTTTTCAAGCAAATCTATCTATTTAGTATATAAAAAATGTATAATAAGTTTTTTTTTTTAACTAAAACAAAAAAGTTTTTAGTTCAAATGTAATTTTTGTTGAAATTATATAATTTTTTATGTTTATGCAATTTTTTTTTTTTTTTTTTTTTTTGAAATATGTTTTAAACTTAAGCTTAAAAATATTGTTGAAAACACACACATTCCTATGGAAAAAGTTGTAAAAATATAATTGGAAATCAACGTAACAACCCCTTTTTACGAGAAAGCAGAAAAAAAACGTACAAAAAGAAAAGTAGTATCCATACAAATCGTGAGCTTTTCGTATATTTTTTTTAACAACGTTACCGTTATATTCATTTTTCGTTCTCTTTTTGTTCTTTTTTGGAATACATTTTATAATAATTCTCTTATTTTATAAATATTTTTTCTCTCCCTTTCTTTTCTCTACTATCTATGTATGTACATACGCATATACAATATTTTCCTTTACGGTCGCCTCTATGATAATTGTTGACTTGCATATTTCAAATAAAAAATAAAAAAAAAAAACGAAAAACCATAACCTTTAAACAGCGAAAAATATAAAGAAAAATAAATCCTTAATACTCTTCAAAAAAAAGTAACGTTAAAATAAAATAACTGATCAAAAGTTTTATTGTGTTAAACGTGTTACAGTTTGTGATTTGCACAGATAAAACCGTGTGAAACTATTTTTAATTGAAAGTAATTGATTAAACAAAAGAGAAAAGAAAGCAACTTGAGACAATATGTTTTCGAATATTACAAATCAATTCAGTTCTTTGGTGGGTGCTGTTAAAGGTGGCCAAGGTGATGAAGAAGTACCCGCTGCCAATACACAAGAAACTGCAACCACAGCAGCCCCTTCAGAACATCATGATGCTACAGGAGCATCAACAGCTGAAGTGCCTGAAGGTGAAGAGGGTGCTAAAAGGTGAGTTTTTTTCTCATTTTCATTTTTTCTTTGTGTTAAAATAAAATTTCGTTTTTTTTGCGTTTTATAGTACATTTTTTTTTATCAATCGTAATTTCGTTACGTCTTCGTAGGGGTCGAGTACACACGTGATAGTATTTGTATACCATTCCATTATACCTTTAGTCAATAAATTCCATTGATATATAGTATATTTTTGAGTAAAAGTTCTTACCATCAAAGAGATAAAAAAAAGAGAGTTAAAGAGTAAGAGAGAAAATTCCAGGATATTTTCGTTAGTTTTCTTATTTCTCTCGTTTTTTTTTACTCTCTTCAAGGATACTATGTGTGTATATATAACCTAGAACTTTTTTTTCACCATCTACACGTGATTTATTAAAATTGTTCATTTAATTTTTTCGCTTTTTTTTTCTTGTTCAAAAGAAAATGTAAAAAACTAGTAAAAACTTTAGAACATATAATTTTCTTTTACTCTTAAATTACCTTGGTAATTTTCTAAGTTTCCTTTTTTTGTACAATAACATACCCAAAATCTGTTTTTCGTTATAAGAAAACAGTATAAAGAAGAATATTAATGTAAATTTTTAATTATTGTCCTAGTTATCGTTTTAACCACACAAAAAATGTATTTACTCCTTTTCTCAAAGAGTTCAATTATCTTGTATGCGAGTAATTGGGAAATATTTAAATGTTTTATTAAACTTTTATTGCAAATATATATACATACTCGTATATATAACGTTCATATTAATATCAAATTTGTAAAAAAAAAATCTACAATATGGATTTTTTTTTGTCTACAACTTATTTCATGGTTATCGATCTTTGCCCCAATTATACTAATTTTTGCAAGTTTAACAAAAAAAGTTTTTTCTTTTTTATGTCACAAAATAAAGTTGTTTTCTATTTCTATCTTCATATATCCGAACCTCTTTGAAACGATTTTCCCTTAAACATGCCCAATATTTGGAAGCAACGAAAAAGTTTTTAATTGCATTTTTTTGTTTAACGAAAACCTTTACCATTTAAGGTACATTTTTTGTAATTATTTTTTTATATTATAGTTATTGGGAGATTTTTGGGTGTATGTATTTGCAAAAAAGATATTTTTGTCAGTAAAACTCTTACAACATAAATTTGCAGTTCTCGATTGTATTCCTGGAAGACTATATATGTATATGAATAATAATCATATGTATATATTTTCTTTTAACAATCCTATCTGTTTTTTGCCACCCATATCTGTCTTCATAAAGTAAATGCAAAAAGGTATTTCGAAGTCTCCCGCTGATACATTTATTGAAATATATGATAATGAGATATATGATCTTCCTGTAAAATTAATTTTTTAACTTAATGTGAACGTTAATAATAGAATAGTATGGGGGAAAGTTTGAAGATTCTATATTTTATAGTTTCCAAGATACATATATTGTAATAACGACGTGTTTCCTAGAAATGGACTATGAACCAAAAATTCTAGTTTTACCCCTTGTTATGATCCACAAAGTGCAACTTTTTGTATTACGTGCAATACATTTTATGAATGAATGTTAACAAACAAAAAATGATTAAAAAAAAACAAGATTGTCGTTTCAGAAGAAAAGTCATTAATTTTACCCGTTTTCTCCAGATTTTAACGCCTCTGAGGTCTAATTAAAAAACCCCCCATGTACTTTCATTAGCTGGATCTATGTATCTTTCGTTTACGCGTGATGAACTCATAAACAGTTTAAATAAATAGAATTATTTCGTAGTTTTATTTGCATTTTCTAGGGGCTCAATTTAATAAATTTTCAATGTTTTTCATTTTCATTAAGAGCTAAAAAGCATTCCAAACTCATATGAACTAATTTGGCTCCCTTTCCCCGATTTAAACCTTTCATTGGTCCAATTAAAAAAAATCCCTATTTCAAGAAAATCTCTAGTAGTTTACGTGTGATTGGTAGACAAAAAATAAACCTTAAAAGAAGTTTATAAGTAATATGGATATGGAATGATATTGTTTAAATCATAGAGATTATTAAATTAGCCATACTAACTCAATTATATAAAACAACGTGCTTAAAAGACGACTTTGGTGAAGAGTGTTCTTTAATTCGTTGCTCGTGTAAAAAGTTATATTGATTTGTAAATGAGTGATATCTGCTTTTTTACTATGAATGGAATTGAAAGGAAATTATTTTTTTATGAATTATCCATACTACTCACAACTGGACCGTTTAGTCTAAGCAATTAAGAAAAAAGGCACATCTTTGATGATCTGCCAAAAATTTACTGCACTTGGCGATAGAATTATAAAGTTGTTGTTAAACAGCAAAAAATAATACATAGAAAAAAAAATTCGTGCTTAATGGGGGTTTACACGATAATACAAGTCGTACGACATGTTAAGTTTTTGTGTAGAAGAGAGCGGATAGTATCGTGTAAACTCAATATATAATGAGAGCGTACGACATTGAGAGAAAATACGGATGTAAAATTGGCAGTCGTAAGATTCTCTTTGTTTTTAAAATTTTTGTAAAAATCATTAGATCAGGGGTGTATTTTTATGTAAGCAAATAAAAACCAAATTTTTTCACTTGCACTATTAAGACAGCTGCTTTCACTTTACTTTGTTTTGAGTTTTTACGTATCGTGTAAACGTAAAAAAGCTGTCGTAAGATTTTTACTCTCATTTTTAAAATATGGATGGAATTTTCTAACATTTTCTCTACAGAAAGTATTATACGTGTAAACTACTTTTTAATACAAATTGATTTTCAATAACGAAAATCACGGAAAAATTACCAAAGTACTGGATGTAAGATGAAATATTGAAAATAAGTGAATTTAGCATCAGAATTTTGCGCCGGTTCAGTTGGCTAATACGACTGAAACCTGATTTTAAGACAATTTTTTTTCAATAATGGCCCATTTTGGCCCAAAAACATTTTTAATTTATAGCCTATTTATCGCAGTATTTATGTCTCTACTCAGTATGACGTGTTTATATACAAGTACATAAGTTCACATTTAGCGTTATAAAAAGATAAAGTAAAAGTTTTTTAGTTAAAACGTTGATATTTCTCTAAAAATTTATTGAAGGTTCCAGCACAATATTTCGCTATAACCGTTTTCGTTATAACAGTAGCAATTATTGGGAAAGACTAAAAATTGTTTTTCTTGAAAGTGTCAGTACGATATTGTACGCACGCAAAAAATGGAAGTTAGATAACGGTTTCGCCTACAAAGAATAGTTAAAATATTTAAAAATGTCTTTCTTTTCTTATGAGAAAAATCGTCATTTTAAGGACAAAAATCATCAAACAACATTTTGCTAAATTTAAGCTAGAAAATCGTTTAAATACGATCAATAGTCATTTCAGGCAGCTATGACCGTAGATAGTTTTTATATGACCTAATAGTGATACGCCAGCAAAATTGAACAATTTTTCAGCTTAGCTATTGAGCTTAGTATTGAATTTCGAATAATTCGGTAAACTTTGTCATTATTACTCATTAACTTGGCATTTTAATCTAATATGATACACTTGTTCAAGTGTAAAAAACTTATTTTGTGCCAAATTTCATCTCAATTTTTTTTGTACGCTTACATAAATAGTATCTATACTACTGTATACAAATATGAATAAGACTTCGATTTAAATTTCCCTGATTTATCGATTCGGACAATTGTTTTTATTTTTAAGTTGGCAGCGCAGTTATTGATATCTGTATACAATTTTACGTCAATTGGTTCATTGGTGCAGTAGTTACACTTGTGTTTGCGAACAAAAAAAGTATTTTTTCGATTTTTATATTGTCGAAAATTATTCAACAAAGAACTGACATTAAATTTTGTGCGCGAAATGAAATATCGGCCGCCGAAACGTTCAGAATGTTGCCTTTGGTGTGAAGTCAATGTTAAAAGCAAGTGTTTTTGATTGGCACAAATTGTTCAAAGAAGGTCGAGAACGCGTTAAAGACGTTAACAAAATCAAAGAATTGGTTTGCAGCACCAATCGTCCATTGATTACTAGAGTGCTTGCCGATATTGCTGTAATTTTAAATGGATCAGTCAACATCATTTTAAAAGATGTTTTGTGCCTGAAAAAAGTCATATCTCAATTGGTGCCAAAAACACTCATTTTTTCGCGATCATTTCTTAAAAAATGCAACCAATATCGTTCCGCACCACTGTATTCGCTTGACTTAGCACCGTGTGACTTCTGGCTGTTCAGCATACTCAAAAGACAACTTCGGGGACACGGTTTTGATTCGATTGAAGAGATAAAAGCCGAATCGATGAAGGAATTGATGTCCATTCCGGAACACGAATATAAAGTGTTTCGAAAATTGGAAAAAGCGTTGGCATAGTTGCATTGCATCCGGTGGAGATTATATTGAGTGGGATGAATTAGGTTAAGAAGAATAAATAAAGATTTCAAAAGTTATAAATACAGTCTTACTCATATTTGTACAGATTAGTGTACACGTGAAATGATTTTAAACATATACAGTACGGTACACCTTTAAGCCATTCAAATTCAAACTGTCAAATTTTATTGAACTTTTAGTTTAAATTTAAACTTGTATACTTAAGTGCTCCAAAAATCAATTGGCCTCAAACTAATAATTAGGCATGTATATCGCCAAAACCAAAGTCCAGTCATTCATTTTAGATCATAAGAACAGATACAGAATAAAAAATGACCAAACGTCAAGGTGTCGCTTACCGTTTTTTTTTTTTTTTTTTTTTCGATTACAAAGTCAAGAGTTCCTTTAACAAGATTGTCCAAAAATAATTATATTTTAATTTATGGCTTTATAATAACTATATGGCTTTATAATAACTATGATGCCTCAGCCACTATACTAACTGAATTTTAACCCTTTTGACTTTTTCTTCAACGCTAATAAGATGAGTGAAAAGGAGACATATTACCTTGATCAAAAAGTTTCCGGAATAATCCTCATGTGGCGGTCCCATTGTTCCGATTTGAGTCTTTTTTTTTTCGTTAAGTTGTTACATCTGATGTTGATATTCCCGCTAAATGTTAGCGTCATAGGTTTTCATTTGCAAGAGCTACGAAGTCAAGAGTACATCTATCTCTATGTGTGTTGGCGATTTTTTACAATTTTAACCGTGTTGAGATCCCACATTCATCAAAACGATCATTACTGGAGATCAGGCGTGGGTTTACGAGTACGACAAGCAATCCGGATATCAGGCAAGTGAATGGCGTTCACCAAATGAGCCGAGACCACTTTCAGTCAAAAAAGAAGGCAATTCTCTCGGTTTTCATGGATTACAACGGTGTAGTGCTTCATGAATTTTTGCCGGGAGGCCAGACAATAAACAAAGAGTATTATTTGGGAGTTATGAGACGTTTGCGTGAAGCAATTCGCCAAAAGAGACCAGAATTGTGCACCATAATAACGCACTGTCGCACAGTGCCATCATTATTCGCAATTTTTTGACAAAAATGGAGCAAATACGATCCATCAGCCACCGAATTCACCTGATTTGGTTACCTGTGACTTTTTTCTGTTCAATCGAGTCAAAAAAAAACCATTACGGAGAACGCGTTTCAGCAGCCGAAAGGAAATAATGGAAAAATCGCAGGAAACACGGATAGATATGCCGTTTATAAAAGATGCAAATAATGAGCTATGACGTTAGCGTCAACAGATGTACCAAATTTAAAAAAAAAACTCAAATCGGAACGATGAGTTCGCCACACGGGGATTATTCCGGAAACTTTTTGATCAAGGTAGTACAACGATTGAGATAAAGACTGCATCTCTAAAAAAGCTTAAGCCAATAGCAAAAACAGACATTGATAAATAACGCTTAATTCGTGTTAGCCTTAAACTCTCCAAAGAATATCTTTTTCTTGTTTATTATTTATTCAAAAGTCCATTTTAGTCGGTAATATTCTTCTATTTTTCAAATTTGCAATGAAAATTCAATAGAATTTCTTACTAATGATTAAGCCATATGGCCTTTATTGCTGGTAAATATTTCATTATCGACAATACATTATGCATCTTCTTATTCACTAAAATTGAAAGAAAAAATAACAACTGCTGTAAACAAAAATTGGTAATCATTAAAAGTAACTTACTTTGGCTACCACGCAAACTCACAGGAAATAAAAATTTGACTCTCATTAATGTGAACAGTTTTCGAAGAAACGGAAAAGAAACAAATTTTGAAATTAAAACGATGAAAATAATGCGAAATGAAATCAAATTTGCGATTTAGCACTCAAACAGAAAGAACGAAATGTCACACACTAACAATCTTCCGACTGACTAAACGACAGTCTGACAATTGTACAATATATGGAGCATGTTTTATAATATTTGACCTCTATGGTATAAGATGAATGGATGGTTGGTTGGATGGTTACATTCGTATAACGTTATTTGGTTTATGGCAACAGAGGCGAGCGTATTAAAAGGAAAACTAAAATGGAAATGAAAATTATGTATATATTCGAGCAAAATGAAAGAAAGAAAGAAAAATAAACATACATTGGAAAAACTAATTATGTTGTTGGCTTTTTTTTTTCTTTTTTAAAGCTCTCCTTTTATTACAAACAGATAAACTACTGCAGACTTTGTGTCTGACACAATTCATTGTTTTTCTAGGCAAATTAAATAAAAAAGGGTTGGCCAATAAAAAGTTAGATAATATATTAACATAATTTTAATTTACTCTTTTTAGCGTGTTTTATGTATGTATGTATGTATAAAAGAATGTAGGCACGTATTTATAGGTTTTGTAAATTATTTTTTAAAAATATTTCAATTATTTATTTTCATTTTATTGCGAGTCTAAAAAAAAGCCTTGCATGTTAAGGTTGATTCGTTTTAATTTTTATTTTTATAAGTTTTTATTTTTTTATTTAACATTCCAATTCATGATTACAAAAGAGCCTCGTTTTAATCGGTTGTTTTGGAATGCCATTTCAATTTGCATTTTCCTTTAATCTTTTTACTTTGGTTTCTTTACAGCAATATTAGTTAAAAGCAAAAGTAATCAGATTTTTTAAAGAGTTAATACTTGAATTAATTAAAATAAGTGGTTTAATTGTAATTTTTCTAAGGAATTCAAATAAGTGAAAACGTTTTGACTTTTTTCAATCAGTTTTTTTTTCATCCTTTCGCTGTTAAAAACAGAGTGTTAGACGTTACCAATACGAGTATTCTCGTCCAACTTTTAATATAATATGCAGGCTTTTGAATAAGCAATTTTTTATATCAACGACGACTATACTCGTCTTTTTGATTTTATGCCAGAAATTTCAGAACTATTTAAAATGTAATTGGCAGTAGATTAAAACATCGATTCTACTTCCTTCTTTTCTTCTTTTGACAAATTCAATGATGCACTAAAAATCACAGTATCGCCCAGTGCCTTGTTAAAATAGAAACTATTCTATGCTATTTCCCTTTATCAGTTTTTTGTGTTCTTTTCTAAAAAAAATGTAAAAATGGAATGGTATTCTTCCTAAAAAAAATTGATTTTTTTTAAAAATGTTGCACTTTTTTCTTTTTAAAAATTTCAGATTGAAAATGTTGCCATGAAGTACTCTTGGCGCTAATTTTTTAGTGCATTTTTGTGTATCTACAACTTTAAATGTTAGTAAATTATTTTCTAATAAAATTATTGATGAAATCTTTTTCATCGTCTCAAGATGAAAAATAACTCATATACAAAACTTTACAAAAAATGTCATTTGTTTAGGGCAAGGGCAACAGTTTTAAAATATTACTTTCTAAAAAGGCAACATTCTTTCAGAAAAGAAAAAGCCAAGAGTCTAAAAAATATCTACGCATAAGGCCTCGGAAAGTAAAAAAAAAAAACTAAAACTTTCTAACAAGCTCTTATGGCAACCATTTTTCATTTTCCTTCTTTAATTTCTTCTTTGAAATTGTCAGACTGAAACTTCCACACGTTGATCATAGTTCAAATTGCACCATTTGAACCATCACTCGTCCATATGTCCGAAATTTTCAAATAAGATTAGAATTCATTTATATATTCAAAATATTTATCAAATACTGACTTCAAGCAGTATATATAGGGTGGGCCGTTTAAAAGTTTAAATTTAAAAATGCAATAAAACAAAAAGGGTTTTTATTTCGTCAAATTTTTGTTGTTGTTGTGAAGTACAATTGTTCCGCTAAAAATGAGATATTATTTATTTCGATCGGTCAAATGTTCGAGAACTTTTTCGAATGTATGGAGTCGTATATCGGCAATGGCATTACAAATGTTAGCCTTTAAATGCTCAATTGTCTCTGGTTTGTCGGAATAACACTTGTCTTTAACTGCGTCCCACAGAAAATAGTCCAACGGCAGCCAACTGACATCACAATTTCTGCTAATTAAACGGCCATCAAACGTTAGACTCAATAAATCCATTGTGGCATGAGATATGTGGCAAGTTGTACCATTCTGTTGAAACTAAATATCTTTCACATCACACCATGAAAAGCAGGCACAAAAAAATCGGCTATGCTACGATAGGAGTCTCCATTGACCGTAAAGGTTGTGAAATACGAAATATTTGCCAATGATGCCTCCGCTCCACAAGTCACACCAAACAGTCACTCGTAATGGGTGCATTGGCTTCTGTAAGGCCACGTTTGGGTTTTCGGAGCCCCAAATACGGCAATTTTGCTTATTAACGTACTCACCAAAATGAAAATGAACTTCATCCGAAAATATGATTTTAAATGATGATAAATTTCCAATAAATCACAACGTTAGTCAAGCGTAAATCGCTTCATTTCGTTCAGTGAGGATAATATATTGAATTTTATGACAGAATAGAATGACATAAGTTCTGCCAGATTCGAAATAACCGCTGGTTCAGATTTAAACTTTTAAATTGCCCACCCGATAATATACTGCTATTTATCGATCTTTCAGTATGTATGCACTTTATCAAAGCTTTTAGTCAATTGCTTTGAACTCGTTAATTAATCATTTTAACAAAATACCTTAGCAGTTTTCTATGTCATTGGGAAATCCAATCGATTTATTTTTTTAAGGTTATAAAATGTTTGAAACAGTTTAGCTATCAGTCTTTATTGTTTGACCTCCATTTAAATTTGCTTTTGATGCAATCTTTTTACTCCTTTAAATAACTGATACATATAAATTCTAAATTGATTTGCATACATATGTAGACGAGTGTACATTTTTATTTTCATACAATATCCTTTCTCTACATGCCTTATTGACCTTGCCTGTATTTTATAACCGTTTGGCCTTTTTCACCTGCAAAAACTGTAAGAAATAAAAAAGAATAAAAATAAATAAATTAAGAAAATGAAACAAAAAATACGAAAAAGTACAAAAGAAAGGCTAAGTGTAAATAATAAGTACGAATATAAACAATTTGTTTAGATTTTAATATAATTAAAGGTAACTCGTACCATATGCATATGCCACATCCATATTGCACCATATGTTTGTAAATAAAAGAAAAACGAAAAATTTTAATAAAAGAAAAAATCTGTATAATAAACGTAGAAATGTATAAATGGCCGTTCATATTGTTTTACCAACAATGGTTTTCTTGTTGTTGGTAGCTATGGAAATAGAATCTGGTTCAAGTAGAAGCATAGGAGTAACACCATTTGTTTTGCCCCCTGCTACCATAGATATTTGTACTTACAAATATACTCGTTATTATTTCTTTGTTTTTGTTGTTATTTTCTATTTTTATTTCTATTTTTGTGGCTTTTTTCTTCTTGGCCTGGTAATGGATTCACGTATATTCAAAACTCTTTGGAGACTTATTAGGTGAGTTATATGAAAAAAAAAAGAAACAAAAACGTAATTTAAGAAAAAAAAGGGTCTAAATCACAAAAAATTTAATGTTTCCCCAAGGCCATATTAGAATTTTTGGTATAGAAATGCATTAAACAAAAGCGTTATCAATAAACAAAAAGCAATTTAATGGGTGCAAAAAGAAAACTAAACAAACACCAATATGTGTAAATAAAGGCAAAACGAGTGAAACCTAAAGAAGTCTATGGTTTTGTTTAAATGAGAAATAAAGAAAAAGGATTCTTAAGGATTTACTTTCCTGTAAAATTGCTGATTCAAATGCTAGAAAGTTGACAGGATGTTGGTTCCATTTTAATATTTGCAAAATTATAAAAAAAAATTAAATTTAAAAAATAAACAAATTAAACTGCCACAAAATATTTCATATTATGTTTACACTACAATAGTTGATAAATATAAAGGATGTTCAAAATTTAGGTCTCATTTTAATTTTAATAAAAAATACTTTATTTTATTTTTATTTTTATTATATTTTAATTTCAGTTTATTAGAAATAGGTTCCGGTTAAAAATGAGAAATTATTTTGGTCAAGTGAGGCTCCTACTACTGGCTCGTTATTCTCCCAATCTTAGCAAATATTTCAATCACGTTTTTCAATAAACTGTTGTCAATGGTCTTAAGCTCTTGAACTGTTGTGGGATTATTGCTGTACACTTTCGATTTAAAAAAACCCCACAAAAAACTAATGAGGCCAATATACTCCTACTCTACTAGAAATAAATCGATTTTTCAAAGAAAAAAGATCCATTCTTTCTCCTGCTGTGTGAAAAGTGGCACCATCCTGTCGAAACCACATATTTTCTGCGCTTAAATTATTATTGATGTGGCCTATAGGTGGTTCCAAGACGTGGGCTCTTATAGCCCTGGCAGACATAGGATTTGTATACTATACTAGTATACAAATACTCGTAATATACTACATGTGTTTCAACCTATACTACAATTGAACCATAAAACATTGTAGCTTAAAGCTGGTTCGTGTACTATGAAAATGAACGTGGTATAAATGTGGTATATTATTACTACTTAATTAACACAGCTCTGTTCGGTAAGAAATGGTAAACCCTAGCATAAATCCAGCTGGGAATACAGTATGTAAAATCACTTTTCGTACATATTTTAAAATGACATTTTTTAGAATCAATATTTTTTAATAAAATCAACATTTAAATAATCTTTTTATACGGATTTTATTTTATTACTTAAAAAACTTTATTACTTACAAAACGACATTTTAATAAAAAAAATTTTTTTTTTAAGAAAATAACAAAAATTCGAGTAAATAAATTTTTAAGGTTGTAGGAATTCATATTTTTCATACTGTATGAATGACAATAAATTTTTAATTTTTATTAAAAAAATTGGCGTCAATATATACTCCCCTGAAATTCAAAAGGGCCTAACAAAAAAGAAAAAAATCAAAAAACACGAGTTATTGCTTAATATCAATACAGCTCATTAATGCAAAGAAATTTTTAATCTTCTATGTCCAAGAATAACAACTTTATTAGAGAAATTCAAAAGCGCATAACATCAAACGATTTTTGATTTTTTTACAAGTCGAAGAGGTTAAATACAACAACATATAAGATCTCACCTAACAAGAAGTCTTGATTAAACTGTGACATTTAAATATCTTTGTTGTTTTTCATCATCATGTTTATTAAGCTTTTTATTTTCACTTTATTAAAATGATAAGAAGTGATGATAAACCTTTTTGCATTTCAGATGACGATAAATAGTAGTACGTATACTACATGTCTGTCACACAAAAATAGTACCAAAAACCGTAGTATACATACCATGGTATGTAAACCTCGTGTCTGTCAGTGCTATTAGATCGTGTGATTTTAACATTATAAACTTCAGTATAAAGCTCTACTTTAATACCTCTTTACAAACATCTTCTATTGGATTCACTTGTATGGCTGTTTGTTTTGATCGTTTAATTCCATATGACCTATTTATCAATGTACGAGATTTGTTAATTGTCGGTGAATATTTAGTTTAGATTACCAATATAATCCATTGGAAAAATATCACTGCTAGGGAGTAGGGATTTGTTTCGAATGGATTTAAATGCGTATTAATTTATATCTGGATTTAGACCGTACAAAACAATCTATTGCCATATAATGGTAAAATTTATACTTTGTAGTGATCGATGTTAAAAAAATTAAATAACCAATTTATGTGTGCTAAGTGTGAGTTTGTTAGTTGGGAAATTTGTTACTTGTTATTATTTTGAGAAGTTAAAATTTTATATGAAATGATAGCTACTTATTCATCAATAAGTTTTCGTGTAGGGTATAATAGTCTGGCCTAACCTTATTGACATTTGTTTGCTCATCTAATTTTGGTTTCTTTCTTTTTTTCTTTGCTCCATCATTTTGTCTTCAAACATTTATTTGATTTGATTCGCTTAAGCAATTGAAGTTTATATTGACCTTTGAATGTCTTCTTTACAGAAATAAAATAACATTTTGAATCATATGGTATATCAAACCATGATTTGTTTAACTACATACTCTAAGCAACTACTGTTGCTTTTTTCCATATTTTTTTCTTTCTGGCTGCATAACACAAGATATATTAGAAATAATGTGCAATAAATACTGCATTAAAAATCTACTTTATCATATTTTTTTTTATTTATAATGATACTGTAATGGTTCTTAATGTCAAACAATTGTCAAATATACGACTTTTTTATTGTATATATTATATTATACATTTTCTAATCATATGATTTTTAACGTTTACTATAGTGCTACCACATAATTTCGTTATATTTTGTTTCATTTCTTTGAGATTATTATACTGAATTGTTATAACTTCCACTTATAATGATGGTTTCTGCTTCGAGCTGCTTCTTTTTAAGCAAGTTTATGCGAATTAATAAGTATATACAGTTACTGTTGGTTTAGTAGTAATAGTTACAAGGGATCGAATTTAGTTGTTGGAAAATTTTATTGTATTATTTATTTCGTTTAGTTAAGTCCAGGGTTCGAAAAAACCCGGGTTTTTTTTAAAAAAAACCCAACCCACCGAGTTTTATTGGATTTTTGATGCGTTTTTTTTTTGTTTTGTTGGGTTTTATATCTTCTTACTAATTCCTTTTAAATAACAAAAATTCTTGTTTTTTAGTAATATTATTTTGATTTAGTATTAATAATGCAGTTTTGCACTCTTGGTCTGATCAAGGCGGCGTTGTGTACTGTGGGCAGCTAAAGCACACTGCAATTACATACTTTGTATATGAGAAAAACGGCCGGAATACAAGGACAGACATGATTACGTTATTTTTTTGCATGACATCGCTCGGCCTCAAATCTCAAAAGTTGCCAAACGATTGTCAGAAACGATTAAATGTCGTACCCGCCGTATTCTTCAAACATTTTCCTGTGACTATTGGCTGACTTGACGGATACAATATCTTTTAGCATGTCACCGAATCGGCTTCAAAGTTTGATCAACTCAAAAGCTAAGAAGTTTTTCTAAAACGCGATTCGGAAATTGGCTCAGAGGTGGGGAAAGGATGTAAGCAGTCATTTTATACATTAATTTGTACTCCCAATATGTAAATTATACTTATTTATCTTGTAAGTAAGCTAGAAACTACAAATAAAAGAAACCCAGCCGGGTTTTCCTAAATATAATAACCAATAAAACCCGGGCGGGTTTCATTGAGTTACTCAGTGGCTTGCCAACCCTGTTAAGGCCCCAGCAGACTAGTCGGCAGTGTATAAGCCTGGCGGTCGAGCTAGTACTGTCGTAATACGTATTTGTAATTTGTAAAAATAAATAAAAATGTTGACACTTAAGAATTTTGAATATTTTCTGTGTGCATGCTCTGCTTTAGCTGGAATTATGTCAGCGCACTTCGGGCGCAAATTAGTACCGGACATGCTTAATAACATAGTTCGAGAACCCTAAGAAACTACGTTGTAGAGACTAAGTTCCTTAAAGATGAACGGTGATGGCATTACGATTTTTGTTTTTGAACCATAGTCTGAGAGCGCACAACAATCACAGGCTTAGGTGTATCTCTTTTTTTAATGAGACAGAGCGGCTGGATCCTCCTTCAAATTGAAAAAATAGTGTAAATTTTAAAAATGTGTAATTTTTTGTATTGTTATCGAATATCTCAAAATGTTTCTGTAATTTTTACAATTTTGCATTGGAATTTTCTAATTTTAACAAAAAAAAAAATATAAAGTTTTTGACGATTTACTATTTAGTTTACTTGTACTGTTTACAAATACATATTTAACTTTCATAAACACATACTAATAGATATTCTCTTATATTGATTAGAAAATATTCATAAAAAATAACATTGAAACATGGGCATCGGCAATAGAGCGATGTTTGACTACAGACATCATAGACAGCTCTGACAAGAATGAGGTTGATGAGGATAAAGACGATGGTTATTATGATTGTTGTTTTAATGACACTTAAATTTATACATTAACATTTGGTTTTGTTTTGTACAAGTATGCGTGTTTATACTCGCCTAAATACACACACACATACATCTCCATACAAACAATATACTAACAATTCGCCTAAACCATTTTTCACTTAATATCCGCCTTTTTGTCGATGCAGTCATGCATAAATGTTTAAGCGAAATAGTACTTCATAGTCGTGTGTATAACGTTTATTTGTTCGTCAGCATTGTTTCTTTGCTTTGTTGCTGCTTTTGGAAGTTTAAAAGCTTTTTTATATTTTGTTTTTCCGCTACTACTACGGCTAAAGATGTTATTTTAGTTTTTGTTTTTTAATATTTTGCAACACAACAGGATGTTGGGTTTGATGGATATGGTTAAACGTTAAGTAAGAAAAGTTTATATGTAAGAAAAACTTTTTGAATAGTTTGTTATAACTTTATTTATTACTTTGGTACGAGGTGTGTTTGAAAAATAAGGTGACTGGATAACTTTATTAATTTTCTTGCCTAAGATGTTACTCTGTTCTCAAACATATTGTTACGAAAATAAAAATTCCTATAAAAAAGATACACCAACTTAGTACTTTTACAACTACAAACTCTATTATGGAATTTATTCTATTGGTTTGTGTCAAGACTGTCAATGCCATCTTTACTTCCGTTACCAATTGCCTATTATACGGTTTTTTTGTGTGTGAAATTTAAATGAATGGATCTGAATAGAAGATTTAAAAAGGCTTACGACTTTTGTAGAACATTCGAAACTGATGGCAGTCAGGTATATAAGAAACGCTGCTTTGCCTACGTCAGTCATAGTGTAAAGTCATACTAAGAGTTGATTATTGGGTAAATTGTTATATTAAACGGATATTAGATAAGTTGGATACTGCAATTCAAAAGAAGTCAAAAGTTTAAAAAAAGTTAAAGCGCAACAATATGCTTACAGTGTCAGCTATCTTTTTCAAGCATTCTATGCTGGAAAAAACGGTTTACTTTAAAAGGTTGGTTCTTGTAGCAGTTTACATTGCTTAAACAATCAAATATAGACGAAAGAACTCTGCTTTGTTATCCTTTAAAAGGTAATATTTCAATGGTTTTGCGTTACCATATCAAAATGCTGCCCTTTTTGCAGTCAACGACCAACATAAAAAGTTGATTAATAACATTTACAATTATTTTCACACACGGTTTAAACGCTGCAAAAACTTCCTCATCATTAGATGACAACTCCAACAACTTATCAGCATATTTACACATAAAAGTACGGACACAGTATTCTTTTTTGAAAAATTTAATTAAAATTTAAAGTTTTAACAAAAATTAATGGCTAATGACAAATGAAAACAAAAATTATAGTAAAATTGTTATCTGTTTTTCGGGGCAACATGTTCACTCTGTGATTGTTTTGAGTGCAATAAGTACAAAAGTTTTGCTCTTGATGAGGACAAAATTTTGAGAAAAGAGTGCAATGCAATTTCTTAGTGTTACATTTGTTTTAGAAAAGAACACAATAAAAACCATAAAACGGCAAATGGCGAATAAAAAATGTTACATTTTTGCCAGAAAAGAAAACTACATAAGTTTCTAAAAACATTTGATATTATAAAATTAAAATTCTGATTAGCATACCAAGCTCTTCAAAGAATTTTTTAGCAGATTTTATTAAAGAATTTAGTTTTAAACGCCACGAATAAATTTTCGAATCAGTATTAGAGAAATTTTTATTGATTTCGATATCTTGATTAGCTCCCGCCATATAATTTTTTCCAGATTTTATGGTAATGTGAGGTGTGTCAGAAAAGTTCGTTTTGAGACCTTTTTTTTACCATAACTGTTGAATCGCATCAAAGATAGTTTTCAATAATACATGCATTGTATATGGTCATTGTGTGCCGTAGTGGTATGTTAGGTAAGACACCCGCCTACCAAACAAGAGGCCCTCGGTTCAATACCAGACCAGATCATCACATAATTTTCAACAGCGATTGGTTATGAGTATTTACGCTAAGAAAAACTTATCTAACTAATGCATATGACGTTCGGAGCCGCCATTAAATTGTAGGTCCCTTTCAATGAATCTAGAAATAGAATCGGATGCAGCTCATTGATTGAGACAAGTCCCCCTTGTCCCACTTGGGATGTCGCGGGAATTATGTGTGTATATGGTCATTAAACTTAAAACAAAGATCATTCGTTTTAATGTTTTTCATGGTTTAGTGCATCAGGAGTTACTACAAAAGTTTTGCGCTTAATAAAAGAAGTGTTATCTTGAAGATATAAGAAGATTGCAAGAAGCAATACAAAAAGCAAGATATTGTATTGAATAAACTCTTGGCTTTTTTTCTCCGTCACTCATCCAGGGAGCATATTGGTTTTCCACAAAGCATCCATTGCTTTGTTTCAATATCATTAATCAAGTTGATTTTTCAAGCTAAGTAGCCACCTCCATAAGATTTTTTGTAGTGGTGAATATTCTTGCTAATTGGTGGTGATCTTTACTTTAGCATTGTAATTTTTCACCAGTAGGTGGAGTTTTTTTTCCTGATGTTTGTCATCATGGCCAGAGGTAAGCTGGAAGGTCAGGGGGGTTTCTACTTTATTTTTTAGTTGGAGTTGTCTGGAGAGAATATGAAGCCTCTTTATTGAACACTCGAAACCACAATAAAATTTTTTTGTCATGTCCTCTGCCGGGGCTCGAACCTGGGTTCCTTGTGTTGTTATGTGCCCGCTCTAACCACTACGCCACATTTACTATACTATAATGGATCTGCCCACTTATTATTATAGCTTGTAAGTAATTTGTTGATCAAAAACAACACGCAAAATATGCCTCAGCCATATCTAAAAATAAATTTTTTAAGAATTTAAAAAAGCGTTAGCAAAAGTGTTCAATAAGATAAAATACTATGCAACAAGCAAAAATACCTTGTAAAGAGTCCGCCAAATATTTTTTTTTTGTTTTGAAATTGCTATAAAATAAACTACTAAATATTTTCTCAAATTTCTTTTTTTATTTAAAAGTACAATCCTTCCGGTTAATAATAGAAAATAATTTCATTCAAATGACTGCCTCGGCTGGCCATGCAGTAGCCTAGACGATCGATCTAATTTTTAAGCACATTATCGATTGTGTGCAGCTGTATTTCACCAATGGCTTCACGAATATTGTCCTTTAAAGCGCCAATTGTCTCTGGCTTGTTGGCGTAACACTTATCTTTGACGGCACCCCACAAATAATAGTCCAACGGTGTCACCGCAGCTCCGAGGTGGCCAAACGACATCAGCTCTGCGGCTGATAATACGATCTTCAAAAACAGGGCGCAAAACATCGAGTGCAGCTTCGGCTGTGTGGCACGTAGCGCCGTCCTGTTGAAACCAAATGTTGCTAACATCCTCCTCTCCAATTTTTGTGAACAAAAATTCGTTTAACATGGCCGGATAACGATCGCCATTGTCTGTAACGGCCACTCCTTACACATTTTCGAAGAAAAATGGCCCAATTAAGCCTCTGGACAAAAATCCGCACCAAACATTGACTTGTCTTGGGTGTATCGGCTTTTCAATGTATGCGTGCGGGTTTTCTATGCCCCAAATGCGACGATTTTGCTTGTTTACATACCCGCCAAGATCAAAATGAGCTTCATCTGAAAAGATGATTTTTTTGGTAGAAGCGGCATCTTCTGTAAGTCGATCGCAGGCCAGGATTCCCAGCGTTGTTCAAGTGTATACACAACCATACCATATTCGTTCAGCGGAAGGATAAAACTAATTATCTGTCAAATCAGACATGAGCTAAGTGTTACCATTCACGAAATAAGCCCTAGTTGAAAAAAAAAACGTTAGGTGGCGGACCCTTTATATACAACCACTATATTTTTTTGATTTGCTATGGTCACCTAACTTCAAAAATCATCAGTATTTCAGATTCTATGGATAAGTAGTTTTTTTTTTAGAAATTTTTTTTCTAAAATGTGAGATTTTTGAGGAGGCTACTTCATACATCTTAAGATAACTTTGAAATGACTTATGCGACTTCGTTAAGCCATATGTTTAAAAATTGCAAATTATCTAGCGTTAAGTCATTATAATATCATTTCTTAATATAACCAATATTTTTATATTGAGAAACAAATTATAAAAATATTTACCAAATATTTACCAGTTTCACTATTTATTCATAAAGTTGCATATAAAAGAAATAAAATAAACCATAATTCATGGTAAACGATTGGTAAATACATATGTTATTCTCACTAAGGTAAACGTACTTTGTTTTGAAAATAAAAATTTTTTACTGTAATTGCAGAAAATTCCACTGAGCGTATGGTGATATTTATGAATTTTGAAAAATTATCGCTTATACGACACCCATTACTTACAACTACAATAAGAAGTTCTCATATCAGATGTATAAAGCAGCCTCTTTAAAAATCTCACATTAAAAAAAAAATTCGAAAAAAAACAACTTATCCATAGAATCTGAAATACTGATGATTTTTGAAGTTAGGTGACCATAGCGCATCAAAAAAATATCCAAGGTCAGAACTTTCTTTTTCCATTTGTTGCTTAGTGTAGTAAAACAAAATAATTTTTTAAGAAAAATAAACAATTCAGGTTTTCAGAAAATCCCTTACAAATCCATATAATTTTATTAAAGTTAATCATCTTTGGTATTATATTCTTATACAAGCCTATTAACAAAGCTACTGGTATGTATTTTCGTTATTGAAAACTTATTAGGCTTTTTTCAAAATCAAAGTAAATTCTGTAAAATACGTACCAGAAAAAACTTCATTTTCTTCTAAAAAACTTGTTGACAAAAGATTAAAATTTGTTCTTTAACTATTAAGAAAGTGCTCTTTATTATTAAGGGATATAAAGAATTCGTCTTAAGCTGCTTTAAGCATTTTTCGTTTTTACGTATTCGCCTATTTGCCTATTTTGTAAACACTTGTCGTGTGCTGCCACAAGATGTTTTATGCACGAGGAGAAGATTATGTTGTCAAGCCATAGTAAATTCAAGCACTCTGGGGGTTGGTGCTGTAGAAGACAAGAATTTTTTTTTTTTTTTTTGTTCGTCGTCCTTTTCATTGTGTTCGTCATATCATTGTAACGATTGTCGTCTTCTTGCTTTTTTTATTTTACGTTGTAATCCTGTTGTAAATTTATTCTAACTTTTTGCTTTACACATCGCCAGTTTGTAGTTGAGCAGTAGCAGTAGCATGAGTATATTGGTTTTCGTTTTTTTAATTTTTTTTTATTATTTTTTATATTTACTTGTTGTGGTATGAGGTTTTTTTCTGTAGCAGATAAAAATGCCATTTTTTATGCTGCCATCATAGTCCTTATTATGCTGCCATTAAATATGGTTGCAGACATGATTGTCATTTTTTGTATTCTTACGTTACCTACGGTTTTGTTTTAGGGCTTATTTTTCTATTCTTTTCAAAGTTTTTACTTTTGCTTTAGGGTTGGCTGTAAGTCCTACATGGATGTATATTTGCATATTTTGAAGTAATATTTGTTTGTCGTTTGTATGCCCCGCTATTCGTTGCATCGTTTTGTAGTTGCTAATGGTGAATAGAATAATTCAAAATATTTAATTACTTAGAAAATAAAGAAATGGAAAAGAGATCTATTATTAAATTTGACTTAGATTGTATGATACAAATTCGTAAAATAAGGAAGTGTGCTCAATAGTTTCAACTGTAAAATGAGACTATGCCCAAATGTATATAAATTATTGACACTGTGCTAGCCTAGACCTAAGTCAACAATGTTTATAAGCGGCTAAACAAGAGGTATAATAAAGGGTCCGCCATCTAACGTTTTCTTTCAACTAGTGCTTATTTCGTGAATGGTAACACTTAGCTCATGTCTGATTTGACAGATAATTAGTTTTATCCTTCCGCTGAACGAATATGGTATGGTTGTGTATACGCTTGAACAACGCTGGGAATCCTGGCCTGCGATCGACTTACAGAAGATGCCGATTTTGCCAAAAAAATCATCTTTTCAGATGAAGCCCATTTTGATCTTGGCCGGTATGTAAACAAGCAAAATTGTCGCATTTGGGGCACAGAAAACCCGCATGCATACATTGAAAAGCCGATACAACCAAGACGAGTCACTGTTTGGTGCGGATTTTGGTCCAGAGGCATAGTTGGGCAATTTTTCTTCGAAAATGAGCAAGGAGTGACCGATACAGTCAATGGCGATCGTTATCGGGTCATGTTGAACGAATTTTTGTTCACAAAACTTGAGGAGGAGGATATTAGCAACATTTGGTTTCAACAGGACGGCGCTACGTGCCACACAGCCGAAGCTACACTCGATGTGTTGCGCCCTGTTTTTGAAGATCGCATTATCAGCCGCAGACCTGATGTCGTTCGGCCACCTCGGAGCTGCGATGTGACACCGTTGGACTATTATTTGTGGGGTGCGTCAAAGATAAGTGTTATGCCAACAAGCCAGAGACAATTGACGCTTTAAAGAACAATATTCGTGAAGCCATTGGTGAAATACAGCTGCACACAATCGATAATGTGCTTAAAAACTGGACCGATTGTGTAGGCTACTGCATGGCCAGCCGAGGCAGCCATTTGAATGAAATTATTTTCCATTATTAACCGCAAAGATTGTACTCTCAAATAAAAAAAGAAATTTGAAAAAATATTCAGTAGCTTTTTTTATAGAATTTAAAAAAAAAAAATTATTTGGCGGACCCTATATATATAAAGAACTTTGCTTTGCACACCCTTGCACTTCAATCACTAACGAACACGTTGAAGTTGTAAAGAAATTGTTAGCAGGCTGTCAAATCACTAATTTATTATTTACTGAAGGGGCGGTATCTTGTTTGGTTGCTAGATTTTTGTGAGCATTGATCATAAACTTTTAAATTGTATCACTGATAGTTAGAGTGGCGTATCATATGGATTTTTTAAAAATAAGGTACCGTTTGTGTGAAGCTAACAATATGATGAGACTCTCGGAATTGTGAATTATACCAAAGCACCAGTTTCCTCATTGTTTATAGCAATCGATATTTTGGCCAAATGGAAAATTCAGACAAACATGCCTTAGCAGCCGTGTTTACCGGATTTAACTCTTACTAAAAAGAGCAGCGATTTGCAACAACTGGGGTAATAAAACTCTAACGCTGAAAGTGCGCAGTCTTTATACAGAGTGGCTGATGAATTTTGCTACATAAAGAAACTTAAATAAGTTTTTCTATAATTAATATAAATGATTGGTTTTTATTTAATTCGATGGATAGTTTTATTTTATTCAATGTTTTTAATGGTTTTTAAAAATAATTTATTGGCCATGTGCTCCACGCTGAAAGACACGTGTGTGATATCTTAACAAAAAGCTATTCATGACTGCCTGCAGATTTGATGTCAGTTATTGGTCGACTAAGCTGTTTTTAATGATTTAAATTTTATGGTTTTGATTAATACACTTTCTGTTTACAGTAACCCCACCCCCCATCTGTTGCACTTAGATGTGGAGACTAGAAATGCCAAAGAATTTTTAAATTTTTTGAATAATTTTATATGAAAATTATCAGTGTAACTCTGCCATAACGGGCATGGAGGAGTGTGAACTTGCCACATCTTGTTGAAACCATACAAAACTAAAAGGATTTATCTCTTGGAGCATCTCTAAAATAAAAATCCTGATACATTTTAATACAACGATTTGTAGTTACGGTTACAGTGTGACCGCCATCTTCAAAGAAGTATCACTCGACCACGCAGCTTGATGAAACTGCACACCACACTGTGAGTGGAGCTGATTGTGATTCTCTCTCTTGAAGAACTTGTTGATTAGAGCAGTAGTGATCATTTCATTCAATAATTGTTGACGTTCAATTCACACGTAGTTTTACGATCTTGCTTTTACTCGTCAATGAAACAGCGACGACTGAGCATGAGTAGCGGGCGTAAGAATTTTTTTTTAAGTTTATTTTTAAACTGTATTATTTATATTTATTCTTTTTTCCGATAATACTTAAATTTTTGACAAAATATTAAGTTTTTTTATATTTTCAATAAAAAATAAATTCATTCAAATACTAAAAATGTTTATTATCCATTCAATTTAATTATCAGAGAGCAATTTTCATATTCTCACGAAAACAACTGGATGAACGGAGTGCGTGATAGCGGCGCACATTTCAAATCCGAGTTTCTTCATCGAAATTTTGCATTTCTACTAAACTTAGATAATGATCTAAAATTTAAAAATAAAGTTTAACGAATAACTGAGTTAGAAAAAAAATTATTGCATTTTATTTTGGTAGCGTGTTTCTCAGCCACCCTATACCAAAATGTTTTTATTAGAATTTCTTTAATGTTTGGTAGAAGAATTTATATCGAAGAGGGATAAAATAAATGAAATGAACAAACTTTAGTAACATTTTTTATCACTATCTTATATCAATTTTAGTCCTACGACTGTTTTTATTTTTTTAAGTGTTACAAACTGATTGCAAACTTAATATATATACCACTTCTATCAATGGTAAAAAAATACATAAAAATTTATTTTTATGGTCTGTGAATTTTAAGAGCCCTAAAGTGAAAAAGTAATTTTATATTTACGTAGGTACATACATACGAGTAGATTAGGGCGAAAGCTCTAATAGGCGGACACCTTTCGTCGCGAAGTGTGTTTGCAATTTTATTTCATGAAATTTTTACAAAAAAAAAAAAAAAAAAAAAAAAAAAAAAAAAAAAAAAACAAATACAAAGTAGGAATCTAAAATACTTTTTTGTTTTAATTTTGCTTCATTTCCTGCAAACAGTTACTTACTATAATAGAATTCGAAATATTGATACATACATACGAGGGCGGATTGATATTGAAGCTACCTAAGTAGGAAACAAACTTTTTTTTTCAAAAACCATTCATTTCTCAACATAGTCTCTTTTTAGCTCTATACACTTAGTAAGACGATTTTCCAACTTTTTTATACCATCTGACTAATACGATTTTGGGAACTTCTCAAAATACACTTTAGTTTCGGTAATCACTTCTTTGTTTGAGATGAATCTTTTTCCTGCGAGCCGTTTTTTCAAGTTTGGAAACAGGAAAAAGTCACTAGGGGCTAAATCTGGACTATAAGGCGGATGTTCAACCAATTCGAAGTGGATTTTTCGTAGTTTTAGCATCTTATCTAATGCTGTGTGAACCGGTGCGTTGTCTTGAAGAAAGAGCACTCTTTTCTTGTTTAAATGTGGTCGTTTTTCCTTGATTGCATCAACCAATTGATCCAATAATGCACGATAATACTCTCCTGTGATTGTGGATCCCTTTTCAAGATAATCGGTGAGTAATATTCCGTGTGCATACCAAAATACAGTGGCCATAACCTTGCCAGCCGATTTCGCTGTCTTCGCCTTCTTCGAAGCACTTCCACCAGCTTTCTCCCATTGCTTCGATTGATTTTTCATCAACAGTTATTAATCTACGCCAAAAATCAGCAGGATTATGCTTTATCATGTCCAAACACCGCTGTGAAGTGATCTGCCGAACTCGTTTTTGTTCAACACTGAGCAAACGCGGCACCCATCTTGCCGATAGCTTTTTCATATGCAAATGTTCATGCAAAATGTTGAGCACACGTTCATGTGATATGTTTACCATTTCAGCAATCTCACGTATTTTGACCCGGCGATCATTCATAACGATATCGAGGATTTTCTTGATATTTTCTTCAGTAACCACCTCTTTTGGCCTTCCTGCTGATGGTATTGTTGCAGTGCTTGTTCGGCCCCGTTTAAATTCAGCAATCCAATATTTTACCATATAATCTGACGGAGCAGATTCGCCTTAATCTTTATAAAGTTTTTATTTTGTCTCTTTCGCCGTTTTGCCTTTCAAATAATAGTGTTTAATCACTACACGAAATTCACTTACTTCAAACAACTACAACAAATAAACTAATCGATGAATTTGGCTAAAATTTTAATAGCTGACGTTTGACAGATCGTGATTTCTAAGAAAGAAAAAGTTTTTGTGTTTGTGCTGCCATCTAGCGCTAGGTAGCTTCAATGTCAATCCGCCCTCGTAGTCTTTTTCTACAAATTTCAAACACATTCTCTATTTTATCTAACCAATCTCTAAATAAATAATAAATGGATATCAACCTTTATATCTAATCCCACATTATCAAAGGCTTTTGTAAATCCTGCTTTGCCGAAAAATTTCTTAGTATATATCTGGTGTTACATTTCCAACTAATTTTTAATAAACGGTTATCGATTTTTATTGAAGTTTTTGCCATCAATATATTTTTTAAGATTTCATTTCTTTTTTAATTTCTTTTGATTGTGTCTTTAGGATTTAGCAATATTGTTTCAAAAACAACAAAATCTTTATATTTTCATTCAACTACTTTACTGTTTTTTGACTTCGTTTTTTAACAAAAAAAAGTCATGCCCGCGGCTATGGTGGCGTCCGTTATAAAAACGGTTCTAGGAATTTGAGACTTGTCTGTTTAAAGAAGATGGTCGCTTATAAGAACTGTCCTTAAAGAGAGCTTTTACTGTATATTGTTATTTATTTATACAAAAAATTATTCATTGGAATCGTATAAATGTATTACGCTCGTATACGTAGTTTTTTTGTGCCGTCTTTTGTTTTTTTGCGAAATCTTTTAAGTGCAATATATACATTTTGAAAAACACATATTTCAATTGAAAACATTGTGTAGGCGTGTACAATTTTCTGTTCTATTTTTTTAGTTTAGTTTTCCCTTTTTCTTCGCCATCACTTTCTTCTTCTATCTTTATCTTTCTTATCTATCTTTCTTCTTCTAAAAGCAAATGCATTTACATATCGTCATATTAAATCCAAAAAGCACTAAGTTACAAAGAATTAGAATCGACTTTTTGATTGATTATGATGCATTCCTTCCAAATACATATTCCCACGAATTTATTTCACATTTGAAAAAGCTGGTTGCTTTTCCTGTAAATTTTTGTAAATGCAACTTAGGACTTTTTGGATTTCATATGACGATATATGTATACATATATTTATATATTGTTTTAATATTAATAAAAATGTCCACTATAAATTGTCCAAAAAAACAGCTCCTTTAGACAGCCCCTTAAAAACAGGCTATAAATTATGTCTCTTTGCAAACTTATCTTTCGTCCTTTTATCAATCTTAAAATAGGTTCTTAATTATATACAAATACGAGTATGTATATAATTCTATATATATGTATACTAATAAAAGAAAAAGAGATATCGATTTAAAAACTTATTTCAAGACTTATTGGGTAAATATTAAATTAGTTTTTATATGGCCTTACAAATTGGTTTAATTTATCATATATATTATGGCATATTTTTAGGCTGAACATTAAACAACAATATTGTAAAATAAATTTCCTTTTTGTATGTTATCGTACCGCGTTAAATTTAGGTCAATTCTTGGCTCTTATACAAATTGCCATCTTTCCAAATACAAATACTCGGTAAATATTAGTGTGCAAGTGTATATGAGTGTAATGAGTATATTTCGTTATAATTTCTTTCTAACTGAAAGTGCTGGGCGTAAACGAGAAATAGGCCTACCAAGTTAATGTCTTCTCTATAATAAAGTTATATTTATAGTCATTTCTTAAGTGTGGCCATTTAATTTAGTTTTAAAACATTTAAATCATGTTAAATTTATAACAGTCTAGGGCGTATTTTAAAAATCTATTTGCTTATGAAGTTTGGTATTAAACGACTTAAAGGATGCTTCAGTCATGATTTTTATTAAAACAATCATTTTTATATTCTCTACAAAGATAAAATAAAAAAACAATTTCACTTAAAATATTTGTGTAATTTAAAAAGTCAACTAATTTTACACAAATTTATTATCTCTTCTTAACATTTGATTATGACTTTTGACTTTAAACAACAGATGGAATTTGCGCTTAAAACTTTGTCACATTAATGTTTAGTTAATTGATTTTATTAAGTTCTACTTGTTAAAGTTAATAACAATGTTGACAGGCTTAAAAAGTTATGGCTTTTAATTTTATTATCGTGTTCTTCAACAACATCATTAAAGACTTATTTCTCATTTTAATAAGTTTACAGGCTTAATTAGTAACCAGATAGAGGGTGAATGTATATAAGCCATTTGTTTTAAGAACATAATCCTTAGACATAGAAAGCGGCATTAGAAATAATCCTAGTTGACAACATTGGTTGATGTAAAAAGAACTCCTATTTTTTGTGGTCTTTTTTAAAAAGGCAACTTTTTGCTTTGTGGAAGAAGTTATAGAAGTTTTTTTAACATCTTAAAATATGCTTTAATCAGTTGCTTAGTTTTGCATCCTATAAGTATGCAAGATATGTAGGTATTTCTCATTTCTCTTTAAAAAAGAATATATTACATAATATTTGTGGTTTATTTCTTAATTTTTGGAATATTTTTACGAAAAATAAATAAGAAAACGAACTACAATATTGTTTAGAAATTACACTAATACCTCCTTATACGGCCTAGATAGGCTCTTAAAATGTAGGCCGTAAATCGAAATGCCGTAAAACGAGTTGCTTTTGCTTGCCTTACACTTTTTCTCAAAAACCGGTACATCACTGATTTTTTAGCCGTATAACGAGGTAAGTTGTACCATAAAGCGAAACTATTCCATATTTCACACATGTATTACCTAACAAATCGGTTGAAAAGTAGCGGGCCTAACAAAGGAAACACTTTTTTCAAAATTAGCTTTATTCATGAACGTAATCTCCATCGAGATCAATGCGCGCCGATCTAACATTTTAATACTCCTTTTGTAGAAAGATTCATTTTTTGCCTCAAAATAGGCCTTAGTTTCAGCGATAACCCGTTCATACGTGCGAAATTTCTTACCGACTAGCATTTTTTTGGGATCTGCGAGCAGCCAGAGTAAATAATCGACATCGCCAAATCGAGAAATTTCATGACCGGATAATTTCTCATGCAATAACTGATTTGTTTGACTGGCTGTGTGGCTTGTTGCGCCGTCCTGCTGAAACCAAAGATCACTGATGTTAACTTTAGCCAATTGTGGCCACGAAAAATTGGTTATCATAGTTTGGTAGCACAGAGATTTCACGGTGACGGCGTTTCCTTGCTCATTTTCGAAAAAATGCGGCCCTAATGCCCTAATGCCGCCTAACCACAAACCACACCATGCGGTCACTTTCTTTGGATTAATGGTTTTTCGAGGACTGTTTGTGTATTTTGTGAGCTGCACATGCGACAATTTCGTTTATTTACACAACTGCCTAACTGAAAATGGGCCTCATCATTAAAGATGATTTTGTTGAAAAATGCGTTGTTCTCGTTCAGTTTTTTAAAAAGTAAATTTTCACAATTAAAATTCTTTGTTCAAGAGTGTAGCGTTCCATAGTTAAAATTGACATCTCAATTCTTGACATTTCATCATTTGATAGCCAATTTACTTCCTAACATCAAATTTGTCCACCCTGTATAAAACTAATATGTTCTTTTGATATCTTTACGATCTCAGCTAGCGCCCCCAACTTCACTTTTCGACCATTCAAAACGATTTTGTGGATTTTTTTTTTATGTTTCCTGCTGTTACCGCTTCATTTGAACATCCAACATATATGTGTTAGGCCTGTGTCTTTTCAGCACATGTGTTATTGGCTGTTATGAAATTTGTACCACATTCGACAAAGCTTTTGGTATAATTGCCTCAAACACTCGTTCATATTTATTGTCTTGTTAACATAAACTGAACAAGAGTTTAGGGTGATGGGCGATGGGAACGCTATATTGTGAAATTTATGCTTTACAATTTATATATGTTGTTTCGCCTGTAAATATGTCATATATCACCGCGTTGTACAAACTATATGTCGTGAATGTCGATAAAATAACTGCTAAAAGCACACAAAACTTTACATTTATAACGTTTACAGTCATAACTCAATGCCTCTGTGGAGGTAAGCGTTAACAACGTTCATTTAACATAAAACGAATGTCTTTTAACTTTACGAGTATTAATTAATAACAGGGGCGTTCTCTAACATGTTTCAAACTTGAACACAAATAGTAGTGAAGGGTATAATATCTAACTTTTAGGATGTTTAAAAAAGCAAGTTCTAAAAAATATTTCTTAATGTTTGGCTTGTGTTTCATTGTGGTAAAATGTGGTCTTTTTTCTCTTGTTATGCTTTGCTACTCAATATCTCTTAAGCATGCAAAGTTGAAGCCAAAAAGTAATACCCACAATTTTATGTCCCCTTAAGAAAAAAAGGTGTAAGAAATACTTTTTTTAAACTCATTAATATTTAATTTATATTCCAACACCTTTGGCATTTTGTGGAAAGAATAAAATTAGACAATGTTTAAGTAAACGTTGTATAATTATAGGCTTAAAATTAAAAAGAATATACTGTATAATTTAGGGGATATTAAAATAAGTAACATTTTAGAATTTTAAAAAATTCTAAATTAAAAACAAAAACAAATAAAAGCTATAAGAAACACGTGAAAATAATTATTTGTATAATAAAATAATTGCATACATATGAGTATATTTAGAACATTTTATTTGATGTAAATGGTTCGCCATCTAACGTTTTTTTTTCAACTAGTGCTTATTTCGTGAATGGTAACACTTAGCTCATATCTAACTTGACAGATAATTAGTTGTATCCTTCCGCTGAACGAATGTGGTTGTGTATACTCTTGAACAACGCTGGGCAATATTGCGACATTACTGTGAAAATCATGGTAATGTTGCAGAATCAAAAATCATCTTTTCAGATGAAGCTCATTATGATCTTGGCGGCTATGTAAACAAGCAAAATTGTCGCATTTGGGGCATAGAAAACCCGTACGCATATATTCAAAAGCCGATACACCCAAGACGAGTCACTGTTTGGTGCGGATTTTGGTCCAGAGGCATAATTGGGCCATTTTTCTTCGAAAATGAGCAAGGTGTGGCCGTTACAGTCAATGGCGATCGTTATCGGCCCATGTTGAACGAATTTTTGTTCACAAAAATTGAAGAGGAGGATATTAGCAACATTTGGTTTCAACAGGACGGCGCTACGTGCCACACAGCCGAAGCTACACTCGATGTTTTGAGCCCTGTTTTTGAAGATCGCATTATCAGCCGCAGAGCTGATGTCGTCTGGACACCTCGGAGCTGCGATTTGACACCGTTGAACTATTATTTGTGGGGTGCCGTCAAAGATAAGTGTTACGCCAACAGCCAGAGACAATTGACGCTTTAAAGGACAATATTCGTGAAGCCATTTGTGAAATACAGCTGCAGACAATCGATAATGTGCTTAAAAATTGGACCGATCGTGTAGGCTACTGCATGGCCAGTCGAGGCAGCCATTTGAATGAAATTAATTTCCATTATTAACCGGAAGGCTTGTACTTTCAAATAAAAAAGAAATTTGAGAAAATATTCAGAATTTTTTTTTTATAGCATTTAAAAAAAAAAAAATATTTGGCGTACCCTTTATTTAACCCCTATGCATTAATAAAATATTAAAACAATTAAGTTTTTTCCTCATACTTATTGTTTCTTTAATTGGTTTCATAATTGTGTTTGTCATAATACAATTTATACACAATATGTATTTATACAATATACATACAATTTAAAATTATTTTATAATAATGCAGGTAAACTTAATTTATTTGACACAAATAATTACATTGTATTTAAAGAAAATGTATGGATGCAGTGCTTAAGGCCATATTACCACTTAATTGTCTTGGCAAATATTAAAATTTATCTTTATTTTTTTATCGATGACAATATGCAAGTGAGTCAATTTTCATTTATTTTGTATATTCTCAAAAGTATGCTTTAAATGTGGGTGTTGCATACAATTTATATTCTTGTAGTAAATGTTTTTAGGTCATAGTATCGAATATAGTTTAACATTTAAGTAATCAAAAGCTTCCTTTTTTATTGCAAATTTATATAAAAGCATTCATATAAATTTGTTTCCCAAGTGTATGCTGCAGTTATATAAATATCGATTATGCCTAATGGTATGCTCTAAAAAATAGGCATTAGATAAATTTCTTAAAATATTTACAAATATTTTTTTTTAATGTGTTGGTAAAAGTTTGTAGTTTACATACTATATACATACGAGTATGTATTTCTGTGGGTAAACAGTAATTTAAAAAAAGTCAAAGTGTTACCATTAAAACAAATTAAAAACTATCTATTTGGATAACAAGAAAATGTAAAGCAAAAACTGTGGTATAAAGTACACTAATTTAGTATTTTAGGGTAATGCTTGGGTAACTTAATGTATTTTAATATTGGTATCAAATACTTGGGCTTAATCGACTTTAATTTTTTCTGTTAATTGCATTAGGTAAAGGGTGGTCCAACCATCATGCACGATGTTAATTGTGGATCACACGTGAACGTCAAGTTTTTTGCCCAACTTAATTTGACATTTCTTTGTTTCAGTGTTTGACAAATTCAACCATGGAGAGGTAAGCAATTGAGCAAAGCGTTAAGATTGTTGAAGACTTTTACAAAAATGGGCGTTCAGATCAAAATGCAATTCGTAAACTTAGTGATTTTTGTTTAGTAAGCATAATCGAGCAAATGTGTCCAAATGTGTCGGGAGAATTGTGCGCAAATTTCAGAAAATGTGGAAACACTTGTGAATGCTCGCTCAGTTTGTTATGGGCTGACGGCGTCATTGGGCCTTACTTCTTCGAAAATGAGGTCGGCCAAGCAGTTAACGTGAATGGTGTTCACTATCGCGAGATGACAATGGACTTTTTGTGACCAGAAATTGAGGATATAAACCTGAACGATATGTATTTCCAACAGGATGGTGGCCTTTGCCACACAGCCAACGTGACAATGACTCTTTTGAGCGAGAAAATCAATGGCCGTGTTATCTCATATCGTAGCGATTGGACTTCTTTCTTTGGAGATATTTAAAAGAAAAAGCCAATAGCAATTTAAGAGCTAAAGAATGAGATAATTCGGTACGTTAATGACATTGAACCTTAATTATGTCTTAGAGTCATTGCAAATATGAACCGAGGAATAGACGTATGCCACCAAAGTCGATAGCATTTGGCCGATAGTTTGTTTCACACTTAATTGTCATAGATGCTTCTATCATAATAAAAAATATTGATATAATTCCCTGAGAAATTTTTGTTTTATTTACAATTAACATTGTACGTTTTGGTTGGACCACTCTTTATATTATATCTTTAAATTTCAATATAACAAAGTGTGTGTGAGATATCATCGAAATTTGAAAGGCCCTTCGATATATAGAATATAACATCGTGCAAAAGTTCACGTCGATCTCGCTGAGTGACGCGAAAAGTGCAGTTTTTCTTGACTGTCGCATAAATCAGACTGAATTTGACCGGTGGTCATGAGTTATGTTGGCTTGGAAGGTCGCTGTGGTTTGTATCGTATTTCCATAGACCTGCGTCTTAGAAAAATCCCACAAGAAAAAGTATAACTGTATCAAATCGCAGGAGCTCTGTGACCAGTTTAAATAATTTCGAAGTGAGATAATAATGCCCACAAATCGCTTGTACAGAGTGTTCAAAGTGCTATGAACTGTTTAGCACATAGAGCCGTCTTATCGAACTATTTAATTCAGGGTAAAAGAAGTTGGTGATCAGGCGATGGCCTGGCTAATGTCGTTATCAAATTAATATGAACCAATGAGGCCGCCAGCCAAAAATTAACACAAAACAGTGATTTTTTTAGAATGCATTGGACGCTCTTGTGCAGGATTAGTATCGTCCCAAATTTGATAAATTAATGCCTTTATCCAGAAATGGGCCTTATCGCTTAAGATGATTTTTTAATGCTGCCAGTTCACACGCAGTGTGATTTACAAAAATCACGAACTTTTCTACGCCAATGTGATATAAAAGTACAAGCAGTGTGTAACTGCAAATTACGGATAAGGCAAATAAATAACAATACTTTAGTTATCCAGGCATAACAAAAAAAATTATAATTTATTTTATTTTTTAAAATATGACAGACAGTAACAAAAATATTATTAAGTCATTTTAAAATATTAGAATATTGAATAAACGACAGCCAGTTCAATACCTTTCCGCGTTGCTGGAAGTCTTTCTTTTTTATACCTATAAAATGTGTAACTCAAAAAGAACAATTTAAAAGAATGCGTTAAATGTAATAATTTGCATTGACTACTAAATTATATAGATCATTCTTACCGTTTTCTATATATACAAAAATCAATATTTATGTTTTATTGGGGTGCCACACCCACTTATTCAATTTCGCCCATATTCCGACTGATGATGTTTATTGACTACGAAGTTATTTAGAATAAATTCAATATTACCGTTCCGTTGTTTAAATCAAATTTAGAAACTCCAACTCTAACCATAATCAAGATATACAAAAATCATTATTTAATTCGTATGGGGTACCATGCCCACTTAGCCGATTCCGTCCACTTTGAACTGATGGCTTGTACTATTAAAAAAGTCATTTAGACCATATTCAGAACCATCCACTGTTACCGTTCCAAATATATACAAAATTGAGTATTTACTTAATGTAGGAGGTGCCACTCCCACTTATACAATTCCTCCCACTTTTAGACTGATGAATTGCATTGGATACAAAGTAATTTGGGCCAAATTTAGAAACTCCTACTATTACCGTTATGGACATATAAATATGGTCGTGGCACCGCCCAGTTGAACAATAGTGCATCCACACACTAAATGAAAGCTAAGTTTAGTCAAAACCATCAGTAAAAGTTGCACTTTTTCAAAGAGTGGATTGGTTTTTAAATCGGCTTAGTGGTTCTTGAGTTACAAATGGCGAACATAGGACAGCTTATTTTGATATATATATAGATTTATTAAGTGGCTCTAAATAGTCCTCTTGATTCAAAGTATCGTATTATTTTCAAATAAGTTATGTATCATAATCCTTCTATAAAATAAAGCTGCATCAAAAGTATTTCCAGGCGCCTTATTCGTATTTATTTAACAAAATTTTCACAAAAATTCGTTTCTTAGAGTTTTTCCATTTTTATCAGATATGTCAACGTATTTACTTTTCTTTTTGTGTATGTGTGTGTTTTTTTAAATAAATTATTTATAAATTTATTAAATTCGTTAGCAAGTGAATAAATTTTAAATTCAATTCGTATTCCGTTTTATTATTTTATTACGTCAATCAAAATTTTTTGCTATAATGAAAACAACAAATTAAATTCTTACAGACAACACTTCTTCCTTAAAAAAAAAACTTTTTTGTTTTTGGCGAGGTGTTGAAATAAATTTAAAGGAAGACAATACTTGTACGTTCTATCTCAGAGCAATTTAGCCTCTGACACTACATGATGTGTATATACAGGCATTTAAAGAAATTCTATGTATGTATTGCTACAATGTGTGGCCAACGAAATCTTTACAATTATTCACAATATATTTTATTAAATGTCGTACAAAATTTTGAAACTGTTTTTTAAAGCTCTTTTCTTCATAGGTAAGTTTTAATAATTTATCTATTTTTGCTTATTTTATAATGTTTTTAATATTTGGTTCAAATATTTTGGCTACACCCTGTAGTTTTTGTTTTCCTTCTAAATTTTTTTAACCACTTCCGGTATATTTTAAATGTAATTTTCAATTCAATTAGCTATGTTGGTGGTAGTGATGATGACGATGATGGCGGTGTGGGTCATTATTTGTTTTGGACTAAAGTACACACTTAAAGCTTCTTGTTGTTATTGTAGTTGTTTTGTAGTTGTTTTGTTTTTGTTTCTTTACAAATAATATTATCCACCAAATAATGGTCCTTTTATATATATATTTGGGTTGCCATTGTGATATTAATTGTGTCAACTTTTTTCCATTGCTAACCATTAACAACCAAGTTAAGTTTTCCGCTCGCATTCACTTTGTATGTATGTGAATGCGTGTATGTTACAACACCTTTCAGTTGTTTTTAGTACAATTTAATTGTTATAATTGTTATACTAGAGTAGAAAAAAATAAAAAAATCCCCTTAATTGTTATTGTTTTGATTTTCGCTATTTAATTTTAACGTTTGTTCATAGCAATTAAGAATTATTGTTCTTGATATACAAGAGGCTTCAATTTAAATATAAATCAAATTATAGTTTTCTAATACTTAATTATTTTTAATGTTTTATAAACGAAAGGATAATAGCCTTTTCGTAACTTGCACAAAAGGCTTTTGTCGTGTTGATTGCCAGTAATTTAGTTATATGTTAAACTAGAGTAACTCTTCCCGCCTTGCTGGGAGCCTTTCCCTTGTATACCTATAAAATATATTCCTCATAAGAAAAATTTAAAGGAATGCATTAAAATTAATGATTTATATTGACTACCAAGTCTTATAGAGCAAGTTCATAAACTGCAATTCTAATCGTTCTCAAGATATAAAAAAATTAATATTTATTTTGTATTGCAGGTGCCACGGCCACTTATTAAATTTCGCCCATACTTTGACTGATGGTGTGTATTGACTACGAAGTTATTTAGACCAAGTTGAGAAGCTTCGAATATTACGCTTCCAAAGATATACAAAAATCAATATTTACCTTCCACTTAACCAATTCCGTCCACTTTTTGAATGATCATTTATTTTGACCACAAAGTTATTTGGACCAAATTTAGAAACTCTTGTCATATAAAAATGAAATAAAAATAAAAAAAATATATGGGCGTGGCGCCATCCAATTGAACCAAAACCATCAGTTAAAGTAAACCTTTTCAACGCTTGCATTGGTTTGTAAATGGATTTAGTGGCTCTCGAGTTATAAAATGACTAACTCCTATTTCTTTATATTGGGTGGGCCATTTAAAAGTTTAAATTTAAAAAAAGCAATAAAACAAAAGCGGTTCGAAATTTTTGCCAAATTTTATGTTGCGAAGTACAATTATTCCGGTTAGAAATGAAAAACTATTTTATTCATATGGCTGCCGGGCATAACACTTGTCTTTCACGGCGCCCCGCAGAAAATAGTCCGACTGTGTCGAATCGCAGCTTCGTGGCGGCCAACTGACATCACCATTTCGGCTAATTAAACGGCCATCAAACGTTTGACGAAATTGCGTTTGCGTCGTCCTCATTTTCAAAGAAATATAAGCCAATGATGCCTCTGCTCCACAAACCGCACCAAACAGAATCACTCGTAATGAGTGCATTGGTTTTCATAATCCCACGTTTGGGTTTTCTGAACCCCAAATGCGGTAATTTTGCTTATTAGCGTACCCACCAAGATGAAGATGAGCTTCATCCGAAAATTTGATTTTTAAAATTTTCAATAAATCCCAACGTTGCTCAAGCGTTAACCGTTTAGTGGAGATAATATACTGAGTTTTGTGACAGAATAAAATGACATAAGTTTTGTCAGATTCCAAATAACCGCTGGTTCAAATTTAAACTGATAGATGGCCCATCTGATGTTTCGTCTTGCACATACCGATCATACCAAGTAAACACAACAAATGTGGACCTTATGACCTTGCCTGCTGATGAATCTGTCTTCGCCTTCTTTGGACACGAATCTCAGCCCAGTCATCTACTTTACCTGAGGTATGAAGTGGTGTATCAATGTCTCAATTGCGTTGAAACATCACTAAACAGTCTTTACGACGTTTTTTTTTTCTTCTATTTGCGCACGGCTTTCTTATTTCAATATGTGATGTATAACACTTTTTGAAATGTCTATCATTTCAGCCAGCTAACGCGTCTTCAGTCAATGACATGCATATTTGTCTTGGCAGTTCGCATGGCCTCCTTGAAACTTAAAACATATGTATGGTTTATTAGGCTGTAAGTTTTTTGGACTTACTGCCACCATAACACGTCAGGTCGGCTAAATTCGGATCACCCTCGTATGATAGTTTAAATAAAGTATATCCAAAAGTTTAAGGAATCAATAAGGGTTTTTGATAACCAAATTCAAGGACTATTACATACATGTTTTCTTACCATATTGATTTTTTTCTTACGAAATCACATTGGAATATATCTTCGTAAACCTTATACCAGGGTTGGCAACCCACTGGGTAACCCAACTAAACCTACCCGGTGTTTGTTTTTAATAAAGCGAGTTTTTCATTATTTTGTATATTCATTAAAGGGTTGGCGTGGTGTAGGGGTAAGACACAAGTGGGCCAGGTTCGAATCCCCAGCAGAGGACATGACGAAAAAAATTTAATTGTTGTTTCGAGTACCAAATTGTTCTAACAAACAAAAAATATTTTCGAATTGCAGGAAATTTTAAAGAAGTTATAAAACCCCAAAAAGGCAATAAAACCCACTGACTTGGTTTAAAAAAAACCCGGGTTTTTTCCAACATTTTCGAAGAGCTCCAAGATAAAAATAGAGCTTCGAAATACCTGTGAACCTACTCTATTGTTTAAATTTTTTTATTTTGAAATTTTCAATAATTTTCATATATGAAGAGTTAGATCTTCCCTAGATTTTATGGACAAATCGTAGATTTTTATTTAATCCATTAAAAAAGTTAAAAAGTTAAAAGTTAATTTTCTTATTCATACAATGTTTAATTATATTCTGATATTCATGAGCATTAAACTATCTTATGAATATTATGATGAAACTGAGAAAGAAAAAAAATTATAAATTATGACATTTCAGTATAAATAATAAAACTTTTTGTTCGTTTACTACTCGTTTTCTATCCTCCGTAAATTAAAATATATTTAAATGAAAAAATAAAAGACTTCACCTCTTCTTCGTTTGCAGTTTTCATTAAAGCCATTTGAATTTCAAAAATCGACATATAACAGCTGCAGTCGTTTCATTCATTTTTCGTTATGCAAAAGAAATATTTATCTGCTGCATTCTTCTTCAAAACACATACATTCTTAGCAAAACATAGTAGAAATGTATCCTTCAGATCTTTAGAATAATACTAAAGTAATGTGTTATAAGTCAGTAATTTAATTTTGAAAAGTTGTTGCAACTCAAGTTGCACAAAGTAAGAGTCTTAGTGTTCTTCTTTCTTTTTTAAAGATAAATTTTCCATCTTAAGAAAATGAAAATGAGAAAATGCCGTACTAAGGATGTAAAGAGAATAACTCAAGAGTAAAATTGGCAACAACAAGAATAATTATTAAAGAACTTTAAGTATATTATTTAAATAGTTTATCCATGCATCCACTAAATACTTAATTCCACTGGAATGACATCATCATTTAATACCGAGCGGGGATGTTCTTGGTTACAAATACTCGCCAAGATACAAATTTTTTATACTATTTAGTTGGTCTGCTTCAGTTGTATTTTGTATTTTGTATTTTTTTTTTTGTTTTTCTAAACTTAATGGCAAAATAACTTTGGTTTTATGGTTGAGAGAAATTGAAAATGCAATTTGGCTTATTGTCAAATTGTTTACGAAATTAAAATTAAAAAATAAAAAAATGCAGGGAAAGAATTTGTTATGCGAATTGGTCCATAACAACATTACATTTTGGCTCTGAATACTGTCAAAGGCTGCATTATTTAATGACTTGAACATTAAATAATTATGGTGATTTTGTTTAAATTTAAAAAAAAACACATCGGTTTTTTATATAAAAAGGAAATTAAGTTAACAACATGTTCGGTCAAGTTACACTTTCAAACGTGACAAACTAAACAAAATTGAAAATTATCACAAGATCATTGTTACCCTCATGCCATAGATTTTCTGTCTATAAAAAGAAAGTTTAAAAATTTCTTTACTGATTCACGTCCTATTTTCAAAACATCAGAAACATTTTTTAATATCGGGTCCGCCATCTAACGTTTTTTTTTCAACCATGGTTGTGTATACGCTTGAACAACGCTGGGAAATATTGCGAAATTACTTTGAAAATCATGATAATATTGCAGAATGTGTGCGATGTGTTCAGATGAAGCTCATTTTGATCTTCGCGACTATATAAACAAGCAAAATTGTCGCATTTGGGGCACAGAAAACTTGCACGCATACATTGAAAAGCCGATACACCCAAGACGTTTGGTGCGGATTTTGGGCCATTTTTCTTCGAAAATGAGCGATCGTTATCGGGCCATGTTGAACGAAATTTTGTTCGCATTATCAGCCGCAGAGCTGATGTCGTTTGGCCACCTCGGAGCTGCGATTTGACACCGTTGGACTATTATTTGTGGTGTGCCGTCAAAGATAAGTGTTACGCCAACAAGCCAGAGACAATTGACGCTTTAAAGGACAATAGTCGTGAAGCCATTGGTGAAATACAGCTGCACACAATCGATAATGTGCAGTAGTTTTTTTTATAGCATTTAAAAAAAAAAAAAAAAATTTGGCGGACCCTTTACTAGCCAAACGCTGACAAGATTCGTTATTGATATTTCTTATCAGCATATATAGAAAAGTTTGTACTAGTTATGAAGTTCCACTCGGAGTAGAACTTTAACCCTTTATAGTTAGACGATACTTACAAATGCAGATATTTTCAAGAGTGTGAAGTTAGTTTCGTAAGTTAAATTCTTTTTTTTTAATTTTTTTTAATTTTAACAGCCGCCTTTTTCAAGGCGGTATATCTCAGTCCAAAAAGAGTTTTGGGTCATGGGGTAAAAACAAATGGATTCTTTGGCGGAATAGCTTTTCACCCCAATAGGTCCTATTCTCCAGAATTCCATTTTTACCCGATTTTTCGAATAGCTAATGTGCCTATTGCTAAATATGGCCTTTTTCAAGGCGGTATATCTTGGTCCACCAGGACTTTTGGGTCATGGGGTGAAAACTCATGAATTCCTTGATGGCAAATACCTTTCCACCCCATTACGTTCGATTCCCCCAGAATTTCATCTTCTACCCGATTTTTTAAATTTATTTTATGTTATTGTATAATTTTATAAAAATACAATTTGTGCAATAACAATAAATGTTTTACATATTCTTTAATACATATTTTAGAGTTTCTTCATCCACATTATTTTTTAAGATTTTAATCTTTTTTAACTATCTTTCAAATTAAAATTTAACACCTAAAAAAATGTAGCTTCGTAAAGTTAAATCCGTTTTTTGTACTGTTAAATTATTTTATTTCTACTGTTATTGAAAGAAGAATATAACTTACGAAGCTAACTTCACACTTTTTCATGTTAAATAACAGTGGCTGTTAGAAAAATTAGAAAAATGTTAAAAAAAAGAATTTAACTTATGAAGCTAACTTTACACCCTTGATATTTTCACCAAATTATCCCAAAAAGTATATACAGTGGCACACCTTCGTATAAACTCACTCTTAATTTTAATTTTGCTTTCATCTATTTCTGTTATCAATGCATTATGCAAAACATGTTCCAACTTATTGCGTTCATTAAAGTACCAAAAATTGGTACCTATTAGCTTAAATGCACTGATTTAATTTCCAATTGAAACTAATTTTCTAATTTTCAATAATTAATTGATTTAAAATTTTTATTTACTACTTTCAAAACCCGATTTCATCCTAAGCTTCCTTAATGGCCAACTCGAGCTCTAATAGCGTTTTCTTCTCTAAAAAAAATGTTGCCCTTACTTTTTGGGCGTAAATTAGAAAAAAAAGTTACTTTTAAAAACGTTGCCTTTAAGAAGCTTTGATATTTTTTAATTTTTGACTTTATTGTATGCAAAGAACAAACGAAGTGCAAAATTTTTTTGGCTAAATAGAAAACGCCATATCATAGTTTTGTAAAGCTATTCTTGGAATTTTTATTCATAGATTTTTACATACAGCCCGGGAGATTATTTACTGTATTCAAATCGGAACTGCATGCAAGCCAATCCATAAGTGGGATTTTGTGGTGCTCTTCAAACTATTAAATAGACTCTTTAGAAATGTAAATGGCAGCGTCATTTAAAAATGATGCTTTCGCTTCCAAAAATTTCATGTACATTTTTTAATTCCTTTTTCTTTGGCAACACATTTTAGTAGAGGATGAATGAATGTTAGCAAACAAAAAACCATGTATTAAGAAGAAAAAATTCATGTTATTGCGGAAGATAAGCAAAAAAGTACCCTATTGCACTTTCGTTAGCTGGATCTATACATCTATGCTTCAAATGTCAACAAAATCGTTTACGCGTGATCGATTCCTAAACAAACTGAATAAACAAAATTCTCATATGACCTAATTTGGCCCGTCTTCTCCCGATTTTAATCTCTTCCAGGTCCAAATTTTAAAAAGCATACTTTTTAACACTAACTAGATCTATTATAAAAGAATCTAATTTGGCCCGTTTTCCTTTCCCAGGTCCAATTTTGAAGAAAAGCATAGCCTGTAACACTTTCGTTAGCTAGAACTATCTGTGTTCCAAATATCAACAAAATTGGTTCAGTCGTTAACGGGTGATTAAATGACAAAAAAAGGATACACAGAAATTATAACATCAGGTGATTTTTTGGCAACACTGTTTTTGACAGCTCAGCTGTTTTCTTGTAACATATTACTGTCAAACATGTTCAGTTTGGTCTACAATTTAACCATGAATCGTCTTACAGACGAATAGCGCTTAGCGAATTTTATTATCAAAATTTATGCTTTTTTATTAAAAAATTGTGTCCAGCGACGAAGCACATACCTGGTTAAATGGTTACGTGAACAAGCCAAATTTCCGTATTTGGTGTGAAGAGCAGCCAGAAGCATTGCAAGAACTGCCAATACATCCCGTGGATATATGATTATGTGGATTATGGGCCGGTGGTATCATTGGACTGTATCAAAGACGACTAAAGGTGGAACGTTACTGTGAATTGCGAGCGCTACCGTGATTAAAATTATTTTTTTTTGCCCAAAATGGGAGAGCTAGTGTAATTGAGTGGCGAGTTTGGTGAACAGTTTATTTCACTTTTGGGGCTGGTCAATTGGCTGGCCACCTAGATCGTATGATTTAACAACTTTAGACTACCTTTTGTGGGATTACGTTACGGCTCATGTCTATATGGACAAGCCCCCAACCGTTGACGCACTGGAAGCCAATACTAAAGAATTTATTCGTGAGATACCGGCCCATATGCTGGGAAGGGTATGCCAAAATTGGACCCAGTGTATGAACCATTTGAGGCGTAGCCGTGGTCAACATTTATATGAAATCATTGTTAAACATTCAATTATGTAGATCGTTCTATCAACTCAAATAAAGATTTCATTTCATTTCATTTCTAAATTTTATTTGTTTTTTTTAAGTCAAAACCGTAAGCTTTTAAAAAAATCACTCAATATACTGTATGGATTAAAAAACTCCTTTTTCACACAGCAGAAACTACAGGTGCTGGTGATAGATATGCTTATCCTGTACAGGTTCTTATTACAGGCGTAGTGATCTGTGAGTGCCTCCGACAGTGTTCTTATCTAGTTTTAGAGCACACTTCGTCCTCTTTACGTCGAGACTCAAAAGGCGTTTGGAATACTCCAGGCTACTAATATCGTTCCAATGTTTCTGCATACAAACCGATATAGTAGCAGTATAATAAATAAATTGTTGTTGTTTTTTCTTTTTTAAGTGAACTTGTCAATATCATTGGCCAAAGCACAACTAATTTGAGAAAATTTTTCTAAGTGGATTTTTATTTCTCAAAAGAACATGTCAGGAATTTGTTGCAAGTTTCTTGATAATTGGAAGAAAAAAGCTTTAATAGAAACACAGATATAAGAACTAATGCAGATGATTATATGGGGGATTTTTCGGCAAATGGCTTAGTAGCATTTTAGAACAGGTGATATATTATAGGAATTTAAATCGATAAATCGGTGCAAATATATCAAGTACTAGTGGTAAAAATAGTTGTGAACCTAATCGATAGGAGAATAAAATAATAATCAAATAAAAGAATTTTGTATGCCAGAGTCACTTGTTTTTAGTTTTTTCGTTTCCCTAAAAACACCAACAGAATATTTAATTCATAGTGGAGGAGATTATGACATGAAAGAAAAAAGCTTATCTTTGGTAATACAGAGCGATTTGTTTTAGGTCTTATTGGTATTAGATTAGATTACTTCCTAGATCCTTCAAAAATGTGAGATATTTTTTTTTTAACTTAAAATATGTCAAAACTATAGATTCTATATAAAAAAAGTAAAAATTGTTTAATGGCAGTGTCTTGGGTAAATAAAAAAAAATTCTATTTTTTAAATAAAATTTTGTATATGTTTGCTGATTTGTTATTGCTTTCTTTTATTTTACTGTACCACACTGTTGTACAGAGTAAAATAAAATAATTTTTTTGTTGTTTATTTTCATTTTGATTAACTTGATATGCATACTCCTATAAAAATAAAATTCTCTTTTATTCATGCAAACTAATCTATGGATACCAATTTGCATTTTTTCCGTTTTCTTACATTTAGATGAGTTCTTTTTCTCTGTTATATTCAAAATTTCATTTAATGAAATATTTTTGAGGGGTGAAATGTAAACTTTACAAAAAAAAGGACTTCAATATTTTTCCTTTTTTAATTTTAAATTCAAATTCCTGGAAAGTACAACAAATGTATGTTTGTTATCATTTTTATTTAAAGTTCATATTACTTTTTTTATTTATATTTAAAAAAGTTCTTTTATATATATTTTACTTATTACTAACAAGTGTTGGCAGTAAAAACTTTTCATGTTAACAATTGTAAAATAAACACTCGTTTTAGACCTTAAGTGGTGCCTACCACCTTAAATCGTCCTAAAACCATCCATCAAATAAGCATCTACTAAAAGTTAAAAAAAAAAAAATATTTTCTAAAAATAAATGGAAGTACATAAAAAACACATTGTTAAAGGACAAGTCCTAGAATTGCTCAAATATGAACATTTTCTCTGTAATTCTTTATTTACTTTGTCATTTAGTTTCTGTAAGTTTGAACAACTTTTCTTTGTGACAAAACTTTTTTGTGAAAGTCTGTGTAAAAAAGGGACTGTAGCCAGTAACTTAAATATTTTTAACAATTTAATCTTTTATTGTTGCTTTTTTTAATCCTAAAAATTTTTCAATCAAATAAAATAGAGATACAATATCAAATATTTGCTTTAAAGTAAATCAAAATTCTCTAACACAAGTTTCTTTATGTGTAAATGCAAATAAATTTTTATCTTTTTAATGTTAAAAAAGTTTTCTTGGTTATTAAAAATGATTTCTATAAAGTTTTACGTAAAGTTTTTTTTTAATTTAAAAAATATTAATATATTTTTTCTTTCTTTTTAGGTAAGATATTTAAAAAAATAATTAAAACTTAGAAAAGTATATAAAGAAGTAACAATTATTTTAAATTCTTATATTATTATTAACACTTCGTAAAACAATAACTGTGTTATTTTGCTTACGGATTTTTGTTCAAATTATTGCTATTATTCCGTAGAAACTATGCAATGAAACCAGGGAACGTAAATAACAGTTATTGCTTAAAAATTAAACTAAAAAATCATCATGTTAGAGTCGACAGACACATGAAATTAATCGTCTTGGTGAGCTCTTGAAAAATGCTCATTAATCGGACTTTTAATGTTATTTTTTGACGGAAAAATAAAAGTTTAGATAAAACCTTAAAAAAAGAGTTTTATTTCTTCGTCATAAAATAAAACTCTTTTTGTGATTTTTATTTTTCTCATTTTGTGAGTCTTACTTTTGCGTCATAAAATGAAACTTATTTTTGTATTTTAGTTTGCAGTCAGTAAATAAAACTCTATGTGGGATCTTTGTTTTTTCTGTCATAAATTAAAAGCAGGATTCGATATTTTTTATTGCAAATATAATTTCTATCATAGTTCTTGCCATTGATTCAACAAATGTTGATAAATGCTGGTAAAGTAGTAAGTTCACTCTGCCTAAACCTTTGAAGCTTCTTTATACTTTAACTTATGCATGAGTTGTTGAGGACAAGGTATAAAGTAGGTCTTTATTAAAAACGAGTTTTATTTTATGACAGAAAAATAAAACTCCTAAATAAGGTTTTATACTCCCAAAGAGAGTTTTATTTTTTATGGAAGAATAGATCTCAAAAAATAACTGTTATTTTCTGAATAAAAAATAAAACTCAGAAATAAGTTTTATCTTTGACGGAAACAAAATGAGTTCATTTTATGAGGAAAAATTAAAACTCTCTTTTTGAGAGTTTTTTTTTTACTTTTCTTTTTCCCTCAAAAAATAACTTTTTCTGCAGATTTTTTTGTTTGGAAAAACTCTCAAAATAACCACTAAAAAATAAGTTTTTGGATATAACTTATAAGCGTTAACGAACAATACTCAGCTAAGTTATTAGCTTATAAGTGCATGAAGGTTCGAAAAATCGGTTTTTTATTCGTAACTCGAGATTTTGGAGGTGTTTTGAAAATTCCAAAAACAGATTCTTATTCTACTCGATAGCGCCTATCAGAAAAGTATTATATTTTCGTTCTTTTTTGTCGCACCGTGTAATTTAATAGTCTTAAGATAAGAACTAAATATTTCCGAGTGAATTTACATTTTTGTATATTTTTTCTGATAAGTTCACCAATAAAACTGAACATTTCTCAGAGTTCTTTGTGTTGCACTTGTTATTAATGTTAAACGTTAACTATTTCTATATACTGATGTTAAGGCTTAATAAAATTGAAGTACCTAATTCTGCTCCAAACACTTTTATAACTTGCCGTATATGTTTTCTCGGTAACTTACGCAACAGTAAAAGACTTTCTGTTCCTCTGTGCTATTTTAGAGTATATACTATAATAATCAGTCTACCCCCTACCAATAAAAAATTAAATAGATACTACGAAGTATTGGAAATGTAAAGCAATAAACTCTCATGGTTAATTATTTAATTTAAGTATTTTATTTATTAACTAAATCTGTGTATTCTATTAAATTAATGAAAATTAATGAAATAATAATATTTGACTTATAAAAGCATAGTTGAGTATAATAAGCTTTCATTTTCATTAATTTATTTGCCAAATACCAACGTTATTAATTTTTTATCTTTCCCTGTTGTACTATAAATTCATAAATTGAAATTATAATCGTCTTTAACATAAATTTGTCCATTAATGTTAATTAATGTTAAATTAAATAAATTTGAATACTTTAATTCGTTCTTATTGTAGTAACTACCCCAAAACTTAACCATGCTCTTAACTTCAGTTCGGTGACCTTTTCTTTATTTGGTTATACCCTTACCTAATAAGTTTTCTACTGTTGACTGTATAAATAATACTCATAAAAACTTACCAGAGGTGTAAAAGATTGCAATCAGTTGGCATTGAAATCAAAATAATTTTAACGAAACTGCTTTCGTGCCTTTATTTCAAAACGATTTCAGATTTCAAAATGTAATCTTGTGAAGATTGCAATAAATCATTCGATTTAATCAATGCCCTGAAATCACAACCAAAGTATAAAAAATTTAAATTCCTTCTTCTAGAAATAAAGTTGATTCCGATAATTTTGAATTGCTAATACCAGTCGAAACTGTTGTTTTGCTATATGAAAAATTTAAATTTTATAAAATGATTTAAAAAATTTTATGATTTCAACAAAAATTTGATTGCAATCAATTAATATATCAATTGATTTCAAAATTTTGATTTCATCGTTTTTATTATATTGATTTCATGATTTCAAATTTAAATCATAAAATCAATTTTTTATTTTGAATGTAATCGAAAAATTAGCAATCATTAGCACGAAATCTTGTGATTGCAATTAAATCGATTGCAATCTTTACAGCTCTGCCACTTACTCTCTTAACACTTCATGCCAAAATTTATTGTTCATTTTCGGTGCTATTTTGAAAATATTGTAGGCATTATAAAAGAAAATTGAGAGGAAAAAAATCTTTTGTAATTTTATTCATAATAAAAACGTATTTCCATTGAAAAATTGTTTTTGGTTGTGAGCAGGCTTGTGGTAGTGCTGCAATATCCCAACAAACAAAACTATTTAATGTAAAAAATCGCCAACGCACATAGGGACAGAGTGTACTATTTGCTACGTAGCTTTTGCGAATTTCAAGCTGTGATGCTAAGATTTAGCGGGAATATCAACAACAGATGTATCAACTTAACAAAAAAAAAAAAACTCAAATCGGAACGATGGAACCTCCAAACGGGGTTATTCCGGGAACTTCTTGGTCAAGGTAGTATGATTCTAAGGCACTAGTTGTAACTTTTGCATGATGACGTTAGACACAAGTCAGGTTTTACTGCCGTACACATGAGTTGAATATTCTGAGCTTCTCCATACTGACTACAGTCGTTCGAATTCAGATCTTTCTTTGTTGAGCCTGTTGTTAACATCTGTTTATGCGTCACCATTTATTGTCATTGTCTTTCTAAATAGCAGAAGCTATCTATCTACATACTCAATTAATTGGCCCTGTAGCATGATGTTTTTTTTCTGTGTTATTATTGTTGATTCTCATGGTTTTGGTTTTCTTGATATTTATCTCAAGTGCAGCACTGCTAGCCAGTCTTTTCAGGTCTTCTAATTTCGACTACATGTCTGAGATCTTGTGCGAGAGTAGACAAATATCATCTGCATAATGCAGGTCCTCGAGTTATCATGAGAAACTTCATGTTATACATCTTCTTTGTAAACAGATTTCGCTTATGATCTCATCCAGTACGATGGTGAATAGTAGAGTGAAAGTGGACATCCTTGCATTGTGGAATGGTTGACTGATGCTTCCGTTGTGAGGAACAGAGAGTTTTGCATCTTCGTATATATTTATTTTAAATAAGGTTTTTTACACACTGTTGACTTTAAACATAATTTTCGTTTCCTATTATAAAATTAACTTCCGACTTTTAAACGCAGTAACTCACTCACACCCCACATATTTAATGCTTGGTGGTATGCAGTATACAATTTTTTTATGTTTTAAAAGCCTCTAAGATATTTCCCCCATTTCTGATTTTTCTTATTTAAATTTTTTATTACATCCTCTTTGTGCTCATTTTTTAAAATCTTATAAAAAAAAAAAAACTTTCTTCGTAAACTTAATTTTTATCATTTAGCGGCATCTTATAAAAATGGAAAGTCTTTAAAATTGAATGAAAAACAAAATAGGTTTTTGACTTTATTTCCTTCAAATAAAATTGTTTGGCATTTTAACATCGCCATTGTTTGTTTTATCTTTCCGTTAATTGGGATATTGATAACCGTTGCTTTTTTGTGTTCCAATAAAAATTTGTTTATTTTTTTTTTAAATATTTGTTTAAGCGTCACATTAAAAACTTTATGCAATTAACCGATAACAAAATCTTGTGGGAGATGTGATATAATATTTATTTCTGGGAAAAGTTGTTTTGGAAACTATAGAATATCATTTAAAATACCAAACTCTCTTAACATTCCAATACCACTTTTGTAGAACGACTTATCATTTGCCTCAGCGATAACCTCTTCGTTCGTGCGAAATTTCTTACCGGCGAGCATTTTTTTGAGGTCTGCGAACAGACAGTAGTCGCTGGGAGCCAAATTTACCGAATACGGTAGATGTAGGAGCAATACGAAGTTCAATTCGTTAAGTTTTGTTTTTGGTCAACAGTGAGCAATACTTTGAACAGAGGTTTCTCATAGTCAAATGCTCATGCAATATAAAGCCAACACATTATTTTCATATCTTTACGATGTCAACTAACTCACAAACTTCTCTTCGATCATTCAAAACGATTTTGTGGATTTTGTTGATGTTTTCTGGTGTTACCGCCTCATTTAGACGTCCACTGTGTTCTGCATGATCGGTGACTCTACGACCACTTTTAAAGTCTATCAAGCCAATGTTTTATTGTTGTTTCTGATAGAGTGGAGTCTACATAACACTTTTCAAGCCATTGCTTCGCTTGAACGGTATTTTTTCCCATCTAGAAATAGTGTAGAATTAAAAAACGAAATTGTTTTTGATCCAGTGTTCTGAAAATAATAAAAGTAGCTTCACACTTAGCACAATAACTCACAAGCTAATTAATTGAATATCATAAAACAGCTGTCTTTTGATGGTTAGCACTAATTGAAAAATAGGTGAATGTAATAAATCTAGCGCCATCTATGTGTTAGGCCTGCAACTTTTCAGCCCATGTGTTATTTGCTACAAACCTTTCTAAAACTTAAAATGTTTATTACAAATATCTCTTTAACATTGGGACAAATAAACTTTAATAGCTAATTTACGTATGATTTATAATATGCTACGTTTTAACCTTTTTAAACGTTTGAGTTCTTTTAATTGCATCAAAATAAAATAAGTACCATGTTGTTGTTGTTTAACAGTTTTTATTTCCTTAATTTTACTTTATACACTTTATCTTAATGCAGCAATTTATTTATCTTGCACTTAATATTCGCTTATACAACACCTTTATTTACGCCTAAACACGACTTTACTTTATGACTGCAAAACGATAAACATGTTGACGTAGTCAAAGCAACCTCCTCTTCTACCTAACTGCCTACAGTTTAGAAAGTTCCGGAATTGTCTCAAACGCTCTCAAATCCTCTGTTTTATGTCCGTTAATTTTAAACATGTAAGATTGTGTTAGCCAAAGATGGTGGAATTGACAATGCCGTCAAATACACAAACCAGTACGGCATTTCCAGGGTAATACTTTAACAACCTTGACACAAACCAATAGAGTCCCAAAGGCACTAATGTGGTGTGTTTTCTGTTTAGGCGTTTTTATTTTCGTAACGATACATGTACAATTGAAATGTTTAAATTAAAGAAAATAAATAATAAAACAAAAATTTACTATTTTTTAAACTCTTATTTTTTTCTTCTCTTTAGAAATTTAATGAAACATTAAATGCGTTTTGTTGCAAAGAATTGGCGCGGTATACTCGTATATATACATATACATATACAGGGCGTCCGCCGGGAAAGTACTCTACTTTTTTTGTTTATAATTTTTGATTATATGAAAGAGAATGGATCTTATATTGATAAATGTTTTATTTAATGTCGGCAATTATGTATAGAATACAATATCAGATAAATACCCGCCTCTGTTAGCCTCACAAATGCAAGCCCTTTTGGGCACATTTTTCATTATATTCTGACACATTTCACGTGGTATTTCATATAATTTAATCACGAATATTTTGTTTGAGTTGCTCCAGCATTTCTGGTTTGTTTACATTAACCTTGCTTTTCAGATATCCCCACAAAAATAAGTCCGGAGCAGTCAAATCAGGCGACCGTGCAGGCCAATCAACATCACCATTCCTTACAATAATTTATTGTGGAAATCCTGGCTGTATGCGATGTGGCACCGTTTTGTTGAAACCACATGTTAGTCAAGCCCAAAGCATGCAGTTGTGGCGTTCAAAAGTTTTCAATCATATCACGATATAGCTCCCCATTGAAAGTTACCGTTACGCCGTTTTCAGTTTCAGAGAAGTAAGGTCCAATGATTCCTTCTGACCAAATTGCACACCAGACTGATACTTTTAATGGATGAAAAGGTGACTGATGAATAATTTGAGGGTTTTCCATTGCCCAGAACCGACTATTCTGTTTATTCACATAACCATTCAAATGAAAATGTGTCTCGTCATTCATTATGATTTTTTCATGAAAATCAATAATTGATTTTGATAAAATGTTTCAAAGATTAAAACACGTTGGTTTACCTCTTTACTTCACCTCTGCCAAATATGAACTGTCAAGACTAATGTTTACCAAAATGGCGGCAAAACAAAGTTGTATGCCTTCCCAGCGGACAGCCTGTATAAATATACATAAACAATTCAACATTAAATATAAATTTTCTTTTATAGTAGACTTAATAAATCTATTTATTAAATTTTAATTCTTCAATTTTATTTCAATTAAAATAATGTAAAAGTCTTCGGAAGAAATTTTATGGAAATATTATCTAATTTGTGGTTAAGTTTATATCTTTACTTAAATCTTTATTGATTTGAGTTAGAAAATAAATATAAATTTTCTTTTATAGTAGACTTAATAAATCTATTTATTAAATTTTAATTGTTCAATTTTATTTCAATTAAAATAATGTAAAAGTCCGGAAGAAATTTTATGGAAATATTATCTAATTTGTGGTTAAGTTTATGTCTATACTTAAATCTTTATTGATTTGAGTTAGAAAATGTTTAAATTTATTTAAAAAAATTAAATAGCATTTATTAAAACTTATTTTGATAAAATCAAACCATATATAGACCAGACAATAGGTTGAATAAGTATTATACTTTCATGCTGAGTATAGTGTTTTGAATAGAAATAGAAAATTAGATTGTGGTTTTATAATATGTATGTATTTTAAAATTAGTTTGCAGTTTTCTTAGTGGTCTTTTATCAATGTGATATTCTTTAGCATAAATAATCACTTATGACCTTTTATGTCCATAAAATTTTGTAATTTGTATTCTTATATTAATTTACAATTTATATGCATTATATTAGTTTTTTGCTTAATAAATATGGAATCTTAATAGACTTCTGTTATGCATATTTAGTAATAATTACTCGTTAAAACATAATGAAATGAAAGCAATTAAAAAGGAAATTACGTAAAACTCATTAAATAATGTCATTTCTAATTACTTTATTTATCCTAAGAATTTGCAACATCAAGACTTGGATTGTACAGTAAAACTTTAACATAACGAACTTCGTTATAACGAAAAACTCAATATAATGAATTTTTTTCACATCCAATAAAAATACCTCTTTATTACAAAGCTTTTTATACAAAAATGCTCTATAGCTATAACGAAGAAGTTGTGAGCTATAAAACCTCGATATCAAAAGCCTCTATACTAAAAAGTCAGAATGAAGTAAAATGGGAAAGTCCCGTTTTTAAAACGATAAAATCTAAATATAAAACCTTTATATAAATTAAAGAGAAATTAAATTTAAAATATTGATGATTACATTCGAAACTCACGTCAATAAACAAAAATTAAACAATGTTTTGTTAAAATCTAGTGAAAAAAAAGAGACAAAGTATTTAATTTTTTATTTTCTTGTGTAGTTTATTAGTATTTTCTTGTAAAATATGTAGTTTGAATAAGAAAACCTTAGTTATAGCGAACTTTTTTTATACTTCTTCAAATTTCGTTATAAAAAGGTTTCACTGACACATAGATTAACGAATCAATAGCTGCAACGAAGGGTTTTTCGATCTCCTTCAGATTCGTTATATCGAAATTTCACTGTATTTTGAATAACTAAATTATTAGTAAAAATTAAAATAGAAAGAAACATTTTTAATCTTTATAAGTTCATATTGCCTCTGAGAGCTACTATGTTTTTTGTACCTTAAATGCTTAATATACCACCTTCATCAAAAAGTTCCCGAAGTTTCTTTATCTAAATCTATATTCTCTCCTTCAAAGTAATCCCCATCGACTGCAATCCACTACTCGAAGCATTTTTTATATTCGGTTTTTGGTATGTCCATCAGTGCTTTCTGCGATTTTTCCATTATTTCCTCTCAGCTACTGAAATGTGTTCCCCGTAATGGTTTTTTAACTCGATTGAACAGACAGAATTCACAGGGAGCCAAATCAGGTGAATTCGGTGGTTGTTGGATGGTATTTGTTGCATTTTTCGTCAAAAAATTTCGAATATTGATGGCACTGTGCGACAGTGCGTTATCATGGGGCAAAATCCACGAGTTTTTTGTCCACAATTCTGGTCTCTCGCAAACGTCACATAACGCCCAAATAATACTCTTTGTTTACTGTCTGGCCTTCTGTCAAAAATTCATGATGCACTACACCGTTGTAATCCATAAAAACCGTAAGCATTGTCTTATTTTTTGACTGAAAACGACGTGGTTTTCTTGGTCTCGGCTCATTTGGTGAACGCCATTCACTTGCCTGACGTCTGGATTACGTATCGTATTCATAACCCACGTCTCGTCTCTAGTAATGATCCTTTTGATGAATGTGGGATCAGATTCAACAAATTATGTCTTTTGCGACCTCAACACGGTTTTTTTTTGCATGAACTTAAGGTCTTTTGGCGCCAACTTTGCTGCTACACGAAGGAAACGCAAATCATTAACCAAAATATATTGGACAGATCCATAGGCAATGTTCAAGTCCTCCGCTATCTCTCTGATGGTTAATCTGCGGTTATCGACCATTATTTATTTTACTTTTTCAATGTTTTCGTCGGACTATCGACATCGAAGATCGTCTGTCACTGCGTTCATCATCTTCGATTGACTCACGACCACGTTAAACCCGCTCGTGCCACTGATGAACCAACGTTTTCTTTAGAGAATCGTTGCCGAAACTTTCTCCAACATTCGCGCACCATTATGTCCGTTTATTACGCAAAATTTAATACAAGTTCGTTGCTGCAAATTTAAATCAATTTCTAAAATTTTAAGACATTGCCAACACACATAGAGATAGATATACTCTGGGCTACGTAGCTTTTGCAAATGTCAATATATGACGCTAAGATTTAGCGGGAATATCAACAACAGATGTACCAATTTAACAAAAAAAAAAAATTCAAATCGAAACGATGGGACCGTCACCCGGGGTTATTTCGGTAACTTTTTAATCAAGGTGAACAGTGTTACTTAGGAAAGTAGTTTTTTATTCGTTTAATTTATAGCTTTTTAAGCATAAAGAGAATATTTATAGTAATTATTCGGACTTTTGCATGTAACGACACTTTAAAATATTTTTCTTACATGTACCAATCGTCAAGGTAAAACTTTTATCGGCATCTCACAAAACAAAATATCTGACAGATATTATTAGCATAGGTGTGTCGGAAGTTAAAATTTCTTCCTATTGAAAATATCAAATATTGCATTGGATTTAATATACTTTATATACAAATAATGCATTATCGCCCTAATATTCAATGGTATTGGAAATTGAATGCACTAAATGAAGCGATTTTAGTGGTAGTGGAAATTTAGAGCGCATATTATGAATGACTAGAAATTATTGACACTATAAAGGAATGCAAATTCAGTTCCATTGCCTCAGGTCCGTTAACGTTTTTATAAAGAGATGAACTGTCATAAACTTTCATACATAGACATGATACTATTACATATATACATAGCTTAAGTCAATCGTAAATGGACACTTTTCATTATCAGTAAAATTGAAGTAAAAATAAATGTTTACTGATAATAAAATTTCATTGGCATTGCCAGTAAATTTTTTTACTGATTACTGAAAATTTCTACTACTGACCACAAATTTCGAACTGCATTATTTTAGTTTGAGTATATTTACAACTTTATTCATCTCTGATAAAAAGAAACAAATTCCAATTCCAATACAGTAGAAAAAAATGTCTTAAAGGTAACATCCGTTATCCGTTAATAATTATTTAATTATTATTTTGAGATGTTTATTTTTTAGTGTACTAAATTTCCACTACTACTAAATTGTTTGAGTTAGTGATTAATTATTTCCATCAGCCACTAATAGTGTTGCAATATTGGCTTAATCTAAATATGGGGAAAAAATTTACCAACGAGTTATATAGAAAATATAAAGTGTAAAGTGATATTTTCGTGCATCTCACTTAGAAGATTAGCATAACTATACTTGTTGCTATTGTATGCTAATGCTATGGTGCTTCGAAGACAAAAATTTGAAATCCGTAAGAAAAAAAATTAATAATTTACAAGAATTATTAAAATACGCAACAACTTTCATTTGGCTAAAGCTGGACTCACACGATTGACTCAAATACACCAATCTGATTGCTACAAATTAGCGCACAATAATAAAATTAAAAATTCTGTATTCACACGGTTGTCTTATTTTATACAAAATATATCGTCGCAAGATGGCGCGAAACGATGTATTGACAATAATTATCCCAAAGCTGTCACACGATTGTTCTAGTTTACGACAACTCTGTGAATCAGCTTTTGTGGTAAACTTATTTTTTTGGAGTTCAAAATGGTTCGTTCTTTAAAAAAAAATAGCGTCTTCTTTATTTTATTTTATTGAGGTCATTTAGTAAAGAAATAAATAAAAAGAAATACAAAAAAAAAGAAGTGTGTGGGTCAGAGATTGGTTCACAAGAAGGGCCATTGATAGTGCATATCAGCAAACATTTCAATAAATTTAAAAAAAAAAAATAATTCACTAAAATATTTATTTATTTAAATTGGAATACATTTAATCCTCTAAAGGAAAGATGAGATGTTCTCTAAAAAATAAAAATTACATGGGATTTGATTATCGTGGATCCGCTTGATAAAAAAATGTAAAAGTAATGAAAAAAAAAGTTGGAAGAAATTTGTGATGCAATTTACATATAAATAATTAAAAAATTCATATTTTAAGGGATGACAATAATAAATACCGTATAAACAAGTGTTTTTTCAGAAAGAAATCAATTAAAAAATAAAAATCGGTGATTATTGTCTTCCTCAATTGACACACAAGAATACAATAAATATTGGTGTATTTTTGGAATTTACATTGGTGCATGATTGCCGATAAAGCTTTCACAAGATTGTCGCACCAGAGTTGCATTTGATTGGGATAAATAAGCAAAATAATATTGTGAGTTGCCGTATAAGCCAGAATCACACGATTGGCATATGAATTACACTAATTATTGATGCATTACGACAATCGTGTGAATCTACCTTAAGATAAGTTAAGCTAAATTGGAGACATTTGATAGAAATTATAATTCGACCATGTTTTTGTTCAAGCAAGGTTTCTTTTTAACCCTTCGTTTAGGTTTTAAGATCGAATATAAAATTCTATATTTATTTACTTAATCTTGTCTATTAAATTTATTTCTTTAACTTTTAGTTGCGATTGTCTTTGTTATAGTGTGAATATCATTTGATTTTAAAGCACTGTTACTTAATCTTTATAAAATCATTTCAATTATTATTCTTACTGGCGCCATTATTCTGTTACTATGTTGCCCTGATTTCAAATCGTTTAGATTTTTTAATCCAATTTCACTTTATGATGATGGTTGGTTTAGTTTCTCGTTACTTTTTATTCCCTTTCATTTCGTTATTTTTTTATTTTTCTATTTTTATTAAAGATTATTATTGTTTATTTAATACACACACCATTGTTAGTTAAAATCTTGGTATATCCCTAACCATACTTCCTAGCATCTCCTTCCTTCTATTTCTTCTCATATAATTAATACTCTTTTCATTTCCTTCACAGTGGCAATTTACGTAAAATGTGAAATGATTTTGTATAGAGCTTGGTGGAATTCAGGATAACTTTTTTTCCTTCCTTCACTTTTTTTCTATTCGTATATTATATTTATTATGGACACCATCATACATTAACACCATATGCTACACTAACTAAGCTGTTCCATCATCATCATCAACATCATTATTTATAACTTGGAATATAATAAACACACAATGACTTTTTCCCCCTTTTAACTGCTGGTTTTTATATTAAATGCTAGAAAAGCATTAAAACTACTGCGAAAATCTAGAGATTGTTTAAAGAAACATATAGAATGATGAATTCGAAGAATGTATGGGTGGGTTTAACCAGAAGAAATGCTTCCCCTGAAGTATTTGTTAATTTTTCTCTGCTTTTTCCTTTGGATCATTTATAGTTTACGGCATGTTGTAAAAATAGTTTGATATGACTTTCTAGTATTTTAAAAAATAAAAATGAAATATTGTATTATGAAAATATTATTAAATGCTGGACATAATGACACCATAATATCATAATAATTGTAATAGTGGTTCAATTTAATAAATCGAAATTCCTTTAAAATTATTCAAAAGCAGTCAAAAGAATAAGGTAGGAATTGAACCAATGGACGAGAAGCTCTTGGCGGACAGGAAGAGACAGTGGGAACTATCACAAGGAAACTCAGATGAGAATAGGATTAAGGAACTGCTCAAATTGAGTAAATCCTAGACTAGAAGAATATCACGCATTTTGACAAGATCTTCTACATTAAAAGCACAGGTACATTGAAAGAGCTGTGTTGAATCAAAAGATTGTAAAGCATGTGGGAAGGTTAATAAGGTTCTTGAACATTTATTCTGGGTATACCCTGAACGCACCATGTTAATTGTAAATAAAACAAAAAGCTTGATAGAAGAATCTATGACAATTATGTGTAAAGCAAAATATCATCCAAATGCTCGCCTCGGCTTCGGTGGCATACCTCTATCCGTCGGTCTATATTTTCAATGGCTCTAAGACTCTTGAATTGTTTTTGGCTTATTGACGTACACTTTTCTATTGAATATCCTCAAAGAAATAAGTCCAACAGTGTCATATCATGTGATCATGGCGTTCAATTAAAATCGCTACAATATGAGATAACACAGCCATTAAATTTATTGCGCAAAAGAGCCATTGTTTCGCAAGTGCCACCATCCTGTTGGAATCACATATGGTCTAGGTCCTTATCCTCAATTTCTGGCTACAGGAAGTCTGTTATCATCTCACGTTAACGGGCCATTCACGTAACTGCTTGGCCGACCTCATTATCGAAAAAGTACGGCCCGAACAAAAGTGTGCCTCGAAATGAAAATGATTTTTTTTTTTTAAGTCACCATTCACTTCTGTCTGTTAAACTAACCATTTGACGTATTGACGACGCTTGAAATGATCAGTAGTCCTCAGCTCTTGAGTTAATCAAACCTTGTAAGTGTGCAAATTCAAATCTTTTTTCAAAATTCGCAAGAGTATATTCGTGATATCTTCAATTGTTGGGCACGACAATGAGTCGAGGTTGATGGCTCTTCCGCCACACTATCGCGAGCAACAGCAATGTTTTCCGCATAACGAACTGGGCGAGCATACACGGGTATCTTCACATTTTCCACAGACCCGGTTTGCTGAAATTTGTTTACAATTCTCCTGATTGTGGACACATTTTGTCGAAGTGAACGAAATTTATTTTGATTTGAACGTCCATTTTCGTAAAAGGATTCAACAATCTGAACGCGCTGCTCAATTGTGTACCCCTCCATGGTTGAGTGTGTCAAATTTAATTGGGCAAAAAACTTGAGGTTTGGTTGGACCATCTTTTAATAGTATTAATTGGAGGAACTTAAGAAACTACGTTGTAAAGACAGTTCCTTAATGATGAACACAACCTAATGTAACCTAGGATCAAAAGCAGAAAACAGGTGTTCAAAAAATAATACCGGATAATGATGCCGATAACGATAACGAAACGATGTCACCGAGCTTCGTCTGGAAGCACTTTTATCTAAATTAATTCGGAAACTAGCCCGACAGCCTAATGAACCTATCTATTAACCTGATATCAGGGGTCAAAAGCTGTGCTAAACCACCAAGAAAGGACAAGCCATATGTGAAAAATGTACGCTGAGCCAGAGATGATCATTAGCAAATTAAATGGGCCACGCTTTTCTCATCAATTGATCCAAAACCTAGACATTCGCAGGTAAGCGCTGGCTCTCCACGTGACTTCCAATGAAAACAGATACGGATAAGGAGATGTTCTCACGATATAATTTAAACAAATGATTGGTACCTTTCCAACCAATCTAGATCAAGTGAGTCTAGCAGTAAAGCAAAATTCCTCCACTGCCGAGAATCTTTCATCGTCAAATAGATGTCCGGCAGAAGTGTGCCAGCCCTAGCAAGTTCATCAGTAACATAATTAGCCGGGATCTTCCTGTGACCAGGATTCCTGCAGCAAGAGTTTCCCAAGGGAATCGCTACAGTCTTTAACTAGCATAGAGCTAAAAGTCACACCCAAAATGGATCTGATAGCTGTCTGGCTATCAGAGAAGATACATACTGTTACGTTTTAATCTTTCTAAAACGTTGGAGTTCGTTTATATTGCGTTAAAATAAAATAAAACACTACCTTTTTTTGTTGTTTTACAATTTGTCTCTGTTCTTATTAATTCCACTGTAACTTTTCTGCACAGTCTTAATTTTATTTGCGCCTAAACAGACTTTACTTATTGACAGCCAAATGATCACTAACTCACCAACCGCAATTCGTAACCTTTTATGGCATTTCCTTATCAATTTCGAATGTTCTTGTAGTTACTAAAATTTCGATTTATGTACAGTAAATTCAAATGTAAAACTAAAATATCCCAAAAAGAATCGTTCTGGCAACTCCGTTACGCATGCAGGCGGCAGTACCCTTAAATTAGTAAAGGAAATTATGGCAACGATGGTAAGCCCCGACTCAAACCAATAAAGTCCATAGCAAAAAATCCCACAATAAGTCCCTGATGTGGTGGATTTTTCTCTTCAGCGTTTTCATTTTCGTAACGTAATGTGTTGAATTCTAACACGTTTACAACTTTTTTTTCTAACGCTTATTTTCTCTATCGCTGTAAATCTCAATCCTTAATAAATAAAATGGCAGAAACATAGCTATGGTGCTGTTTCCGTCCAAAAATTAATTACAAGCATGCGAAAGTCAAATTAGAATTAGAATTTTAGAATTTTATTCAACAATTTTGGGCTCAAACGTTGGCATTTTATTGAACTTGGCGTGCAATTTTCTGTCTCTGGTTTTTTGATTTTCATTTTAAATTAATCACATCGGTTAACGTCATACAACAATTACTAAGTGTTGCTAATGTGATGACTTTTTGAAATGAAAGAGTTTTGACACAAATTTCACTGGCACACCTCTCATACCCAAGAAGTCTAAAAAAATTTAATTAAAAAACGATTATAAAATAAATCCAATAAAAGATAAATAAATAAAAAAGTATATTTTCATTTAATAGCTTTAATAAATAAAAACAAACCTAAAATTCGCAAGTGCAACAACTCTTAACTTCTTCTTAGGGGTCCTTGTTTACACACGTTCATGTTTTCATTTAGCCTTCATATAATTGCCTTATACTAGAGTGTAGTTTTTGTTTCTTTTTTCATTTCTTACCTCAAGAGTCCTTTTATAAGTTTTTCTTTATTTTTGTTTTAATGGTTCCTTAAGCATGTTTCTTACACCATATGGCAATGGCAGTTATGGAGTAGTTGTTGGTCATATATCATTATATTATACCACGTTTATTATTACCAACATTTGTTTGTGGTGTTTTTTTGTTATTGTTGCTTTATTGTTGTTGTTTCGGTTTTCTTTTAATAAATAAACAGACAAATAAGCCAACAGGAGTTTTTCTCTCTTTTTTTTATTTTATTTAAGAATTAATATAAACGATTGCCCTTATTCACCTGCTCAATAGACATGTCCTTATATAAAAACGATAATGATTTGAGTATTTTTTTATATTTTGTTTATAGTATTTCATTATTTGCTTTATTATATGTTTTTTTTTAGTTTGGAGGTTAAAGCATTTAGGTTAAGGTGGTTTTAGAAAGTCACTCTCAATTTTCATGCTTTTTTAGTTTCTTTATTTAAATGAGTTGGCTTTTGTATTGCATTTTTATTTTAAAAAGAAAAAGATTTTTTATTTATTTTTAAATGGTAAGCAAAATTATATAAAAACGCTAAAAACTTATAAGAACTTCATATTCGTCTCAGAGCTTACAGCTACATTTATAGACATAATGTGCCCTTTTTTAAAAAAGATTCAAAGGATTTGCATTGAAGTCTGTATAAAGAAGTTGAATTAATTGTTTCAGACATAGAAAACATTTTTTTTTTAATTTAAACGATACAAACTCTACCAAATATCACAAAGACGACCGACCCTCACTTACAGATCCCTAGTACTTCTACAACTGATAAATCGTCGAATTGCTGATAGTATTGGCAATTCTTGTATGAAAATTTTTTCAATGTTTTGGGCATAAGGCGTGTGTCAACCTATTAGGACCTTGTTGGGAGATCGTACGTTTGAGAGGTTAAGCGCTTTTGCCCTAACAGTATTTAGGTGTAGAAGGACAGCATTTTTAGCGAAGGTTGAACCCGCAACATCATCTTAGCGGCCTCCTGGTCAGCCTCCTTTGATCGTTTGCCGATGATGTACTGATAGAGTGCTGCTTCGAGATTGTTGCTGCCGATCATGGCGTGGTGCTGTGTACTGGTCTATCCTTGAATGGTTGTGTGTTTGTTCTTGTGTATGGTGTCCATGGCGCACGATCTCACAATGAGTTCTCGAGTGAGAATGACTCCATTTATTGTTGTGTTGTCAAGTGTTTTAAGTTTGTTGTTTTTATCTTTACTTCTCACTTTGGGACTTACACTAGTATTAGCATTTATGCTGCGAAGCCTAACCAGAGGCTTAATTCTGGTACCACGGGTATCGGGAGCACCAGGGATCTTGCTCTCTGCTCGACTACGGTGAGGCCTTCTTGTGGTAGCAAAGTGGTGGTTCGGTGTGGAGTTACAGTCTTAACTGGGTGCCGTGACCCATAGATCGGCAGGAGTTTAGATAGTCTCCGACGCTTTACCAAGGTGGAGGTCATGTCCAAACAACGTGGCTTCGGTTTGATACTCACTGGCGATTTTAATCATAGGTGAGGGTGTTGGTATACGCATTGTACCGTGCATTGGTACCGTGTGGTTAAGTCCTAGGGCAGGTACTCACATATAGTGACTGACTTTATATTTCTTTATTGCCGAATTAAATTCAACAGTTCATAATTTTCCCATACTTAACTACTTAACTTATCGTTCAGAAAAGTACTCTGTTGTAGCGAGTGATTTTTTACCGCTTGGGTTCTGAAAATTTAAAGAAAAAACAGAAAATTTGCAAAAGTGAATTTATTTCGGGCGATAAACTAATGCCTCTCATACTGTTTAAAAAGTATTTAATGAAAATACTGTAGGTGATCCATTCAATTTTGGCATACTTTTTCCAGCATTTCGTGTGGTATGTCTTTGATGGCAGCTGTAATGTTGTCTTCCAGTACTGGAATTGTTTCTGGCTTATCCCTGTACACGAGATACTTCACGTATCTCCCACAAAAATTGTCTAGTGGGATCAATACGCATGATCTTGAAGGCCATTAGACTCCACCAAAACATGAGATTAATTGCTCACCAAACTCGCCTTTTACTAGGTTCATGGAATCACGTGCCGTGTGGCATGAGGCCGCATCTTGTTGAAACCATATGTCAACCAAGTCCAATTCTATAATTTTGCGCAAAAAAAGTAACTAACCATTGTACGATTTCTTCCCGGCTGTGTATTTAAGCAACATTGTTACTATGATATTTTCATCGATAAATCATCGACATAATAAAGGGTCCGCCAAATAATTTTTTTTTTTTTTTTTTTTTTTTGAAAATGCTATAAAAAAACTACAGAATACTTTCTCAAATTCCTTTTTGAAAGTACAATCCTTCCGGTTAATAATGGAAAATAATTTCATTCAAATAGCTGCCTCGGCTGGCCATTCAGTAGCGTACACGATCGGTCTAATTTTAAAGCACAATATCAATTGTGTGCAGCTGTATTTCACCAATGGCTTAACGACTATTGTCCTTTAAAGCTTCAATTGTCTCTGGCTTGTTGGCGTAACACTTATCTTTGACGGCACCCCACAAAGAATATTCCAACGCTGTCAAATCGTAGCTCCGAGGTGGCCAAACGACATCAGCTTTGCGGCTGATAATACGATCTTCAAAAACAGGGCGCAAAACATCGAGTGTAGCTTCGGCTGTGTGGCAAGTACCGCCGTCCTGTTGAAACCAAATGTTGCTAATATCCTCCTCTTAAATTTTTGTGAACAAAAATTCGTTCAACATGGCCCGATAACGATTGCCATTGACTGTAACGGCCACTCCTTGCTCATTTTCGAAAAAAAGGGCCCAATTATGCCTCTGGACCAAAATCCGCACCAAACAGTGACACGTCTTAGGTGTATCGGCTTTTCAATGTATGCGTGCGGGTTTCCTGTGCCCAAATGCGACAATTTTGCTTGTCTACATACCCGCCAAGATCAAAATGAGCTTCATCTGAAAAGATGATTTTTGATTCTGCAACATTACCATGATTTTCAAAGTAATATCGCAATATTTCCCAGCGTTGTTCAAGCGTATACACAACCATATTCGTTCAGCGGAAGGATAAAACTAATTATCTGTCAAATCAGACATGAGCTAAGTGTTACCATTCACGAAATAAGCACTAGTTGAAAAAAAAACGTTAGATGGCGGACCCTTTATTATAAACAAGTCTAAACTTGAACGAAATTATCGTAAATGAAAAATTTCAGTGATAAATCCTCCTGACAGTCATCCCTATTCTGCGTTTCGATTACGTCTCCGCATTCAATTACATTTCGATCGAAAATTGGTATTCCAAAAAAACTGAATCAAACGAAAAAGAAGGCAAGAATTATTTTAAAAGCATGGGAACGTATGAAATAGAAACAGAAAAATAAGCAAATTGCAGTAAAATAATCAAAATGTAATGCATACTCAAAGGGATCCAATAAGAAAACACTTTTTGTTTTTCTTTTTCATACTTTTGGCATATTTTAATTTCGTATTTAATAAAAATAAATAATATTATAAAAAATGTTAGCCAAATAAATCATTTTGGACTTAAAAAAAAAAAATCAAAAGATTCTCCGTCACAACTTTAACAACTTAGAAAAACATAGCTACGATCGTAGTGCAGAACACATACATACAATCGAAAGAACTTAAAATGGAAACGAAACTTAGAATAAATATCAAATTTGCCAAACGGAGAAAATTTCGGTTCGAATAGAAACGCAGAAAAGGAGTGAAAGGGAGCTGAAATTTGAAATTGTTTGTTATGATTCCCCTACAGGTTGAACGTTGCCATGATTTAGTCAAAGACATCTCCCCGGTAACGAATAAAGCAGTAATGATTCTCGATGATTTTTGTCTGTAAGTACTCACTAATATACGGATGTCTGCAAGACAAAATCAATTTCTATTATCTATGAAAATGTCATAGATATGTAAAAAAAAAAATCGTCAGTCATCGTTGATTTACCATTATCAGAGTATGTCACGATGATGCACTATAACGCTCGTCAGTCATTAACTGTAACGTTGTGATTTTCATCGTTCTTGATGAAGTACGGTCCAATGATACCGACGGCACACAAACCGAACCATACAGTGCATCTCATAGGATGCTCTAACAGCTGGTATAATAATTTGCTTTAAAGATGACCCAAATTGTATAGATTAACAAAGAAGTGGCCGACTGCCGGCACTATCTATTCGCGAAAAGCGGCAAATAACTAATATGATTAAAAAAGCGATCAAAACTCCGCCATTAGGAATTGCTGCAATGGTGAAGGAAAACACTAATACGGTTGTTTATTCTCATGCTATACTCAGAGCGCTAAAAAGTTCTGATTATAATGCCAGAGTTTGTAGAAAAAACCGCAGATTACCAAGGTGAACCAAAGAAGCGATTTTCCATTGCAAAAATGTACATAAGCAAGGATACACAGTTTTGGGAGAAAGTTATTTTCTTCGGTAAAAGTAAACTTCGTATTTACAAATCGGTGGGACCTGTTTTGACATTTAGGCAGAACCGTTAAAAATAGAGGTGCTGGATTCATGGTGTGGGGGTGTATTTCAGCTGCTGGTGTCGGTGGGCTAATGCTTATCGAAGAAATAATGGAGAAAACACTTTATCTTAATATTTTTTAAAGGTAAATTAAAGCGGGGCTGCGCAAAAAGAGAGAATTACTTAAAATGATAAATACAGACATAAAATCGGTCAAGTCGTTTTTAAGTTATGATGAAATATATTGACATAATTACCATATTTTCGGTGAAAAATTTGCCACACCCATAAACAAAAATTTGAGCCACATATAGTTTTATTCAAAGTCTAGAACATTTTTTTTCTCTTTTTTTGTGGACCAGTGTACTTTAATAAAAAATATTTTCAACTGACGGTGACTTTTGTCCATAAAATATTTGAACTATTAACGTTTAATACCTACTTTTTTGAAATAAGCTAAGAAAAAACGACTGGTTTTAGCTGAAACAGAATTAAAATGAATTAGCTTGGCAGTCCTTCAAACATTCTAAAGGTGAAATGACGGTGACTTTTGTCCATCTATGTATCTTAAATGCCGTTGTAATGTAATACGAAACCCTCTGACAGATTCAAATGTATTTTTTCTTTTTCTTAATCCTGCTAAAAGAGTAAAGAATTTGTAAATTTGATAATCCTATTCTGCATACTATGTCCTAATGTTGTTTTGTTTCAATTTTTAATCAAGTGACAAGGAATGTTTATCTAATATCTTGGCAATGCACAATTGTACAAAAGACAACAAACTGTTTGACATTTTTAAAAGGGCATAGCAAAGACAGAGTAAGAGGATAATACGAGTAAAGCAATGACATCAATTTGAGTTCTTATTTTAACGTTTGTCTTACCCGATATCTTGTACCTGGTAACTGAATATTAAGCAAAATTCCTGTTTGAGAATTTCAATATGGTTTTATATACTCGTAGTCTTGTTTGTTTGTTAAACAAATAAATTATGCATTTTGATTCTGTTTTTTTATTTGTTTTAGTTTGTTACCAAATTAGTTTGATTCTTTGCTGAAACCGTTGAAAATACAGAACTGTAAAGCTATTAATTCTTAGGTGAACATGTAAGCGTTATGTTATTTAAAGATATGAGTAACCAATGATTTGTGGGCTTTTCTGAAACAAATTTGCCTTTTAAAAAGTTAACCAAAATTAATGTTAAATTTTTTTCTAATTTTTTGCAAAGTTTCAATTCTTTTAAATTTTGCTTATTAATTTTATTGTCAATGTCTACTTGTTTACGATGTTCTCCGTCTGTCGGTTATCCGTTTAGCTGTTTATTATTGCTGCACTTCCATACGAAGTACAATAACAAATTTTATTCATTTCTTGTATCGACCCCTCCTCTACTGTATAACAAATTTTTATTCAAAAATATCCCCAGTTTAGGTCAAGGTTGTTCGATTTTCTGTCGTTTATTTTAATTGTACAGGTCCATATGTGTTGTGCCTGGCGTATAAAAAATACTATTAATGTTTGGTTGGTTTTAAAAATAAGGATATGCGTTTATGTGCTTGTCTGTCATTGTGTATCTCAACAAGATGTTGAACGGAATGAATCTAAATGTTTATCTTATGTATCAATAAAATAAAAATAAAAGTAGAAAAGGGTGGATGTGTGTTGGGAGAGGCAGCGAGAAAAAATCGCCTACAATACCAGCGTTCTTTTGCAAATATTATCTGCAATCAGCCTTGTCTTTTGTCATATTGAAGGATGGATATTGTGTTCTCTGCTCTGACTTTTTTTATAGTACCTGTGGCTGGTAGAAGTATCCTTGTTTATGGCCAGGATTATTAAATGTTTATATAGTTTTCATTCTGCCTTATTCATGATGTTCCACAATATGTTGGTTATTTATTCAATTAAAGTTCTTTAAGAAATTATAGTCGCTTTTTATATCTCTTGAGTTTTATAGGAAAACCAGCACTCAAAATTTTTCTATTAAGGCATCTATTTATTTTTTAAATACTCATGTTAAAAAACTTAAATTTTACTTAAAAATTATTAAAAAAAAAACTTATTGTTATATGACTATTTATCCAGATGATGATCTTTATAGAACGAAACGACTCAAAAAGCTCTTATTGACCCTCGTTAATATAATACATATTGAAGGTTGAAGACGTATGTATTTCTTGTTTATGTTTTTCTGAACATATCAAGGACGTTGTTTTATAAAGTGCGTATTTTTCGTCTTAATAGCTCGTAGGGCCTCCGCTAAACATTGCCAACCAATATTTTACAGCCGCAAATGAAGAGCGAACTTCCCCGAGTAGAATCTAACTGCTGGGTTGAAATAATAAAAAAATACAAACCAACGTGGCGCCATTAAATTAAAACATAAACATATTGTTACGAACATAAAAATGCCTAAAGAAAAGATACACTAACAATAAATAGTACATTTGGAGCTATAAAACTTTGTTGTGGGATTTTAGTTCTGTTGGTTTGTATCAAGGCTGTCAATCTGTCATACTGTCAATGCCGTAATTAGTTTTGTTATGAACAGTGTTACCAATTGCTTATTGAACGGTGCTGCCAGTTTAATTTCTGTGTACTGTGATCTTGTATTTTAAATTGACGGAATTGATGAATAGAAAGTTATAGTACATACAAGAACATTCGAAATTCTATATAAAATGCGGCACCTTATGCTTAGTACAGTCAGTTATAGTTTAATAGTTACAGTGTAAAGTCGTACTAAAAGCTATGTATTGAATAAATTGGTTATTAAGCGGATATTCAATAAGTTGGAGACTGTATAGTTATAATTGTACAAGGGCTACAAATTATATTTCGGGAACTGGTAACGTTAATGTCAATAGCTAAAATCTGACAACACCATAATAACGTTTGACATTTTTTAGCATGAACGTACGCACAGCATTTTGATGTGCAAGTGCTATTTGTTTAGTTTACAGTGACTTAACAAAATTCAATTTGGCCAAAAAATTAAAATTTCAAGAGAAGATTTTCGTTGGATTATTTTTCAGAACTTTCGACGTGGATTGTCTAAGTAAGAATGTGTCGATGAACTCAGTTCTTCGTATGGCGATAAAGTACCATCAAAAACCACAGTATATCGTAGTCTTAGTTCGATCTACGACGAATTCCGTGTAGGTCATCCAAAATCGGTTGTTGTGTCACAAAACATCGCTGCAGTACGTGAACTCATAATGCAAGATCGTTATGTGACATATTGTGAGTTAGATGCACATTAGTTTCACTTCAATACATACGATTTTGCATGAGCACTTAGTTGAAAAAAAAATTTGTTGTCCTTGGATAGCCCATAATTTGTAAATCACTCAGAAAAGACTCACGTCGATAAGTGTAAGAAAGTGATTGAAAAGTTCGATCGTGGTGGAATATATGCGTATGAGCCGGAAAAAAAAAACAGCAATCGATCGTGTGGGTATTCCAAAAAGAGCTAAATCCAACAAAAGTTGTTCGTGGAGCACAGCGAAGCAAATTGTTGCCTATTTCTTCGGCAGAATGGGTCATGTGGTCATTTTCCACTTGAGCAACGTAGAACGGTCAATTCTAAATGGTACACGACCATTTATTTATCGGAAGTCTTCGAAGAAATTTGTAAAACCAATCGTCGAAGACGAATCATTCTCCATCATGACAATGCAAGATCTCACACATCTCGTCAAACAGGTGAATTTTTAGCAGTCAAAACAACGCATTGATGTCTCATCCCACGTACAGTCTTGATTTGGCACCCAATGACTTCTTGTCCCCGAATATTAAAGGTAAACAGCGCGGTTAACGATTTACGAGCGCCGAAGAAGCAAAAAACTATGTTTTGGAGGTGTCTCAAGAGGATTGAAAAAACTGCTTTAAGAAATGGTTTGAACGAATGCAAAAGTGTAATGATCATTAAGGGGAATATTTTGAAAAACAATAAAGCCATTTTCATTTAAAAATATTTGTTATTATTTGCTATTGCCGAAATATAAATAGTACCCCTTGTAAAGTGGAAGTTAAAAAAACGACTGTATAAAGTAAAACTCTAAATTCGCTGCATTTACTTTATTCTACGCAATTTAACAGAACTTAATAGGTTAAAACGTAACAATATGTGTATTATAAGGTTACCACTTTTTACCAAAGTATTTTTTTTAACTGCTGTCTCCATTTTTACATCAAGTTGGCTAATTTCTTTAAAAAAAATAAGGTTCACTTTTTACTGCCATCATAAAGTGTTCTTACCTTAGGTTTGACTACGTTTTACTAACTGCTCTGTAAACAGTTGCATGAAGGCTCAAGGTAATTATGAATTAAATTTTGTCACATATGAGACAGTGGAAAAACGACATGAGAAACCTATCTTTAATTTTATTATAACTAAACTTAATCCGATTGTATCGAAAGTAGAAATTACTGACATTTGTGGATTTTTGATGTGAAGGCCTGACTATTAATTAGCATATAATATTTTTAACTTGTCAAAAAATACAGGTTCTCTTATTCTAAGTTCAATTAGTAAATAGTTCCAGTTTTTTGATATGGCACTTCGTCTGTAAGTGTATGCATATAATAATACTATTTAATAATTATAAAAGAACTAATTGCTAGCTAATGAAATGAATTTGAACTGAAAACCGGATTTTGTAAACCTCTTTCATAAATTACAATAAACCATATGATAACCCTAGTTTTTCGCGTATTCCGGAAATGTGTAATAATGTTTTGATACAAATAGCATTAATTCGTGCTCACTATGTCGAAATATATAAGTAGATATACATCTTTTCAACAAAATATAATACAAAAATTTTTGGTAAATACCGGGTTAATTACATTTTCAAATGATGTATGTTGTTTCTATGTGTGTATAAGAAAAAAGCAAATATACATTCTTATATATTTTTTAAATAATAATAGAATATAAAAAATTAATGTCGTTTTTATTATCTCTTCTCTTGCAGGTAAATTTTCCCAAAGAATTTTTAATGATATTCGTAAGCTTGAACTAAAAAAATTGGCAAAAGCTAAAGGAGATATCACAAGGACATGGAAATGTCAGTTTGTTTAACATGCTAATATGAGTTCTATTTTAAACTGTTTTAATTTTTTATATTATTATTCATTTTAATATTTTATTTATTTTAATATTTTATTCATTTTAATATTTTTTATATATTTTTTAATTTGATTTTAATTTTGTCTTTATGTTTATTTTTATTTTTTTTATTTTGTTGTTATTTAGATCATCATATTCACTGGTAGATTCCATTTATAAAGAAACTACGTGAGTACTTTTTTTTTGTTTATTTATTATTTTTTAAATTTTTATATTTGTAAAATTTTTTAGCTTATTAAGTATGTTCTTTATTTATTTTTAATTATAAGCTAATATTATATGTCTCTAAAACATTGCAATTCCATACATTCTTTCTTACGTGAACTAAATAAACAGTAAATAAGAAAAGAGACAAAGTCTAAGCTATCTCAGTTACAGTTTTTCCACTGCTACTAGTCAGGCTACGAGGGCGGATTGACATTGAAGCTACCTAGCGCTAGATGGCAGCACAAACACAAAAACTTTTTCTTTCTTAGAAATTACGATCTGTCAAACGCCAGCTGTTAAAATTTTAGCCAAATTCATCGATTAGTTTATTTGTTGAAGTCGTTTGAAGTAAGCAACTTTTGTGTTTCTTGGAAAATGGAAAAAAGTGAATTTGGTGTATTGATTAAACACTATTATTTGAAAGGCAAAATGGCGAAAGAGACAAAAGAAAAGCTTAATAAACATTACGGCTAATCTGCTCCGTCAGATTATATGGTAAAATATTGAATTGCTGAATTTAAACGGGGCCGAACAAGCACTGCAACAGTACCATCAACAGGAAGGCCAAAAGAGGTAGTTACTGAAGAAAATATCAAGAAAATCCTTGATATCGTTATGAATGATCGCCGGGTCAAAATACGTGAGATTGCTGAAATGGTAAACATATTACATGAACATATGTTCAACATTTTGCATGAACATTTGCATATAAAAAAGCTATCGGCAAGATGATTCAGTGCTGAACAAAAACGAGTTCGACAGATCACTTCACAGCGGCGTTTGGTCATGATAAAGCATAATCGTGCTGATTTTTGGCATAGATTAATAACTGTTGATGAAACGTGGGTCCACCACTACACACCTGAAAACAAAAATCAATCGAAGCAATGGGAGGAAGCTGGTGGAAGTGCTCCGAAGAAGGCGAAGACAGCGAAATCGGCTGGCAAGGTTATGGCCACTGTATTTTGGGATGCGCACGGAATATTGCTCATCGAATATCTTGAAAAGGGATCCACAATCACAGGAGAGTATTATCGTGCATTATTGGATCAATTGGCTGATGCAATCAAGGAAAAACGACCACATTTAAACAAGAAAAAAGTGACACAGCATTAGATACGATGCTAAAACTACGAGAAAAACACTTCGAATTGGTTGATCATACACCTTATAGTCCAGATTTACCCCCCAGTGACTTTTTCCTGTTTCCAAACTTGAAAAAATGGCTCGCAGGAAAATGATTCATCTCAAACGAATAGTTCCCAAAATCGTATTATTCAGATGGTATAAAAAAGTTCGAAAATCGTCTTATTAAGTGTATTGAGCTAAAAGGAGACTAAGTTGAGAAATGAATGGTTTTTGAAAAAAAAAATGTTTTTTTCCTACTTAGGTAGCTTCAATATCAATCCTCCCTCGTACATATTGTCAGGCATTATTTTAACGAAAAGCGAAGAATACAGTAGTCATAACTGATGGCATATATGACTGTTTTTCTTTCAAGGCTCTTTCAAACAAAACAACTGAGTTCAATACGTTTGCCACTTCTTACCTATTTACATAATATCGTTGAATGATACTAATCAGCATTTTTGTTAGTTCTTTTCTTCTATTAGACTTTATTGAAATGAATCTGAAATTATAGCTTGAACTATATTCAAAACTTTTGAAAGAACTTGTGTTTTACACGCGCCTTGATCAAGCAAAGATTTTAATTTTTATAATTTATAGACACAAAGCTATTGCGGGCTATAGAGCTATACGACTGCAAATGCAATTGGTTGCAATTGCCCACGATGTAGTCCACTATATAGTTATATTGAAAACAACAACAATAATAGAAACAGGTGATACTGAATTCGGAACGGCTTATTGTAGAAATATATCTATTTCAGTGATGCCACTTTAGAGTTTTTCGCGTTCAAAAAATGAAGTCGCTTATTTAAAATATAATTTTATTACCTTAAAATGTAAACAAAATTTAGCTCATGTGCTTAAAACCTTTTTTTATTAATATAAATATTAGGACAATAAATTAAATTAGTATTCTGTTTTATTAAACAGTAAAAAGTATTTGTAAACTGTTATTTATTTAACATTTCATGTTACATTGGCATTAACTATGTAATCTCTTCGTTATCGCTTAAATAAATATAAATTATTCTAAGTTGGTGACAGCAATAAAGGTGGTTGTGTAATTGTGACGGCTTCAATATAATCGTCTTTATAAAGGGTGGTCCAACCAAAACACACGGTGTTAATTGTAACTAAAATAATTGTACCTCTCCATAGTTGAATTTGTCAAACACTGAAACAAAGGAATTTCAAATTAAGTCGGGTATAAAAGTTGACGTTTAGGTGTGACTCACAAATAACATTGTGCTTTATGTTTGGACCACCCTTTTAGTTTATATGCAAATAACTAATTTACATAAAGATATATGAATAGATATGAATGACTGAATGTTACCAAAAATATATTTGATGCCCAAATCTATGATCAATATCATTTTATAATCAGTTTGTTAAAAACTACATTTAAGCTTTACACACATGGACGACAGCGAGCTACCGACTTCAAGTTATCTGAATAAGAATACACACGTTTAGATCAAGATGACTTTTTTAAATTTTTAAGTGACAATAAATAGATCAGTGATGTTAATACAATATAAAATGTTTAATAAATAATGGCTTACAAATATTTTTTTTTTCTTAAAAAACATGTTTTAGTTTATTTTTCAGTTTTAAAGTGAATTAAGTATATTTGAAAGATGCGTAGCGCCATTAAATTTATATAAAAGATGACTATAAAATGCGTTGTAATTAATGTTCTCTGAAATGTGCCAACCGGTTTTATTTAGTAAGACCTTAAACGAAAGGTGAAGTCAATACCAAGGTTTTTATGTATATGCGATTTTTGTGGTTCGCGAGTTATAGACGTAATTTGTATTACAGAATATTTACGAAATTTGTTACAGCATTTAAACCTTGTGTGAGCTAGAAAATATTTTTAAAACTCTGTGTATAAAAAGCATACATTTTGGTATGTGGCTTCACCTTTGTACAACTTAGCGGTGCTTAGCTTTAAAACGGTAATATTAAGAGTCTCGAAATTTGGTCCAAATAACTTAGTATTTAATAAACATCATCAGTCGAAATATGGGCGAAATTGAATGATTGGTTGTGGCATCTCCAATACAAATAAAATATTGATTCTTTTATATCTAAAGAACGATTAGAATGGTACGTTCTCAATTTGGTCTAAACAACATGGATAGTACAAACCATCAGTTAAGAAGTTGGCAGAATAGAATAAGGGGGCATGGTACCTCCTACACGAATTAAGTAATTTTTGTATATCTGAGAATGGTTAGAGTTGGAGATTCTAAATTTGGTTTAAATAACTTGGCAGTCAACATTAAAAAAAAAATCATCATTCAAAATAATATGGAATTTTGTATGTGTAGAGAACGGTAACAGTTGAAGTTTTCTTTATCTGTCCACATCAGCCAAAGAGCAGGTACAATACAAAAGCTCCCAGCAACGTGGGAGAGTTTACTCCAGTACAATATATTTCGTCAACAAACAGCTGTTTGTAAATTTGGAGTTGTCTCTTTCAAAATAATTATGTAGCCGCCAACTACCTGACGGCAATTACAGCCGTAGCCTTTTCACCAAATTTGATAACTTGCATTGGTAAAAGCTTTTATTTGGCGCTCCTTCTGGTAGTTCGGCTTAATCAAGATCAAGCTAAAATTTGGCTTAACTAGGTTTATTTGTCTCATCTAATATTTTATCAAAATTGATTAAATTCTATCGATTATTTTAAATTTTATTAAAATTCTCCTAGTAAGTGGAAAATACTTGAAAGTATCGCTTAAACATTTGTATGTTTTTCATCTACCATTGCAAATCTGCAATAAAATTAAATTTGATTTCAATTGTTACATGTCTAAGCTAAGCTTGTATATTGTATTACCTTTTAGCAAATTGATACCATCTCCTGTGGTGCCATTTACTTACAGAGAATCAAAGATACTTGTATACGTATACTTTCAAAATTTAATTTGATTTTATATTAGAAAATATCACAAAATTTTAATTAAGAAACATTACATGTAGACTGACATTTTAATTCTTTTTATTCTTCTAATTTTTTGTGTTTTAATTAAAACTTTTAAATTTCATATAAATTCCTTCATTTGTCACGTACTGTGAATGTGTATTTAGTCGTTTATATGTGTGTAGAAAACCAAACTGGTCACCAGCTTTATGTGACTTTAAATTATACCAAACGAAAATCGTAACAAAAGCACCTGAAAAAAACGTAAAGAATTAAATAAAGTCTCTTCTATTCATGCAAATACCAACTCGGCTTTAGTCCTCCAGCTTATTCAATGACGCCCACCACGACCAGCTGCTGGTATTAAGTGGAATATAAAAAGAAGTCAAGCAACACCGTTATCACTTCCACTTAATCACATTTAATCCTTTTTTCCACTTTTTTTATTCAGTCATTTGTACCATTTTATGTTTAGCTTTCTTTGCATTTCCCTGCTCATATAATGAGAAATAAATTTGTTTACGGTTGAAACGACGAATACTCGTATTAAAGGAGGGAAAGAGATTTTATAATTATTATTTCAAAAGTTGGTTTAAAGTTTAAAATACTATTTCATAGGAAGCTTTTAATTTTTTCAAGTAAATTTTAAATAACGTATAATAGTGTATGTAAGATATATTATATAAGAAGGTATAATGGCAGTACCATAGATCCTTCTAACTTATAGTATTAAGATTTAATTTTCGATAAGTTCGATAATTGTTTCCAAAAAAAGCTTATATACATATGTATTTACTATATAAATAGGGTAATTAAATAAAAATTAACATGTGTTTGTATGTAAGCATGTTTGTTTGATGTCTGTAGACAGCTAAGTGGCTGAACCGACTTTCTTCAAATCTATACAGTATCTCTCTATATATCTGGTAGAAACTATAGGCTATATAATCTTAAAAAATTCCAACTGGGCGGTGCCACGCCCATACAAAGGAAATATTTTTATGTCTATATTTTCAAAATGGTAACAGTTAGTGTTCTTAAATTTGGTCCAAATAGCTTGATAGTCAATACAAATCACCAGACAAAATGTTGGCGGAATCAGTTAAGTGGACATGGTACCTTCCATACAAGGTAAATATTGATTTTTATTTATCTTGATAGCGGTTAAAGCGAAAATTTCAGAATTTGGTCTAAATGACTTCACAATCACCACAAATCATTAATAAAAAAGTGGTCGGAATTGAACAAGTAGGCATGGCATCACCAATTCATTGCATATATTGTATATCTTGACAACGGTAATAGTAAAAGTTTCTAAATTTGGTTCAAACAACGTCGTAGACAATACACATCATTATTCAATAACTGAGCGGAATTAGATAAGTGGTCGTGATAGCTTTCATTCATACTAAATTTTATATGTGAAGAACAACAATCAACGCTACATTATCTATCAACATCAGGTAAAAAGCGGGAAAGATTGTATAAGCGGGTATTGCACAAAGCACACCATCTATGTATAACCCGGGTGTTTTTTTATTTTTTATTGAGATATAAAACTTTGTCAGCTGTCACGTGCTTTATGTTTAGTTTGGTTTTTATTCAACATGAATAGACTGACGCCTGAACAACGCTTCCAAATAGTGCAAATTTATTTTGCAAATCATAGTTCTGTTCGAAATATGCACCGCGCACTTTTTGTTTAGCGATGAAGCTCACATTTGTTTGAATGAATACGCCAAAACAAAACAAAGTTGCCGTATTTGGACTGATGCTAATTCTCAAGCGTATGTTAAAACTGACTGTTTGGTGTGCTTTATGGGTTGGTGAAATCATTGGTCCGTACTTTATTAAAAATGACGCTGGTCAGAACTTCGAAGTCAATGGTGACCGCTATAGAGCCATGATTACTGACTTTTTCGTTCCTCAATGGAACAACCATGATGTACAGGAGCTGTGGTTTCAACAAGACGGCGCAACATGTTACACAGCTCGTGCCACAATTGATTTATTGAAGGGAACCGCATAGTTTCATGTTTCGGACTCGTGAATTGGCTTCCTAGACCCCTTTTTTTGTGGAAATATGTGAAATCGCTAGCCTAGGCTGATAAGCCCGAAACTATTGACCATTTGGACAACATTCACCGCATTATTGCCGATGTACGGCCATAAACGTAGGAAAAATTAATCGAAAATTGGACCTCCAGATTAGACTACTTCCGAGCCAGCCGCGGCGGTCATATGCCAGATGATTATCTTTCGAATAAACCAAATGTCATTCAGTTTAAAAAATTCATCTTTGTTTTATTTAGTTTCAAAGTTCTGTACCTCTATAAAAAACACCCTTTACATTCATATCTTATATATAGAAATGAATGTGTGTTTGAAGCGGATACTACAAAGTCTTTCTGGAAGGATCTACAGGCTATCTTAAATATTTGGATTTGAACCGGAAAGAGATAAAATGGAGAAAAATCATAAGAAATGGTAAATAAGATAATAGTTAATAAGCAATAACTAATAGGTTAATAGGGTTTTGTAGGTAATAAAGGAGCTCAAACAAAATTTGGATTAAAACGGAACAAGGCCTTATTTGGGCGACAATTACTAAATAAAATGGAGATGAGGGGACTATGCCTAAACCGCTTGAACGTTGCGAATGAGAGGATATAATCAAATTTGTAAGGGCTAACAAAAAGGCGGTCAGATATCCCCGACAAAGAGCATGCTCTAGAATTAAATGGAGTGACTATATGTAAAAGCTGATTTGAGAATAATGAGTGTATTTAAATGGTAACAGAAAGCCAATTATCAACCAGAAAGGAGGAAAATATCGTATCAAGTTGAAGCTAACCCTGAATTGTAACTCTGTAAGATGACTATAATTTATTTAATGCTATTGCTTTATTTTAAAGAAATCAATTGCAAATGAAAGTTGTCGTTTAAACCTCACTTTAAGACAAACTGGTGTAAAACTGGGTAGAAATCGGTAGTCGGCTGTTTAAATGACCGACTGCCAACGGTATCAGCATTAACAAAGGAGAATAAAAGAAAAAATTACTTTAAAAATTTATTACAAAATTCTCAATTGAATACCCTCCCTTCGTTACACTATATCATAACTTTTTTAGTTCCTTGAAAAACTTTTAAGAATAAATTACTTAATATATCTGTTTGCTAGTTTTATTGATTTTGTGTTATGATAAGTAATAATAATAATAGTTTTCAGTTTTTCGTTTTTAAGTATGATTGTCCTTTACGGAAAACTGAAATGACGACAAACGTCCTATATTGTAATATATTTTGTTTAAAATATATATTTTTTGATTTTTTTATATTTCATTTTATTTTGATGTCCATTACAATTTCTCTAAGAATATCATGTTGCCTACGTTAAAATGAAATTCTATTTTAAGGACATAGAAGCGAAATATCAGTAACACTAGATATCATTGTACATCGTATTCAAATTTTATAATGAAACAAACTAAAATTTTATGAACAAAGTTGTGTAAAAGCACCTCCTTTATATACTGATACAAATAATATATCGTACAAGTGGCTGAGGGTATTGCCAAATATGCCCACTTACTCATGTTATGCTTACCTTTTCTATAAGTATGTACACATAAACCTATTTATGTGTTATCACAATATCCACCCACAAATAAATATTCAACTGCCTCTTTTTATACTAAATTTACAGGACTTTTTTTTTTCACTTCATATTTTGATTTATTTTATTTATATACAACATACATACTGCCACACAAATTAGCTTTTGACGTGTTTTCATTTTTTTATTTATTTCCTTTCTTTTTTAGCCTTCTTCTTCCTTTTATTAATTTTTTTTTTTATTTTTATTTTTCAAGTGTTCTTTTTTTCTTTCAAATATTTTCTTTATTTTATATAGAAACAGGAGAAAAAATAAAGGACTTGTTATAAGTATTTCCGTTTCCGTTTTATTTCATATCCGACTTAAAGCAAAAATCCCCAATCAAATAATATTTCTTATTTTACTTTTCACAATAATTTATTTAATAAACAGGCTTGAAGGAAGAATATTGCTTCCTTTTGTCCTTAAATATTTTTCGAAAAACCTTTGTTTAGCATTAAATGAGAAGAAATTTATTATCCAATTATTACTTTAAAAATTACTGACTTTTTTGTGGCATACCTACATTACCTCTAGAGACCATCGTATTTAATGTACACAACTTATAAGAATCCATTAAAGATATAAAATGGCTTATAAAGCAAAAAGCTTACAAATAAAAACTGTATGAAATGATGGACATTTGTTGAGGACGCATTCACCGTTTATTGGAATTATGATAAAAATTTAACAGTTAAACATTGATACTGGATAATTGAATTAAAGAATTATTTGTACAAACGAGTTTGGCACTCTTTGCTACCTAGATGAGTAAAAACTAAAGAACATTTTGAACCATGGAAAAGTCGTATATAGGGAGATCGGACGGTTATTATTCGACCGGTTTTAACCGGTTTTTTAGATTTGTCGGATATGTTTTTTTTCAAAATCTTCATTTTTCGAATACCCAAAAAACCGGTTCATTTAACACGAATAACCGGTTAATTTATATAAGTATAATTTCTATACGTTTGTATATTTTTTTATTGAAAATATGCTCATCGTTTAACTATTTGTATCAAGCGAGATTGAAAAAGATATGCAGTCTTGAGCAAAAATAACCTTTTCTGATCTTCTGTACATAAATATTGATTGTTATATATTGTTAATCATTAACTAGATTCATGGAAAGCCCACAAATCCACAAACGCCGGTTGCGTACGGCAGATATATTAGTTAGTGAAGTTTTTCACAGCATAAATATACATAACCAGTCGCTAGGTGATGTCGTGTGAGGTGATATCGCTGTTGAAAATTGTCAGATGATGTGGCCTGGGATTGAACCGACGACTTTTTGGTAGGAAGGTGGGTTCTTACTCAACATACCACAGTGACACACACACTATTAAATACGTGATGCATAAATTTACATGCAGCGCCGCTCGAAATCTAAGCAAGTTTTCTTGTCGAGGCATTAAGTATATTATTAATAGATTTATTCAAAGTAAAACATTTAATTTTTATTAACTTAGGCACCTAAATTATAACTATAATAACAAACCTTTAATTCCATTCTCTACCAAGTAATACAACAAAAACGAAATTAGCTCCTTGAGTAGCTGTTCAAAACATAAAAATTTTTCAGTACTTTGTGTAATAAACTTTGTTTTTTGTGGCCTCCGCACACTGTTTTAACATAGTTTTTATGAGATTTGTTAGAATTATTGTTAGTATTGATTGTCACTTTAATTTTAAGCTCTCCATCAGCTTCTGCTTATTTTTAAAACGACGTGGTTCAGCTCTGCGCTTCAAAATTTAAAAACAATTTTATTTAAATAAAAAACCGGTTAACCGGTTATTTCAAGTATTTGTGCTACTTTTCGAATTATTCGAAAACCGGTTTTTGAAAAAAGTCGAATAATCGATGCCCCTAGTCATATAAAAATTCAAGTAACTACGGAATGTGTAAATTGGCACAGTGAAAGCAATGATCCTTGAAGTTTAATATTGATCTTTCAAGCTAAGTAGATGATTAATTCACTGTAGCCCTCTCCATATGATTGTGTAGTGGCGAATATTCGTGCTAATTGGTAATGCTCTTTACTTTAGCATTGTAATTTTTCCCCAGTAAGTGGAGTTGTTTCCTGATGTTTGTCATCATCGCCAGATGTCAGCTGGAAGGTCATGGGGCTTCTTCTTTTTTTTGAGATGGAGTTGGCTGGAGGGAAGTTGAAGCCTCTTTGTTAAACATTCAAAACTACAGTCAATTTTTTTTTTCGTCATGTCTTCTGCTGCGGCTTGAACTTGGGTCGCTTGTGTTGTTATGCGTGCACTCTAACCACTACACCACGTCACACGCACAAAATGAGACATAGGTTTTAAAAATCCGTTAGAAATTAACGGAATTATTAAATATTTTAGTAAAGCATATAATAAGCTTTTTTTTCTTAAATTAATCCAATAGCTCTTACATTGGGTTGAGAGCCAAATGACATGATATTCCAGCATAGCTTTTAATCGCTTATATATTAGGGGCTGGTAAAAATTTCTATAGAAAGTTAAAAAAAAAAAATTAATTTAAATTTTCGAAAATGAGCAAGGAAACGCCGTCATTGTGAAATCTCTCTCTGATTTGGGAGCATTTGGTAGATAATTCACAGTGACAGCAGGGTTAAACCCACCCCGGTTTTATTGGGTGTTATATTTAAAAAAACGGGTGACTATTTAAATATTTGCGTATTATTTACAACAAAATAGGTGCAATTTACGTATTGGGACTACAGATTTATTTGTCCGTTTTTGACCTCAAAAACATAATGAAATAACAATTTTATCAAATCACTGCTTACATCTTTTCTCCACCTATGAGCCAATTTCCAAATCCCATCTCAGAAAAACTTCTTGTCTTTTAAGACGCTCCAACCTTGAAGCTGATTTTGGATTTCCTCAAAGGAAATGGAAATCTTTATACGGCCTAAATAGTTTCTAAAAATGTAGATCGTAAATCGATATGCCTTTAAACGAGATGAATATGTGTAACGTTTGCTTCTCTTACACTTTTTCAAAAAAATGGAGAATCACGTTTTTTTGACCGTAGAACGAGGTAATTTGCGCTTAAAACGAAAGTGTTTCATAATACAAACAGGCCGTTATGGCGAAATGCCATGTAAAGAAAGCCCGTATAAAGAGGTGTGAGTATATTGTATACGTGCAGCAGCCAACGGAAAAATGTTCGGAGAATACGGCGGATGAGGCATTTGATCGTTTTTAATGATTGTTTTAAATCTTTTGCGGTTTGAGGTCGGGTGTTATCATGCAAAAGAATCATTATATTCCGGCCTTTTTCACATAACGCATGATTCAAACTAAGTAATTGCAGTTTGCTTCGATCAACCGGTTTTAGCAGCTCATAGTACATAATGGCACCTTGATCCCACCAAGAATGCAAGTTACATTACAAATACCACAACAACGTGATTGTATGAACAAACAAAAAGTATTGTCGACTTGAACGAAATTTGGAAGCACTTATAAAACCCAATAAAACTGAGTGGTTGGGGTTTTTTTTTTTCTTAAATCCCCGATTTTTCCCAACCCTAGTTTTTAAGCCAATTTACTTCTTAACTTTAAATTTGCTCACCCTTTATATTGAAATATATACTACAAATTTCTCCTTTACCCATCCTTCATCTACGCTCCTTTGTATATGTGTACTTTCACATTATTATCCTTCCGCATATATATTTATGGTTTCTGTTCATGCTACAAAATGTGGCATACATTAGCCTGACAACTATATAACTTTAATATTTTTTTTATGTTTCGGGTATATGATATTCTATACTGACAGCCTGTGTTAAGTTGTTTTCATACAGATTTTTTTTATTCCCCCCCCCCCCCCCCCCCCCCCCCTTATAAATTTATTGTATATTTTATTTCCTTTCTTTTCAACGAACATTTATGCAAATCATATTATGAAAATAAGTGTGAATGGAGAAAGAAAGTAATAAATTTTCGGTAAATTTTACTCAATACAACCAGGAATTGAGTGATTTCTCTGGCTAAAAAACCAATTGATGCATATTGAAGTGCCAGATAGAGACTGATATTTTTCAACAAATTTCTTGGGGCGCCTACACGTGCATGATTTTCATTTTTATTTTTCTTGTGAAATTCTAAGAACAAAAAAAAAAATCATTTTCATTGAAATATTGAATTTTTTTCTCTTTAAATGGCTTTAAAACATTTGATTTTTTCTAGTGAAAAATAATTCAATTGAAGAATGCTTCGCATTTTATAGTTTTTTTTTTTCGAATGAAAACAAAAAGAGTTTTTTGTATTCATTATCGGGAATTTTGCAATACATTTGAATAAATTATTAAGAGGAAATCGAAAGATGATTGCATCTGTATGCTACTGGTTTTCAAAGTATCGGCGTGTTTCGATTATCAAGTGAAATTGTATTTTTAACTGCAATGATGCCATGATTTTCGACTGAAATTTATGTGAATTGATTTTAAAAAATATTTTGTCTGTTTTTGAAAAAGCCTAAAAGGGCTTTAAAAACAAATAATAGCTATTGAAGATTTTTTTTTTTTTCTAAATATTGGACTAATAATATAATTTGAATTGCACTTCTGAGAAGTACTAGAAAATTCCTGATTCTTCAACGCTCCAGTACTTCAAAATCTAGAATAAACATTGAAATAATAAAAATATGATATATTTCAATAGACATCGAATCTGCATTTTTATTGTCTATTGCCATTCAGTGTAATCAGATGCTTTGTGCATAACAATGTCATCAGTGAAGTTTACTTAAAGCTGTTTAATTTTAACTATACAAAGTATGATAGCATGGTAATAGCTCAAGAATGGCTGAATGACATTAATTGTGATCCTAATTTTGAAATTAGTGGCTTTTCTACCATCTGCAAGTTAGGATATTTGCAGCGATCCCAAAAGCTTATAATAGTAATAGCATTCGTGCAGGGATTAAAAAAGAGTAGTTAGCGTAGTTTTATCTTAATATTTGATAAAAAAAAAATATTTCCACACTTCGTTCACAAATTTTAATTGAACAGAAGTAAACTTAACTCATTCTGAGTCGATCGGTATATACATATGAAGACGGATCTGGAATTGCTTCTATAAATATTACATAAACAATGCAGGGTAATAGAGGATATAAGAGATAAAATTTTTGTATTTTTGTTTTAAAACTTATTTGTTATCATTTTATTATTTCGTTGTTGTTTTTTTTTTTTCACCCAAAACCATTTGCCATTATAAATTATATTATAAGAGAAATTTTGATAAAAATAAACGACATTAAACATAAGCAGTAAATTATTTTTTTTTTTTAGGGGAACTATAAAATATATAACAAATATCCTTTTTGGATAAGCGAAGGGATGATATTTATTCCCAGTAAAGATGCACACGAGCGTGCAAGACAATGAAACTTTATTTCAAATTAGTGTTGCAGGAATTGAAAATAAGGAAGATTTCGCAAAAGTTTATTGTAATAAGAATCGATGGAATATACCCCAAATTAAATATAATGCATTTTAAGTGTAAATGTAATGTAATTTTTTCAAACTTTGTAATACGAATTTTTGTCTCGTAAGTGAAATTAATTTGAAAAATAATTAAAAAATTTTACGAATTTCATTTAATTTACATAACAAACATAATAAATCGAAAAACGAAATTTCTTGACATTTTATGAAAATTAAAATGTTTTATATGAAGTGATTTTTTAAGAGCTTTTCAGATTTGATTTAAGAAAAACATACAATTTAGAGAAATGTATGAAATATTTATTTGAGTGGATAGAGCAAATGGTAAATACGCTGGGTCCAACTTTGGCATACTCTATGCAATATATCGTCCGGTATCTCTCCGATTAATTTCTTCTTTCAGTGCGGGCTTGACATAAGCCTTAACATAGCCCCACGAAAAAATAGTCTAAAGGCCTTAAGTCGCACGATCTAGGCAGCCAATTGACCGGCTCCAAATATGAAATAAACTGTTCACTAAACTCGACTCCCAATTGTGCCATTGTTTCGCGTGCTGTGTGGCATGTAGCACTGTCTTGTTGAAATCATATGTCGGCCAAGGCCAGCTTTTACATTTTGGACAAAAAAATATTGTAATCATCGCACGGTAGTACTCGTCATTCACAGTAACGTTCCTACCTTCGTCGCCATAATACACACCAAACAGTGCATTTTTCGAGATGCATTGGCTTTCGTTGCAATGCTTCTAGCTCTTCACACCAAATACAGCAATTTTGCTTGTTCACGTATCCATTCAACCAGAATTATCTTAAACGGTTATGAATTCTGATCATAAAATTCAATAATCAACAAGCGATGTTCGTTTGTAAGTCGATTCATGATTAAATTATAGACCAAACAGAACATGTTTGACAGTAACATGTTACACGAAAACAGCTGAGCTGAGTTGCTAAAAAATCAACCGATTTTTCAAGGTAAATGTAGGAGTTAATTAAATAAAATTCGTAGAATTTTTTAAATGTTTATTGAATTTCTGTAATTTTAAAATGTTTTAATGTTGCTTGATGATTGGTGATTGATTTTTTCTAGAAGGTCTAGAGCTATATCCAACACTGCAAAATTCTTGACATTTATAGAAAAAAATCGATTCAAAAAAATCTTGGCAGTCAAAAATATTGGGTGTTAGAAAAATTTTACAAATTGTCGGTAGATGGCTCTAAAAAGTAATATTTCTGGTGATATTAATTGCATCAGGCAATTCTATAGCTTATTTGATAGATCCAAATGATTACGGGCAATAAAAAGTGGTAGGACATTAATGTGCGAAAAAAATCATGGACGAAATAGGCTGCGTAGACGGTGGCAAAGCCAGGATAGAAACCAAAAAATTTATTGCTGTGTATCTGGTGTGATTGGAACGAAATTCAAACGGCCAGAATTGGGCAATAGAAAATGTGTTCTGTTCCGGCATCAAATGAGTTTTGATGCATCCACTATATAGCTCAGACCTTGCACATTCAGATTATCTTTTGCATCAATTTCTGCAGAACTCTCTTAATAGTATACATTTGAATTCAGTAAGGATGTGCAAAACGCGATTGGATCAGTTTTTCGCTCAGAAGTTCCATTCCGTTTTGCTCTTCATGTTCCGTTAAATTTTTTTTACATTCAAAACATATCTTATCTTACAACTTTTACAGGCAACCTGTCCATATGACACTCGGGTCTGCGGTGGACCAAGTGAGCCGCTCAATTAAGGCAGTGCATAATTTAAATTTATGACATAATACCATAGTTAAATAAAATAACTTCATTGTTAGCTCGTGCCGACTATTGGGTAAATGGTGAAGAAATGCACAAAATGGTATTGGATGATCGTTGGCTGAAGGTGCGTGAGATAGCTGAAATGATATGTATATAAAAGAGTGCATATTCCTCGCATATTGACTAAAAATATATAGTCGGGAAGATAGTTTCAATAAAGTAGTTAGCTATGTTTTACAGCAATAATTACGAGTTTTTGCGTCGATTCGTAACCATGGAGGAGACATCCACCATTTCACACTTAAGACTATGAAAAAGTCAAACTAACTGACTGGCTTGAAAGAGAAAGAAAGTCTAGACAGTTCTATCTGCAGACAAGGACATATGGTGTGCTTTTTGGGGTGCTGTAACGATTTTACCACGCGGTCTTACCTCAACAGAAGCGACCCTTTGTACCGCCCGGTATGTAACAGTGCGCGTGGTATAATTTTTATTGATCAAAGACGAGAGTGGTCTTTATTTACTGCAGCGTTTAAGTAATCAAAAAAAAAAAACTGCATACAGCGAAATGGTTCATCAAAATAATGCACCGGTTCATGAGGGAATATAATTCCAAATTACTCCCTTGGTTTATTTTATTTTCTATTTTTAAAGTTGAAAAATTCACTCGGCGGTAAAATATTTTCCAACAATGAAGAGGTGGAGCCTGCAGTTGATGGCTATTTTGAGGAACTTCATAGTGCCTCCTCTAAATAGAGTTTCGCAGATATTGATTATTGCTAAGAAAAGCGTATCGTGCTAAACGGAGATTATGTTGAGAAATAAAGACATTGCTTGTCAAATTTGTTGTGCTGTGCCAATTATGGGGCTAGTATAGTACATGCTCTAGTATTACAAATAAAAAAATTCTATATTTTCATCAATTGTATGGTACTACCCAAGTAAATACACATAAGAAATGTACCCATTTTGCATTACCAGTTTCTGTTTTTGGTTTAATATTCTGTCGACTTAAAGGAAAACCAATAAACTCACCATTAATGTTATGTTTACTCTCCAGGGGCGGTCCTACTTGCGTACGTGTGCCTATGTCTTATATTAAATTTGTAGTTGTGTATGAGAGACGTAAAAGGATCTCTCAGTCATGTCCCTTTGTTGGTTTTAATGTTTTTTTAAGATGTGTCTCCTCTTGTCTATTTTCTCTTATATCTTTTAATGCTGGTTGATACCTACTACGGGTAAATACATATATGGTATAGACAAAAAAGCGGAAGAAGAGATGTCTCTAATACGAGTAACAATATTGATACTAAGAAATGTACCTTAAAAGTGCAAAAAGTTGTATACGGTATTTTTATTTATTTATTTATTTTTTTTTTTTTTTCATGAAAAAAAAAAACAGTTTCTTTATAATATTTTTAATAAAATCCGGGTTTTTTTTGGGAATGATATAAATGTCACTGTTAATCAAACATAGTCGAGAATTTAGTGGAATTATTTTTTAAACATTTTTGCATCTTACTCGTAGATGACTATGAATGATGAGTAAATTTGAAACATTTTTTTTTTAGTTTTGTAATTCTTTTTGTATTTATGTTAACATTTAAACAGAAAACTTTAGAAAACTTTGTATTGTAAAATATATAAATTTACAGCGTCAATGTTTTATTGTTTTTTTTTTATAAAGGGTTCCCAGATAACCTTGTTTAGTTTGTCTAAAATATTAATAATTAAGTTTTTAAAATTTGTAATCGCAAAGGTTCGTTCACATATTTGACCAAAAATTAAACGCGTTTTTATATTTAAAACAAGATTTATTAAACAAGATATGTACCGATTTAATAGACAACTTCTTGCCACTTTTAGGGAAAAGCCATTATTCCATCACTGTAGAACTTCTGGGTGAAAAACAAATCCAAATGCGTTATGCTGGCCTCTACAGAATTTAAATTTACTCCATTAGGAGAGTTTTAGGTCGTAGCAAATGATAAACTGAAGGTGCAATGTCCGGGCTATATAGTTGATGTGTTAAAACTTCCCAGCCAAGCTCTTTCAGTTTCTGATGATGTGTGTGGTCTGGTGTTGTTATGATGGAACACAACACCTTTTCTGTTGGTTTTTTTCTGGTCGTTTAAGTTAAATTACCTGCTTTAATCCCCTTTATATGCTTAAAGCTGAGATCAGATTCAATCGTTTGACCAAGTTGTAAGAGCTTCCAATCCCAACAGACTCACAGCATTGCTTTATTGGTCTCATTTTTGATTTTGCTACAGTCTGTGAATCTTCACCTTGTTTCGGCCATGATTTTTTCAGCACAAAATCCACTTTTTACCGCACGAAATCATTCGGCGTATCGAACAAACTACAGTGCAGCTTGATGCATTAAATATTAGCAGAGATATTACATTTTACAGTCATCTACCGACAATTTGTAACCGAAGATTCTAGAATCTCAATATTTTTTACTGTCAAGATACTTTTCCATGTTAAATCTGGTAACCCTAGGTACTCATTAATAATATACCTTTGGATATGGGATATTCCTCTGTACTGCTGGAATTACATATCTTCTACGTCACTATCGTTTAATTTAGACTAAAGAAAACGGTTATATAGCGCCTATTAATCCCAGGTGAGTCATGATGGTTGAGTTTTGGACTTAAAACTTAAAGCAAAATTATTTTAAACTTGGCGAAGAGTTACATTCCAACCAGTGCTGCCAATGGTGCAGCGGAAATAGTTATTAACTTCTGAGCGAGTTGAAGGTAGCATATCCATACAATGAAGCCTTAAACTATAACTTATGTCGTTAAAGTTAGCTAAGACATCTGCTCTGTTTGGTGTAAGAGTCGTGCTAAATAGACGATGCTTACGTTAAATTAATACCAATTTAGTGCGAGTCGTTGACGGCTGGCATTACCAACATCATTTTCAAAAGCATAACGTCCAATGACGCTTTTGGTATTAGACCAGGTCGTCTATTGACGTCGTCAAATATAAAGTTTCCACAAATTCCTTTAATTTACTATACCCACTTATAAGTGTGTGCGTTGTTTTTGTTTTCTCTCTAAATTACAAATTTGTGGTTTTAATTAACTTTTTGCAAATGTAACTATTAATGTGGTACAAATGGTGTGTGATTATGTGCGTGCCTTTGAAAATGGAAGCGAATATTAAAGTGCTCTCTAATAAAAATGATACGTGACTACTATAATAACACTTTTAAACACATACACACTTAAAAAAGGATACAATTTCTGTGCATGAGAGTGCATGAAAATTAAAGATAAGAAGCACGATAAAAAGTCGTAGAAAAGTGTAATTTTAGCTATTTTTTGGAAGAAGATTTCATTTGCAATATTTGAAGTATACGAGTCAAAGGGTAAATTTACAGCTGCTGTCAACAGTATAGCAACCATCATGTTTTTTTTCGTTCGTATAAATCATGCGAATTTGAAATACAATAATCTCTTAAGACCTGAACATTTAGCGATTATACATATATCGTTTCCCTTTGGTCATTCTTAAAACACTCGTGGGCTTATTGAAAAAAATTGAAATTTTCCAATTGTAAAAAAAAATGCCGATAACTGTGGTATAAATCATTTTGGTATATACCATCTGTTGATAGTTATAGAAACTCTAAAGTCTATACTTAAAAACACAAGTCAAGCAGCTTCCCAACAATGTATCTACTTGTCATAAATAACGATAATTTAAAGTGCACGTATGTGTAGCTGGGGTTTCAAAAGGATAATATCCTTATCTCCAAAGCATGTGGAATATAAATCAATTTATAAGCTTTTAAAAGCAGTCTATTTAATTTTTGATTAAATCCTATTATTATGTAAAGGGTCCGCCAAATAAATTTTCTGTTTTTTGAAAATGCTACAAAGAAAAAACTACTGAATATTTTCTCAAATTTCATTTTTTATTTGAAAGTACAATCCTTCCAGTTAATTATGGAAAATAATTTCATTCAAATGGCTGCCTCGGCTGGCCATGCAGTAGCCTACACGATCGGTCCAATTTTTAAGCACACTATCGATTGTGTGCAGCTGAATTTCACCAATGGCTTCACGGCTTCAATGGCTTGTTGGCGTAACACTTATCTTTGACAGCACCCCACAAGTAATAGTCCAACAGTGTCAAATAGCAGCTCCGAGGTGGCCAAACGACATCAGCTCTGCTGCTGATAATGCGATCTTCAAAAACAGGGCGCAAAACATCGAGTGTAGCTTCGGCTGTGTGGCACGTAGCGCCGTTCTGTTGAACCCAAATGTTGCTAATATCCTCCTTTTCAATTTTTGTGAACAAAAATTCGTTCAACATGGCCCGATAACGATCGCCATTGACTGTAACGGCCACTACTTGCTCATTTTCGAATTATGCCTCTGGACCAAAATCCGCACCAAACAGTGACTCGTCTTGGGTGTATCGGCTTTTCAATGTATGCGTGCGGGTTTTCTGTGCCCCAAATGCGACAATTTTGCTTGTTTACATACCCGCCGAGATCAAAATGAGCTCCATCTGAAAAGATGATTTTTTAACAAAATCGGCATCTTCTGTAAGTCGATCGCAGGCCCACTTAGCGAAGCGAAAACACATTGGATGGTCAGTTGGTTTCAACTCCTGAACCAATTGGACTTTGTATGGCGTCATACAAAGATCTTTATGCAAAATTCGTCTCAATTATGTCTCCGAAATGTTCAATTGTTGAGAACGACGGTTAATTGATGTTGATGGCGCTTCACGCACACTTTCTGCCACACCTGCAATATTCTCGGGTGTACGCACTGTTTTTGGCTTTTCACGCTTTGGTTTGTAGATGAGGATGCCAGTTTCTTTCACTTTTTTCACAAGATAACGAACATACGACGCTGACGGTGCTTCCCTTCTTCCAAAACTCGTACGCAATTTTCGCACACATTCTGCAACAATACCATAATTTTCAAAGTAATGTCGCAATATTTCCCAGCGTTGTTCAAGCGTATACACAACCATATTCGTTCAGCAGAAGGATATAACTAATTATCTGTCAAATCAGATATAAGCTAAGTGTTACCATTCACGAAATAAGCACTAGTTGAAAAAAAAAAACGTTAGATGGCGGACTCGTTTTCCGCTAGCTAATATATTTGAAAAATAGCATATCTGAACTCTCTTAAGACTGAACAGATGCCAAGAAAATGTTGGATTGTTTTAAGTTTCCGCAAATTGCACAATGTACAAGCCATGTCTGCACTTGCTGAACCAGTGCAATTAATCCACTACGCGCTTTAAATATCCATTAGATTTCTTCTGTTACAAAGCCATCGGTAAAGTAATAACTTCCTCGCTAATGGTTCAAATGTTTTTATATTCTCGTGCAGCTTTTCCTCTTATTTTCAAATCTTTCATTTAATATTTTAATTCCCACTTTATTGATTAATTCCGAAATAAAACTGTTCCATTGTAGATTCACGTGATTTATTTCTGACTATTGTATGTTCAAGGAAACTACTCTCGATTCTAACTCTTTAACCCAAAAAAAGCTTACGGCGCAGTAGAATTTGGGATAATTGGTTTGGTAATCTATTATGTGTATATTCAAACATTATTCCACTTAAATATTTCAGTTGAAGGCCAAAGGTAAAAAGATGATTGTCCGCTGCTGTTTCTAATATAAGAATGTAGCTTGGAGTGGAGTTAGGCAAATGTAAAATTCTCTTCATAAAAAACCTTTGCAGTTTATTAACCTCCTCAAAATGTCTAAAGCCCTAAACCTGAGCTGCATACTGCAAGGAAAATTTTCAATTTCATTCTTAGATTTATATTGCACTTTTTGCCTGATTATTTCTTTTTTCGACATGTTTACTAAACTTTAATTTTGGTGAAAAAATAACTCCCAGGTAGTTAAACTCAGATGATATTTCAACCTCTTCTCCTTTATCCTCCAAATATAGAAGTCGAAAATTTTTATAAAGTTTCAAAGTTTTTATCACTATCATATTATTGGGTTCATAAAATCATCATCATCATTATCATCGTATCATACACATATATTTTCACTGACTCATAAAACCATGAGATTAATTTAGCACAAGGAGACAAAAGAAAAAATTGCCTTAAAATTAAACTCTCTCTGGACTATTTGCAATATGATACTCTGTAATACATCATGGCAGAGTTAAAAATGTGTCATTCAGTTATATTTTCTTTTTTCGTTTTCCATAAATAAAATTGACCCTTGTGTGGTTCTGTTGACTATAATGGGGGAGGGGGTAACTTGCAAACATTACATTGTTCTCGAGGCATTAAGGAACATGAATGTGTTTATTAATGGCTTGCATGAAAAAATCACATTAATTCAGACACTTATGCTGGTAATGATGCTTCTTTTCTTTTTTTATTACTATTCAAAGTCAAATTAGTGCAATGATGGTAAAGTCCACTTGTGGTTGAATTCCTTATACGAGAACGGGACAAAGAATGTCTATGTATGTATATGCAAGTATGAATGGATTATGAGAAAAGTCAACAACTATTCTAGTATAAGTCCACATGGATCGGTTTTAAATGTCAAATGTTTTAAAAATGTTTTTAAAGGGATAGTAAGAAGGTAGAATTTCGAAAAAAATAATTTCTGTTTTATTTTTAAATTTTCGGTAATTTTTACACATTTCTTTTAAAAAGTTCAGCTCCATTAAACGTTTCATAATAGAGGATCTATATTTGGTTTTGATATAGATTTTTCTGAGCTTAACATACAATACTTTGTTTTAGCTGCAGTCATGTCCGAGTCACAGCTTGAATATATAATTCTGTTTTTATTTTATTTTTTTTCATTGTTGGCACAATATACTAGAATTAATCGTTTGACCTGGTTGTAGAAACTCATAATGAACAATTCCTTCTTATCCCACCAGAAACCCAGTATTACTTTTCTTGGTGTCAATCCTGACTTTATCGCTCGTCTGTGAAGCTTCGCTTTGTTTCATCCGCGATCTTCTTTACACTTTATTGTCGTACTTGACCCACTTTTCATCGCCCGTTATCATTCGCCTCAGAAATAGTGCGATTTCGTTGCCTTGTAGTAGAGAATCGCAATTGAGAAGTTAAGCTACAGAGTGTGCAAATTTGTGGTTAAGAAGTTAATTGGCTGTCAAATGATGAAATGTCAAGATTTGAGCTGTCAATCTTAATTAGTAAAAAATTGAGAAATTTTAACTTTGAAACGCTACACTCTTGAGCGAAGGATTTTAATTGTGAAAATTTACTATTAAAATGGCGAAAATTTTACTGTATCACTTCGTAAAATTCAAGCAAGCGTAACCAGGCTCCTTCCTTCGCTTAATTTCAGGTTCACGGTACTGTTGCTGACAATAGTTGTTTTGATCTATTGTTTCTATTATTGCTTGTAGTGGCCGTAGAAATGCAAACATAACCGCTGTACAGTAAAGTGTTGAGAATTAGCCTGAAACATTAACAATAGGACATCACCAGAGGAACTTTGCGAACATTTTGCATAAAGATCTTCATTTTTACGCTTATAAAGTTCGACCCATTCAAGAATTAAAGCCAGCCGACCATTGTTTGCATCGCACGTTTGTGAAGTGGCTGTTTGAGAAATTGAACGAAAACAAGGCATTTTTCAACAAAATCATCTTTAGTGATGAGGCCCATTTTCAATTAGGCGGTTATGTAAACAAACAAAATTGTCGCATAAGGGGCTCACAAAATCCACAAACAGTCCTCGAAAAACCATTACATTCAAAGAAAGTGACCGTATGGTGTGGTTTGTGTTTAGGCGATATCAGCGACCCAAACAAGGAAACGTGAATTTTCTGCGCTACCAAACCATGATAACCAATCTTTTGTAACCACAATTGGCTAATGTTGACATCAGTGGCATTTGCTTTCAGCAGAACGGCGCCACAAGCCACACAGCCAGCCAAATAATTCAGTTATTGCATTAGAAATTTCCCGTTCGCCTAATTTATCGATTTGACGATGTAAATTGGCCGCCTCGTTGTTGTGATTTCACGCCGCTGGATTATTTTCTCTGGAGCCATTTGAAAGACCGGGTTTACGTGAACAAACCACAAATAACTGATACTCTGAATTATGAAATGCGCTACAGCATTGACGAGATAAGCAAAGCTTTGTTGCAAAATGTGGTACAAAATTTTGTGAAAAGATCGGACCTGGACATTTGCCCGTCATCATATTCCATTATTAATTCCCGTATTTCTATTTTATATTAAACAAATATTATAATATTATTGAGTAAAATTGAATTTAAAAAAAAAAATATGTTTTTTAAGCCATTTTACTTCCTTACCTCAAATTTGCCCACCCTTTTACTCTCAGTATGTATATGGCATCTAAACATCGATCTTTTTTGGGTATCAAGTTTTATTCAAATGGTTGATAACTGTGTGGTAATGAATGCCTACTTCCTTCCCTAGCAACGTCTATGCTGAGTATGTGGCGTTCTTTCTCAATTTTGTCTATGATTTCATCGACTAGAGCGAGATGCCTCTTACACGTCACAATTATTAGATCGAAAACGATCTGCCTGAGGCAGTTAATATTACCAGAGATATAACATTTTAGAGCCATCTACCGACAATATGTAAACGAGGCTTTGCGAACACCCAATTGTTTATTTTTTTATAAATTTTTAAAAATTTTACAAGTTTTTAATTTTTTTTAAGTTTTACAATAGTTATCATTACTATCTGACAGGAAAAAATTTTTAGGTTTCTAGTCTTCAATGACTTAGATTTGTTTTAGGAAAATAATTGTGGCAATTATTATGGTCCAAGCAAAGGAAATGGTGTATGTATGTTCTCGCGATAAAATTTAATGTTGGACACTATTTTGCGTTAAACAATGTCTCGTAATGGTTTTCCCAATTTCGTTTTTATAACCATAAATATGTTTAACCCATATACTTACAAATTATATCTACATACATACACACATACATACATATATACATGTGTATATGTATATATATATATACATAAATGTGCATACACTTATGCACGAAAGTGTAGTTTTATTTCAGCTCTACAAGCATTGTAATACAATTGTGCATTGTCAGTGAATTTAATTATATTGGACCACAGAGAGTGGGTAAAAAAAAGGGAGTGTGATATTGTTCTATAGTCAGTTACCACTTTTATGATGATGCTCTTGCTGTAGTTCTATAGTGGCAGTAGAAATTGTGAAGATGGCTTTTAAAAGCAATTTTAATTTTTATCACTTGTTTTTTTATGGATGTGCTACTTGAGAAGAGTGTTTCTGTCTCTAGCTGCTCGTTCGGTATGTCAGAGTGTTGTTTTTGGTTTCCGACTGTTTTTTCTCTCTCTTGTTTCGGTTAATGGACTTGTTTTTCCAATTTTTTAATTTTTTTTCTTCTCTTTCTGTCTTTTTTCTTAAATATTTATTTTTCAATTTAACTGCGTCCTACTAATAAAGAGCCAAATAACCACAATGTTTTAATAGAGTTATCGGTTTACATACATATATGGAATATTAATTTTTAATTTTATCTGCTTCTTCTTTTATATTCGAGAAATATTAATATTACTCAGACGTTAAGCTCTGACCTACTGCTGTAGTTTAAATACTTTGAGTCCATTAATAGTAATGAAGCATATAAATTCTTTTGTTAGAATAAAAATAAAAATTGAAATGAAAATAATAATCAATAATACATGTTTGTATATGGAATCTTTATGATAATCATTTATTTTATATTTTTTTATAATTATTTCCATTACTATTCTTAAATCTTTAATATATCAGTGTTTTTGCAATATGATTTCACTGAAACTAAAAATGACAGTTTGAAAATTACTTGACCATTTCGATAAAACATAGTTTAGCTCTTAAAAAAAGAAAAAAATTAACGAAAAGTATATCGGAATGGGAGGCAGTCCATTATATAAAAAAATATGATCAATTTTGCACATTTCATTAAAATAAAAAGAAGCTTATATTTTTAATACCCTTTTTAGAGCCGTGATATGACCACTATATTTTTTGATGCGCTATGGTCGCCTAACTTAAAAAATCATCAGCATTAAAGATTCATTCTATGGATAAGTTTTTTTTAGATTTTTTTTCTAAAGTGTGGCATTTTTGAAGTGGGCGTCGTCGATTTTGGTCCAGAGGCATAATTGGGCCATTTTTCTTCGAAAATGAGAAAGGAGTGGCCGTTACAGTCAATGGCGATCGTTATCGGGTCATGTTGAACGAATTTTTGTTCACAAAAATTGAAGTGGAGGATATTAGCAACATTTGGTTTCAACAGGACGGCGCTACGTGCCACACAGCCGAAACTACACTCGATGTTTTGCGCCCTGTTTTGAAGATCGCATTATGTCGTTTGGCCACCTCGGAGCTGCGATTTGACACCGTTGGACTATTATTTGTGAGGTGCCGTCAAAGATAAGTGTTACGCCAACAAGCCAGAGACAATTGACACTTTAAAGAACAATGTTTGTGAAGCCATTGGTGAAATACAGCTGCACACAATCGATAATGTGCTTAAGCATTGGACCGATCGTGTAGGCTACTGCATGGCCAGCCGAGGCAGCCAGTTAAATGAAATTATGTTCCACTATTACCGGAAGGATTGTACTTTCAAATAAAAAAAGAAATTTGAGAAAATATTCAGTAGGTTTTTCTTTATAGCATTAAAAAAAAAAATTTTTTTTTTTGGCGGATCCTTAGTAAATATCAAAGGTATTTTTGCTTGTTGCATAGTGTTATTTATGGTGGTTTTAATGTATTTAGACATACTCTCTACAATACTATCGAAGAAAGTTAGAAAAATTTGTTCCATTCGTATTATACTCATTGCTATATTTCCAACGTGTTTTTCGAAGCCCAATGATATTTTTCCAGGCAATTTTTGTGGCTATTGTCCAAAAAATCTCCATTTGGCCGAAATTAGTGCTTATTCTGTTCAATCATTCGCCCGAATTTATTGTTCCGACAGCTAGTCTTTAACAATTTTAGCTTTCTGACAAATTTGAACAAATTTATGGAGTTTTGTTGTATTTGATTACGTAATAACATTTTTATAGGAAATTTTAAGTACAAATTCGAAATATGTGTTTACTTTTGCTCGTTACTGTATATTTAAAAAAATACAAATACATACAAATAAATACACACTTATCGACCAAAATCCACACTAGGATTGTGAGTACCACAGTTCCATTATTATTTTTTTTTTTTTTTGTGTTCAATTTCTCTATTATATTTTCAATATAATTTTGTGGTTTTTGCTTCACGTCGATTCAATTCTTCTTTAAATATAAAAATAACAGCGACCTAAAGTAACTTCTTCAGTAGCCATTCGCAGCCATGGTTTTATTTGTACCATAATATTTTAGTGCTGAATATTAAAGTCACTGGGAAATTTGTAAAATATAAGCAAATAATTTATGAACATGTCCTGCAGAGTCAGTGTGCGTGCGTTTCTGTAAAATGTTTTTCAGCCTCTATATAAACAAGAGTTTCCTTTTGCATTAGTGTACGAGAGAACGCGCATCTTTTATGCTGATAATTTATTTGTTTTACTTAAAATTTCACTTAGACAACAAATGAACATAAATTATTTTATTTTATTTTGTTTTGCAGTTCCGTTTTTAGTTAAAATGAATAAAAATATATAAAAGCAATAGCAGAGAATAGGGAAATTTTAAAGGAACCCAAATTACTGTTGAATCTTTTGTAAACATAAATTAAAATAGCACTGAACGATTATAACGCTCAAAACGTTGTTTGTTTTAAATTTCTTTGCGAATATAAATAAATAAGTTAAGAAATGATTTATAGTGTCTAATAAATTTACATTTTCAGCATTATCTTTTATTAGCTTAAAAAGTTTTCGCCAAAAAGTTGTTTTTTAGATGAATATTTTTAGCGGACTTAAAAGAAGCGATAATATATTATTGTCACTTATTACAGGTGTAAATACGAGGGCAGGTTGACAAGCCCTTGGCTTTCAGTTATTTCAGTACATATAGTACATCACTACTTACGCTAGCTTATATATTTCTGGATTGCTGTCGAGCAAGCAGCGTCTATTATTTTGTTTTTTTAACAGAATTGTTTCTTTTGGAATTGTCTCTTCCCGCGGTTCTCGCGATTCAGTTACCTGTTTATTTGCCTCAGGTAAAGTGGTGTATCCATTTCTCATCCATCGTTACGAATCGACACAACATCTGCGCTTTGCTATTATAAGCAAAAACGCGGCACCCATCTTCCGTGCTGCTTACGCATCACCGAATTTTCGGTCAATATGCAAAGAATAGTAAAACATTTCAATTTTATCTAGATCACAATACCCTTTTATGGATTTTCACAACCGTTCTGACGAATAATTGACGGCTCATACGGCCTTACTAAAACTCTGCCAACCAATATTTCATAGTCGTAAACGAAGAAGCAGACTCCCGCAGAGTGAATTAATATTCTTTGTGTGTACAAATACACTGAGATCTTTTTTTTTAACTTATGGTCAGCACTCAGAGGGGGCCACTACCCATGCAGTGCATTGTGCTGGTACTAGGAAAATAGATAGTGTTTATAGACGTTTGATTTGAATTAATTCAAGAAAAACTTTTTCGTTCCGCAAGCGTACGGTGCGATTGAAGAATGAATTCTCGCTCAACTGCGTTGTGCCCTACAGGAAAAACAAGAACAGCGTGAAAATACATATATAATTATGCAAAACAAAGAAACACACGCCATATTGCGACGATGCTCTGACGAATCGATAGAGTTGGCTACCCTACCGTCAGGTCTTGTAAATATTGAGAAAGTCAGGTGGAGTAAAGTATTTCTTGCACAGTCTCAAAAAGCCGAGGCAGTTGAATGCTTCTTTGGACACCCGGAAAATGTAATCGTTCCAGCGGGCATCACAATGTATCTTCACGCCCAGAACATCAAGAGCATTTACTCGTACCTCCTTAATCTCTACATCACCAATAGTTACAGACGACACCACGCCACTATGTCTGTGTGTCGGAAAACAATATTGTGCAAGAGTAGATACAATTGGAAGTTAAAAGAAGAAAGTCATTAAGAAATGTTAAGAATAGAGTTGGAGAAAGAACAGAGTCTTGCAGTACCCCTAAACTTATCCTGAACTCGTCGGATGAGAATCCATCTATAAACACTCTTAAAGAGCGATTTCTAAGAAAGCTCAATATCAATCGAGAGAAGGGACTACCAGCACTGAAAGCAGTAAGTTTCGATACTAGAGCCTCATGCCAAACTCCGTCAAATGTCTTAGAAATATCCAGAGCCACAACTTTGCTCTCACCAAAACCACCTCTCGAAGAGTACCGCCAGCGGGTTGCCAGTAGAACGGCAACTCCAAATATTTCGCAAGGTGGTGATTAACCATAATCTCCATAACCTTGGAGAGTGACGAACAGACTGCTATTGTTATCAGGCGGTAGTTATTACATTTGTAACCTTCCAATAGGATGGTAGAATACAGTGGTAATATAACACGAAGAGCACTGCTTTAGGACCAATGCTGGTATGCCATCCGGCTCAGAACACATGTTTACGTTGAGATTTTTTACGTCACGGACTTCAAAGTATATACTAGGCGTAGTCACTGATACACTTTCGAATGCGGCAGCTAAAAGTATTGCCTTTTCAACCAGTTTCTTGAATGCTTAGTCATTCTTTAAAAGAAATGATATCGAATTAGCGCTATTTCTGAGTCTTTTAACGAATAACCAAAATATTTTACTTCCTCTAGCAAAAGTAAGAACTTTAACACGATGACGCTGATCATAAAGAGCATTTTCGCGCCAAAGTACTACGGCACACGAAGATCTCGCCTGTTTGCATAGCGAATCAGTAAGGTCGCATATATTGTTGCGCCAACTCCTGAATGCTTCCTCGCTAGATCTGACTGCTAGGCTGTATGTGTGACTTAACCAAGATTAAAATGTTCAAAGAAATGGTTGAGTTCAGCCCAACCTGCTTTTTCGTAGACATAAGCAAAGCGTCTCATAGCTGTAAGTGTGACGTCATGAAGAGCAGAGAACGAAAAAGGAGCAAAAATGGTACAATGATCGGAGTTATCAAGAGGTGCAAGAACCTGAACTTCATACTTTTCAGGATGTGAAGTGAGGAATATGTCGGGGGTGTTATTTTGGTGTCCATCTACACACGATATATGTGAAGGCATCATTGAACCGTACTTTTTCAATAAAAATTGCAACGTTACAGCTGATGGTGCAAATTGTTCAAAATTTAATTAAGGCCGAGTTCCAAAACGTCATTCATGCAAACTTTTACAGAGTCATCCATTTTTAAATGTATTGTAAGAGTTTTAACTGCGCAAACAAAAGGAAACTGTGTAGTACAAATTTTGACGATGCTTTTTGTCTACAAATTGAGATAATTTAGTTTCAATTGAAATAATAATAGACTTTCGAATGGAAACAGCAATTGTTTACAAAATGAGTATGAATTTGCCTCCAAAAAAGGAAAAAAGGATTGTTTTATGGGAAAGGTACTGACTGCAGCAAAAAGAGTTTCTAAATGTAAAACTATACAAACTTTTTTTTTACAAAGTAACATAAAAAACCGTAATGCTACAAAGTATTTTGACGTTTTGGAATTCAGCCTTAATATAATGGTTAACTGTGGCCTCAACAAGATGGTGGCACATACTACACAACACGACATACCTAAAATCTATTTAGAGGCAAGTTTGGTGAGCAATTAATTACAGTGAAAAATCTGAAAATTCGTGGGAGGATGAGTGGCTATTTATCAAAAATATGGAAGTGCTCCCCTGTACGACTATATGCAAATATTTGTGCCTTGAGTCTTGTCTAGAGCCCCTTAGTGTTAGTTAGTGGTGGCTATTTCTCTAGAATATGGAATAGCTCCCCTATACCACTATATAAAAATGTTTGTGCCAAGGGTCTTGTCTAGAGCCCCTATATTGGTAGGTCTGGAAAAATCACCGAATGGGAGAAAATAGAATCGGAAAATTCTTTCTAGGATGAGTACAGCAGTTCATTGACTGCCAAGAAAATATGATTTAACCACACTAGTCTATTTTTCGTGGCGATACGTAAAGACTCTCGTGAACAGGGACAAGCCAGTTATAATTCTAGCCTTGGAAGACAACATTACAGCTGTAAGATACCTGCCGAAAAGCTGGAATAGGTACGTTAAATTTGGTGGTTACGGATGGGCGACCTGCGGCGTAAGTACATATATATGAAATAATCTTTAACAAGCAAATTGCACGCATTCATCTATCGCCCCAAATAATAATAATAATAGTTCATTAACTTTAGCAAATTTTGTGTGTTTTTTTTTAATTTTCAAAACTCAAATGTGTAAAAAGCCTGGTGGGTAATTTTTAATAATTATTAAAAAAAACCTGCGGTAAAATGAAGAAGTTGTCATTGAAAAAAAAAAAAACAATTTTGAGGACCTGTAAAAATGTTATATGTTATTTTTTTTATAAAAATGTGTTAAAAGAATCTATATTGAGAAATAAAACGAGAATAAAAATGCCTTTCATCCAAAAGGTGAAACTCAATTCTGACACTGAACTGAATTCGGTTAAAATGGTCAAAAATTTGAGCCATGTTGTCATGCTATGTAAAGTGATGTTTTGAAATGTTCGCTGTTCTAAATAATTATTTTTTTCAACAAAACATCGTCAATACTGGAAAATACATATTTTGAAATATATTTTATTAACATTGATTGTATTTATACAAAAATTGTTTACTTTCCCAATATATTCTACTCGTACATGCAACACAAAAAAAAATCAAGAAATATTTGAGAGAATGAAAGAAAAAAATTACAAAAATCTATCATCAATCAGAAAACTATATTCAGAATCGGAAAAGAAAATACGAGTAAATAACAAAATATTGAATTGTTATTTGTGTTAAAACACATTTAATCTAAATAAGTATGTATGGGTACTGTGATTGGTATTCGCTCTTTTGTTGTCACATTATGATGTTTTAGATTCATCAATATGAATCGACATCTATACGAATATGGACGAGTATGTATAACATATATATAGTATTTGTATATAAAATGCTATAAGGAAAAAACAACAACATCGTCATCGACATCATGATGACAGTAGATGACATTTGTATGCTCTACAATGTCAATAATACTATCAGCTATTTATGTATACCGTTATGTGCTTACATATACATACATTCATATAAATACATAAAATGTTCAACTTTCCTTTCTGTGTCCTTTCAATATAGTGCAGCCAACATTTAATATATATATTTACCAACAAATATAAGATGATGTCAGCAGAAATGATAAAACTATTTTAGGAAAGAAATATTAAAGAGCATTGACTATTGACTTAAAAAAATGTATATAAAATAAAAAAGACTTCTTTGGATATGAAAAATTAAATAAATTTGCGTTTTCTCTTTTCTATTTACAGTGGTTGGTTAGGCAGTGCCAAAGGTTGGTTGGGTAGTGCTTCAATACCTTCAATGCCGACCATGCCTTCAATGCCCTCTATGCCATCGATGCCAGCTATGCCTTCAATACCCAATATACCCGGTTTACGTAAAGGCGGCGAGGGTGAACCTGGTGCCGAAGGTGATGCTGCTGCTGCTGCCGCTGCAGCTGCTGGTACAGCAAATGCTACTGTCACTGGTGAAGAAGATGACAAATCGAGGTACCTTAGGTATGGGCCCCACAACTTGGTTAATGAGGAAATTTTGGTATTTTCTTTTTATTTGTTTATTAAATTCTATACAGAAGAAGTTTTTATATGAAATGAAAAAACCAAAAATTTATTCACAGTTTGGAAATGTTTTTCATATATAATTTTAAAGAACAATGCAAAAACCGGATGATTTGTTAATGAACGAGTTATTGTTTTAAAATTTTTGTTTTTGCTATAAATTTTTTCTATATATTTTTTTTAAAGATTTATGAATGTATGTCTACCAGTGGAGTTATTACGCCAATTTTAGACTTCATTTTTAAATTAAAATCTAGTTAAAATCTAGTCTTATTTTTCCCCAACCCAAAACTTTTTGCTTTTAGTGAATATCAGTACGTTATTTACAGTACCTCCTAAAAGCATATTTACAGTAAAGTTTGTCTATAAGTGTATACAATTGTTTGAGTAGAATGGTGATATAAAAGACATCAAATCGAAATTGCAATGAAATCTTTTCACGAAACAGAAAATCGTGTCCCATTATATAAATATCACTCATAACTTCATAAGTTGAGTTATTAAAAAACGATTAAACACGTTCTTGAGCATCTAAGCTCATTCCACGGCTCGAAAAGGGTCAACAGTCAGTTGCAGTCATGGTTTGGTGTAGTGTTTCTTTTTATAGAACATAAAATGTCGGTAAAAAGTGGGCTTTTCAACTGGACACAAAAGATACCCAAACATTGATTCTCTTTAGACTGCATTAGTTCCTGCTGTAGTCAGGATGAAGTGCGTGCAGATACTGATGATTTATCAGAGCGACGTAAGTCGTGTGTGAGCATACATATATTAATAAATAACAAAAATTTTGCCCAAAAATATTAATAGAGTCTGAAATGCTGATGATTTTTGAAGTTAGGCGACCATAGCACTTAAAAAAATATATTAAATATCAAAGGTATTTTCTGCTTGATACATAGTGTTATTTATCATTTTGAAATTGATCTCAAATTTACGTTTGTTGTCAATCGAGTTCTAATTCAAATTCAAAGTAAATTCTAACTATTCAAAGTAAATTTTGTCATCTGCAAAGAAATATTTCCCTACTATTAAAGCAATAAATTGTCATTTAAAAAGAAAAACTGCATTCAAGTATTAAACTTCGATGACTATAAATTGACTTTAACCTAACGTTTGATACCTGTAGCGCGATTCAGTAACTTTTAACGATACGACAATTGGAAAAACAGTCGAAAATTTTGTTGTTTGCAGTAACGATTATGTGATTCACTATGTACATTTTAGCGATAGTTGACTCCATTATTTTTCGGTTGGAAATTCTGTCGTCGAAAAGCACAAAGAAGAATGGAAAGAAAATTAATATGTAGGCATAAAAGCAGGTTTTAGCAATTGTGCACAAAATATGTTGAGTAAAATGTTTATTTATTTCTACAATTTCTTTTGCTTATTCTGACTACCACTACTAAAACAATAGCCGAGCTGCAGCCGAACAACAAAATTAACTTGACCATCGATTTTTCGATTAAACACAACACCAAAATATTTGTCGTTATCATACGACAGCTAACATAACCTATAGCGAATATCGTAAATAAAAGTTACTTAATCATGTTATAAGCGAATTCAAGGCTACCGATCATTGATCACACGACTGTAAAAGACGCTGGCTACAAAAGTAGCCAAGTAATCAGCCCCTTAATTGTTTTAACGACTAGAGCTCAACAAAAAAGCAACTGATTTGACACATTAAACGTAACCTAAACAAAATATTTTTTTTTTTTGTTGTTAATGTATATATTTCATTGACAGCACTAAACTGTTTGCTGTCAGTCGGCCGCTAAAATAATTATTCTGATAATTAATTTGACTGCTTTTAGTCGATAACTTTGAATGTGTTTATAGTATTACAAAATCGACAATTCTGTCGTTTCTGTTAAAAACAATGCGATTATCGTAAAAAAGTTATTGGACGATACCGCTTAAGTCGCATATTTTTTTTTTTCTTTGTCCATTAAAGCTTAGTAGTTTATATCAAGTAACTTAGTTATTAGCAAAAGTCTAAAGATGTCGCTTCTTATTTGTTATAAAAAGTAGTGAAAAATATGATTTGAAAACTCCACTCTAGGCATACTTCCCTTAAATTCTCTTTTAGTACATTTATTTTCATTTAAAATATTTTCAGGATAACTAGCGAGTAGTTAGTTTTGTTTTATTTTTTAATCTTTTTTATAAAGATATTTTAATTTAAATGCTTCTGAACTTTTAAAATCAAAAATGTATTTCTTTTTTAAAAAATTTGTTTTGAACTAATATATTATTATTTTAAAATTAAAATTTTTCGATAATGATTGATTTCTTTAAATCTGTTCTTTTTTATACTTATACTTTTTATCTTAAAAATATAATAATAATAATAATAATAATAATAATACTAAAAATATTTTTTTATTATTAAAAATTTCAACACTTTTTATATTATTTAGCTTCACCATTTTTTATAAACTTTTTACAAAATATTTAACAAAATTAATCTTATATTAAATTATTATAAATTTTTATATTTCTGTATATACTAGTATACAAATAAGGGTTTTATAAAATTACATACATTTTTATATTCATTTTAAGTTAATATAATATTCGTACATACATATAAAGAAGGTAAGGTTTATTTTTAATTTAAATATCTAATTAACTTATATTATACATTTTATAAAACCCTTAGATTCGTATAAATAAATAAAAAAATATTAAATTTATTAAGATTAAAAAAAATAATTTAAGGGTTATATGCGGTTAGATTTCAAAAAGTTTTTTGAAATTGTTCTCTAATAAGAGAAAGAGAAATAATAATTAGAGTTAATAAATGAAGAGCATTATTAGCTATTCTATCCAATATATATACATATAATATATGTATAATTTGTATACACGCTAAGAACAAATTTGGATCGATTTTAATTCATCTCAGTACGACCTGTCCTATTTTTATATTTAATAGGGATTTTGTCCGGTCAAGACATATATTTACGTGTGCCTGGACTCAGCTAATGGCTCATATAGATATATTCGATGTTTAGCAACCGTAGAGTAACACAGATTTTACGTTTGAGTTGAACGTAACGATTTCCGTACGATTTCCGTACGATTTTGAGGTTTCAAATACTTGTTGTGCTTTATTCAAACGATTATTTATATTTCGGAGCCCTCAGCCTATGTAACTATGCTACCGAAATAGTTAAATGCTATTTCTTCCAGAGGTGTGTTGCTTAGGGTTAAGAGTATTGTAGTTCCGATATTCATATGCGTATATTTCGTTTTGAAGCTGTTAATTGCAAGACCAGCTATTTTCGCGTACTTTGGGAGTTTGTGTTGGATGCTGGAATGCTGATGAGTTAAGACAGTGAGGTCAAGATCCTCTAGCCGTCGTTAATCTTTTGAGACCTCGGTTACACATATGTGTACCTTAAATTATCATTATTTATAACAAGACTCTAGAATTTTTAAAACTATCAACAGATGGCATTTCCACCAAAGTTATAGCAATTTTTTACAATTGAAAAATTTTAATTTTTTTTTTTTTTTGTTGTTCAATAAACCCTCGATTTTTTTAATATTGACCAAAAAGTTTCCTTATTAAAAATCATAATCATATTATCACAATCGTATCATGTTCAGATCTCAAGAGGTTAAAGTCGCAAATAATAATTTAACATTCCCGAGTGGCAATATTAAAGAGATGAGGGGTCAAGACAAATACTTGTCTTACGCCCGCTCGAATTTTAATTTTCTTGCTAATCAACCCATCGTGTGATGCGACAGTGGGAATAGAGAATGACAATAAGTACTCGAAGAAAGTATACTTAAGTACTTATCTATATTTATGGGTGTTATGTATAATTCCATTTCATACTTCTAGCAAACATGTCTCTCCACAACCATCTTAAATAACTTAAATCCATGTTATTCGCTATACTCATGCATTCGAAGTATGAGTATCAGTGGGTATGGAAAAATATTTAAAGTACATTAAATACTCATGTGTATTTAAATAATTATCCTAAATGAAAGCTTAAACATACAAATATTTATTAGATTAGATTAGATATTTTTTTATCAAATCAGTTTTTTCGGTCTTATCGGTTTTTTTTACAAAACAAGCAATTTAATTTATTAAATAAAACCCGTTGAATATGTTTTGTAAATAGCCAACATATGTATATATGTAGTCGTATTAGCATCACTAAAATTTCAAGTATAAAACACTTTTATTAACTGTACCACAGCGATTTGAAAAGGTTTTATTTTGTAGAAATATGCTCTAAATATACTCCTAGTATACTCGACTAGATATATACCTATAATCACGTATAAATGATTATATACTCATACACACTTTACACTTAACGCAACTCCGACTTGTAGTTATTTAAGTCGCGCTGGCTTTGAATATGTTGTGTAAGGGTATCGCTTTTTTAACTTTACTCACTCATACATGTTTGGCCACCAATACTTTAAAAGCTCTCAAAACCATACATGACTTTAATTAGATTCCGTACACTATTACGTAGTAGTAATGTCCATATAGCGATGTGAGACAAATGTCAAAGATCTTTTAAAAATTTATATATGTAAGATATAATTAACTCTATTAATTGCTCTATAATTATACTAAGGGCGTTTATATGGTGCCGACACAAATAAAAATCGATTTGAAGCCAGCTTGCATTTGTCTAAGTTCAGGTAAGAATGCAAATGAAATCCTGTTATTCAGTATGTGGGCTATGACCTTATTGACCATGCTCAGAGTTATATTCCTATAGTTTGAGCATTTCGAAAGGTTGCTCTGTTTAGTCGCTTTTGATAGGCCATTTTATTTCTACTAAATTTCAAATTGTACTTAAATTAGGATAAAGTTATATAGTCATGTGAAATACAATAGGGACACATTGCGATTTTCCTTAAAAGCTTAAGAGAAAAATGTACTACAGCTGAGAAACGGTACAAAATTTATTTGTCAAATAACGTTTCTTTACGTCGTCGAAATTCAAGCAAACAATTTAAAAGATCTTTTTGATAAATGTTTAAATATAAAAACAGACCTGGATTTGAACTATTATTTTTCATATGACTATCATTCACTATCTTCACAAAATGGTTGATTAGGTATATAAACTTATTTGTAACTAATTTAAGTGCAATCTTAACTTATTATCAAACAAAACTTGACTGTTTCACTAATGTCGTTAATTTAAATAAATTTACAATATAAAAAAAGAAAAATTCTAAGAAAGTAAAATTCAATTAAACTAATGTTCGGCTTAAATTAACCTGCTTAATAGCAATACAAATGCAAGAAGTTGCTTAAAGTATAACTGAATTTCCTTGAAACGGAAGTACTTTTCACATACTTTTCAAAATATACTGTAAACAAATAATTCATAAATCATTTGTGAAGAAGATACATGCAATAATGGTATAGTAAGTTTTGGTATTATGGATAACACACATCTAAAAGGTCCACGATTCAATCCCACTCTAGACCGTTTCACAATTTTCAACAGCGGTAACACCTCATAACATTGCTAGCGACTGGTTATGAGTATTCACGCTGTGAAAAACTTTTCTATCTAATACAACAGCAGCTCGAAGCCGGCGTTAAACTGTAGATCCCTTTCAATGAGTGTAAAAATAGAATCGGGTGCAGCTCATTGATTGAAAGAATTCCGCCTAGTTTGACTTAGGATGACGTGGGAATTATGTATGTATGTACATGCAATAACAATACCATATTAGCTAAACTTCATTTTGTTGAACTATTTTTAGCTGCGTATAACCCTTGAAAATAGTTCACTATTTTTTCTATATACTACATATATATTTTACAATAATCATCACATTTAAATCATTTCATTATTTATTTAAATAAATTTCATTAATAGACCAACCTTTTTTATATTTTTTATATTTAAATGCAATTGTTTTTTTTTTTCTTTCTTTTTAATAAACTCATCTAATATAGTTTAAAATTTTAAGATTTCTTTTTTGTAATTAGCAAATCGACAATAAAGAAAAATATCAGTTTCCATCATTCAATAGTTGCGGCCCATCAATACCACCACGTTTGGATCAATTATAAAATATTAAAAACAAATTCGAATACATATTCGAAAATTCGAAATATCGTAACAATTTTTTTGTTTTTTGTTTTTGTTTTTGTTTTTTTTTTTTCTAACTCATAAATATTTGTTATCGTAGTGGCAATTGTAGCAAATTAATCTTTTTATTTTTTCTGTCATTCTTTATGTTTTTTTTTAGTATTTTTTATTAAGTTGTAGCGATTTTTCTTTATACTTTTTTTTACCATCTAGAAAATTATAAATTATTTTCTGTTCTTTTAAAAATATTTTTTCATTAAAAAAAAGAAACCTATTTTTCGGTGTTTTTTTCTCCATGGTGTCATGCTCTCTCTGTTTTCTTTCTATTTAACTGTGATTTCAAAATTAATACCAGAACTGCCTTCTAAAAACTGTCGCTTTTTCTATAATGAAAAGAATATGACAAAAGCAAAATGTTCTTTAATTTTAACGATTTTAGTCATGCAATTTGCATGTCACTGTCCATTATAAACGTTAAAATAAATTTATCTAAAAAAAAGAACTTTTACAATTCCCTCTGTGTAATCATTTTGGCACTCTTACTCGTATAGTGCTGTTTTTTGATTTCTTTTAATTTCTTTTACAGAAATTCCGCATTTGCCTTGGTTTTCGTAGTTCTCCTTTAAGGAAATATTACATAATTTTTTAAGCATTAATTTATTATTATTTTTTTTTTTTTTTTTTGTTTCGTATTCTTCTAATTTTGTTTTTAGATTTCCTTCATGTATATATGTATTGTATATACAATTTTCTTTTCATTAATTTCTCAACTCATTAAAAATTCATTGTACATACAACATTCTTATATGAATATAATATTGTATATCTTTCTCTCTGTATATGTATGTATAACAATATTAAAGATACAATATATTTGAATAGTAAATGAAACATAAAATTAATTTCTTAATAATGATGTGGCAAAAAAAATAAAAGCTTTTAAACTGAAAAAATAGTTTTACTGAGTAAATATATATTTTTTTTAATTTTATGCAGAATTTTTCTGAATAATAAACAAATTTTTATTAAAAATTTTTGTTTTCTAAATTCGGAAATGTTTGCCAATTGAATTTTTCTTGTTTTTAATTTTCTAGCAATTTTGGAGAATTAGTTATGATTATCATAGGACCATGACAAATTGCTTTCAACTGTGTCTGTCTAAAGCTAAAACTTTTATCTGGCTCTTGTTCGAGTATGAGCTGCTTCAAGAATGAAGCCTTGACATCTTTAGTTAAATTGTTATCGAGTTTTCACAAAGTGTGTCCGAATTATCTAAATTTTCTGTATAATTTCCTTTTTTTATTGTAACTTGGTGCAATCTTTGCCATAAGCAATGTTTGAATATTGCGTCTGGCCAGAATATTTTCGGAGCTCGCCATAAATAGCGGTCGATAAATGCCTGAATGTAATTGATTTGCTTAACTGCTTCGTTTCACTACTCGTAGCTATTCAAAAGTATAAGTGTTGCCCACGAGTTAAAGATGTTAATTTTCGTATTGGAAGAAATTAGACGACATTTTCTACATACGAGGGGTACTATTTATATGTCGGGAATAGCAAATAATAACAAATATTTTTAAATGAAAATGGCTTTATTGTTTTTCAAAATAGTCCCCTTGATGATCAATACACTTTTGCATTCGTTCAAACCATTTCTCAAAGCAGTTTTTCCATTCCTCTTGAGACATTCATCTAAAACCTAATTTTTGAACGCTGCAACTGCGTCTTTGGCGCTCGTAAATCATTGACCACGCTGTTTACCTTTAATATTCGGGAACAAGAAAACATTGAGTGCCAAATCACGATTGTACGTAGGTTGAAACATCAATTCGAGATATGTGAGAGCTCGTATTATCATGATGGATAATAATTCTACTTTTGCGGTTGGTTTTACGAATTTCTCCGAATACTTCCGGCAAACAAATGGTCGTGTAACACTCAGAATTGACCGTCCTACGATGCTCAAGCGGAATAGTGGCCACATTTGCTTCACTGTGCTTTTTCCAGGATTTAGCTTTCTTGCTGCTGCTTTGTTTCCGGCTCATACGCTTATATATGTATATCCATAATTTGGATTTCACGTTCTTTGAAGCATCACGGTCAAACTTTTCAATCATTTTTATTCATGCAAAATCATATCTATTAAAGTGGAACTAATGTGCGAGAATACCTCTATATCACAATATGCCGCACGACGATCTTGCATTATCATTTTACGCACTGCATCGATGTTTTGTGGCACAACAACCGATTTTCGACGACCTTCACGGAATTCGTGGGCAGTAGAACTACGACCACGAGTGAATTCACTATACCAGCGATATATCGTGGTTTTTGATGGTGCTTAATGGCCTTACAAAGAACTGAGTTCACCGACACATTCTTGTTTAAATAATCCACGTCGAAAGTTGTAAAAAATAATCCAACGAGAACCTTCTCTTGAAATTTCCATTACTTTGACAAATTGATTTTCTTAACTCACTGTTAACAAAACAAATAGCACTTGTACATCAAAACGTTGTGAGTAAGTTTAAGCTAAAAAATGTCCAACTTTATTATGGTGTTGCCAGATTTTAGCTATTGACATTAGTGTTGCCAGTACCCGAAATGTAAATAGTACCCCTTATATTTTTATACCCAATTTGAATGCTTATTGCAGTACTAGCGTCGATTCGCATAATATTTGTTTTGGCGATGTTTATTTGCAAACCTCTATGTCTCTGCCTGTATACAGAATTCAGTGTCTCCTGCTTCGCATAAGTTCTGTGAGTCAATAGGCAGATGCCATTGTAATATGTTGTGAGCGCAACTGATCCGTCTACGCAATGATAATTCGAAGGCTGTTTTTTTGATCTACATATAGCTCATTTACTTCAATATTGTCGTAACTTAAAAAACATGATTTTTTTAAAAAGTCTACCGTATGCTGAATATTGTGATCTATACTGTATGCAAAGTTCTTTGTGATTTGTCCAAACTTAAGAGTACTGGAACAAAATGTTTATTCCTTTATTAGTGCTAAATAATAGGAAATTGAAAATTAATACACCTGTTCTGAAATATTTTGTTTTTTGAGTATTGACACGTATGTGTGAACGAAACCATACTCGTTCATTGCGCAAAACCGATTTAGGGAGAATTAGGTAGTTAGTCAAGTGGCCACCCATAGATCTACGACTGTCAAGTAATGTCTTCGGACACCGTTTTGAAAATTGTCACAAACATTCGAAACAAAGTCTGAAATACCTTACACCCTCTATATCACATAGCTGTAGAGATCACCTGGTCAATGCAGGTTATCGCTTAGATGTCGTGTAGGAACTACTCGCCGATGGCTTTGCGGCGACGGTTCATAAAGGTCGGATATCAACATAACAAGTGCTCAACCTCCTCTCGATAAAAGTCACAGTGACCCACAATCCAAACAAGAGTCGTCTCAGAAGAGAGGCGGAGGGTGTTCAATTAGTCCCTACACTCCTTCACCAACCAAAATATGGTAGAGTGTGATCTAAGAGCAAGAATAGCCATCCATTAGTCTTTCAATATTATTATTATTCTGGGACAACTTTTTCTCAACTGAGAATTTTTCCCTTATTTACTTAGTATGCAGCACCGTACTAGATGCTTACTCTCAATTCCGATGCTAAATTATACTTCTAATAATATCTTAGGAGACCATAGCGCTATACTTAAGTATTCAGAGTTTTAGTAATTTTAACTGATGTGATCTTAAACTAGGCTTGCCCGATGGCTTTGATTTCGCTTGATTTACAAGAATTTTCACAGCTGGCCAAGAATAAAGAAAAATATGTTTAGTGAAAATTTTTTAAAACACATTTTTTTTAAATAAATTGCTGACAGTTAACGTCAAAATCTAATCGTTTGAAAATATTGTAGAAGCTCATAATGAAGAGTTACTGTTCAAACCCACCAAAGAAACAGCATTACCTTTCTTGGTATCAATCCTGGCTTTGCCATCGTCTGCGAAGCTTCTTTAGCTGGCTTTATCCATGATCTTTTAATATTATTTTCGTAAATGATCCACTTTTTATCGCCTGAAATCATTCGGACCTATCAAACAAGCTATAGTGTTGTCTGAAGCAATTAATATTATCAGAGATATTACATTTTAGAGCAATTTAGCGACAATTTGTAACCGATAGTTTTCGAACACCAATATTTTTGATTTTAAAGGTTTTTTCAAAATCAAGATTTTTTTATAAATGTCAAAAATTTTGCAATGTTGAATATGGCAACCCTAGTTTAAGCGCACAGAATTTATAGCAAGGCGAATTTAACAAGGTGGTCTCATTTGGAAAACGAATACAACACTGTAAGCAGACTTTAACGTTGTGTCAAAATAATGTAACACTGTAGTAAGCAAATAGTAAACCAATTAACTGTGTGTCACATATATTTGTTGTAAAAATATAGTAATGGCGAATCGTTTTGACATATAGTGACTTATCAGCTGTCGCTTACATAGCAAGCCAAGGTCACCTGGTTTGAATTCGCCTTGGTTTATAGTATTGAACAGATTGTCAACTTCTATCGAAAAAATTGGTTGAAAACGCCAGAAGTTTGATTGATTGTCTAAGTCTAAACTAGATTACTAATATATATTGGAATATTTTGATCTACCCTAAGCTTAATAGATTAGTTCTGAAGAAAATCCTAAAATATGAAATTTTTTCTAATTTTGTCTACTTTTTGGCATGCTTTTAATTTTTTCTCTTTTCTGGTGAATACAATTTTGTGACTGCTTCAACTTTTCCAAGCCTATTTGCATGTTAAATTTTCTGTTTCTTTTGTATATTAATTTTTATATATTCTATGTGTTGCTTTGATCTAAATGAAAAAAAGAAAAAATGTAAATAATGACAATTGGTTGAGAAAGAAGAAACTAATTAAGAGCATTTCTTTGTTTTATTTCTTTTATTGATTATTTACAGTGCCACAGAGGGAGCTGATTCCCATCCAGCATCTGGTGATGAAGGACAACTTGGTGAAGAGGGTCAAATTGGACAGGGTAAGGGAGATGATGTAAAAAGTACGTGTCACAATTTAAAAAAATTCGACAAATTGGTAACAATTTATAAAAATAATGAGAACAAAAACTAACAAAATTAACACACAAAAATATATTTACAACAGAGCACATACAAAAGAAATAGAGTGACAGGTTACTTACTAACAAAACTTATATTAAAAATATTTTCCCCAATATACCCTTTTAGTGATAGATTTTATAGAGAATTTTGAAACAATTTTTGTAATTTTCTTTGATAAAGAATAATAATTTGAACTGTGATTGTGTGCATATGTATTTTTTTTCCAGTAACCACAAAAGTAACACAGCAAGCTAAACATTTTGGTTCATTTTTGACATCAGCCTTTAGTGAAGCTGGTTCAAAGATCAAAGAAACCGTTAAGAAAAATGTAAGTATTTAGCCAAATTGGGCCCATTAACAAACATCGAACGCCCTTCTTTCTCACCCTTAAAAACGTACAACAATATTAACACAAAATTTAAAAAAATTTTCTCATACAAAAAAACACAACAAATTTATTTTTAATTAAAATTAAAAAAAAAAATCTAATTTGAAAAGAAAAATGTGAAATTTTTTTTATTATGATCAAAAAACCAAAAAAATTTTGCTCTTGCAATTTAAAGCCCATTTTGGAATCATTTAACAAAGAACAAGAAGCGTTTATTAAGGGTCAAGCTGGCGGTAATGGTGCCGCAGTGGCACCTTGGTCTGGTTTACCCAATGAGGCCAAAATTAAAGAAGAAATTATGGGTCTATCGCAAGATCGTCGTAACTTTGTTCGAGCTCCACCAGCTGGTGTCGATTTTGAATTCAACTATGAAACTGCTTATCCAACGGCAATCGCCATCATGGCTGAGGATAAAAATTTAGAAACTATGCGTTTTGAATTGGTACCCAAAATGTAAGAACCTTGTAATTTTATTTTTTATTTATTTTCATCTTTTTACGTAATTATTACATTATTGTTTTATAAATTTTTGAATGAAAAAATCTTCTTCGTTTAATCTTTTTTAAATAGCATTACTGAGGAAAATTTCTGGCGAAATTATTTTTATCGCGTATCACTTATTATCCAAGCTGCCGAATTGGGTACTCTTGGTGAAGATGGTGTAGCACAAGCCTCAAGTGGTGAAGATGGTAAGTTTTTTTTTATAAAATTTTTTTCGATCTTATTTTTGTATAAAAAAAGAGAAATCATAGTAATTTTTTGTTTTAGTTTTCTTCAAACTCTTCTCTCTATAAATTTTTTTTCTTATTATTTATTCTTCATTTTGTTTTTCCTCAACTTACAATTTTTTCACATTTTTAATTTTTTTTTTATATAAATATGACATAATTGTTAAATAAAAATTACAAAAGAAATTCGAATGAAGAAAATTTATTTAAAGAAAAAAAGATAATTTCAAGGCAACAACAAAATTTGGTCATTTTACCAACGGCAATAATTTGTTTTACTCGTATTCATTTTATTAGAAGTATCTTTTGAAAAAGGCAAATTATTTCAGAGATCATTAGGCCGATTATGACAAGTTATACATTTCCCGAAGCACTTATGAAATCAGTCATTCCATGACTTTCAAAATGCAATATTGCCTGATGAACGCCTAGAAAAAATTCGGAAATTGCTAATATTTCGATTCCCGAACTATAAAGATTTTCTATAAAAAAGCCAGGTGATTTTTTCTTATGTGAAACTATTCACCCCTATTCTGCATTTCGATTACGTCTCCGTAATCAGTTACGCTACGATCGAAAATTCCTATTAAAAAAAAAAATAAATAAATAAATAAATCGAAAGAAAAAGAAGACAATAGTGTTCCCAAAGCAGTTGTTTTTATACGTTTAAATTAGAAACAGAAAAATAAACTTAACTTAGCTTAGCTACTCTTTAGTGGTATAGTGCCCGAAGGCTGGAGAAAAAGGTTTTTGTGGTATTAGCAGACTCAGTAATTCGGCGTGGGCTTTCAGAGAGCAAACGTGTTGCTCTCTCGGCTATTATTAATCGAACCCAGCTGAGCTCTTTTTATGCGAATTTCTTTTGTAATATATTATTCTAACTTTTTCTTTTCCGTTTTTTAATTTTCAATTAATTTGTTTTAATATTATTTACAAACATTTCAATGCTATTTTACTGCAGCTAATACAATTCAATTCAAATTCAAATAATAACGTTTTCTAACTCTCAATTTCAAAATATCACTTATCACACTTCAAATGAAATCGAAAACATATTTCAGTACTCAAAAGCTTTGATTTTTTTAAATTTAATTATTTTTCGTTTTTTTTTTTTTTAAATATTTATATTTAACTCTCTTTTTATAAAAGCTTTCCCTGTAATTGTCTCTCTTTTTTCGATTACTACCAAATTATGATTTTATACGTTTAATTTTCTTGAGCACTGTAAAACTACTCAATTCAAGCACTTAGACTCTCAAAGTAAAGTGATACTGATTTGTGAAAGAAAAACTCATTTTCTTTTCAAAATAGTTAAAAATTTCAATTTTAATTTTAGTTTTCATTTTAAAAAATCAAGTATTTTCTTAATTTATTTTATAATTTAATTAAGTTCGTCTATCAGCTAATTTTATGATTTTAAGTTTAAAAGCTCTTGCACTATTCTGTTATAATATTTATTTTTCTTTCTTTAAATTTTGTTTTTAAATAAATAATTAAATTAAATTAATTAAAATTTATTTATTTATTTTTATTTACCTTATGTTTTATTTATTTTCTTTTTATTTTCATGTTTTTGTTTTATTTAATTATGGTTTAAATATTATTTAATTTTGGAAAAATGAACTTTAACACAAATTATCAACACTACACTTTACAAATTTTAATATAAAAATACTTTCAAAAATAAAAAAATAATAAATCAATAAAAAAATACTACAAAAATATATATATATTACAAAAACGAAAAATATTTAAAGTAAAAGATCAAAAATCTACTAAAACTGCTTCATCTCTATCAACCGAATTAAATTCGGCATCAAAAGAACCCCTTAATGAAAATACTCCAGAAGTCAAAAAGTCTGAAAACTGTTTGTCTGCTTCCAAACCAAAACGTGCCCAATTGACTTCTGAATCTGAGTTTGTGTCCGATGCATTCCAAACTACTACTGACAGTGATTTAGAAGAAATTAAAGATGGTATGCGTAAACTTGGTATTGATAGTATGACCCAACAGCAGCCAAATACGGCTTTGAGTAATAATGATGGTAAGAATTTTTTATGTTTTTCTTTTATAATTTTTTTATTTTAAATGTATTGATTATAATTTATTTATTAAGTTTTTTATATTATTTGATACGGGTGTAAAACCATTCTGACATTTAAAAGTTTGTAAGAGAAATGTGTTGTAAATATTTGAATATGGTTTTACCACTGAATTTATTGTTGAGTAAACCTGATAAGTGACTGTGTTCTGCTTACATTTCTATAGTATAAGTCTGTGTCGGTAAGTAAGAATAGCTTAAGTCTACTTAAACACAGATATATATCCGTATATATACGAAACTGAAGTAAACTTAAAATCATTCTTTGAGCATCTGCTTTCAAAAATTGTTACGATAGTTTACCAAGCAAAGCAAGTCAAGGAATGTTTTGATTTTCTTCTTAATGTTATAACAATTGGACTTCATATTACTGTTCAGGTCTTTTTTATGTTAATATTCAGTCCAGTTCAAAATAAAAGGGCAAAAAAGTTTTGGAAATGTAATAAAAACAATTTCTAGAAGTTTAAGTCCTTCGAAGATTTTTTTTTATGTTTATTGTGGGATTTGCTGTGCGGTTGGACCTACCTTTATGCTCCTTTGGACTAGCAACTATTGGTTATAAACAGGGAAACAAATAAATATGCTCTTAGAAAAGCGTTTTATGTGCATAAAATATGCAGTAAAAATCCGAAAATATGATCTAAAAATTTAAAAATATGCTCTAAAAAAATAAAAATTTCTTCTTTGTTGATAAAAAAAGGCTTAGAGCATCAAAGATCTTTTCATAATTGTAAGCATAGTATAGTTCCAAAAGAGTTCAGGCGGCAATGGAAAGCCTAAATACATATCTTTTTTCTTTGCATATATGTCTCAGTAACTGTCACAATAACTAGTAAAATAATATTTTTATTTATATTTGCGTCTAATACGACGTATCTTCAACGAATTGTTAAAAAAGTTGTTCAATTGTAAAGTGATTGGTATTGTCCAAAACAACTGTGTTAGTTAAGAATTTTTGGGTTGATGCTTCCTTGTCACAATGTAGAACACCTACACTTGCGGCAATTACGTTGTTTCATCTACTGAAATCCATAAAGATTGGTCTTTAATGCATTTGCGTACGTCATCTAAGCATTTTTGGTAAGTGTTTTTGACATACAAACATATCTTGAACCTTAAACACTTTCTAATCGCACTTAATAGTTTGTATATTCTTCGAAAACTGTTAAGCGTTAATAAACTTATTTCAAAATTAGATAGCGCAATAAATTTTAGTTAAAAAAGGCTATGACTTGGTCAGAATTTAAAACAAAAAATTTAAATTTAGCTGTAAATGTACTTTAGAGAACAAAAAATCGAAATATGCTCTAAAAATATGCTCTTAAAATACTCTTTAAATACGAAAAAAAAATGTTGAAAACATGCTCTTAAAAATTCATAAAAATTCGTGAAACGGATAAGTATCTAAGTTCCGATTTGATTGGTTGCATGAGAAAAAACATGCAATTGCATATTTCTGGTTGCCCTGGTTATAAGTTATATTTGTCATTGTGTGTCGTTTTTTTGTATAAAATTGAACCTTTAGCAGTAATGTTTTATGTTGCTGTGGTATTTCCTTAATGTAAATGTGTTAAATTTTATCTTAAATTTGGTAAAAAAAAATCCTTAGATTGTACAAATATATGCAATCTAACATGGTAATTAATAATTTACAGTTCTTTTATCTGCAAGTTTTGTTGAATAGTTTGTTGCTAATTTAGCTTTTATGTTCAGGAAATTTAATACACAGTAATAGCCTTGTTTAGCGTCTTAATATATTTCTTCTTCTTGAACCACCAGAGGTTATACTTTTAAATTTCAGATTTATTTAGTGGTATTACACTTTTATTTGTATACTCTTGGACTATTTAGGCTTCTTTAATATTTTAACAATAATTTATTTTGTTTATATTATTTTTAGTTTTTGTTGCCCTTTATTTATTTTTTAAAATTATATATATATTTATTTGCTTTGAATTTTTATTATAAATAAGATTTAATAAAATCGTTTTATATTCAATGTTTCTTTAAAAATTCTTAATTTTTCAGAAAATCTTACAAAAGTATTACTTTCACAAAATTATTTCCTTATTTGAAGTATTCAACAAAACTTTCCACCCAAATATTTATTTATTATTTTAATATACATTTTTGTATGTACCATATATATTAATATTTTTCCCTATTTCTTGTTAGCGTTATCGTTTTACAAGTCGTTTCATTTCCAAATTCTTATTCCTGAAATAAATTGGAACAACAAAGAAAAGTTACCGAAAACTACAAATAAAACTTGGTAGCACTGCTACATTTTGTTTGAATAAGAAGAGTCAAAATACTTTCTTGTTTATTAAAAAACTTAAAATTAAAAAATTTTTCATTTTACTGCACGATCCGGGATGTGCAGTTCTTTTTTTCCGGGCTTTTTTATACATTTTAATTTCACACTTTTTTTCTTGGTAGCAAGAAATGTCTTTTAAATACCCCTTAACAGACTTCAATAGATTGCATCTTATTGCTACACCACATTTCGCTTTTGCAGATTTGTAATTCTTACTTTTTCAACGGATTTTAAAACTATATTAGGCGACTCTTATCCCAAAGTAGCCTGCATTTTAATTTTTTCACCAAATCTCCTACTGGATTTATTTGGTTTTGAAATTGCAATGAATTTGTCATGGCTTCTTTTTCAGATGATGACAATGCCAATCGCTTTGTTGGTCTCCTGCTATCAGAATTTGCAGATGTTGTGACCTTTTGCAGTATATAACTGAATTTCGTTTCATTTTTAAAATCAACATTTCAAATTGGCTTTAGATTAAAAAACTTTTAGTGTAATAATGCGAGTACTCTGTTTTCCACTATATTGTAATACCATGAAACTTCGATATAATAAAATCGAAAAATGCTTCTTGATAACTATTTATTCGTTATACATACATATGTGTACGAATATCAGTGAAACCTGTCCATAACAAAATTTGAAGAAATACGGACAAATGCATTATTACAAAGATTTTTCTATCCAAACTATTTTACCTGAAAATACTAATAAAAAAATTCCCTATAGAAGAAGTAAATACAAAATAAAATACTTTTGTTTATTTATGCAAGTTTCGAATGCAATCATATATATTTAAAAGGACTTTCCCTTTTTGCATAAAATTTAATTTTTCTTTATTCTGGCTTCGTTATATAGGAGGCTTTTGAATAAGTACTTCGCTATATAGAGGCTTTGCATATGCAATTGTATGTATCGGGAGTTTCCCATTTAACTTCATTCTGACTCGTTGTATAGAGGCTTATGAATGAATGCTTCGTTATGTAGAGGTCTTATAGGTCAGAATTTCTTCGTTATAGCTATAGTGCATTTTTGTATGAAAAACTTTGCAATAAAGAGGTTTTTTTCAAAGGCCTTAAAATTAATTCATTATGTTGAGTTTTCCGTTAAAACGAAGTTCTTTATATTCAAGTTTCACTGTACTAAAAGCACATAAAAGCCCGAAATACATAGTTTTACTGTAAATATTATTGAAATAAAACGATTTTACTTAAACCAGAATATTTAATATTTATTTATTTCTTTATATTTATTAAACATTTTTTGTTTTCGTTATCATAACATTTTTCAAAAAAAATATTTTATCTAACATTTCATTAATTCATTTCCATATGAAAAATTCAATTCATATTTGCTAAATGCAAATATAAATCGATTAGTTTATTAGAAAAAAGTTTGTACGTTCATTCAACCACATTTAAACATTTTGCAAATATAACATAAAAAGATCAATTTTTTTCAATCTAAAATTAATCTATTGTATTTTCAATATAATACATCTTTAATAAATTTTATTCAACATTAAAGAGAAAATGTAACCGCTAAAATAAATATTTGCACGTTTATTTTATTTTTTAACAATAAATAGAAATAATACATATATAGAATTTTATATTTTTTTTACCAATATTTTTAATATTAAAATAACATCATTTTCACTTATTTTTCTCTCAAAAAAAAAAAGAAATGTAAAAATTAATGTAATCTATTGTTTGTAATTTTGGCTTTACATCTAATTTTAAATAATTTATTGTTTGTTTTTTATTTTTTTTAAATCTCTTACCATTCATTAACTCAATACAATCGGTGTAGAACCACTAAAACTCAATTCACAAACAAATTATTTTATTTTGATTCAAATTCAAATTTCGACTTAAAATTTTTCATAAAAACAAAATAAAAAATCTGTAATCTGTGAAAAATACAACCCCTGTAAATGTTGTATATTTTTCTCTTTTTTCTTCTATTTTTTTCTCTTTTTCTTTGATTAATTTTTTTAAATACAAAACTAATAATATGTAATTAATTATTTATTAAAAACAGCTTTTCAATTTAATTATTAAATAAATAAGAAATAAAACAAAAACAAATCGTAAACCGTAACTAGAGAGTAATTTTTATTTAGAAGAAAAAAAAAAAAACAAAACAAAAGCAAACCTTTAACTAAAACTAATCTAATTCAATTATAAATCAACAAAAAACAATGAATTAATATTATTTAAATATATTAATAAAAAAAAATGATAAAATAAATCTAATATAAAAACTATATCAAAAAGATTATATCAATTGAAATCTTATAAAATGAAATATTAAATTCCATATATAATTTAAAAAGAAAAGAAAACAAAAAACAAATTAACTATGATTAAAAGTAAAAACAACAATTTACACAGGACAAAAAACATTTCACACAAAACTACTGTAAAAATAAAACAAAAAAGGTTTGTTTAGTAAATATTTTTAATAAAACAACAATAAAATTCGATTTTTATGAAAAGTTAAAAATTTGGAAAACAGGATAATGAGTAATGTAAAAAGTATTGAAATTTTTGTGTTTAAACTAAAGAAATGCTACAAAATTTCATTTAATTTTTTTTTATTATCCAGCAATTTGGTAGAATTTAAACAAATCTTGAGTACGGTGAGAGAAAAAGTTTCTGAATTCGGTCTAGATCACTTGGTATTTAATACAAATCACATTAATACATTAATACAAATCATCAATTCGTGTGTGTGGCATCCTCCCATACATAGTAACTATTATTTTTATATATATTGAGATCGGTAATGGTAGAAGTTTCTAAATTTGGTTTAAATAACTTCTTGAACAAAAGACAACCCCAGTCAATAATTGGGCGAGATTTTGTATGTAATATTTACACATTTGGAGAACGGTAACAGTTATCTATCTGTCTACATCGGCCAAAAAGTTAGAGAGATTGTGTAAGAGGGTATTGCACAGCGCACACCGGGTAACAGCTATTTATATATGTATAAAATGTGAGCATTTCTCGATATTTTACTTATGAGAAATATATTTTATAGGTATATAATACACAGGCTCCCAGCAACCTGGGAAGGGTTACTCTAGTAAAGAAACAAATATCTTTGTGCATTCAAATAGTAGTGTAGTATGAAGGGTGAAGTTTTATCCAAAACATTGTTACACATTTTCTATACGACTTCCACATGAAACACATGGTTTAAAGTCTATTTCATATGCATTTAACTGTTTTATCCTTTCCCAGCTGAAAGAGAGTATTAATGAATATTACAAATCTTAGGGTATTGAGTGTATTCTAAATCCGAGTCGAACGCTTCTGGACAGTGCTGATTATTGAAGATACTGTGATCCCAATCAAAAACATTTAAGAGTTCATTTTGATAAGCTTCTGAAATGTAACAAACTTACAAAATCATCATAGTACTACCAATAGCAAGTATCTATCGAAGAAATAAAGCAATTGCTCTATAAAGTGGCTATTAGATTGGTTTAACTATTGCTTTATTCTTTGAGAGAAATAAGAAGACAAAACTTCGCCGTTCGGCTATACTGTTAGAAGCTGTAAATGATTCTATTAACTACGGGCCTTAACAAAATGTTTTAAATAATTATTCCAGGCTCCAACAAGGAACCTAACTTAATATAAAATTTACATAATTTATACATTTTTGATGTTAACATAGGCCAATTTATTTACTATTCCTTGCTATGAAGCGTCTTCATATTTTAGATTCGTAAATGTTACATTCCAGTAGGTAGGTAGGTAGAAGGCGCTATCCCCAAGAAGAAACACACGTAGGCCAAAGTAGCACATAATAAAGCCGCTAAATTTCTTAATGTCTCTCCTCAACAGCTCTATAAGCTCAGTCGCATGGTAGAAGCCCATGTGCCTATTTCTTCTACCACATACTGTGTACAAGTAGGTGAATAATTGTTTCTTCCTCTTCGTCCCTGCATCTTCTGTAGAATCAGTCTAAGCCGCCTGGCATGATTTTCTGGTATAAATTGGCCAGTAATGACACCGACAACTACCCTGAGTGTGCATGTAGAGTACACTATAAACACTATACTATATGCATATAATATACATACATATATACATATACACATACATATGTACATGTGTACATTCCGTTTGTATTATACGCACACAGCCACAGATCTGTAGAAATAAAAAAGTTGTTGTTTTTTTTGTATGAACAGATCTTTCGTGCGTGTAAAATCTGGCTTTGGCCATCTTTGCTGCGCCATCTTGCCGTCTCCGAAGATATCCATTCGGCATTGACAGCTTTTTAAATCCTGAGCGTGCAAATTCCCAATAGGATTCCCAACGTGGAAAATTCTCTCGTGAATTCTATGGTTGTTTCATTCCTTGTTATCTCATTAGCCCTACAGTTAAACGGAATGTCACTGTTTGAGGTCATCTTGTGATATCCCAGAGCTTTGACAGCTGTCTGGCTATCCGAAAGTATGCTTATATCTCTTTTGGAGTCGTTGTCCTTTCCAATGATCATTAAAACAGCTCTTATGACCGATACCTCCCGAAAAACGCTACAGTAATGCGTTAACCGCATCGAGTGAGCTGAGTGAGCAAAGTTTCCAAACTTGTCAGGACGCAATCGATCCGCGCCACTGTCCAGTCGCCCACAATCGCTCACTTGTACTGGACACTTTTTTGTAAAAGGTATCTAGTCCAAGCGTATTTTCGTCTTAAACAATCGTGCTTAGTACCAATCCATCAATTTATTTTGCTGCACAGTGTCAAAAGCCTTATCATAATCACTTAGACATAAGATATATATCCCTATTATAGTGAAATTAAGCAAATGACAAAACATTGAATAAAAAATTATTCTGTTTTTATCTTATTTATATTTTGTTTTTTAAAATATGAAAAATAATATTTTTAATATATTTGAATTGCTCACTGTCCTTATAAAAAATATTTCTTAAACAAACCTTTGTAACTACCATAACAACAAGTGTCTCTAAAAGAAAAACAACAGTTAAGTACATTACTTTGAATTCGTTTTCTTTATTTATTTTCGTTTTTAAGTTTTCATTTCTATTGAATTTATTTTTATTACAAAAGAAATCCTTTAACTATCCTTTCTCTACTTATCCTTATGCCAATATTATGTTATATTTTTTGAGACAATTAAAACGTTAAAGTGGTATATAAAATTTATTATAAAATTCTATATATATTTTCTTAAGTTTTAATTGATTGAGAACAAAAGTCGATTTATAGCAAAAATTTATCAAAAAATTCAAAACAAAAATCATAATTGTTTTTTTCTGTTTATTTTTTTCCTTTTTAAAATCATCCTACAGAAGATTGAATGGATTTACGCTAAAAAAATATTAAAACAAAACAAAATTATTTAACAAAATACGCAAAAACAAATTAAAGAATATATTTGAAAAAAAAATCTTTAAAAACTACCAAAAAAAAGAAAACATCTTATAAAAAATGTATTATTGCAAACAAAAAAATATATATTTACTCTAAAAGAAAACCATCCCATAAAATAAAAAATAATATTACTAACAAAAAACAAAACCAAAAAAAAAACATATACATACACGAAAAAACGCAAAAAAAACGCAAAAATATATCGCAAAATCTTAAAAAGTAACATTTTGTGTGGTAAGTTTAGTAACTAATTGTTGGTTTAACCCCCCAAAAAAAAACTGCATTATCAAAAATTTTATATAAATTACAATAATATTTCTTAATTTTTTTTTCAAAATTTCTTTATCTACGAGTATATATAATGGTGTTCATTATTTTTATAAAATTTCTTTTGTTTTTTTTTAACAAAAATAGTTTTTCTTTTATTAGCAAAAACTAATTTCAAAATAAATCGTAATTTTTTGTTTATTTTTAAATTTATATTTCATATATATAAATAATATATATGTGTGTGCGTGTTACCTACTTTTTTTGTTATTTGTTTAGATTAGTAATTTAGATTTTTATTTAAAATTGAAATCAAAATGTTGTATCTATTTAACATTTCGATTTTATAAACAATTTTTAGCTATTATTATAATAATATTAAAAATTAAAAAAAAATAATAAAAAATAAATACCTACAGCCCACAACCAAATATTATTAAATTTCATTTTCGTTGAATTCACCAAAATCATAAGTTTAATGAATTTTTGTTGGCGCTTTTTATAAATCTTTCATTTGTTGCATTACAATTCATTTCAGTTTTTATTTTCTTTCATTGATTTTTTCTTTACAATATTAGTGCTTTGATATAAAAACATAGTATGTTATACGAAATTTAATTCAACTCGTATTACATTGTCTGTTCTTTAGCGCATAAGGTGTGCTCTTAATGATTTTTCAAAGTTTCTTTATGCTTTTTTTCCTCTAGAAAGTGCGAAGACTTTCCCATGTTCAGAAAATAATTCAAACACAAAATTTTATATATTCAGAACAGTTTTGTATCCGCAAAAAAAAAAAAAACTTTTTTTCTCCTTAACCTTATTCTGAAAACAAAATAAAACCAAAGAGGTCCATTATGTAAACCTTTATAAGAAAGTAGAGAAAAACAAAAAGAACACAAAGAAAAGAAAAACCGGACGTCACTTTGTAAGCCAGCCTATAACCGAAATATATGCTAATAAGGTCACAGACCCTAACTGAGGCAACCTCATCTAGACCACGAAAAAGCCCTGGCCTCGGGCGCAGATTACTGAACAATGACAGATAATATGTTACATAGTCTCTGGCTTCCCCACATCGGTCCAACTATGCACTAAGCTCACAAAGAACCCAAGCGGTAGACTTACAGACACATCCACAATATACTTGGCAATGCCCGCTCTCGCTAGCTCATCGGCAGAGTTGTTCCCCTGCACGCCAATATGTCCAGGACTTGACGCACAGTGAAAACAGCATTGAGCTAACGCAGCGCCCAGTCAGCGCTTTAAGAGCAGTTTGACTGTCTATATAGATGATCATACTATACCCAACAGTGACTATCTCGTTTGCCTTAAGAACAGCAAAGACCTCGGTCTATAAGAGTCTGCATTCGTCCGAAAGTCTAATGTCACTGTCCACAAGGTTAACTCCCGCACCCGTACCTCCCTTGGTCTTGGAGCCATCTATTCAATGACCTATCAACAATACCTTTCCAAGACTGTCGAAGGGCTCCTGCTGAAATCGCACTCCCTCACCCTGTAGTGTGTAGCCCTCCGCAGATGGCAGAATGCGCATAGTCCAGAATCTTAGCAAGTTCGCCTTTTATTATCCTTCAAAAGCTCCTAGCAACTACCCTCTTCACCGCCACCTCCAAAGAGGCCAGATCCAGGATAATGTCAAGCGATGCCAGAGTAGTACCCCTGAAAGCGCCCACAGCAGCAATTAGTTATGCATATTTCGTTTGGACAAAAGTCACCGTCCATTAATGATGTGTTTCATCAATAAAAAATTTTTAATTCTTGTAGTAAGGAGTGGCTTTGTTAAATTTGTATATAAATTGTTAAATTTTTATATAATTATCATTGTATTGTTTATTACGGCATTAGACATCGTATACGGGAAGTTAAAATTGGGCGAGCTTATATAAGCGGATGACGTTGCTTTATTGGCGGAAAATCATAATGACATGTAAAATAGACTGAAGGCACTAGCCGCTATAGCGCGTAAAATTGAATAAGACCAAATGCATGCGACTTAAAGCTAGCAACACCACACCAAACTATGTTGAAGAAACGGCTATTGAAATTGTCAATTAACCTATGTAGTAGAATAGGTATTAACAGAGGATCCAATACTGATGTTGCGAATTGAATTCGCAAAGCATGGAAATATTTCGGAATGCTTAAGCGCATTTGAGATAGAACGAAAATATAAATCAATGTATGAAACATGGCATCCTGGAGCACAACTATTAGTGGTGAAACCGGAACGCCTATTAGCGAACTACGTTTTACTGCCAGAAACAGAGAAATTTTGTTAATAATTTATTGTGATGGACTAAGTTTTATTAGATAAGTACTAACACAACATGCTCATTATAATAATAATGGATTTGGCTGCGACTGATCTCATAGTAAAAATCTTTAAATCTGGCATATTAAAAGGAAAAAAAATGTGTGTAGGCAAGAGGGCATAAGCTTGGCAAGCTAAGTGCAGGTTATTTTTAATATTAATCCGTCTTAATTGTCTGTTTTCTAAATAAATATATTTTAAACCGTTATAGCAAAATAACAAACGTCTGCAAATTTGTTTGTTGTTCTGTGTTACTTTAACACAAAGGGAGCAGGTTAACTAAAATCAGGGGTTGTAGTAAAAAACTTGTACTAAAATTCTTTTATCATCATTCACTACAAAACTTATGTGTACATTTGTTAATAGAACATATTTTACTACATTTTTATATAGGTTTCTATTAGTAAATTTCAAAAATTTAATGTATATGTTAGAGATTAAATATTTTATCAGAAATCCATTTTTAATAACATACTAATCTACTAGAAAAAAAATCATTGCACTAATTAACTTATAAATTGAACAACACCATAATCTTTATTTTAAATTGAAGCAAAAAAGATCATCATATTTAAATTCATAATATTTTAATTATTTTAAATCCCCTTAATATCGAAATAGTAAAATACCAACTCACCACACAAAATAATAATTAAATAATTTATTTTCTTAACTATATTTCTGTTTTATAAAAAGTATTTGTTTTTAATCCTTTAACCCCTAACCATCCTTTCGTGTGTTAATAAATAACAAATTTAAATAATAATTTTTTTTTTACATATTTATTTATTTTGAATAATTGTTATAGTTTTTAATTTCAATTTAAATTATTCTTTTCTTACTGTTTTTCTTTGTGTTTTTTTTTTTTTACGGAATGCACTGTTTAAAATAGTTATAATGAAAAATCCGAAAAATGTGAATTTAATAAAAAAAAAAAAAAAAAATTGTTTTTGGTTTTTTATATTAATTCTTTTTAAATAATTTTTATTGTAATTAAGTAGCCGGAATGCTTTTTTGTATAACATATATGTATTTTCATATTTTAAGATTTATATTTTACTTAATTTATTTTATATGATATTTATAAAAATAATGCCTGCAATTACAATATTTTTTCAACTAAAAACATAAAAATTTGTATTATCAGTGTATATCGTTATTTACATTTTAAGATTATCTCAAATAACAAAAGCAAGCAAGGAATGCATTATTAACTGTCTTATTTTCAAATTATTTAACAATATATATATATATATATATATATATATATATATATATATATATATATATATATATATATTATTTGATTTTATTTTATTTAATTCGTATTTTTTTTTTCATTTTTTTTAAGATTACATTTCAGTTACCATACGTTTGCCCAAAAGAATTGTGTGTCAAAGTATTTGTTTTAATTATCATCATGATAATTGATCATTTGATTTTGTTTTTCATAAATTCAAATTCATTAAATTGTGTGCATTTTTTTATTTAAATGAAAGGTAATGATTATATATATCATTTATATATATAAATAAATGCTATTTATTTAAATAAATATTGGGTGAAAAGGGTTCAAGGCACTTTTAATTATTATACACGTTTTTGTAAATAACACACTATTTTTGGGTGAACTTATTTTTAAAAAGTTTTACAAGCGTTTAACAAATATTTGGTTTCATTTAAAGTGCTTCCTTACTTGCTTTTTCATTTTAAGAAAAAATAATTATTATTAAAGTGGTCAATTAATTTTTAAAGAAAATTTCATTTTCATTGCTCAAGTTATTACTACCACTGTACTTCACCTACTTACATACATATGTATACTAAAACTTGTTGTATACCGATAACTATGGTTTGACAGCCGAGAATATTAAACAGAGTTGGTATTTCTGTTCAGTTAGGTCATCCCGAATCGTTTAAAGCCAAAACAACGCTTTCAAATTGTAGGAATTTACTTTAAATAAAATATATAAATAAATCTGTTCGCGAAGTTCATAGCGCACCTCATTCAATGTGTTTAGCGATGAAGCTCATTTCTTGTTAAATGGCTACACCAATAAACAAAATTACCGTATTTGGAACGAACACAATCCTCAAGTCGTTAACGAATCACCATTACATGCATTATATTTGACTGTTTAGAGCGGTTTCACGCTGTCGGCATCATCGGTCCTTGTTTCTAACGAAATGACAAGAAGCTACCCTTAAGGTGAATGGCGTGCACTATCGAGCCACGCTGACTGAATTGTTGTTTTGTAAAATTAATCAGCTAAACATCAACGACATTTGGTTCCAACAAAACGTCGCTACTTTTAATAGAGCGCGCTTAACAGTCAATTTGGTGACAACCTTCTTTCCAGAAGTGGTTATGTTCAGTAGCTCCTTCGTTCGTGCGATTTTACGCCTCTGGATTACTTTTTATGGGGCTACGTTAAGTCATTGGTTTATGACGACAAACCAGCAACTTTTAAATTATTAGAAGCTAATATTCAAGCCACCAATGACGCCATACGGCCACATTTATTGCGAAAAGTAGTCAACAATTGGCGAATGGACCATTTAACTCATATCCGCGGCAGACATATGCCGGATTATACAATATTTATTCTCGAAATATTACAATATATCTGTCTGGTATTCAAGTTCTTGTTCGCAAGCTTTTAAATACAACTCAGCTATATTAGATAATGAACCTTCGCCACTCTATGGCAACCTTCAGTCCACAATTTGGACGTCGCTCTGAGGTTTTCAAGTATGGCAAGCCGGAATAGAAATTTCTAACGGACATTCTTACTGACCACTGTGGAGTAACAGCGCATCTGAAGAGGATGGCGGCTACAAATGTGGGTATTTGTAGTAGAGTTGGGTCGTTTAGCCCTTTTAATGAGCTAGTTCGTTCACTTACAACAAAAAACATATGTGAAAACAAAAATTTTACTTATGTATATGTGTGTGTATGTGTGTTTAACACACATGTTTTGTGTTGTAAGTGAACGAAATAGCTCATTGAAAGAGTTAAAGAACCCAACTCTAGGTTGTAGACTGTGCTCATAAGCATTAAAGATAGCGGAACCCATATTTTGTGAATGTGGGGTTCTTGATAGGTTTAGATGGAAATATTTAGGTAGACATAGTTCTTCACTGTGTGTTCATTAGAAAGGCAGCAGATTTGCTGAACAAATTATAGACCGGAAGGTACACAACAGATCCTATCAGTCGCAGAATCAATAGTGCAATAGTGCCTGGTCGGTATAATAATGATAATGATAATAAGAGATAACACACTCAAAATAAAATTTCGTTTTCAGTGCTCAAGTTACTACTACTACTACTGTACTTCTACTACTTACAAACTATCCCAGTTATCACAATTGTTGTTAAAAGATGGCATACCCAATTAAAAGTTTGGCAGCGGATCTGTGATGATATGTGTTTGCATGATAACTAGAGTTCGCAGAATAATTTTAAATAAAATCAAGCGTATATGAAATATCATCGAAATTTTTCATTCGCTTAAACATCTTCCAATTCTACAGCGCTGCTTCGCTAGGTAGTGCAAATTTCGAACGCACAACTTTCCACGATTCTGTATTTTACCGATGGTTTGGGTTATGTAAGCTTTGAGGGCCGTTGTTGCTTATTCGTATGGAACTGCGTCTTAAAAAAACTCCACAAGAAAATGTCTAATGAGATCAAATTGCGCGATCGCGGACCATCTCATGTGATCTTATATGCCTATATCATCCAGTTCAGGTCAAATAGAGTTGGTAATCATTGCTCACATTTGACGGTAATGGTCTGGCTAAAAAAATACTTATCAAAGAGTGACTTTTTCGAGATGCATTAGACGCTTTTCGATCTCATGTGGATTGGTATCGTCTCGAAATCTATAATTTTATTTCATGACGTGCTTTTTTATCCAGAAATGGGTTTCATCGCCAAATATAATTTTTTTGATGAAAATTAGGGACAATTTAGAATTGCTCCAGGATCCGTTCAGCAAATATGTGTCGTTTTCCTTTAGTTCCTCAGTCATTTAAATTTTTTACGGTACGGGCTTATGTCATGATGAAATTTTCGCCAAGTTGTAGTCTGCGAAACGCCGAGTTGATGTAAGCGACGCTAAATCGAGTTATTCTGCACACTCTCAAGACATTTTTCGGCATATTTTACATTTCTTCGTTAAATTATTAAAAAAAAAAACTTGTTTATCTATATTCATTAATGGTAATTTGGCAGTTGTAGTTCCAACAAGATGGCTGCTTTAAACTGTCAAAGTTCGGAAGTCCCTATTGTAAGATACGTTAGTTGGTATAGTGACTGTGCAATCTTACGTCGACATTGGGCGATTTATCTCTATTAGCCCCTCTTTTTAAAGAAAAAGTCATCACAGTTTACTTTCTAGACAATTATTCCTTAATATTGAAATTGTATACAAAAAAAAAAAAAATTAATTGATCACCTTACTAATTAAACATAATCTTTATGATAATATATAAATATTTATAAGCTTTATTTATAAAACACATATACATATATGTATGTATTATTAAAAAATATATGTATATAAAATATGAAATTTTAATATTATTTTACAAATTCTTAAATATGTTATTTATTAATCCCGTTTATTAATCTTTACATTTTATTGAATTTTTTTTTTTTTTTTAATATTATATAGAGGAACAATGGGAAAAAGATTTAGAAGCTGAACTTAAAGACTATGAAGTTGTAGATAATGGCGCTAAAAATGGTGGTGGCCCTTCTTCTTCTACTACTACTATACAAGACAATGACGACGAATTACCGACAATATCAAACCTGCGCACACGCTCAAACAACGATTGGGAAGAATATGCTGATTTGATTGAAGATACCGATGATTTAAAGTAATTAAGAGCTTATATCGTAGTTTTTTCTAAGTTCATACAAAAACTATGTTAATTGTTTTTCCTATTTTTTTCTTCTTTTTGGGGTCTTTTCTGAATTAATTTTTGCCCCCGTGTACGTTATTTTCCTTTTTTCTTTATTTTTTAAATATTCATATTTAACATTGCATTTCTTTAAAATGTTAATAAATTGTTATTTTATTTATTTAAAATGAATGTGTTTATTAATAAAATTTTAATAAAAAAAAAACAAAAAACTTTAAAGAACTTTGAAAAGTTTAAAACGTGTTATGCTGGGTTATCCATGAAACTATGCCCAAATGTTTATAAAAAAATCAATTTTATAGAAATTATTTCAATCTTATTTTTTTATACCAAATTTGAGAACTAACTATATAAGCCTAAAAACTAACTATAACTAATTTGAGAGTCAAGATCAATCTGCAACAATATTCTTAAGATTTCTTTTTTATAAATCTTAAGTCAGAAAACTAAAAAGAAAAAAATTTTTTATTTGTTCCTTACACAAAACAAAAGAACGCAAACCTTCTCCTCTTCTACAGACAGTCAAACAACAAAATAAATAAAAGAAAAAAGAAAAACATTTTTAACTAATTATCACAAAAATGAGTATAAAATAAATATAAATTAATTAATATTTATATATACATATAAATATATATATATATATATATTTATAAAAATAGGGAAATATAATAAAAAACAATTGTTAAGATTAACCAAATTTAAGCAAAAACTAAAAATCACATCAAAAACAACAAAAAAAAATAAAGAAATCATAAAAAACAAAAATTTGGTATAAATATTTATTATGATGTTTTATTATTAATATAATTATAATTATTATTAAAAATATTATTATTATTATTTATACATAAATAATATATACATATAAATATTTAAACAATGGATTAACTAAAATTATTAAAAACAAAATGCATTTGAATTTATGGTGTATAAATAAAAACAAGGAAAAAAATATATTAAAATGAAAAAAATAATATAAAATAAATTGTTTAAATTTTAACAGAACCTATAAAAAGAAAGTTAAATGACATAAAAACTATATTAAAATATTATAAAGAAAATTAAGTAAAACAAACAAACAACAAACAAATGTATAAAACACTTTAATTATATTAAATAAAAATTAATAAATTAATTACAAACTAAACAAATAATAAACCCTACATTAATCGTATTAAAACAAAAAATAAATAAAATTAAAATGAAAAAAGTGTTTTGTTTTCAATTGTTTTTTATTATTTTCATTTCTTTCCAAATCTAAAAAATAGCGAAACAAAAATTCCTTTTATTCACGTAACGAAAAACTGCAAACAAAATTAAAAAAATAAAATAACAAAAATTTGTAGTATACAACAAAACCAGATAAAAAAAAAAAAACAAACACAAAAACAATGTAAAAGTGGAAAAATAAAATGAATTGTTTTATTTGTTAGTGATTTAATGCTATATTTAAACAAAATCTAACAACAATTACATAAACAAGACAAAAAAATTATTTTGTTTTAGATTTTTTGTTGATTTGCTTAAGAATTACAATAAATACATAAATAAAAATAACGAAAAATTAACGAATTGTTTTTTATTTACACCGATTTATTATTGAAATATATGTACGTGTATTATAAAATTAAATAAATACTAAGGTATTATTTTTCGAATTAGTTACGATAGTTTGTGTTTTTGAGACTTTAAATATACATTTATGGTTAAATCAAAGAAAAACTTATCAGAAGCAAAATAAGTTGTAATTTCATTATTTACTAGCCCGCGTTTTGCAGGCCATACATGTTGCAAATTCATAATTCCAGCTAGACTAACGAGAATTAACTTTTCTCTGAGGCAGCTCAATTACGTAAATTGTGATTTAATCTGAAGAATGTCTACTTTACTTATTAGAATATATAGGAAGTTTTTTTTAGCCGCATGCGAACTATCGATATCGATTCTTTAACGCCAGAACAATGCTCCCAAATTGTGGAAATTTACTTTAAAAAATAAATCTGTTCGCGAAGTCATAGAAACTTCTGTCAAAGAATTGTGTTTAGTAATGAACCGAAGTTACCGCATTTGAAGAGAAGGCAATCCTCAAGCCATTAACGATACATCATTACATCTATTAAATTTGACTGGTTGGAGCAGTTTACACGCTGCCAGCATCTTTGGTCCTTATTTCTTTCGAATTGAGTAAGGAGCTGCTGTTACGGTAAATGGCGAGCGCTAACGACCATGTTGATTGAATTTTTGTTTCCAAAAATTTATCAGCTAAATATCAACGACATTTGGTTGCAACAAAATGTCGCAACTTGCCATACAGCGTGCTTAACAATCGATTTATTGCAAAATCAATTTGTTGACAACTATCTTTGCAGTAATGGTCCCTCGTTCGTGCGATTTAACGCCTCTCAACGCTTGAAGCATTGGAAGCCAATATCCAAGCCACCATTCACGCTATACAGCCAGATTTATTGGAAAAAGTAATCAAAAATTGGGCTAATCGAATGGACCATGTAAGTCGTAGCCGCGGTGGACATATGTTGGAAATCACATTTAAAAAATAAATGCAGTGAAATTGTCTAAGAAAAATGTATACCAACAATATTTGTCTTTTATTATCATTTAAAATCCTCAGGCTCTTAAAAGAACACCCTATAAATTATAAATAAATATCTAAATTTATCATTATTAACAACATAAAATGTTTTGAACAATGTTGTTAATATTTCATTGATTAGCCAATGAATGAAATAAATAATCATGCCAATGTCGAAATTATTGGAACTTTCTTCTAAAACGCACTAAGCTGAAATCAACCACCCTAATGGTACATAGATTGCGATGTTTATGGCCTGCTTTATATATCGGCCTGCTTTTATGAATTTACCTAAACAATGTTTTCATATAATGTTCCATTAAAAGTACATGAATCTTATTATTTAGTTAACAAAAAAGTTTCAATACTGTGAAGCCGAATCAAGGATATTTATTTAAAGTAATAATTCTTTAATTATTTATAAAGTTCGTTTAATGCTTCTCTTTCGAGTAAGACATAACTGCTCAGAAAAGCAATATTAAAACGATCACACTTATTACAACTGCCGTAGTCATTCTGGGGTCTAATCACCGCATAGAATGTACAGTAAATTATTATATTGAATAACATTGAAGTAATCAGGAGTCGATACAATGGAACGTATTCTAGAATTATATGAATTTATTTAATCGATATACCATTGGAGGAAAATCCTTTCCATAAATTAAAAAAAAAAATAAATGCTTAGGGCGATAATTTGCGACGTACAAAGTACGACGGACTCTATGTTACTCGGCCTTAATCTAAAAATTAGTGTTTTGTTTATTATTGTTAATAATAATTAAATAGTAGTATTACTCCTAAAGTACTGAAGCGAGTACTGTGCAGGAGAAGCTTTAAACCGGTGCAGTAGCACGGTCGTAAAAGGGATTATAAAAAATGTGTTCGCCTGTTATACAAAGTAATGACAAAATGAAAATATTCTAATTCATTTTGCTCGGTATTATGTGCAGTGATTAGAACTCTGGTATTTAGACACTTTTGTAATGCTTTAAGGAAAACATTTTTTACAACAGAATCTTATTTAAGCGTTACCTAATCACCTTTACTTTATTATATTCTTCTTTTATATTATCCACTAAATATTACGGTCTCTAAATGAATTTAGGATAATCAAATGAAATATGTTTCAATGAATGAGATGTAATAAAGTCTAATGAATTGATTATGTATTTTACCCGGACCTTAAAAAAGAAATTCAGAAAATATTTTTGGTCCAACAACAAAACGGCCTTTAAAGAAATCAAATCTGAGTAAACGATTGTCAATAAAATCGTTTAAGACCATAACGTTACACTTTTCTCGGAAATGCCGATATATAGAAAACCAAAAAATGTTTTCGTACAACATTGTAAACAAACTAGATGTTAATATTTTGCCATAAATCGGATAAATTTAGCCATTTTTGAGAAAATTAAAGGAAATTTACTTAGAAGTTCAAGTTCGTATTGATGGCTTTTCAAAATACCTATATAATGTCCACCTCTGATCTTGTTTCAGTTAATAGTTATAATAAAATAATATGGTTGTATAAAAATTTGTTTAAAAAGGACTTAAAGAGTTTTAGTTTCATTAAATAGTTATTGCAAAGATTTTGTATCTATTTGATTTTATAAATAGCAATCATAATTTGTTTTCTCATTTCTTTCTTATTTTCTTGTAATAAAATAATTATGCTATTGGTTGAAAAGAAAAAAGCTCCTCAAACTTTTCTTTCTTAACTTTTTTTTCTTTTTCTTTATTTGCCCATTCGATTTTCGAATTTTGTCTCTGGTAGGCATTGTATGTTTTTAGTACAAAGAAGTATATTCTTAGTGAAAAAAAAAATAGTTGCATAGCCAAATCTACTAGATTACAACTAAATTTCGAAGAATGCTCATAACGAAATATGTTAAGCTTTTTATGGGAGATCTAGTTGAAACCTACCAAATGTTTATTGAATTCTCGTTAGTAGATTGCATTGAAGTGTAAATGCGCTACTAAAGAGCGTTTACATCACATCAAGAAACGTAGTGTTAAAGCGCTAGATATTGAGTAAGATTTCAAATTTAATTCATTAAATTTTGTTGCAATGTAATGCAAAGTGGATATGAGATAAAAGATTTTATGTTTCAAAGCTATTTACTGACTCGAAATTTTACTGGTCTGTGTGTACATAGTTTCGTAGATAATTTTATTTTATTAAACTTTAGAAATATATAAGAATTTGTATAGTTATTTTGTTTATAATCAATTCAAATATTTTCTATAAAACAAAGCAATTTTTCAGCTTTGTTATAGTTGTAGCAGTTGCCCTAATATTTAAAATTTTTTGTTCCATAATACACCACCTGATATTCCGAATTCTTTATCTCTATATTGAAAAATGTCTACAACTGAGCATATAATATTACATTTTATAGCTGTGGTAAAATCTAGGCAAAAAACATTAAATAATTTAACATGAATTACTATGAACACAATAGTATTTCTTTTTATTTAAGAAAAATACTTAAAACTTTAAAATAAACCTATAAAAAATTGAAATAATTTATTTTTAATCAATGTTGCGTTCTTTTATTAACTAAATGTATATTTATAGAACTTTATGTAAAAAATCATAGAAAAAAAACTGCTAAATAAATATTTTCAATTTATATATATATATAAATGTATGTATATCTTTGTATATTTATAGAAAACCAAAAAAATTTTTTTAAATACATTTTTTTCTAGCCAAAATATTAAAAAATAAAACAGTTTTTTGTCGTATTTTTTTTAGAAAAAATAATTTGTAATCATCCATACATACGTATATACAAAATGTATTATCATTAATTAAAGATAAATAAAATATTTAAATGTGCTATATACATACTAACTAACTAAAGTAATATTTATATATTAAAACATATATTAACCCTCATATTCGTAAAAATTATTTTCAATTTATAAAGGGTTTAAAAACAAATTTTCATATAAATAACGTTTTATAAACTTTTTATAAATTGAAAATATTTTAATGAATATGGGAAAAAAAATTTAAAATTCTAAACTAAAAATAATCGAAGTGAAAGAAATGATAATTTTTAATACAAATTAAATTTAAATTAAAAGATAACGAAAACTGTTATTTGCATTGTTTGTTAAGTATTGATATAATAAAAATGGAAAAAAGAAAAAAACAACAACACATATTAAATAAAAACACCACCTCAAAAAACAGTCAATAAATTGTATTAAAATAAAAAATGATAAAAACTAAAAATATATAATATTCCATTCCTATGCCCTATAATAAAAAGCAATTAAAACACTATTAAAAATCGTTTCATTCTTTCTAAAAAACACAATCATCATTTCAAAAAACTTTGATAAATATTATTGTAAAACAACACTTTATCAAAAAAAAAAAAAAAAAATCAGTAAAAATCCATTTCAGTTTATATAATAATAATAATATAAAACATACTTTAAATTTCTATTTGTTCCAATAATGTCTATTTCAATAAAAATTTATAATTTTGGAATTTTTTACGATTTTTTAAAGAGCGTTAGAGCAATATTCCTGAACGGTGTAATAAAGTTCGATGTCCTATTGTCAGTATGCATACATTCAGCCAAACTTGTACGAAGTTTAGAAGCTCCAACACAAACTTTGACTTTGTACTACCAGCCCATACATAAGAACTATATTCTGATTAGGATCACACATGTCTCGTATAAATAGTAATTCCTACACCGTATCAAAAAAATCAAGACACTTGAAAGTTCTGTCGAACAACATAGTAAATTCTTATGCTCAGAACAACAGGAGCATTTTTCGTCTAATTTTCTTACATAATCTTAATCTTTGGATGACTTAACGTATGGAACTGGATTTCAATACCGATATACCGGATAGGTTGAATATACACTTATGGGTCGAAGAGACATGGAAATGCTGGCTGCGAAGTTCTTTTAGAGCAGCTGGCGGCCTTAAAACCCCTGAAGGTGTAAACAACACATCGATAATTTTTCATGAACTCTGGATAAGATATCGAAACATTGCGCATATCTGGGCTCTCCTTGAGAGGTATTGACAAATGGTGTCGCATAAACTGCATCTATCTTATGGCAAGTGAACGCTGTGCAAGTGAACCTGTATTTTACAAAACCACAAAAATTTGACCACATTTGAATAACCAAAAACAGGTATTGACACTGTACAAACTTTAATCAGAAACCTTACAAGGGCTATAACAGCCCTTTGTGCTCTTTTGGAAACTCTCAAAGGCTGAGAATCTTTATAGTGACTTCAACAGAAGGAGATGACAAGTCTAAAGAATATGTTCTTTGTCATTTCGAGCCATTTAACGAAATAAGGCTGGCTGCCTAAATAAAATTACGCAGCGGACAGCTGCCACTTGAACCTAATATAACTTAGATATGCATAGAAATTAACACTGTTTGAAGACCTCTTTCTAAGATTGTTTTCAGGTCACATGTGTCGCCTGTCATTCATATTACGAATTCTCACTCTTATCCTTACATAAATTGTTCGTAGGACCTCACTTTTATGTAGTATGAATTTTCTAGAACTGAACTGAAATATACTATTAAATTGATCTAATTTTTTCCTCTCTAAAATCGTACTAAGTTGGCTTGAAGCTGTTTCAGTTTTTGGTTAATATTTTACTTTCACTCTCCTGAAAAGTGGTAATTTATTAGGATGAAACTGACTTTTTCATCATTTGGTGTGTCTTGTCTGCTTAAGTTCCATCTTGGCATATTTGGTGTGTCATTCTATAAAATCCTTTGGAGGACATTTACTTAAATAAAAAAAAAAAAATAATTCTGCACTGTTTCCACATATATGTAAGTAGAGTGTTTTAAGGTCGTATCAAATTTGCCATTTCGAAAAATATTAAGTAATATGTAGTACTTTGAATTTTTATGAAAATAAGGTAAATAAATTTTCAACAATTTTCGAAAACCACAAAATTTAATAAACAATTCAATTTGTCTGAACGCTTTCACAAATTTTAAAATGTTCATTATAATTTTTCATTAAAAAAAAAACAAACAAAACACTTCCCATTGACTCATAATACATGTAGTTTACGTAAAAAAATAAAAGCATTTAAAATATTTTAATTATTCAGTCACTAAAAGAGAAAGTAAATAATTTTTAGCAATCGATAAATATAAAAAAACTTATTATTTAGTAAAAAAAAAGTATTATATAAAATATATAATAATTTGTTAGTTGAAAGATTATAAAAGTAAAAGAAGGAGTATAAAGTAACATTTAAAGTAACTGTACTAATTAATATAATAACGAAAATTCAAATGATATTAATTTATTAATAATATAAAACAAAAACAAAAAAGTGAAATAATATGTAAAAAAAATATATAAATATAAATGATAATTATTTAAAAAAATAAGATCTATGAAGTTTTATTTAAGAAATAAACACAGGCTCATCACAAACAATTGTATAGGATGAGCAATTTAAAAGTTTAAATTTAAAAACGCAATAAAAGAAAAACGGTTTGAAATTTAGCCAAATTTATTTATTTGTTTATTTTTTATTTTTGTAAAGTTCAATTGTTCCGACTAGAAATTAAATAGTATTACTTCATATGGCTGCCCGGGCTAGCCTCACAGCACCCCATTCGATCGGACCGATTTTCGAGTGTATGGGGTCGTACCTCGGCAATGGCATCGCGAATGTTGGCCTTCAAATGCTCAATTGTCCCTGGTTTGTCGGCACAACACTTGTCTTTAACGGCGCCCCACAGAAAATACCTTAACGGTGTCAAATTACAGCTTCTTGTCGGCCAACTGACATCATCATTTCGACTACTTTAACGGCCATCAAACGTTTGACGCTCGATTGTGGCATGAGATGTGTGGTAAGTTGCATCATCCTGTTGAAACCAAACATCGTTCACATCAATACCATGAAGAGCGGGTACAAAAAAATCGGTTATCATGGTGCGATAGGTGTCTCCATTGACCGTAATGGTTGCTCCATTCTTATTTTCAAAAAATATGGGCCAATGATGTCTCCGCTCCACAAGCCGCACTAAGCGGTAACTCATAATGGGTGCATTTGCTTAACGTACTCACAAGATGAAGATGAGCTTCATCCGAAAAGGTGATTTTAAATGATCATAAATTTCATTTCATCATAATTTCCAATAAATTTGCAATGAATGCTAGTCTCTTCTCTTAGCATTTGTAGCATTTGCGTAGAGTGGCCATCCCAGCCCATACACCAAACATTACTAACTCTCTGCTGGTGAGAGAGGGTAGGGACCTATTGAAAACCCTCCGCCCCTCTTCTGAGACGATCCTAGTTTTGATTCCTGGTAATCGTAATATCTATGGCAATGAGCGAGCGGATGAGGTGGCTTGAGCTTGGTGGCATCGTCCATGGAATTACTGTAGAGGGCGGACTGCAAGTGGGGAGTTAATGGATCTTGCAGGATCATCAACCTGTCGTGACAATTTGTTGCTCATTCAATGACACATCGGTCGTGGTAGAAGGGTAGACACACTAACCCGCCACTATCGCGGCCGTTTTGAATCGTCGCCGTAAGGCTTTCGGCAAGTGGTTTTTACACGATATGTTGATCATTTTTAAGTCCTGTATTGGAACAGATGATCGCCTCAAATATTTCTACCTCAATGAGGTTGTTCCCGACATTGTGCGGTTTTCCAGATGCTTGTAGCATTTCTCAAAACGGTGTCCGAGGACACTATTTGGCGCACGTAGAAGCTACGAGTGGCCACGTGAAAAACCAACCCACCATATCGAATCAGTTGCAGTCTTGATCTAACAGTCAACTGTTGCTAGGAGAGGGTGTTAACTATTTTATAAACCCTACAAAGACGGTGATTGTATCAGTTACTATACGCAAGAATCTAAGGTTCTCTAAGCCAACAATAAGCGGCTCCAGTATTGAGAGTTCTCAGATGGTGTGAAATATTTGAGGATTTTTCTGAATAGGACTCTCACATAGGGAAATCATTGTCCCATGTAACCAACTAGGCGATCAGGGCTTATTGTGCGTGGTAAAACATGGAATCTAAAACCAAAAATGATCTACTGGCCATTCGTTACGATAATAAAATCAATACTGACCAATGCTGCCTTAGCGTAGTGGCCTAGAATGGAGCAAGGCTGTACTGGTTAGGGTTTATCGCAATACTAGGGTCTTTTAATCACAAGTGTGATGAGTTACCATTGTGGCTATCCTGCACATTTTGGTAGATTGCCTGGTGTCTCCAGTTCGAAGACCGCTGACATGGTGGAGCATATGAACATATTGCGCCTATTTAATGAAAATATGTCGTCCACATTGATTCTGGGCAGAAACATTAAGGTCCTTATACCCGAAAGGAATTTACGGTTGGACGAATCGTGGGAGCGTAATATTGCAGACCAGGTTTAGTTCACCGATAGATCAAAACAGACTGGCGGTGAAACTTGAGCAGGAATGGTTGTTCCCAATTTCCAAAGGGCTTTGCCCATGGGCAAATATCTTTTGATTTTCCACTCGGAGATTTAAGCTATGTTCAGTTGCGTTAGGAAATGCCTGAGGCGACCGTGGAAGGCCTGTCATCCTGACGGGCTACGTCGAAGGTTATTATAGACTGACTCATTTTTCAGTGTTCCTGTGGAATATGCAAAGGGAGGAGGGCACTAAAAAGTATATTTACCGGTATTGTGGTCCATCATTGTATTTTGGGAAATGTTATGGATGATCTATGAAGGTTCTACACGACTTATGCCGAGGCAATCGGAAATCATACATTGTGAGTGCCTAGCTATTCCGCCGCAGAGGATGAAGTTTCTGGAGGATACTGTGATGACTCCAGAATCAAATAAGATTACTGTCTTTATTCGCATCCTCAATCTAACGTGGCGAACTTATGAGGCTGCACAATAGATATTAAAGCTCGTAGAGAATTTTGGCCATGGCTAACATAACATACATACATACATATTACCCAAAATGTTTAGTTATGTATATTTTTTGTTATTCTAGTTTCGTGAATTTGCTAAAATAAAACAAAAATGTATTTTCAATTCAATGATTTATTAAGAATTAAGCCAAACATAAGATTAATTACACGCATACATATATGTACATAATCAAAGAGAAAACCAATGAAAACATAAAAACGCCAATTATAACGGTTAATTAAAAAAGAAATAGAGTAATACCAATTAGGATTGCTATTGTGTAATAATTTCAACAATATTGATTAGCTCTAGCAATAGTAAATTATGTGTCTCTTGTTAGTGGACTCCATGTATACTCCATGCTCCAGCTTTACTGTTGTTTCTAAATTTCGCTATTATTTTCTACACCGGCGACAAGAAGATATATTAATACATATCTTCTTTTTTTAATATTATTAAAAAAATAGATCTTTGTTTGTCGTTACCGTTACCTTTAATATTATTTTTAAGCGTAAGAAATTAAAAAAACAACAATAAAAGATGAACGAATTTTTTATTCAAATTGAATTAAAAGTTATGTTTTTTAAATGTATTAGAGAATCTGCTTGTAATTTTAAATAGATAACTTAACTTAAAAAAATTATTCAACGCCTCTAAACTCTATTATGCTAAGTCAATTCAGCACAATTTTTAATTTTTCGTTTTTAAAAAATATGTATCTGTTGTACTTTAAATTAAATGCGTTTAAAATTTGGTATAGATCGGAAAATCGGAAGTTATAAGAATGTATAAAAATATAATTAGCACACAATATATAATATACAGTGTCGGACAAAACATATTAGACTATCTTACAAACATTTCAAATTATATATGATAAACATGCGTTTGTACTTTATTTCGAATATATACTTTATTGTTAGAAACTAAATAATATTTTTACATTTTATTCCTAATTTAAACATATGTACTTATCAACAAGAAAAACAAAATCTGTCAAAAACTCATGCGACAAAACATATTGGACTAAGCGTTGGAATCAATATTTCGTAGAATTTCCCTTGATTTTAAGGACCGCAACACATCTATTAGGTATTAAAGCAATAAGATTATCTATTGTCGTTTTTTCTATACTAAACCAAGCAGCCTTCAGAGCACCAAATAATTTTTTTATCTCCTCCTACACCATCTCTATTGTTTCTTTTATTCAGTATTTCACAAAAGTTTTCTATTGGTTTGAGGTCTGGGGATTGCGCTGGCCACTTCATAACACGAATTTTTTCATTCTTAAACCAATCTTTTACATATCTTGAGGCAAGCTTTGTATCATTGTCCTGTTGAAATTGCAAAAGAAGTTGCATTTTCCACACTTCATGAGAAAGCATCACACTTTTTAAGATCCATTGGTACAGCAATCTTTTCATATTTCCGTCGATTTTGTGTAGGGGTCCTAAACCATTTCCGGAAAAGCAACCCCACATCATCACATTGCCACCTTCGTGTTTTACCCTGACAATACTTAGGATCAAATCGTTTATTTTTCGGTCTGCATACTCTCTTCATACCATCCGTATGGACCAGTCGATGTCTGGCAAATTGTTTCAAGCTTTACGGTTCTTCTCCGAAATAAATGACTTCTTTGCAGCCCGATAACACTTGGGTCCTTCGTTATATGCTCTTCTCTGTACAATTCGGCTACTTATTTGTAAGTTCAGAGTTTCAACAACTGCAGCAGCTGACTTAGCAGGATATTTTTTACGCTCTCTTACTAATCTTGAATCGTCTTTTGATGTTGTACACCTTGGTCGGCCATAACGGTGAACATTATTAACTTTTAATGATATAAACTTTTTTATAATAAAACTGACAGTAGATTTTGACAAGGAATACTTTGCTCAAATGTTTTTTTGTGATAGATCGTCTTTGAAATCTTTAATTATTAATTTTTTGAACTGAACATTGCATTCGTATTTTAGATCGGTCACTAAAAATGAAGAAAATGTATTAAGAATTTAATCTCTATTCCACCCACCCACGACTAGAATTAATAATTTGACACCACATGCTTCATACGTTTTGTTGCAATTGATACAATTTTTTATACAATTTGAACACTTTTGTATAAAAAGTTGTAAATGCAATAAACATTTAATTTTTTCGAAATATTTTTGTATGTTTACACTATATACAATAAATTAATCTAAACAGGGTCTGTAACTGTTTTGAAATTTCAAAACAAAATCCACAAAATAATAAAGTTTTATTTCAGTTCAATATGTTTTGTCGGACACTGTATATGTATATAAAACGTAATCTTTGAGAGTTGAAAAACTCACTTTTTAGACCCAGCATATTATGATTTGGAGGCATGAAATTTATGTTTGTGTACAATATTTAAGGAAAAACCAAAGAATCATTCGTAAAATTTATACTATAACGTTTAGGATTGCATGCTCTTAAGGCGTCGAAATAAATATAAAATAAAATATGATTTTTCTTAAACTAACAATTTTTTAAATACAGTGCTGCTTATTGAAATCATCTCAATATAAAAATATACGTTTCTAGAGTCTAAAATTTTCTATTTAGTTTTTTAATTAATAATAATTATATTATAACATTTTTTTATATTATGGAGAAACTTCGGTTTATTATACATAAATGTAAATTATATATGTATTTGAATTAAACTAAATAGGAATAATTAATGTGTCGACTATGTATGGCAATCGAATTCCAATTACGTTATAAAATGACAACCATAAATTTGTATTTGAAATTAAAAGCTCTCAGTGGCCAGTTATCATACATAATCCGTTTTCTGGTAACTGGCAACTCAACTTAAATTTGATTGCCATCCATAATCGATACATAGTACGCTACCTTTTTCTAGTGCTGAAAGCAAATAAATCTTAATAATGTCGTAATAAAATAGGAAAAATATATAAATCATATGTGTTTGTTTGGTTAAATAAATTTGTAAAAATTAAAATTCGATGAAAAATCAGTTTTAAAAATCGTTTATAATTTAAACATTTTCCAAATGTTTTTTTCACAATTATAAATACAAAAATTTGAAGTAATATTTTTATAACAAAGTTAATCTTTTCAAATCGTTAAAATTTTCGATTTTTTGTTATTTTTAATATTGTCCAATTATCTTACTTTAAATATAATAATATGATATTATCTATCCTCATTTATAGCAAAATTTTGATAAAGAGTTAATATTTCTTACAAGCACATATATTTTTGAAAAGTATTTTCTTTCTCTCTTAAATTATAAACCGAGAAAGGGCCATGATAACAACAAAAGTCAATCTAGAATAAAAAGAAGATATATTATTAAGCAACATACATATATTCTATAATTTTATATTGCAAATAAAAGTAGACAAAAAAATTGAAATGTTAATGATTTTCAAATTTTATAAAAGCAATAAATTATCAATATGTAATACAAATATTGAAAATTGTTTGTTTTTCTATATAAATCTTAAAAAATAATTTCAGTTTTAATTTTTTTTTCTCTGCTTGTATATTTTAAACTCTGTTACTGAGATATGCACAATTATTTTAAGAACACAATTTTAATTGTTTATCTTTACAATGTTATTCTTACCTGTTTTCCGATGGAAGTGATGTTGTATAAATGTAAGGTAAAAGAAAAATTCGAAATTTAATTTTTAAAATTTCATTTAAAAATTTCATTGAAAACTTCTTTGAAATTCTGGCGACGAACCCTGTTTTCTTTGTCTAATATCGTATTCTATACTTTTGTAAATGGGACGATTATATTCCAAAGCATTATGTTTGGGTTGATTACGATTGACTACAGCATCTTTCCATATCATGGCTAATAGAATATAGAAGCCGCCAATAATTTTATTAAACACGTCGATTATTTTGAAAATAATCGGTGTTAAAACTTGAGTTAAACGGCTGAACTCAAACATAAAACGTAGAGTAAACATGCCCAAATATTTAATACCTACTATAGCACCTGATAGTATAGAGACAATAAGTAAGCCCAAAAACCGTAGTAAGGCTTTAATATTTTCCTTTGAAATATCCTTGGCCATAAAATCATAGACGGTTTGTTTAATGCTAACCCACCATTGTTGAAGTAATATAACAAAATCATCTAGGGATATTTGTTGATTGTCTATAGAGGATGTGGCTGCGGGTGAAACTGTTGAAGTAGTGGTAGACGTGTTTAGGGATTCATTGATTGCTTTATCACATATTTCTTTGCTTTGTGTTAATGTTGAAGCTTTTGTCCACTTAGAAGGCATGGTTTCTTCTTCTACATTTTGTACATCCTTTAATTTTAGGATGATTTCATTATCACGAAAACGTATACTCTTAATGCTAAACCAATACTGGCCAAAAGCTAAGTCTTTCACTTCTACCCATAGGTAAGTATTCAGGGCGGCAGGAAGATTGTTAATGCCTGATAATGGTCCGTTGGTTATGCCAATCCACATTTGAGGATTTTGATGACTATAGAACAACTGCAGCTTGTCACGTATGCTTTTAAGCATTTTCTCTAACTCTTTCTCTGACTTTTGCAAACTGATTATATCTCTATAGCCTTTAACCTCCTCCACATAACGTCTTTCCACATAAAATCCTCTAAACAGACGTGATTTAAGCAATTGTTTACACAATGATTGCAGGGCAACTTCATGCGGATTTGTGGGTACTGCAGCGGGCAGAGTGGTATTTTCCAATAGACTTTGATCTGTCATTTTTGCTATTAGTTATAAAGAATTGTGAGAATAATAATTTTATTAATAAAGGGTATCATAAAAAACCTTTTTCTTTTGCTTTTTGGTTGCTGCTCGTATTCAACATTCACTTTAAAGACAATTTTTGTTATAAATTCTCTCCAAAACTGACTCACTTTTTGTTTTCTATCTCTTTCCTCTTTTTTTTGTTAATAAAACTATATTTAAAGCGATATTCGCACAATGCGGGTCACATACAAATTTTATTTTAGTGACTCTAATATATTTGTTTTTAATTAATTTTACAAGCCAATTACTTTTTCTTATAAGAAACACAAATATTTATTTATTTAAACACACATAATTTATATTTTTCTTAACAAATAATATTTCGTTTTTTTACGTGTAAACAATTAGCAGAGGTGAAAAAAAGAGTTAATGGTGTCAGCTGTTGCTTGACATTTAATAGTATTGCCAAATCAATACTTTAGATAACACAAGTAAATATGCTTGAGTAAACACGTAAGGTAATATATACAAATAGTTTTTATGGTACTGCCAGCAACATATAATTAATTTTTAATTAAAGTGTTATAAGTTCGTGCAGATGGTTCTTGTGCTTGCTACGAACGTTAGAACACATTTGCTCTTGCTCAGACATGGTTTTCGACTGGTTTATTTTACTTGTGTCTTTGGTTTTTTTTTTCACCACTGTGCTATTAATGCAGACGGTTCTTTTCTTTGCTTTGAATATTATAACATATTTATGTATACAAAGCAAATGGCTTTTGTCTAGACTTATGTGAATGTATTTATAACTCTCACCTCTATGTTATTAGAACCGATGGATCTTACATGCGCTTTGAACATTATAAAACACTAAAGGTTGGAAAAAGAAATGGTTTTTCAGTGTTTATTCCTTTCACCTTTCACTTTATTTTGATATGACTGATATTTTATTCACCTCAGTCTTTTCGAGTATGCGATTGTGTTTAGAATTTATTTAAAAGTTATTTAAAAATTAATGCAATAAAGTAAAATAAAAACGAGTAATAAACAACTTTAATAATATTAGGATATAACGAATTTGCAGATAAAAAAGCGAATGGTTGCACCGTTGTTTGTTAAAAAATTTTTTTAAGAGGAAAAATACAAATTTTAATAAAATTGAAAAAAAAAATAATAATAAAAAATAATAAACAAAAATGTTAAAAAAATAAACAACAGAATAGAAAACAAGAGAAATTTGTTACAGAAGTAAAAAAATTTTAAAAATGTTATTTTTAATTTATCCTTTTTCCAACTCCACGTCGGCTTATAACTCGGTAAATATCCAAACTTTTTTAGGGTCCTTTTACTAGCACAACATTATAGTTATAGTCAGTTGATATATTTTCAAACACCTTTTACTTATTACATAAAAAAAAAATTTTGATTGCTTTACGGGAAATATAAAACAAATACCTATCAAGCTAACCGAAGTAATCTGAGTGAAAAACCTTACTGTCCTTATTATTTTTTTTGTAAAAAACTTTTCAAAATTCTTGTTATTACTTATTCTTGGGCATATTCGAGAAATAGCATAAAAAAATCTTTCATTAGTATTAATTTTAAATTAATTGTATACTTTTATACCCTAACAATCGAACAAAGTTTAATTAAAATGAGCTCGTAATTCGTTGTAGCAGCTAAAGAAATTTTCATTAAAAAATCAGAAATTATGGTATAGATGTAGTCGATTTACGTAAATACATAAGTTTTATTAACACAAAATATGTTTCAAATAGTTTTTTTTGTAATTTTTTATTATTGTGCCGCAATAAGGTTCAATTAGACGTGACTTAAAGTAAAACTGTATTGGAAACATCGATTTTTTAAATTCGATTTTAATGCACGTAAGACTCAATATTGTTTTTTAACACACAGACGTGGTGGTGTGCTGTCATCTGCGTCAATGTGTAATGTGGATATTGAGGAATCAAATGCACTTGATGTTCTGGGCATGAGAATTCACTGTGACGTTCGTTGAATTGATCACATATTTCAAGTGTCGAAAGAAGCATTCAAGTGCCTTGGTTTTTTAAGACGGTGCAAGAAATACTTCACTCCATCTGATCTCCTTTATATTTACAAGACCTATATCCAATCCAAAATGGAATACAACTCTCATGTATGGGCCGGTGATTCAAAGACTATTTTGGAGCTTCTCGACCGCGTAGAGGAGAGGACGAAGATGCTCATCAATGACGGTATGGTAGCCAACTCTATCGATTCATTGGAGCACCGTCGCAATGTGGCGTGTGTTTCATTGTTCTATCGGTACTATAACGGAATGTGTTCTAACGAAATTAAGGAATTAGTTCCCAAAAATCATATATTTTTACGTAGTACTCGTATTTCTCGTAGAGCGCATCCCTTTGTAGTTGATTGTCTAGTAAATCGCACAACGCATTATAGGGAGAATTCGTTCTTTGGGCGCACTGTTCGGTTGTGGTATAATCTTCCAGCGAAAGTATATCCTGCCACTTACGACATGAGTAAATTTAAATCTAACGTCCATAAACACTACTCCCTTTGTTCTCCTTCCAATAACCTTTTTTCCTAGTACCAGCACAATGAACTGCATGAGTAGGGGCAATCCCCTGGGTGCTGGTCTTATATAAAACAATAAAATAAATGTGTAGAAAAGTAAAAACTGTAATTTAAGTTTTTTTTAAAATAAATTAGCAAATGGGTGTCATCGAAGAAGTTTAAATGCCGTATATATTTATACCATACATTGCATAGTGAACGCTGCCATATACGAGTAGGTATTATAACCATATATTTTACGTCCTACACTTGCAAGATGGTTGAGTTCTGTTCAGCTAATTACGCTGCGAAAAATTTCTGAGTATAGTTGGTGTGCGAAGGTCGCCAAAATCTAGGCATGTTATGATTAAGATTTCGATCTATAGCAGTTCATGCCGTGCCTGAATAAGGTCACAAAGCGTTGGTGTGCATTGGAAATGGTGTTAAGCCAATATATTCTCTATATTCCGCTGTTGATTGATTATAAGTCATATTCGATGCAATATCATTAACTACGATGACGTCAAGTACAAAGTTAAATAAAAGAAGAGATAGTATAGAACCCTGTTGAACACCAGTTATCACGTTAAAAGTGTAGCTCAGGCAGGTGCATTCCATATTACATGGTAACCGAGATAGTCGAACCACTTTTCAAAGTCTATATATACCATATAGAGGAGATATTGCCATTCAGTTGTTGCCATAGGCCAAAAATAACCAACTAGTGCATCTGCCGTTTGGAGCTGGCGATAAACTGGTCCCTTTCAATGAGTGTAAAAATAGAATCGGTTGCAGCTTATTGATTGAGAGAAATCCCCCTGTTTCACTTGGGATGTCGCGAGAATTATGTATGTATTTATGTAGACTGTTGAGTATGGTTTACATAAATAACATTTTCCCTGTGTCATTGTTAGAGCTCCAGCTAAGTCTTTTGCTGTGCTCCACCCCTTTTAATGATTTTTTTAACATAAGTCAACCTTTTGAAAGCTAAACTGTTAATATCAGCTGCCACAAGGTGTCAGTCTTTCTGTTATCTCCCACAGATCGAAGGAGTATCGTTGTTTTTTTTTTTTTTTGCAATTTCTTGATGTAATCTGTGTTTGCTCTTTTACTTTTATATTTTTTTTGTTCTTACCGAAGTATATTTATAAAAATTAAAGGCTTTTTAAAACAAGTATTAGTACAGGCTGTTCAGTGAGATCAAAGTTATGACGAATGACAGAACTTGCGAAAATCGATTTTGTCAGCAAATATAAGAGAAGTTACATATATCGTTTATATTCAACTAGCTAAGCCCCGTCGTGCTTAATTTAGCACTTTTTTCTTACATTTCAACCCCGAGGCTAAAAGCTTCAACCTTTATACGCATACATTCAAAAACCCATTCATTTTTACATATGCATACATATAATTACATTACACGTGGGCCTAATACATAGATGGCGCTAGTTTTATTGCATTTATCTTTTTTTCAGTTAGTGCTAATCTGTTAAAATGTCATGATATACTCGTACTATAAACTAGTTTGAGTTATTGTGCTCATTCTTAGCACTTTTGTTATTTTTAGAACAATGGATTAAAAACAATTTCGTATTTTAATTCTACACTGCTACTTGATGGGAAAAAATACCATTCATGTGAAGCAATGGCTTGAAAAGTATTATGGTATGAGGACTACGCTCCATCAGAAACAACAATAAAACGTTAGTTCGCGGACTTCAAACGTGGCCGATGATGCAGAATGCAGTGGACGTCCAAATGAGATGATAACAGCAGAAAACATCAAAAAATGCACAAAATCGTTTTGATTGATCGTAAAGTGAAGTTGCATGAGTTAGCTGACATCGTAAACATATCAAAAGAACGTGTTGGCATTATATTGCATTAGCATTTGACCATGAGAAAACTCTGTTCAAAGTGGGTGCCGCGTTTGCTCACTGTTGACCACAAAAAAGTAAAACAAAACAATGGCAAAACTACATGAAGTGAATTTCGAATTGCTCCCACATTCACCGTATTCGCCAGATTTGGCTCCCAGCGACTACTGGCTGTTCGCAGATCTCAAATAAATGTTCGCTGGTAAGAAATTTCACACGCACGAAGAGGTTATCGCTGAAATTGAGGCCTATTTTGAGGCAAACGATAAATCGATTTTACAAAAGTGGTATTGAAATGTTAGAGCGGCGCTGGAATGATTGCATTGCTCTTGATGGAGATTACGTTGATGAATAAAGCTGATTTGGAACTAAAAAAGTCTTTTCTTTGTTTGGTCCGGGACTTTTCAGCCCATGTGTTAATGTAGAATAAATCAATTAAAATTTATATTCCTTAAAAAGAGATAACCTAATCAAGTAACTTAAGCCTAACTAAGTTCTAGTGAATCTAGTGGATTCAAAGTATCTCATTGCTATTTTTTTCTTAAATTTTCATGTTTTGGTCCTCCTCAAATAAAACTACAGTTGCGCTTACTAACGACGCCGGTGGCGGTCTATTTATTACTTTTTAATTACCAATTTTTAAACTTATTTCTTTTAAACAAATTTTTTCTTTTGTTTTTGATTCCTCTCACGCTCGTATTTAAAAGGAATCGTTATTTACGAGCAAATTCAACTCGAGCATTCTTCGTACTCTGCTTTTTAAAAACAAATTATGTGGAATGGAACACGCCACCTACTTGGAAAATATTGCAATGCTAAAGTAAAGATCACCACCAATTAGCAAGGATCTTCACCACTACATAAAAATTCATGTGGAGGAAGCTACAGCGGATTTATAATCTACTTAGCTTGAAATATCAAATTGATTAAAGAAACTGAAACAAAGCAATAGATGCTTTGTGGAAAGCCAATATGCTCCCTAGAGGAGTGTCGGAGAAAAAAAATATGGCATGGAACCAAACTAAAGTATGAAATCAATCAAAATTCATCATTTTGAATTGTTTTTACTTTTGAAAACCGGTTAGTTGTCATCACATAACTGAATAATTAGTTTTGTATATATTTTTGTCTAATTCTCAAAGATTGGGTATAAAAGTAACTTAACTTCTTTGTGTTGTGGTGAAAGTTTTGAATTGATATCCCAATTGGATAAATTTTTGCCCACCGCCTCCATACAAGTCGAACACTGTGCAAATCAAGAAAATTTAGCTTTTGAAATAAAACTTCACATATTGTTTTTTTTTACAATTACACAAAACAATTTTAAAATTTTATTTAATAATTATATTCATGTATTTTTTCTTTATAATTTTAATATTTTATTTATTTATTTATTATCAGTTAAAAACATGGTTTTTCCTTTGTTATTTTTCTTTTATATGTTATTAAGAGTTTTTCCATAAGAAATAAGCTTGTTTTTCAGAAATAATATGTTAATTAAAGCGAAAAAGAAAAATAATAAATTGTTGATAAAAATTATAAAAAAAAAAATTATTGTTAAAAGCAAAATTATTTATAAAAAAGGAAAGAATAGTTTATCATATATTTTGCCAAAAAAAAAAAAAAACAATAAAATTAATTTTGATAAAGTTTTTTATTCGGTTTACTGATATTTTTTTAATTAAAATTCTGCTGTTAATGCCTTTCAATAAACAATTTTAATTAATTTATTTTTTATATTTCATTTTCAGTTTTCTTTTTTTTTACTAATTTTAACAATACGTTTAAACTCACAATATTACAATATTTTTGCTAAATATTTATTTATTTATTTTGTTTTTGTTAATTTTTTATTTATTTTTTATTTTTATATATAAGTATTTGTTTCTTTGTAATAATAATATAGTATAATTTAGCTTAGGTTTATAAGTATATTTAATAATATATATATATATATTTTTTAATATTTTTTTTTTATATTTAATGTATAGTATATAAAGAACAAGGCTTGATTTTTCTGTATTTTTTTCTTATATAATTTAAGTAGAAATATGAGTTTAAATAGTATTCATATGTTGTATTTTTTTTTATAAATTTGAAAATATTTATTTTAAATTTAAAGAAAAATTATTATGAAAAATTAATTTAGAAAATCAATTTTAAATAGCATTTTTTTAAATGTACATACAGAAAAGTTACATATGTTTAGGAATTCGTTTTTGTTTTTCAGAAAATTTGTTTGAAAAAGTTTTAAAAATACGTATTGAAAAATATTTAAAAAAATATTGCATAAATTTTTTTATATATTAATTGTAAATAATCTTATTTGTTATATTTGTTTGAAAAAGTTGTTGTAGTATATATATATATATAATAAATGTATGTATGTTTATTTTTGAAAAAAAAAAGATCGTATAAAACTGTAAAGTTTTTATTTTATTAAAAAAAAAGAAAAATATTAAAATGTTTTTTCTTCTTTTACTTTCTCATCGGGCACGAGTTTGATATGTTTTGAATTAGTTGATCAAGTATTTTGTTTTTGTTTTTGTTTTTGGTTTTGGTTTTGTCTTATTTATGCATTATTAATAATATCTTTTGTTTTTCACAATCTTTTGTTTTTATTACTATTTATTATTCTTTACCTTTGCAACATAAAAATACTTTCCACATTTAATATTTTTACTGTTTACACCCTACATATGTAAATTCATTTAATAATTAATATTTTCCTTATATAATATCATTTTTAATACCGAATTTCAATTTTACTACTATAATTGGTTTATTTTTTGCTTTCTTACAAATTTTTATTTGGTTTAAATGTTTTTTTTTTCTTAATTATTTTTAATAAAAATTTGTTTTTGGTTTTCCATAATTTTACTATAAAGTTTTTAGCAATAATAATATTTGTTATTTGTTTTTAATATGGTTTTGGTATAAGCTTTCCGTAGAGATGTATGTATAAGATATATAAATATTGTATATATTTGATGTTAGCAAAAATGAAATATATTTACTAATTTAAAATTCGTTCATGTTGGTTTTACTTTATCACAAAAAAAAAAAATGAAATAAAATAAAAATAATTAAAAAATATATATATTCATTATATAAATATACAAATATTTTAACATATTGTACAAATAAAATGCAAAAATAATTATTAATATGATTTTTAAAGAGCTTAAACATTCTGTAATGAAAACAGGAAAATTATTTGAATTTTACTCTTTTAAATTTGCTTTAATTCCTAGTCGATTTTCAGTGTTTCATAAGGAGAAAAATTGTTTTTTTTGATGTTGTTCTTCTACTATACTTATATATATGCATTAAGAAAATAAATATTATAATAATACATTTCTCCTTTTAAACACTCCAGTAAGAAGCAAAAGGTCATAATAATTAAATTGTAGTATACTGTACCTAATGCAAGACATTTCAATACTTTCCAACTTATGGTTCAATAATAGATGGCAATTGAATTTTAGTTGCGTTGCCAGTTGGCGAAAATTGCCTTATGTATGATAAGTAGCAATTACAAATTTATTAATGTCAATTGCCATATAGGCAGCTACAAATTGCCAACCATAATCGACCCATTAGATATAACAAATCAGCTTCAAGATCGATTTGCGTATTTATGTGTGACAAGAACTCCTTTTCGTTTACTACCCTGCAGATTCCATTTCATGGCACGTATATATAAATGATAATCACAATTTCAAATCATCAGCTTAGAAGTGTTTTATGAAGTCTCTTATTACCACTAAAAGTTAATTAAGTATCTAAAACAGTTCATATATATATCGATAAGAATATGCTCGTAATTTCTACAAATAGATATCTAGTTGTGTATAGATATCTATAGTGTAATGAACTTGTCATAGATTTGACCTTACCTACTGGTTAAAGTGTAATGTATTTTACACCATCGATTTTCAATGGGTAATTCAAAACGTAAATAAAAATTTATTCACTTTTTTTTTAATTACAAAGAATTCTTAATTATAAAGAAAAAATGAATGTGTATTAATATGTTTGTAAGCAGCACTAATTATCTTGAAATTTATGGAATATTCTTCGGAAAGAACGAAAGGGTATCTTAAATGTTTGAACTTTGGAAAGTGTAGAACAGATAACAAAGATAAGAGTTAATATAATAATTAAAATAGGATTAGCCAAGCACGTTGGCTTGTGTTTAGGAATAATATAAAGTGACAATTATATTTGACAAATGTTGCCATACATTAAAGATAAAAAAACGTAACATTCAAATTACCAAAGTTGTTTTAGCGGATAGGTAAAGACAGCTGTTAGTTATGAGCACAACCAAATATCTTTTTGTAGAAATTACGGACATACATAACTCTAATTTTAGGTTAATTATCTTTCCTCTATTGTCTGTCGTCTAGTTTTCAACTTACTGTAGTATCTCATAATAGATTTTGAATCAACAAAGATAAACGGGCACACTTACAGGGGTATTTTTGTTGCCCTAAGATTCTTAGAAGAGACACTGGTCCGCTTAAAGAGCACTCAATGACTTTCAATGACGAAAAAACGAAAAAATTGTTCATCTTTAATAGTAAAACAAAGTTTACTTGATTTCAATTCTTAGAATATGGATATTCTTAGAATATGGATCCTAAATTAAGTCAATCAAATTTTAATCACACATTCCAAGCCATACTATTGCACTGTATGTACATCATGCAAACTTTGAAATTTCATAGTGCAGTGGAGGCTTATAAAGCCTTTGGTGTTCTTTTATGATAGAGTTCTTATTATATAAATTTCCAGCGTTAAGACCGCAGCTATATATCACCGATTATAACTTGCATCGATTAATCGTATTGCGTTAATGCGAACTATTATAAGCTGGACATTTTTTAACCCTGTTTGTTATTTCTCTAGAAAACAGTGCACTCGGGATAACGGAAACACTCAATCCTTTTTTTTAACATAGTTAACTCTAAAATGTCAACCAAACCACGTAGATCTGAGACATCAACTATAAATTAAACAAAATGTTAGCTTAAGTAAGAATTAAAGCACATACATACATAAGTGCGGACATAGATTTATTTTACGTTTATTTTAGTTCTGGTGATTTCCCTTATAATAATTATAGAAAGGAAGTTGCCTTTCTCATTTCGGCTGATTTTTTGTTCTCGTTGGAAGCTTTTTTTATTCCTTTGGACTTATTTTTGTTTGATTTTAGTTTATAAACACTAAAAACGCCTTAAACTATATTACCAATATGTTTTTTATTCAAAATTTCTAAAATTTTAAATGTCAACAATCTGATAAAAGTCAACACCCGGGGTTTTAATTGGTTGACGTTATTCCGAGTGTACTGTACTCACGAATTGTCTAACTTTCATATTTCGTTGAGAACTTTTTGATGCCATGTATTTAATTTTAGACGCCTTGATGGCTAAATATTAGCATATCCTGTGTGATTTTATCCTGTACGGTGGAAAGCACTTAAACTTTCTTATACTTTATTTTATCAGGCTTAAAGTTTTTATAATGTTTAGTTCGGATTTATGGCTCTAGCTTTTAATGCATTGTATCTACAACAATTATAACAAATCTGCAGGATATATAAATGAATGCCTCATTCGTTAAATCGATTAACTCCACTTTTTGAATTTTATTAGGTAGACTGTATTTACCCTAAACTATATTATATTTAAAACAAATAAACACTACTAAATGGCAAAAGTATTTATAATTTTTAAATTATTTATTAAATATTTATTATCTTTAATTTGTTTTGTGGAGATAACTGATTATCATTTAACGCATTTAAATAATAATGGCACACATTGGCCAACAGAATTTTTCTGAATAACTTTTGCATGGTATCTTGCTTCAATATTGAGTCAATTTGTTGTAAGTGATCACAAATTGGTTTTAGTTATAACGTTTCATTAAAATGATGCAATATTTTACTTAAGTTCGCTAAAATAAATTTTTTTAAAAGAAGAATAGGTTCAAATTGTATGAATTTAGAACAAGTTCTTTTCATTCTAATTAATCTGAGTGCATGCCGGGTATGCTTTGTATTTTAAACTATTATAACATAGAAAGTAGAAGCCATACCGTTAAGTTTAAGTAGAATTGACTAAACTTACGTGAAGAGAATATTCTCACTATACGGCTATTTTTGGCTCTTACCTCTACTTCAGTTTTTGACAGTTTTTGCTGAGTTTGTAAAGAAACATCCTACCCAGAAATGGCATAGTCCTCAACATTCAAGGTATCAAGTATGAAAGCCAGCTTTATTTCTCTAATAATCTAACATCATTACCGGCTTCTTCTATGGACCTGCTACTTCATGGTGTTACAAATATCCGTCTTCTATCCACATAAGGTTTCGTCCGCTTCCTCGAAAAAAATTGAGGCGTAAATTTGTCACCAGTCTTTCTGTTACGTTTTTTCCCGTTCACTGGATAAGATGAAATAGATTCGCAAAGCTATCACACACTTGGTAATCACTAATAAGCTCTTTAGACACTAAGTATTGTGCCTTTTTCTACATTTTCATATATGCAAATGAAACTATGAACGTAAAAACGCTTTGTAACAAAACAACAACAAAATTAATAAAAAAAATTCCTTTACAAAATGTGTATGCACTAGGGAGATCAATTATACGGCTTTTTTCAAAAACCGATTTTCGGATATATCGAAAAATTACAATGTTTAAGAAACTGGTTTTCGGATAAAAATTTATCAAACAATCGGTTAACCGGTTCTTTTATTAAAATAAAATTCTTCTTAAGTTTTGTTGCATTTGCAAATAAATTTGATAAATTTGTGTTCTATGTTGTAGTTTCTAGCAAGTAAGTATGCTAGAACAACATAGGGCTTTGATGGACATTTAATCCTCGACAACGCAACATCCTAATATTTCATCCGGTGATTCATTTTTGCAGCGTATTTTGTAAGAGTTTGATTTGCATTGCCTAGAGACAACTTATTGTGTTGCATTTGCAAATAAAGTTGATAAATTTGTGTCCAATGTTGTAGTTTCTAGCAAGTAAGTATGCTAGAAAAACGTAGGGTCTTAATGAATATTTAATCCTCGATAACGCAACATCCTAATATTCCTTCTAGTGATACATTTTTGCAGCGTATTTTGTAAGAGTTTGATTTGCATTGCCTAGAGACAACTTTGTGTAGAATCAAGTTTTCCTTGCTGCACAATAGCATATTTATTAGTAATAATAATGGATAATAATTTCTAGTGTTGATGAGCCTTTTCAGCTTACTATTTAAGGACACTCAACATTTTTAGAATTATCCAAATATATTCACATCTGTGGAAATATAAATGCGCGCACCACGTATTTCGTAGTGGTATGTTAGGTAAGAAACTTGCCTACTAACCAGGAAGTCCTCAGTTCGATCCCAAACCAAACCATCTGACAATTTTCAACAGCGGTATCATCTAACAACATTGCTACTGACTGCTTATAAGTATTTACGCTGTTAAAAACTTCACTAACTAATCCACCTGCCGTTCGGAGTTGTTCATCACGTTTCAAATATAAAAAATGAGTAATTCTTTACAGAAAATTAGAAAGAGTTAGTTTTGCTCAAGTGTGCATATCTTTTTCGATCTAACATGGCTGTCACGTTCTTTGTAAGACATCTAAGGTTGTCATATATATATTAAATTTAGAAAACTTTAGAAAAATGCTAAAACGATGAGCATATTTGCAATAAAATATATAAAAACCTATACAAACTGTACGTATTTAAATTAACCGGTTATTCGTGTTAAAATAACAGGTTTATTCGGTATTAGAAAAGTGGGCATTTAAAATCAAAACCAAAAAAAGCGGTTTAAACCATTCGATCTCCCTAGTATGCGCTGTCGCATATGCTGCTGTTGACACAAAGGTTAAAGCACAGATGCTTTAAATTACTTAAACCAGAAGTTATAAAATCTTGGGTAAAGTTTTTGTCGCTTTTAAAATTAGAATTTCAAACAAAATTATAATAAATGAAATAAATGAAACAAAAATTCGTTATATTTTTTTTTAAACGAACAAATAGAATTATTTTTTATTACATATAATTATAATTTATTATTTTTCATATATGTATATGTATATTATTAATAATTGTAGAATTAAATTTATTTTTAAATACATAAACACTACTACACAAACGAAAAAGAAATCTATAAATAAAATATTAATAAAAGATATATAATAGAAACTATGTTTTAAATATAAAAAATTTTTAATAATATTTAGGTAATTTTTTTTTGAAGTATTACAAAGAAAACAAAAACTAATATGTCATTATTTAAATATAAAATTTATTTTAAAAATAAATTTATTTTATATGTAAGAATTAATAAAAAAAAGGCATTTAAAGTTACGGCAAAGAAAATAAGGCAATAATACATGTTTTTTTTTCTAAACATACTAATTTTATAAATAAAATATATTTAATTTTTATCAAATTATTAAATATATAAAAAAAGCAAACAATAAAACAGAATTTATTTTTTTATAGTTACAGTAACTCACTCAATTGTCCTAACATTTATGTCATGCTTACAAATATGCTTAAATATCTTTACTTATTGAATTCTTATCTACAACAACAATACCACAAATTTGTGGCCATATATTAGGCATTGTCAAAAATTAGCCACAGAATTTTTGAAAACGCAGTTCAAATTCAGAAACAGCTTTCGGAAAGTGAAAATATTCACATTTCTGTTGAAAATTTTAAGTCACCATACTAAAAGCTGAAAATTAGCGACATTGTCTGTTAAGAGTCGACTTTATGCTAAATTTAACGACATTGTCTGTTATGAGTCGACTTCATACGAAAATATAACGACATTGTGTGTTATGTTGGAACAATAGTTTTGTTGTTGTAGGCAACATTAGCACGTTCGAGTAAGTCACTGTTTTAAAAATGTCCACCAAATATTTTTTTATACATGAATTACAAAGAAAAAAGCAGAAAGCAGTTCAAATTCAGAAATAGCTTTCAGAAAGTGAAAATATTCACATTTCTGTTGAAAATTTTAAGTCACCATACTAAAAGCTGAAATTTAGAGACATTGTCTGTTAAGAGTCGACTTTATGCTAAATTTAACGACATTGTCTGCTATGAGTCGACTTCATACGGAAATATAACGATATTCTGTGTTATGTTGGAACAATAGTTTTGTTGTTGTAGGCAACATTAGCACGTTCGAGTAAGTCACTGTTTTAAAAAGGTTCACCAAAACTTTTTTTATACATGAATTATAAAGAAAAAAGCAGAAAGCAGTTCAAATTCAGAAACAGCTTTCGGAAAGTGAAAATATTCACATTTCTGTTGAAAATTTAAAGTCACCATACTAAAAGCTGAAATTTAGCGACATTGTCTGTTAAGAGTCGACTTTATGCTAAATTTAACGACATTGTCTTGTATGAGTCGACTTCATACGGAAATATAACGACATTCTGTGTTATGTTGGAACAATGTGGAACAATAGTTTTGTTGTTGTAGGCAACATTAGCACGTTCGAGTAAGTCACTGTTTTAAAAATGTTCACCAAATATTTTTTTATACATGAATTACAAAGAAAAAAGCAGAATATATATATTTTTGTTTTTGTATTCCCTAATATATTGTTGTTAATTGCGTTTTTAGGTTTAAAATTATTTTTACTTTATTTTGCAAGTTTTCATTTAAAGTTCTTAAATTTGTTTTTAGTTTATTTTTTTGGTAACTGCTTTTTTGTTGTTGTTTGTTTATAAATATGTTTATTTAAAATATTAAAAAAAACGTCTTAATTTTTCCTTAATAAATATTGCGTTTTTTTTTGTTAATTTTTTATCTTATATAATAATATTCAATAATTTTTCTTTCTAATATTATGCTGCTGTTAATATTTTTTTAAAATAACACATTTGTCTTTTATATTTCTTATTTTATAACTTTTTCTCATTATTTTTCATTCCTTGTTTAATATTTTTGTTCTTTCCTTAATAACATTTCTTACTATTCGTTTGGTTTGTAAAATTGTCTTTTTCCTTTTAAATATTTAGTTTAATATTTTAATATTTCCTTTTTTTACTGATATGTATTGGTTTTTGTTATTTTTGTTCTTGTTCTTGATTATGTTTTAAATTTAGTAATTATTTTATTTTATATACTTTTGTTTTGTCATAATAATTAATATAATGTTCCCATAATTCATATATATTGTTTAGTTTAAATTAATACGCTTTTGCATTTTATTTATTTTTAATAATTATATTATAAATAGTATTTTTTATATTTATTTTTTATATTATAAATAATATTGTTTTATGCCGGCGTATTTTTATTTTTTAATTTATTTAATTTAATATTCAGATTCAGCATAGTTTTTTTTATTAAAATTTAATGTCTTTTTTACATAATAATTAATGCTCTCAATAAAATATAATGTCTTTTTTTAATAAGGAAAACTAATGGTTAATAATATAAAGTTAAAAATGATTTTTAATAAATAATAAAAAAATATAAAACAATTTAAGACATTAAACAATATTAGCTTCTATACTTTTTTGGGTTCAAACATGCTTATATTTGTTTTTATTAATAGTTTTATTAAGAAATAAACAAAACTACTTTAATTAACAACAATACTTGGTTTTTATAAGTGATTCTTAGAAGATCTAAAACATACACAAAAATGTAAATTCGAAGTATTTCGAACCAATAATCATTCTTTGAAGAGTCGTAAATAAAACAAACCATCAAAAAGCTACCTTTCCACTACTTCTGCGTGAAGTTCGAACTTAGGCAACTTAAGAATCTGTCATGAGATTAAAATTAATTAGTTACTCTCCTTTAAGCAGTACGCGTGGTTAATGCAATTTGATCTAAGGCGCAGACATAAACTATTTATTCGGTGTGGAGTTGAGGTGCAACCGGTTTAGAAAGTCTTCAACACTTTTATAGGGAATGTGGAGTAGTGTTTATAGACACCTATTGAACCTATTATATCGTAGGTGATAGGAAATGCGTTATTACTATGTAATGCTTTGTGTCATTCACTGAACAAACAGCACAAACGGGTCTGCTCTACGGTGAGTATGTGAGTACTAATGCAAAAATAGGCGAATGTGTAGATAAATTCCGTTATAGTACCGACAGAACAATGTAACACACGTTACATTGCATTGATGCTCTAATAAATCGATAAAGTTGGATACCCTACTGTGCCCTTTAGGCGATCGAGAATTACCGAAATAGGCTTAGAAGCACTTGCCCATAGGTGAGAAGTTTAGGCCACGAAGGGCAGAAATTAAATGAAGTATTTTAACAAACATCACAGTGAATTCACATTCATGTCCTGAGCATTAAGATCATCTGACTCCCCAATTTTTATATTACCCATAGCCACAGGCGACTCGGTACCATTACCACGACCATGTCAATGTGTCAATAAATAACATTTGGTCTGGTGTGTATCAAAATTGAGATTTTCACAAAGTAACTTTTAAGTGTGTCATCCATATTTCCTGTTTTTTTTTTTTTTCTAAAATCCTCAGGTAATGAACGATCAAATGATTATAAACGAAAAATGTTGCTCTCATCTGCGAAAGAGAAGATATGATTTGAAGTAAAGAAGAGCAAGTCTTTAGGAACTATTCGAAATAAAGTAGAAGATAGATTTGCGAAGGTTGTGTCTATTTATTTCCATTTTATGCATATTATTTCACCTTTAGCTAGCGTCTCGTTGGTCCCTTGCTATAATTTTGCACAATTTAATAGCAATTGCAAATGTTCTATGATCGCACTTGTCGTGAGCTATATTAAGCGTTGGAAGTTCGTATCTTTTTTTCAATAGGTATTGGAGGTAAGCAGAATTGTCCTTAGCATTTTAAAAGCTAATTGATGTTGATAGTGTGAAAAAGACGGGAGAATAATCTGCTCTTGTAATCAGAAACAATTTAATCGAAAAAGTGATATTAGTAAACTTTTGCTGATCAAATTTCCTTAACAATAAGCAACACTCTAAAATTTCATGGCCAAGCCTAAATTATATATTTTTATCCTTACTGCCAATACTGATTTGAGTGCTATTTTTTGTATATTTTTTATTAAAAAAATTTAAAAAGTCATACACGAGTATACTTGTGGTTGGCAATGGGAAAGAAACAGGACTTAATATCCTTTTTGTTAAAAGCACACCTTTTAGCAAAAAAAAAAAAGAATCAAAACATGAGTATGTTTGTGGTTGGCAGCGAATGCGCTAATTTTAATTTTTGTTTTCTTTTTCGAATTTATATAAAAACGGTCATTACATTACATTTCCGCTAAATTGAGTTGCTTAAATTGCAATTCTTTTGACGCAATTAACAAAGTAAATCATTTAACTGATATTCTCTTAATTGATTCACTGATTGAATTTAATTGTATTTCCAACTGAATGAAGCGGATGCAGCTCTTCCTTGACTTTATCTTAGTGTTATGACTTTTCCGTGCTGCCATTGAGAAACTCAATCAGAACTAAATCGTCTTTAAATTTACAGGAAACTTTTTGTTCTTTTGAGTATCAGATTACGGGAAATTACGGCACCACATTTCCGCATATAGTTAAAGCACAATAACGTTTAATTTGACTTTTAAACTTAAACTTGTGTGATAATATTGTTATTTTTGAAGAAACGTTATATTATAAAATTTTTAAACAAATTAGGACATATGATATGAAGAGTTAAGAGTTGATTAAACGATATTCACATTATCATATTTTAGGGAAACTTGCAATAAAACGGGTATTTTTGTATATGATATTCAAAACCGCTGATTATTTTATGATTCAATTAAAGGGCTAACGCAATTAATCGAAACTCAATTAAACGGGTATTTTCCTGTATATCTTATATGGAACAGCTTTTGTGTTTTTTTTAGATCAAATCAAATACTGCATTAAAAATAAGAGGTATACAGTATGCTTCTTCAAAACTTTTACAAATTTTAACTTTTTTACGCGTCCTTTTAAGAAAAATTACTAAACAATAGATTGCTTTTGTTGTTAATTTTAGAATTACTTATGTTATAAACATTTATTTATATTTATTTATAGTATATATCAATGATATATAATTTTCTAAAGATTTAATATATATGTATTTTTTATAATTAAGACTTAACCTGAATATTTCGTATTTTATATATAAATATTTTTTTTTAATATTCAATATTATTTATAATTTAAACATTGCTATTAATTTATTACTTACATGACTAAAAGAATAAATTTCAAAAAAATTAAATATATATAAATAATTTATTTGGTTTTTTCTGTTTTTTATTTTTGTTTATTTTATTACTAAATATATATTAAAATTTTAAAATTGTTTTTTTTTTTTGTTAAAAAAAGGCGCAAGTTATGATATGCATTAGTAAGTAAATTGAGGGCTTTGTTTTTTCTTCTCTTTTGAAAACCAACAATTTCTTATGAGTTTTTATTAATAATTTTGTTTTTTAAATATATACTTAAAGTTTTCTTTTTTATAATTAGTAATCAATTTTTTTTCTATATATTATATATATATTTTTTTAATTTCTTAAAGAGTTTCAAGGAAAAAAGTTAAAATTTGTATGCGTTTTTTTAAAGGATACTACCAAGTATTGCTAAAGCAAGCAGAGTTAAATTATTAATAATGGACGGAATTTTTAGTAAAAAAAGATTAAAAATTAAAAATATATACATATATATATTTTTTTTAATTTTTAAAAAGCTTATTTTAAAAATTAAAAACAAAACAAATTGTATAATAAATTAAAACTTTGGTTTGTCTAGTTTAAAACTACTTTTTAATTTTTTTTTTAATAATTTTTCTTAATATCTTAATAAATATTTTTATATTTTTAATAATTCGTCTTAATAATGTTATTTTTTTGTTGGTTTGTTTGTTTTGCTTTAAACAATTAATAATTGATATTTAGTAAGGACAACTTTGGTAATAAACAAATTCTTTATTTTCTTTTAAATTTTTTTCTTATATTTTTAATGTAATATTTTATTTTATAGTATTTTTTTTTAAATTTTAATTACTTAAAATAGGTTTTGTTTTAAATTACTTAATTTTTAGATTACAAATTAATATTATTTGATGTTTAAAAAATAAAGAAATTTACTAAAAATAAAATGTTTTTTTTTTCTTAAAATCATGTTTATCAATTTTTTTATTACTATTTTTTTTAGTTTAAAAAAACCCCAAGTTTTTTGTTTACTGTTTAATTCAAAATTAAACTTTGATATGTTTTTGTTGTTGTTTTAGTTAATTATTTTATTATATTTTATTTTTTTTGCAACAATTTTTAGTTGTAGTAGTTGTATAACAGTTGATTGGTGATTGTTCTAGCGTTTTTTGTTGTTGTTGTTGTTGTTTTTTTTTTAGAAAAACTGCTTCGGCTTATAATTTTTTTATTTCTTTTTGGTTGTTACTGAAAAAATTTAGGCCCTTTTTGTTTGTTATTTAATAACTATTTGTTTTAAAAATTTATCTAAAATTGTTTGTTTGTTCTTGTTGTTGTTGTTTATATTGTTTCCATTATCTTGTTGTTGTTGTCGATTTTTATTAGTACATAATTTTGTTTTAAAAATATTGTGTTTTTCATCTTTTGTAATAACTTTGTATAAAGTTTTGTTTAAAGTGGGCGGAAATACTTAGTACGACGAGTATATAGAGAGTAGAGTTTTATTTTATATTTCAAGTAAGTAGTATATAAAGTTAATTTAATTGGTAGTTGTTGCTGTTGTTGTTACAGTAATTTAGTAGTTATTTTTATAAACAAACCATAAGAAAAACAAAATATTAAGAAATAATAAAAGTTTTTACAAATTTTAGCCAGTATTTATTTATTTCATCCTGTTTTATTATTTTCCTTTATAAGAGTCTTTGAATTTTATTTAAATTGTTTATATATTATATTTTTTATTATTATTTAATTTACTTATTTTTTTATTTTGGAAACCTTTCTTATGTTATTTTTATGTTTTTTTTCTTTTTTCTAAAAATCCTTAGGCAAAATTGCTTTAAACTCCTCTATTATTATTAGCAAATTGCTTTGTTTGTCGTTGTTTTCTTGTTTGGTTTTAAGAGACTAATATATTATTGAATTTTATTATAATTTTTCTATGTTTCTCATATTTATTTATATATAATTTTAAATTATTAAAACCCGAAAAACAAAAAAGGAAACTAAAATGAAATGTACACATACTTTGTTCTAAAAAAGGGCACATACGGTTAAGCTATACTTAAGCTGTCTAAACTATTTCCAATTTTTATTTTACTTTTATTTCTGTTTTTTCTATTATTTTTATTTTTTGTTTCATATTTAATAAAATTTTACACGTACGTATGTATAAGTTTACTTTGTTATACAATATTATTTACTTTTTTATATATATTCAGCTGCTATTAAGCTTAACTGAATAAGTTTAAAATGATAATTGAAGTCTATGGTTGTCAATTCCTTTTTGTTTTCTTATGAAAAAATGTATTTAAAAAAATTATGTAAGAAGGCAAAATTGTCTAAAAGCAAAATAAAAAAACAAAAAAATACACAAAAATGTTCATATAAAAAATATCACCTGAATTACTCAGCTTAAAAAAACTATACCGAGAAGTACATTTATTTGGAGTTTAGCGTTAAAAATCAGAGAATTTTGTGCGCTCATCGGAAATGTTTGCTTGAGAGATAGGGTATACAAGATTTCAGAAATACTTATGTATGCATACATACGAACACATATATGTATGGCATATGGAGGCATTTCTTATCATTGAGTAAAAATTAGACTTTAAAGCAGTTTATTAATTTAATTAATGCTTTAAAGCTATTGTTTATTTGAAAAAATTGTCGAGTTAAAGTCTTCTTTCGGTTCGTTAGTTTCAATTTTCTTTTCATTTCACAGATATATTTAATCTTCCGATTTTTGTTTCAAGAAAGTAAGTTTCGCGGAGGCACATTCGATGAAAATAACTTTAGGTTTACCAGCACCCTTCTCAACCTAAATCAAATGAACAGGTGTTGAAAACCTTACCATAAAACTATATACAAATGTATGTATATGTACATACATGAGTTTTATACCTGAACCCATCGGGCTGCAGTTATAAGGCTGAATGGTCCTGTAGAGTCAATAGCTGTCTTGTCCTGAGTTTGATGTGAGGCGTATTCGAACGTTCATTGATCGTGGTAGATAGGATGTGTCCAGTATGGTGGGTGTGCTTACCAGGCACTGGCCAATTGGAAACCATGTCCACACTATGGGGCAACGATCACTGTCGCAGCTGTGGCGAGGTGTAATAGGAAAGACGATTAAGCACTTTCTACGTGAATGTCTGGCCCTTATGAATTGTCGCCGTAAGACCGTCGGCTGGCAGTTTCTACACGATATCCTGCATTAGACCAGTTAATCTCCTTAAATATCTCAGCTTGACGGAATGGGTGTGCAATTTTCAAAACGGTGTCCGAGGTAAGTACATAAGTACATACTAGTGGCCATGTAAACCACCCAAAATACACGCCAACTGCAGCAATGAAATGAACATTTTTGTTGTCAATGATATAAAAAGAAGAATTACACAATTAAGAGGGTTGCTGCCTTTTACTTTGTACGCATAGCCACATACATACATATAAAAAATAAAAAGGGAATTTGGTTATTAGAAAAGTACCCCGACAATCATAGGTTTTAAAAATTCTTCCGTCTATGGGAGATGTCCGGCTGAGAAAGCTGTCTGGTTGTACAACTTTCACTATATTTAACAATTTATAGTTAAATATTTTAACAACTCTTAAAATTTTTGATATTTTATTGTATCTGAGTTGCTTGTCTTCAAAGTTAATTTTTTAGTCATTTTGGAATTGAAAGAATTTTATGAAATTTAATATATTGAAGAAGGGGAACAAATGAAAAAAACTATAAATTTATTATATATGAAGCTTTAGCAGTATGTATGTATCTTTAATATTTCTTTATTTATTAACTAAATTTATAAATAATAATTTTGTTTAACTATTCAGCTGGCTAAACTAAATTAAAAAATGAATAATTAAGAAAAAAAAAAACGTTTAAAAAGTATAAGCAGTTAAATAAATATTTAATTTTTTACGATGGTTTTTATTTTGGTATGATTTTATGTAATTTTTTTTTTTTTTTTGAGAATAAGGGGGATGTGAATGTTTTCTATATATTTAACACTTTTCATACTACCGCTTTAAATCTAATGATATTTTTGTCATTGTTTTTTTCTTGGTTTTTCATTAACTGGGGTTTTATAAGTATTTGAAATTGGTATTTTTATTTAATACATTTATTGTTCATATTATTTATTTAAAAACAAAATATTTAACACTTTCATTTAACATCTTTTATTGGCATAATTCTGTATGCCAAGTTATGCAGCCTAACTATATGCTTTAATATTTTTTTCTTTTAACTCATAATGATATGCCGTATGATTTAATATTTTTTCCTATTATTCTTTACTTTTCTTAAAGCAATTAACCGAAATATTAAATGTTTATCATTATTGTAGATGAACATATCCTAATGTTTACCTTACTACATTGACAATGTTGCTAAACATTGTTGCAAGGATTTTTTAACGTTTATATAACAGCTTTTAGTTTAAATTAATATTATTATTATTATTTTTTATATTTTTGGTATTTTTCAAGTTTTATTTTCTATTTATATACGTTATTGGTATTGTGTTGTATGTATATTTTACTAAAAGTTATAAACACAACATAACCCTTATACACATTGTCCCATACTTTGTTCTTTTGAATCTGGTATTTTATATTTGCGCGCCTATTTCATATTTTTAACTCGTTTTGTTCTCATTATAAAATTGAAATAAATTGGTTGGTTTTTCTTTAAAATTTTCCAACTAAAAATTGCTTCGCCACGTACTATGCTGCTATGTGTGTGGCTGGTGGCAACACATACGAGTAGAGGCCGGTAGCTGAACCGGGAGGGGCACCAGCTATTAATGTTGCTGGTATATGATGTGTAGCAGCTATTGTGGCAGCATTACTTACATAGTGATGGGGCTGATGATTATGATGAGCAGCCGTATGTTGATTTTGTTGGGCAGCATTTACATGGGCTTGATGTAGGGACTGTTGAGTAATATAGTGTGGATAATGTTGTTGTTGTTGTTGTTGCTGTTGTTGTACATGTTGATGTTGACTATGTTGTGTATGCTGTGGTGCCTGCTGCTGTTGTTGAGGATTATTAACTACTGCCGCTGTTGTTGTAATGGGTCAGGTCGGTGTTGTCATCAAAAACTGCTGATGCTGCTGATGGTGATGCTGTTGCTGATGTGGATGTTGTGGCTGCATTTCACGTTCGATTTTTTTACTAAGTAAATCATGCCTTGATTCCATACCCGCTCCTCTGTAAATAGAATTTTAATACAACATCAATCATATGTTTCAAGGTAAATATAAAGTAGTGTTTGTATTCGCATATCTTAGCGTAGCTCTATAAAATATTAAAGATATAAACTTGGTAGTTATTAAAAAAGGCTGTTATTTAATACAAATTGTATAAATCATGAGGTTACTTTGAATTTAAAAGTATACGAGATTTGAGGCAACATATAATTACTTATTTAATATTAATTATATACACAAAAAACAAAAGGAAAGTGAAAGGAAAGTATTTTTATTCAGCTACTACTGGCATACTTACTTATGTAAAGCATTTATAACAATATACATACATAGTTATTAAGTATGGTGCTGGTCATAAGTTGAATATGTGCAAAAATAACAGTTTTAAATAAAAAATACAATTAAAAAAAAAAACAGATAATAATAAAAGCTTATGTATTTTGCTAGAAATTTAGCAAAGTGTAAAAATAAAAAATAAAAATTAATAAAATAAAGTATCAATAATAGAAAAATTCAAAAAAATATAAGAAAATTTGCCAAGTACTTCCAAAAAGTACTACAAAACACAATGTTAGACAAATATAATGCAAAAGTTATTAAAAAGTATTTTTTTATAAAAAATAATTTTAAGTGATTTATAATGTAACGGGGAACTTTAAGGGACTAGATTCATCTAATGAGTGTTTACGCACAATGCGATGCTGTCTTAATTATTTCTTTCTTAAGGTAAAATTAATGAATTAATGAATAATTAATGGCATGCTCGCCCAGTTCGTTCTGCAGAAAACATTGCTGTTGTTCGCATTAGTATGACAGAAGAGTCGTCAACCGCGACTCGTCATCGTGCCCAATAATCGAACATCTCACGAACATCACTGATAGCCAGAAATTGAGGGTATAGACCTGGAAAATATGTGGTGCCAACAAAATGGTTTCATTTGCCAGTTAACGAAACAATAGCTATTTTGCATGAGAAATTCAATGGCTGTGTTATCTCATGTTAATTTACCACCACGATCATGTGATTTGCCGATGTTGGACTTCTGTCTTTGGGGACATTTAAAGGAAAAAGTGTACATCAATAAGCCAAGAACAATTCAAGAGCTAAAGAATGAGATAATTCGGCACATTAACAACATTGAACCTCAGTGATGTCTCAGAGTCCTTGAAAATATGAACCGACGGATAGAGGTATGCCACCGAAGCAGTGGCAAGCATTTGGTCGATAATTTATTTCGCACATAATTATCATAGATCCTTCTATCACAATAGAATATATTAAGATAATTCTCTGAAAACTCTGCTTTATAAGACAGAAATATTGTTGGAATGATATGTTTATTATTATAAACTGGTAGAAAATTTCATAGCATTTATCTTTTAATTATGATTTGTGGCATATGTCCACCGCGGCTTTGAGTTACATGATCCATTTGATGCTCAATGGTGACTTTAATATTGGCTACCAATGTTTTAAAAGTTGGTGGTTAATTATGATTTTTGGCATATGTCCACCGCGGCTTTGAGTTACATGATCCTTTTGATGGTCAATGGTGACTTTAATATTGGCTACCAATGCTTTAAGAGTAGGTGGTTTCTCATAAGTAGTAATCCAAAGGCCCGTAAATGGGACCACTTTCGAAAGGTTGTCATCAAATTGCATTTGTACTAAATCGATTGTTAAGCGAGCTGTATGGCAATTTGCGCCATCATGCTAGAACTAAATGTCGTTGATGTAATTTTTGGAAACCAAAATTCAGTCAACAAGGCTCGATAGCGCTCACCGTTCACCGCAAGGGCAGCACCATGTTAATTTCGAAAATAAAAGGCCAGCATGTAAACCGTACCAAAATATTCCATTTTAATGGATGTAATGGTGATTCGCCAACAGCTTGAGGTTCGTCTTCGCATCAAATACGACAATTTTGCTTATTGACATAGCCATTTAACCAGAACTGATCTTCATCATTAAATACAATGCTCAATAAACTTCGCGAACAATTTTTTTTTTTCAAAGTAAATTTCCACAATTTGAAAGCGCTGTTCTTTCTTTAAACGATTCATGATGTTTTGCCAAACCTTATTGAACAGAAATATCAACACAGCTTGACATTCTCAGCTGTCAAACCATAGTTATCGAGAGGCATAATTCTCACGCAGCTGAAAAATACCCTATAGTTTGATAGAAATTTACAAACTAGTTTTTCAATTTCCTCCACTTTTTATTTTATGAAGATAATCGATTTGTGTGCCGCTATGGTGTGGTAGGTAAGATACCCTTCTATCAACGAAGAAGTCCGCGGTTCCATCCTAGGATCTGACTAACTGACGATTTGTCAAAAAAGAAAAAAACAGCAATATCACTTCATACCAATGCTAGCGATTGGTGGTTAAGTAACTTATAAATCTGTCGCTCGGAGCCGGCATTAAACTGTAGGTCCCTTTCAATGAGTCTAAAGATATAATCGGGTGCAGCTCATTGAATGAGCGAAGTAACCCTTGCTATATATGAGATATCGCGGGAATTATGTTCAATTTGGCATTTAATGCTTTCAATTTTGACTTTTGCAAATTTTTACATTTTTAAAAAAATCTATTTATTTAAATACCTTTGCTGAACTATGAAAACGTCTTTCCTAAATGTTTTTCTCATTTTTTTTTAATTTAAACATTTTGAATTCATGTTTTTAAACTTCAATATATACGAGTATATTTTGTTTATTTCAACTGGTAAAATGTATTTGTGGTTTATGCCAAATGCGGTAAATTTTTACTGTCTAGTGATTTTAAATATTTTCACTAGAAAGACACACCACAAAATGAACAAGAATATACATATACGAGTACACACATATATAAATTTTCATATTTTGCTATTTACACGCTAGCCAAGGATCTAATGTACGAGTAAATACATACATTTACAGCAAAGCTATAATTTTGTACCATATTACCCATGCTATGTACCTCACTTGTTCTTAGCCTGGCTCTCGTCTAAGTACAAACGTCTAAAGTGTATAAAAAAATTAAAATGCATTTTTTATAAACCATGGTTTAGTAGTTTTCTTCTCTATTTTGTTGTTATTTTTGATAAGCCAATATTTGTAGTATACAGATGATGTTGCTTTACATTTTTCCAACAATTTTACTTTTTCCACTTGCTTTATATAAGTATGTGTATACGTGAGTGATAAAACAGTTTCAAGAAGGACAAATAGTAAGAGAAATATAGACATTTATGTTAAATAAAAATATGTTTTTACTTAGAGAAATTGTATACAATGGCCTTGTTAAACTATTTAAAAATACGCTTAGAAGATTGGGAAGATTAAAGAATATTTTTGACGAATTTAATATTTAAATCACTAGTTATTCTGTTACTATTGGTTTAGTATATTATACAAAAAGCATCAAAAACAAGACTAGTTACACTAAATTACCTGTAGAATGGCAAGGAATAAGGTATGAGATATATCGGAAGAATTTTTTGCAATTTTCTTTTTATTTTGAATTGTCAGAAAAAGGGAAACATTTTAAGGGAAAACCTTTAACGATTGTAATTACGAATGCGATCTGACCTAATCTAACTAACTTCCTTTGACGACGAGCGGGCATATAAAGGGCAAACTTGAAGTTAGGAAGTAAATTGACTTAAAAACAATTTTTTTTTTTTAATTCAAAAATTGCGTATTAATAATGGATTACGATTTCGGGAAAATGTCCATCTCTAGCAATTTTGCAACAAAGCTTTGCTTATCTCGTCAATGCAGCGCCGAATTTCATCTTTAAGAGTGTCAGCTTTTTGTGGTTTGTTCACGTAAACCCGGCCCTTCAAATGGCCCCAGAAAAAATAATCAAGGCGGCCAGTTGACATCGCTAAATCGAAAAATTACGCGACCGGGAAATGTCTCATGCAATAATTGAATTGTTTGGCTGGCGCCATCCTGCTGAAACACGAGCTCACTGATGTCCACATTAGCCAATTGTGGCCAGAAAAAATTGGTTATCATAGCTTGGTAACGCAGAGAATTTACGGTGACGGCGTTTCCTCACCCATACGGGTCGATGATGCCGCCTAACCACAAATCGCACCATACTGTCACTTTCTTTGGACTTGATAGTTTTTCGCGGTCTGTATGCGACAATTTTGTTTGCACACATAACCGCCTAATTGAATGGGCCTCATCACTAGAGATGATTTTGTTGAAAAATCTGGTTCAAAATTTTGTGAAAAGAGTGGACGTCTGCCGACGTACTAGAAATGGACATTAGCCCGACATATTCATATTCCATTATTAATTCCCATCTTTCTATTTTATATTGGTATGATAAAACTGACTATGTCGGAAAAAATGTGTTTTTAAGCCAATTTACTTTCTAACCTCAAATGTACCCACCCTGTTCATATGTCGCATATGTTTTTACGCATTTAGGTCTTAGGTTTTCGAGTTAGTATCGAGATTTTGTTATTTAAAATATGTTTAAGAAATCTGTATATTATTTTTTTGCAATTTTATTTTGCCGCAAAATTCTTCGTCCTTAAAGGGTTAACTTTGGCAAAAAGGAAAATATTTTTGAAAAAAATAAAAACGATATGGTAGTGGTGAATAATTATCGTTAATTTATGCAGGCTCAAGCCAATAATCTAAAAATATTTTTAGAGTCTTAAATTTCATAAACAAATTATGCCTTCACCTTGCAACAGTTAATGTGTTTGTTACCAAAAAGCAGTTACTATTACAAACCTCTTTACTTTGTTTTTTAGGATTTAAGCCATAATGTTTTGAGTACCGATTAAAGGGAGAGAGCGAGTAAATGCTTACAAGTATTTTGGTATTTTTTTTTACATATTTTTCTCCATTTTAATACAAAAACGTACTGAAAATATATGCGTGTAACACGCATATGAATTAAATTGTAATATTTTGTGTTGTTCCGTTTCATACATTTTTTATTTTATTTTTTCTTAGTTTTCTACCATTTTAGCTGCTGGTTTCATGTGCATTAAAACCAAAATGAAACTATTGGCAACCAAGAGTGTATAGTTGCTGCATGTTGGAAAAATAAATAAGGAGTAATAAATTCGTGGCTGTTTGTTAGGGGTATTAACTTACAAAAAATATAGGGTAAAAAGAAAATTGTTTATATTAAAGTGGTAGAAAAAATACCAAAATCATGTAGTCACGACAAATGGTAGCAAATTTAAAAAAAAAAACTAAAAAAATATAAATTTTTTTCTTCTTTTACTTTTCATACCTACATATATAAAGATAGTTAGATGGGATATTGGGGTTAGTAAATAAGGTGAGTCATTTCAATTCATTTCTTAAGGTGTTTAGTTTTATTATATTTTCTATTTTTTTATTATCGAAAGGTCTCGCGTAAATGTATACGTGAGTGAGTGGTTGATTGTGTATTTGTTGTTCGTTTCTCTATTTGAGCTGGTTTTATCAAAGACCACAATAACATCAAATTAAATATTTATAAAAGTAAATTATAGCCGCAGGGTATACAAAAGTTTTATTTGATACTACAATTGAAAAATTATTGCTTTCTATTACTCTTTCTGTTACATTTCAACTTTGCTTTTCTTCTTTTTTGTTCGTATTCTTTGTTAGTTTTTGTTTAATTTAATAGAAATTTTATTGTTTTATTCAATTTAAAGGAATACAATTCAAATAAATAATAAATATATTTTGGCAATTGAATTGTCTGGTATACAAATAAATGCAAATAAAGGTATTTATTACACAGTTATAAAGAGGTAAATATAAATGAATTTGTGTAAAAATTTTAAAAGTATTAATTTAATAGAGGTGTTTAATTTTAATTACGCAATTTAAATAGTTTTATTCATTATACTAGTAATTGGCGAGCTATCATATGAACGCCACTTTTTTATTTTATTTTTTTCGATAGTAATGCCAAAACATTGTATTGACCCTAAACTGTATTATATTCGACACACTTCTAAATGACAAAAATACTTATAATTTTTTTATTAGTTTCATACCATAGTACGTAAAAACTCGGCTCGTGAGCAGAATTTTGTTTTGGTTCGATCATTTTATTAGTCGTGCTCTTGAGTTTTCTAATCATATTTTTTGCTTAAAATATTTTATGCTCGACTCGTGAGCAAAACAACCTCTTGATTAAAACAAATTCTTGGAGAGGATACATCATCAGTCAATGACTGAGCAAGATTGGATAGGTGGCGTGGCAGCTCCCATTCAAACAAAATATGATATTTTGCATGTGTGAGAGATTGAACAGATATATATATAAACATATCTAGAGAACGATTCTTCTTGATAATGGCTTTTCTAACGAAAGTATGGTGTTAAAAAATCAATGAGCGAAAGAATGTAAACGCTGTTCACGATTGGAGAAATTAGAGAGCATTTGAGTGAGAATTTTTCGAGGGATATTATTTGATAGAAAAAAAAAGAAAACGTTTTAAGAAAAAAATTATTTTTTAATGAAATTTGGCAAAAAGGGAAATTATTTCAAAGGAATTTTTTCTTTTTTAGAAAAGGGGTGAGAGCTTTCTATAATGAATTTGAACAGAAATAAAGTTGGGTAAGAGTAAAACATAAACATGCAACTATTACTATACAGTGAAGCATTTTGCTAAAGTTTAAAGTGAATCCAGTAAATATGTGTACAAAAAAAGGTAAATTAAAAAATAAAATATTTAACAGAATTTTACTTAGCAAATCATTGTTACCAAATAAAAAAAACAAATTGAAAATATGTTACAAGTGCTTAAAAGAAACTAAAAAAAATAATCTATTAATACATTTAAAATAAAGTTTCTTTAACCATGACAACTTTTTGTTTTTTTTTTTTGGTAAAGTTCATTTCATTTGTTTTTTTTTTGTTATTATTTTTTTGTTTTTTGTCAAAAGAAACAAAGAAACAAATACATACGTCTCTAAAAAGATGATTTTGGTGCTGTATTGGATGAAGTTGGTGCTGTAGTGAATTTACAACAACAGTAGGCTGAGGTGGTTGTGGTGGTGGTAGTGGTGGTAGTGCAGTAGAACGATTATTATTGTTATTGTTATTGATAATACAGTTATTAAAACCATTTGCATTATTATTATTGTTATTATTATTGAAAATAGTAGTTGTATTGTTGTTATTGGAATTATTATTATTAGTATTGTTGTTGTTGTTGTTGTTGCTATTGGTATTACTATTGAATTGCAAAGTAGCTAAAGTTGGCTGAGAAACCATCGATGGGGCTATAGAAACAGCTGTCACCGATAGCGGTGGTGCAGCAGCTGTTGCACAATTTATAAATTGGGCCTGATGTTGATGTGCATGATGATGCTGATGATGATGATGGGAGGGTGGCGGCGGTGGTGGTGGTGCCATCAATATCTGGGCTGGTTGCATTGAAGAGGCCAAACCAGTTGGTGCGGTAGTGGCTGGATAACCATTTAAAATAACCAATTGTGGTGTGGGTGTATTAGAGGCGGTTAGCATGGTTGTAGTTGAGGGATTTATTATGGTCATTGTTGATGGATTAATCGTCATGGGAGAATTTAGCATTTTATTAGCTTTATTGTTGTTATTATGGTTGTTGTTGTTGCTGTTGTTGTTGCTATTATTATTGATAATTTGTGTGGTGGTGCCATCGTTAATCATTTTCGTTTTTGCAAACTCTATGCGTATAGAACCTCTATCTGAAGATAATAAATATTTGCCCTGCAGTTGTTGCATGGCTGTGGCAGCACTTAATGCATCTTTAAATTCTATAAAAGCTACTGGATGATTTGCATTAGTTGCATTTGATGTTGCATTTCCGCTTGATAATGTTGCAACACTTCCGTTTGCATTATTATACAGTTGTTGCTGCTGCTGATGTTGTCCCATACCAATTTGTGTTGCTGTTGTTGCTGCTGCGGCGGCTAAAGTGTTGGAAGAATTTGTGCTACAACTTGTTGATGTATTATTATTGGTGTTAGTGTTAGAATTGGTTGTGGTAGTGGTTGACGTGATAGTGGTTGAAGAACAAGTGATGGAAGTAGTAGAATTAGAAGTGATATTGTGCGTACCTTTTGTGTGCATTCGTAGGCGACAAAAGCCAGGCATACTGTGCATAGATTGTTTGTTCATATTTTTTTATAATTTAAAATTTTTGTTTTGTTGTATTGAAGGAAATTTAAATTAAAAAATTCAAATTGGTTTTTTTTTTGAATAATTTTTTGCACATGATTATGTTTAAAAATATAAATTTTGGTAGTGTTTTAAAAAATAAAATAAAATAAAATAAAATAAATTTAATGAAGTAGGAGAGTATGATAAAAAGAGACAATTTTTAAATAAATTATTTAATAGTAATTGAAATACAATTGACAATAGAAGAGTTTAGTATTAAAATAAAAAATTAGGCCATCATAAGCAGAAGTTAAGATCAAGACTTATGATTAATTTTATATCCAAAATAATTATAAGAATGTAAGTCATGGCCGACTTTTCTAAATTTTTTAAAGTTTTTTGTACATATTTTTCATAAATAGATTACAAACAATAATAATCTAGTAATTGCAGCCTAGTTTTTTTTTCTTTTCTATTGTCAATTATGTTATTAATCGTAGTTTTCAGAAGTAATTTTATAAGTATTTAAATATGTAGTCAACAATTAGTGCAAAAGAACATTTTTTTTATAATTTAATCAGTTTTTATATAGAGAGTTAGAATGTAGTTTGGACTTACCTAGAGAATACTTCTTTGAGTTCATGTTCTGAAACAAATTGTCCCAAATTGGCTACAAATAAAGTCGAACATGGTGCATTGGCAGCCAAAGGTGGATTATTAGGATGCGTTGCATTATTTGTAGAACCAACTGGGCTCGCTAGAGCGGGACTTGATAAAAAAGGATGATGTGTTGGATGACCACCCGTCTGGTGTGCAGCACCACCAGTAGGACCTGTGGCGGCACCACTTGGTGGTAAACCGGCCGCAGCAGCTGCTGCAGCAGCGGCAGCAGCAGCAGACATATGCATATTAGGATGTATAGCTGTTGTTTGTTGATGATGTTGCGGCAATGTCATTTGAGTCTATTGGAGAAACAATACGTAAATATATTTCTATATTGAGAACATAGGTAGTATGTTTAACAAGATCAGATCTTTGAATTTTATAATTTTCAATTTTTCGATTCAAATTTTAAGGAAAACATAGTGCAATGACAGAATGAAATAAAATAATAGTCCATTCAAGAAGTCCATAGGATGACACATAGATGGTGTTACTAATCTTCAAAAGATATGTGTATAAATTTGACAGCAATCTAACTATTGATTCGCGAGTTCTTGATGAAAAAAATACAGTGGAAAGCTAACAATAGCTTTATAGACATTGTCTGAACTTTGCCCCATCGAGATAAATGATAGAGAAGTGGTTTGTGGAATTTAAACGTGGTCGTACCAGTACAAATGATGCAGAGAGCGGTGAATGACCAAATGATGCTGCTATACCAGAAAACATCAAAAAATCCATAAATTAGTTATGAACAATCGTAAATTGAAGATGCACAAGCTAGCTGACAAATGTTTTTATCATTTTACGAAAGCTTTGCGAAAGCTTTGTTCAATGTGGGTGACGCGTGAGCCAACAAATCGTTCCACAAATCAATAAAAAGGGTGATAAAATCGAAGGAATTGGTCTTAGAATTGCTGACCCACCCACCGTATTTCCCAGATTAAGTCTTTTTCCTGTTTTCAGATCACAAGAGAATGCTTGCTGGAAAGAAATTTAAGTCCAATGATGAAGTTATCACTGAAACAGATGCCTATTTTGCTGAGAAAGAAAAGTCGTACTATAAAAGTGTTATCAAAAGATTGGAAAATCGCTATGCTCGTTGTATCACCCTCGAAGGCAACTATGTTGAATAATAAATTCGAGTCTCGTCCAAGTTTTGTTTTTTCTTACTTATCCTACGGACTTATTGAATGACCTGCAATGTTTTACTATTTTGACAAAGAATAGCTAATGTGTCGATTGTGGATGGCGATCAAACTTTAGCAGCGTTGCCAGTTGCGGAAAATTGCGTTACGTATGCCCAAAACTAACTAAAAATCCATTCATTTCAATTACCATATCGATAACTACAAATTTCTACTTGCAGTTCGGGAACACAACTAAAGTTCGGTTGCCATCCATAAGCGATCCATAAGTTTTTTTCTATGCAATCAATGAGATTGACTTTAATTTGAAGTAAAATAAAAAAATTATCCTATACGTGTATACTTACTTGATGCATAGGCTGCTCCATAACTTTATCTGTATTTAGTCAAAGATAGGAGCGTACTGGCACTTGAGGATGCAGTGCCGGATGTACTAGAGTAGCATGTTGTAGAGCGGCTGCACCGGGCAATTCAGCTGCAGCAGCCGAATATGCTAACGGATGATGCCATAATTCGGGTCCGCCCGGAAAGAATGGCCCACCCAAATCTACATGTTGATTATGAGAAAGAAAATAATTGTCTTTCGTTAAAAAACAATCCGCCAAGAAAAAAGAAGGGAAATAAAATTTTTTTATAAATTATCAAGAGTAAAAATGAAAGTTATTTTATAAAAAAAGGTTTTAAATTAGATTTTAGATATATTTTCGATTTTATTTTTTTTTTTAAGAAAACACAAAAAAATTTTTGGTTAAACACAAATATAAGCGCATTTTTTCCAAAAATACATTTTTTTCTATTTATTTTTTTAATATTTTTTCAATTAATTCGGTAAAGACAGTAAGTAAGAAACTTAAAATTATTAAAACTTTCTTTTTCGTTTTGGAAATTATTTACAAAATGTTGGTGTATTTTGTATGATTTTTTTTAAGTTTTCTAAAAATTCAAGGTCATGTATGTGTCTTATGTCTATTTTCTTAGTTGTCATCGCATCAGTTTTCTGGGATGAGCTTGGTAAAATTTTTGTCATGGTGAAATTAAACAGGGTGAAGTTGTCTGTACAACAACTAATTTTAATTTTCTAATATTTAGTTTTTTGGACGTTTTTCAATAATAAACAGCCGGACAAACAACTCTATCTTATGTAATTTCACCATGATTTTTAATGTTTATCTTTAAGAGGGGAACTGTATATATTATGCTAACTTATTGCAGCGTTTATGTGATACACTTAAGAAAAATGGCTGCATTTGGCGAAAAAGAGAGTATTGTTTCATTATTACAATGCACCAGTTCACACATTTACTATTGCAATCTACTATTTAGCTCCCTTAAATTGTTTTCTATTTCCAAACGTAAAATGGGTGGCTGGGTGGAAAAATATTTGCCAAACACTGAAGAGTTTTAGTTGATACGATCGGTTTTTCATACTTTAATGACTTGTAAGCTAATAAGACGTTCTAAGGTTACCCTTACATGAAAGTAACAGCATGGAGAATGAAATTGCGCTGGCAGGTACCACTTTAGATTCGAACGGTTCGATTGGGTACTGCTCTTGGGCTGGCGTCAAGAAAATTTTTCCAAATGCTATGAGACCAACAGGATCTGGCCACATTTGTATTACAAGAGTAGGCGTCAGCTTTAAAGCTTGCCTCGAGCATATAAGAGGAACTTTATAGCGATTATTACTGGCAGTAAGGCTGTTGGCAAACGTGCTCAAAAGTAGGGCATCTCATCGAATGGTCTTTACAGGATTTGCATGAAGAAGTCTTTTACCCAAAATTTGACGGCTTAAGGCTTTCTCTGCTCGTTTAGAGAGAGTTCGATGAAAGGGACTTCCTTGCAATGGACGATCTAGAGAATATCCTTGCTTTCCTTGAGGCAACTAAATGACTAACAGTAGCTGTGAGGATCACTGTGCGGTAATGGACACATGGTAACACAGCGGGATCTTCAACTTGGATCCAAGTGAGTTGTTTATATTTGCCGGATTAACTTAACATAACTTATTTTTAGTTAAGAATAAAAAGCTACTTTGCTTTTGAAAATCCTTTGCGAATCGACAGAGTAATTAAGTTTTTTAGTAAAGCAATCATGAAGAAATCTTTTTGTTTCATAACATTTTTAACTCTTGTCAAAAAAGTACTCTCAAAAATTTTTTGATACCGAAACGAAAATCCCATTTCCCATTACTGAGTTCGCTTTCTTTTAACACCAAGTATCTGTCTTAAGTCTTTTTGATTTTATCACTGTAAACCGAGAGATCGTGTTCGTGTCTTAAGTCTTATATGTTATTTATTTTTTCTTTGATACTTGGTTTTAAAACGCTTCTTTCTTAAGTCTTTTTATTTTTTCTATTGATTTTGTTTTAGACTTTTTTCCCCATTACACTAAAGTGTGATTATGTGTGTGTGTGTTTATGTGTACTAGTGTTGGTGTAGAATCAAGTAATTGAGTGTCTCTCATTTGGTGTATTTGAAGTTATTTGTTGTTTTATATTATTCTCTTGAAAATTATTGATTAAAAGTGACAAGTGATTTATTAAATAGTACTTTAAGGTTTCATTTTATTGTATTTTTTTTTGTAAATATTAAATTCAAGTGCTCACAATATTTAGTAATGCTGAGGATTTGTTTTAGTTTTTAGTATAAATGCTTAAAAGGACACATGGCTTTACTTTTATTAAAAGAATTTAATTGAGTTTTCTTTTTTTTGTAAATTAAAATTCGTGGTGCTATTTTATTGAAAGGAATTTAAGCTGGTTTCCAAAGATTATAAATTACCTTTAAAGCAATTTAAAATTTGTTTTCTTTGTTTAAACATTATTAACAGAAAGGTTAAAGTGCGCTTTGTAACAAAAAGAAATGTCATTTATATTTTATGTATCACAAACCAATTGTTTTTGTACAGATTAAACAAACTAAAATAAGGAAAATAATAACACAACTAAGCTACTTGTAACAACTAATAAAATATATAAAATTAAATTAAAAGTTGAAATGGAAACTAGTTAAATAATAAAACTTGTAAAAAAACTAAAAAAAAAAATAAATAAAAACAATACAAATGTTTTATTAATTATTTTCTTTGATTGTTTTTTTTTTTAGTTTTTTTTTTCATGTTTTTTTAGTTTTACTTAAAATTTACTTACGTCCAGTGAGTGGGTGCATCAATGCAGGATGTGAGGCTGTTGTCGCTGTATTGGGCTGTGGTTTGGGTTTGCTCACTTTCGTGTTACTCTTGGCGAATTCCAAGCGTATTGTTTGGGGCATATCGGGATCGAAGCGTACACCCTGCTGTAAATTTAATAATACAGCGGTTTGTTCAGTTTTTTTTAAGTGATATTAGATTTAGATGTTTTTTGTTTCAAAAAATTTAATTGTAAGTTATTTTGTATTTTGTTTAAATAATTATTATTCTTTTTTTAATTTCTATATATAAACTTTAAATGAATTATATGTTTTATTCGTTTGTTTGATTGTTTTTACTTTCAATGTCTTAACAATTCGCCAAAAATAATTTTATTTATTTTGCATTTTGTTTTTTTTTGGTTGTTTGGTTTGTTATATTTTTGAAATATGGTGTTTTAACTATTTTATTGGAAATGGATTTGGTCTTTAAAGAGACTTTTCAGATTTTGAGGGTAATTATAGTGGCCCTTTAGAAAAAATTTTGTTTAATTGTTTGTACAGTGCTTTTAAAAAATGGGGTTACAAAATTTGTAGGTTTTATTTGAAAATAAAAACAGGAATATAAAAATAAAAATTTCATATTAATTTGAGTGCTCAAGAATTGTTAGAAAAATGGAAATTGTTGTTTTATTTAATTTTCAAGGCGAATAAATAGTTATAGAAAATGTAACTAACTTTGGTTATGTATTATAAGCTATTTAAGTAACTGTTTGCTTCATAAGAAAAGATAATTATATTGCACGATAAAGCCTTACAATTTCACTAGTGTTGGGTTTTTCGAATTTTCGAATTTCAGTTATAAATTGCTCCCAGCTAAAGTATTAACTATTAAAGAAAAATAGAGAAAAAATACACAAAAAAGAAGCCAAAAATCATTATGATCTACGCCACCCCCCATATATTACATTTTTTCTTTTCATTGCTTCCATTCTGGGATGGAATTGATGTACAAAAAATAAATGTGTTAAGCTACATAAATAGTTTGGCAATTAATGAAATTATATAGTATATCGCGTTTTTCTTCATATGGAACATATGGTAGCCTCACAAATTTAAAAAGATTTTAAATTTAAATACGAGATGATAAGTTGATTGAATAACTTGCCCTAACACCTTAAGCCAAGAGATTATCACTTCACATCAGAGTCCGACTACAATCGAATCCAAATCCATATAAAATTCATTTATTAGTTGACATGATTTCAGAGCTATTGATAGAATGTTTAAAACTTGACCGAAAAAGAAGTGCAGGCAATGAGAATCGAAAGTGGGCTGATGAGCTTGCCAGAGAAGTCGAAATTGCGTCTCTGAGTAATTGAATAAAGGATCTATAAAATAAGAAAACTTACTCCGAAGAACTAATAACACCGAAAAAAGACCAAATGGAACGGTTACTTTAGAATGTTGTCAAACACGCAGTATGATACATGTGACTGCACTCACCACAGTATTAGGAATAATATATGCATAGAATACCCATATATATATATATACCCATATATATTCGAAATTATGAAAAATACTAAGTTTCCAAGTATTAACAACATCTCTGGGTAGTTGATGAAAGCTACACCACAAGCTAACGCTGTAGTAGATTTATCTCAATACAGGACCTGGCGTAATAACACATTCATCAATATAGCGAACAAAGTTATAGCACAAATCATAAACAAGAGGATCTTAAAGCACTGGCGTTGAGTAAAAGTAAATGGAACAGATATATTATGGCCCTACGCTATATGAGGAACATAGGGTATATAAGTATCGGGTGGGCCACTTAAAAGTTTAAATTTAAAAATGCAATAGAACAAAAACGGTTGGAAATATGGCCAATTTTTTTATTTTTCTTTGTTGTAAAGTAAACTTGTTCCGGTTAAAAATGAAATATTATTTCATTTATATGGCTGCCGAGGCTGGCGTCACAGTACTCCATTCGATCGGTCAATTTTCGAGAACTTTTTCGAGAGTATGTGGTCGTATGTCGACAATGGCATCACGTATGTTGGCCTTCAAATGCTCAATTGTCTCTGGTTTGTCGGCATAACACTTGTCTTTAACGGCACCTCACAGAAAATAGTCCAACGGTGTCAAATTGCAGCTTCTTGGCGATCAACTGACATGACCATTTTGGCTAATAAAACAGCCATCAAACGTTTGACGCAATAAATCGATTATGGCATGAGATGTGTGGCAAGTTGCACCATCTTGTTGAAACCAAACATCGTTCACATTAATACCATGAAGAACGGGCATAGATAGGTGTCTCCATTGACCGCAATGGTTGCGCTATCCTCATTTTCAAAGAAATATGGGCCAGTGATGACTCCGCTCCACAAGACGAACCAACCAGTCACTCGTAAAGGGTGCATGGGCTTTTGTAAGACAATGTTTGGGTTTTCTGAGCCCCAATTTGAAAATGAGCTTCATTCGAAAAGATGATTTTTTTTTTTTTGGCAAAATCGACATCATCATAACACTTGAATGAATTGAACTATGTAAGGCGTCATTCCGAGATCTTTTAGCAAAATTCGACATAAACTGGTGCATGAAATGTTTAATTTTTGAGCACGATGACGAGTTGGTATTGATGGATTCTCACGCCCACTCTCAGCCACAGCTTTGATGTTTTCGGGTGTAAGCACTGTACGAGCACGTTTACGTCTTGGCACATCAACAATTAAACCAGTTTCGCGAACCAAGATCAGTCGTTTTTGTTTTGGAAATAAATTTCTAATAAATCCCAACATTGCTCAAGCGTAAATCGATTCATTTCGTTCAGTGGAGATAATATACTGAATTTTGTCATAGAATAGAATGACATACGAGTAAGTATTGCCAGATTCGAAATAACTGCTGGCCCACCCGATACATATGGTATAAAATAGTGCTTTATTGGTTTACAAAGTATGCGACTGCCACATGCTAGATAGTGCTGTAGACGGTACTCAAAAGGAGTGAAACCCGCGCAGTTATAGTGTTTCTTCTCTATTTTCTCTTTCCGTTTATATTCTTTTTTTTTCTTTATTCTTTTTCAAAGAAATTAACACCATAACTGCATACGATTTACTTATTCCAATTCAAATTTTTGTTTTTTTATATTAAAAAAGAAAATTGATTACCAATTGCTAGGTTTTAGGTTTTTAATTTTACCTTTCGTTTGAATTAATATTTTATGCCCTTAACGCTTCGATATGTGTGTGTGGAATATGTGCCAAACCAATAAAATAAAAGTAAAATTAGAAATTGAAAATTTAATGTTCATTACGGTGTTGATGTACTTGTATTGCTACTTAGCAAGCTTTATACATTTAAATATAGTATGTAAACCCCTTGAAATTAATTGTAGATAAAAATTAAAAGTAAAACGCAATAAAATAAAAATTCATTGAAAAAAAGAAGAATGCAGTGGATTTAAATAAAAACAAACTTAAATGTATTTATCTATTTGAAAAATGAAAGCGAATAATACTTAAATTGTGATTTGATAATTTGTATGTACGAGTATTATATATTGATTATATAGTAAAATACAGAACCATTCATATCCAGAAATGTGGGCAAGGCAGTTATAATAATAATACGAGTATATATCATATACATGGTATGTTGTTGTAAATAATATCTAAAAGATATGCAAAAAAGTACAATATCTTTTTTTGGTTTTGTTTTAAATTTTTGAAAGGTGCTATACAAAATGTGTGTTTGTTTGGTTGAGTTTTGTTTTGTCTTTGTACCGGCGACGGTATTATTAAAAAACGAGATAATACAAGTATATATGTATGTAAGTATTTAATAAGTATGTGGTACGAGTATGTTTTTTTTTTTTTTTTTTTTTTTTGATAAAAAGGTTTTAAAGGGTAACAACAACAAAGTCTTAAAGGTATATAATTTTTTAAATATTGTTGTTATTGCTGTATAAGCCAAATACTGATAAAAAATTTCATTCTATTTGGATAGTATGTGACTATGTGTGTGAGGTGTGTTAGGGTGTAAAGTAAGTATTTATACTGTTTAATTAATTAGTTTTCTTTTTTTAACTTCATGTCAAACATTCAAAGTTTTTGTTTTTCTTTTCAATTTTTGTTGGTTCTATCTTGTAGTGCCGTTTATTGTTGTTCTTGTTGTAGTTTTTTTTTCTTTCTTGCTTGATTTTAAATGGGTGTTAAAAAGCTGTTACTTAATTGTTTTTTTTTTACTTCTTCACATTAAAAGTAGGGGGAGTTTTTAAAAACTTTTCGTAGTTGAATTTGTTTCCTGATTTTTGTAACGAATTTTGTGTTTTTTTCTTTCTTTCTTGCATTGCCGAGGGTTATACAAAATAGTTTACAATTTTATTTTTCTTATATTAAAGAGTTTGTATTTTTATAAAATTAAGTAAAAGTGTTATTTAAAAATAAACTTTTCAAATAACAATAATAATGATGTATAAAGAAAAGAACAAAAAAAGAAACTTTTATTACCTGTAAATCTTGTTTAGCGGCTTCGGCGCCTGCTCGAGTATGGAATGTTACAAAGCCAACAGGCTATGGGGGTGAAAATTTAGGGGAATTAATATTAATTGCTTTTTTTTCTGTGTGGTGCAAAAAAAAGATATATTTTACTTACCGATGCAGTTTTACCATTTTTACTAGTCACTTTCAGTAGAGATCCTTCATAACCCTAAAAGTTGAAAAAAATTATGAAAATAACAAAGAAAATTTTAATAAAATTGTTAAGTTTAAAGTTATAAAAAGCTAATGAAGTTTTATGCTTTATTAAGTGACGAAGATAAAAAACAAATTAAAAAAGATAATGCATTTTATTGCATTTGTAAAATAATATAGCCTTAAGGCTTGTGTTACAGTTTATATTTTTTTGCTTTTATTATAAAAGGTCTGCCAAATAATTTTTTTTGTTGAAAATGCTATAAAAAAAACTACTGAATATTTTCTCAAATTTCTTTTTTTATTTGAAAGTACAATCCTTCCGGTTAATAATGGAAAATAATTTCGCTCAAATGGCTGCCTCGGCTGGCCATGCAGTAGCCTACACGATCGGCCCAATTTTTAAGCACATTATCGATTGTGTGCAGCTGTATTTCACCAATGGCTTCACGAATATTGTCCTTTAAAGCGTCAATTGTCTCTGGCTTGTTGGCGTAACACTTATCTTTGACGCCACCTCACAAATAATAGTCCAACGGTGTCAAATCGCAGCTCCGAGGTGGCCAAATGACATCAGCTCGGCGGCTGATAATGCGATCTTCAAAAACAGGGCGCAAAACATCGAGTGTAGCTTCGGCTGTGTGGCACGTAGGGCCGTCCCTCAATTTTTGTGAACAAAATTCGTTCAACAAGGCCCGATAACGATCGCCATTGACTGTAATAGCCACTCCTTGCTCATTTTCGAAGAAAAATGGACCAATTATGCCTCTGGACCAAAATCCGCAGCAAACAGTGACTCGTGTATCGGCTTTTCAATGTATGCGTGCGGGTTTTCTGTGCCCAAAGATCGGCAAGATCAAAATGAGCTTCATCTGAAAAGATGATTTTTTTTTTTGGCAAAATCGGCATCTTCTGTAAGTCGATCGCAGGCCCAGATTTCCGGCATTGTTCAAGTGTATACGCAACCATACTCGTTTAGCGGAAGAAAAAAACTAATTATCTGTCAAATCAGACATGCACCAAGTGTTACCATCTATGGTAACCATCTATGGTTATCTGTCAAATCAGACATGCACTAAGTGTTACCATCTATGGTAACCATCTATGGTAACACTTAGTGCATGTCTGATTTGACAGATAATTAGTTTTATTATAATTATTAAAAACTTTTGAACAATTTTTAAGTAAAACTTTTGATTAAAGGTAGGAAAAAATCTAGATTAAGTTCTATTGAATTGGATAATTTAAAAGCTTGAGCTAAATGTTATAAAATTGCTCGATTTAAAGATAATCGCTTTTTAGAAAAAATCTTTATAAAGTCTAGTACTCTGTTCAAAATCTATTGACTTTTCAAAGTGAAAATTTGACATGCAACAAATGTGGTCCATTTTACAATTTTTCACAATTTATTGCATTAATTGCTTGAAACTATTCAATATTGTTTTATGTGAGTTAAGAAAAACAATCTAATATCTTACATAGGGTTTCAACTATTCAGCTGGTGAATTTTGTGCGAAAGGAGTACAGCTTATGTTAGCTCGTGTGCTAGAATCTTATTGCAGTTGAAAAATTATGTTGCCAGATACGTTTGTTTTCACAATAACAACCGAGTATTGCTTTGGCAACATTAAAAAACATTTAATTTTATAACTAACTATTTAATATTATAAGTAACTAGCTTAACTCTTCCGGAAATCCTGGAAATATTTATATATACACACTAGCCAACATGTTTTTTTCTAATTTTCAATGGGAAATCTCTTAAATTGTTTTTATTAGAAACAAGAGCGATTTCATTTCTTAGCAGAAAAATCTTTTCAGCAAAAGGTCACAGTATAAAAGGTTGTCAGAGTTAGTTTTTGTTAAAAATAAATCGAATTTTTTAAATAATGGATTGCCGGTACCGCTGGAAGAATGTAACTTTAGGGAAGAAATAGCAACTTGTAAAACTAATTCAAAAATGAAGTGACAACATGCAAGGAACAGTATATTTCGTCCAATTTCATCTCTAGTTTAATATGCTGATGTTGGAAGATGTTTTATCAAAAACGAAAGCTTGAACTTTTTGCAGTAAATCCCATTTCTCCAAAGTATCAAAAAACCCACTAGACCAACCCAAAACCCAAATGTACATATAGATTAATCGGCAGTAGATGCTTAAGTTTAAATGATAAAAGATTGTTTAAAATATATCCGAGACAATTTTCATTCTTATTCATGTAGCACTCAGAGTTAATTTGTTTAAAGATAACTTGTTATTTTGGGAAAAACTTTGTGTGGCTTTGACTTTGGTTATTGAATTTGCACAAAATACAGGGAGACGAAAAGGAAGTAAAGTGAACTTGACGACTATTAAGGCGACTGCTTGACTGAGGAAAGTGTACTTGGGTACTAAAAACTGGATACTTGGTAACCTATTAACCTGCTAATAAGAACCTTATCTAACTTACGGTCTAGTTTATTTTTATTTTTACTACAAATCACTGTCCTTCTATACATCACAAGTAGATGTATTAGTGCTATTTAAAAGCTCGAATTTCGAAGACGGCATTAAACTTCAAGTTTATGCCTCAAATTGTCCTCATAATTTTGTGGTAATTTTAGGCGGTGGAATATGCTGAGGTAATCAAATAAACAATAAAATAAATCATTATTTTTTAATTAAAATTTCAATTTTTTACAGGCCGCTTAAGTATGTGAGTTTTTTTGAAAAACAGTAGACTCACTGTAAGGCACTTGTATATGTTTGTAAAGAAATGTATTATTAAAATGGTGAGATATTGAATGATTTTAAAATTTTTGTTACAATGTTTTCAAAAACAAACGGATGAACTGTGTAACACTATTCAATGTAATCCTTGTGCAATAAGTTGTGTATCACAACTATCCAATATTAATGGTGTAGGGTACAAAAATAATAAAAAGTTTATGTATTTGCTGTTAGGTTGTTTGTGAATTCTCTGCATAATATTTATATTTGAACAATGTTTCTTAAACAAATTACTTAATTAACTCACTTACCTCATAAGCTCTAAACAATAGATACAATTCACGTGGTTTAGCATCCATAGGTAAACCACTAACGAATAGAGTGCGAACCTATAAAGAAACAATTTGAAAAATATTTATTAATTTATTACAAAAATAATAATAATAATTTGCAACATATTATTTAATTAAATATTCATTACAAATCTATGAAAAAAATCCTTTATAATTCCTTTGTTTAATAGACAACAAATCTGTCATTATAATAATTACTATTATACAATAATTCTTATGCTAATGATGATGTTTAATTAAAAAAAAATGATGTCTATGTGAACAACTAATTAGCGTAACCAACCATGTGAACTCGGCAAATATTTGTGTTTAAGAAAAAGTAATACAAAAGCAGAGATACTTATACATGATGAAAGTTCATATTCCTTATTTTTGTGGGTAAAAACAAAAAATTCCTTTTTGAAATAAATGAGTTAAAAAAAAAACAACGTAAAGGAACTGATAAAAATCTCTGGGTTAACAGGCATCAACCCTAAAGTTCAAACTGAATATGGAGATGAGAGAATAGGGGGTAACAAGAGCTTAACCTGCAACCTCATTTAAGTTTTTTATTTCAGCATACAAACCATAAACGTATAGCAGAAGAAAAAAAAAACCGTTGCAGGACGCAAAAAGGGGGGACTAAAAAGCCATCATGTTAATGATAATGAAGCCAAATTGTGAATGAGGTGAAAAATATTTACAATGTGTGTGTGGCTAGATATGTATGTGTGTGATTATACGTGTACAAGGAGTGTGGATTAGTGATTGCGTTTATGGGTACGAAGTCAAATTTGTAATGATGACGAAAAGCTAAAAGCAGTGCAAAAAAAAAAAAAAAAAATTATAAAAACTATGAATATTATAGTCGATGAAGTCCGACTATTAGAAAGTCTACATCATAATACTCATTAGAATCGTTAGAATTTCATAGATTTTTTAGTGAAAATTTTTACATTTTTAAATGGACGTATCTTTCGACCTCACTTATATGCAGCTTAAGCTTATTATGTACACATTTAAAAAGTTTTTTGATTTCCCGAAATATCCCCGCTAAACTTTTTCTTTTAGTTTCACGCAAAAGCTTGGAACCTATATAAGAAATGTTCGCTCTAAAACTGCATTGTTTTGACTACAAAATCTATTGTATGAACATCGCTCAAAAGCTCAAAATGACATCAACGATGATTTAGATATGCCCAAAAGAAACATGTCATAAGATATGACTGACAAGTAACTTTGTGACAATCTCCGAGCGGGGTAGTGAGAACAGGGGTGATTTTAATGGACGCAAGACTAATCTTGTTTTTTAACACAATGTGTTTAATGTGCTGTCATCTGTGTCCAGGGGTAATGCGGATATTGGGGAATCAGATCCTCTTAATGTTGAGACATGAGAATTCACTGCGACATTCGTTGAAATGATCACATATTTCAAATGTTGAAGAAAGCATTCAAGTGCACTGGTTTTTAAGACGGTGCAAGAAATACTTCACTTCTTATGATTTCTTTAATATTTTCAAGACCAATATCCGACCCAAAGTGGAATACAACTCTCATGTATGGACCGGTGCTTCAAAGTCTATTTTGGAGCTTAATTAGCCGAAATAGTGATGTGAGTTGGCCGCCAAGAAGCTGCGATTTGACACTATTGGACTATTATCTGTGGGGCGCCGTTAAAGACAAGTGTTATGCCGACAAACCAGAGACAATGCAGATGTATAACATTTCATTTTTAACCGGAACTATTGTACTTCACAACAAAAAAATAAATTTATAAATTTCAAACCGCTTTTGTTTTATTGCGTTTTTAAATTTAAACTTTTAAGTGGCCCAACTGATATAAAGGACTGTGTTCTGACGAAATTAAGGAATTAATTTTTAAAAGTCGTAGTACGTTACGTAGTACTCGTATTTCTCGTAGAGCGCATCCTTTTGTGCAGTCAATCGCACAACGCATCATAGGGAATATCTTCCCTGCCACATACGACATGAGTAAGTTTAACAGTAACGTCCATAAACACTACTTCCTCTATCCTCCTTCCCACAACCTATTTTCATAGTATCAACACAATGCAATGCATGAGTAGGAATCATCCCCTAAGTGCTGGTCTTATGTAAAAGAAAAAAATTTTACCAAATGACAAGACTTTACTTATAATTTGACTCAATTACAGTTGCGCGCTAATTCATAATTCATAATTATTGTTAGTAAGAAGTAATTGAAGAAATACGAAACGTGTTTGTCTATAAAGACTGGCTTTTACTAGCCACCATTGAAGAGATGAAGATTAAATTGCAAATGCTTTATTAAAAAGCGTCTGTTAGAAGTTTTACAGGGATTAAAAAAAGCGCTTTGGTATTTTGTTTGAGAAAGATTCGACATAAAAAATATTTTATCAGGTTGGTTAAGATTTGGTCGATACCTTTATTTAACGAAAAAGCGGTCGCCTCTACAACGTAGTTCCCTAGGGTTCTCCAATCAACCTTATGCTATGTTCGCACAATACTTCAGATTACTGCGTTCCCTATTTATATTACTTATTTGGATTCTCCCGTTCACACGGCACTTTTTAACAGCTAGCGTACGAAGTCAATGCAGCGAGCGACCATTGTTTTGTTTGTTGCCTTTATTTCGTTTATCTCATATTTTGTTTATTTTTTGTATTTGACAGCATACTTTTTGGGGGTCAATTTAATAAATTTGCAATGTTAAATCTATAATAAAAACAATTTGATTAAGAGCTAATAAGTATGCTAAACTCTTTTGATCTAAGTTTTGTAAAAATTTTAGATGACACTGATTTTGAAGTAATACACAGGGTAATAGGAATAAAATTACTTACAATTTGAGGATTCTCTCTCAAGATTTTGTACGGAAATTTATGTAATTAAACTGTATTATGAATGAGAGAGCATTAGCATTATTAAAGAGATTCAAGCAAAAGCAAGTGTATTTTTAAGAACAAATTAATAAAGAAACTTATATGTAAATTTTGAACTTAACGGTAGAAAACTAAGACTCATCTTTTGAGGTGTTTGTAATATCAATATAAGCCCATTATAGCTTTAGCAACTAGTGCTAGTGCATGGTAAATTCTAATGATCGCATGCCGCTTTGATTGTGTCTATCTGCTTAAAATTTCCCTCTAGCATTGAATTCATTAAGGATATATGAGTTTGTGTCTGTGTTAACGGTAACAATATATTTTTAGTATATATTTTCTTTTTTTCTTTTCCTTCTCTTTTAATCTCTTTCTTAAATGAGTATAAATTTGAACATCTTTTAAAAATGTTTTTCTACACCATAATTTTAATAAATTTCCAGAGGTGTGTACACGTTAATGTCTATTAAAAAATGTAGCCGTTATACACGTAAAGGAGAGTCTAATAAATAGATAGAGGGAGAAAAAGAGCGAGAGAATTTTTAGTTTTAAGCGAAATTAAAACGTGTTTTATCGTCAAATCTTTTTCAGTGCTTTTTTTCTCAGCCATTTGTCACACCCGCATAAGCGAAAATAAAATGTCAAATTAAAAAAAAAAAAAAAAAAAAATTAATAAAAGAAAATTTAAACAGACAGTAAATTAGTTGATGAGAAAACGTAACAAAAAATTTTCGAGTTTGAATAAACAACCCAACAAACGACTTCTTATTAATTTTTATTATTTTTAAGCAGTAGGTTTTCTACTGATATTTGGCAGGGTAAACGGTTTAAATCGCAATAAATTTTAAAATTTCAAATGGCTGATCTACTTTCAATCAATCTTCTCTGCTGTGGTTTAAGATTTTTTAGTAAACTTGATTGTAACGCATTTACACCTTAATATGCATACATAACCACACGCAGAGATGAACATACGTTTGTAACTAAATACAGGTAATAATGAGTGTTAGAATGTAAGAATTTTTAGCTTGTCATGATATCCTTCTCCCTTAGCGTTGTGTTTTTGAAATTTTATATTTTTGAACATTATCACCTCATCGTTGTCGTCATTTTTATCCATATCTTTTTTAATATGCATTTATGTAGAAGATAAATATAGAATTCGATTTTACTTTTTTTTTTGTTTATTTTATATTTTCGTGTTTGGTAGTGACATTTTTTCTTGCTTTGTGGCTCGTTTTGTGAAAGGATATACTCGTAGGAGCATTTATTGTTTTTTTTTTTTGTAGGTGCATGACAAATTAATGTTTATATTTATAGACTTATCCAGAGCAGCTTTTTAAATATAGAATCATACTAAAATTGTTACAATATTATGCATTTAAAAAAAGACAAAGAAAAATTAAAAATTAGATAAAATGCTTATCGAATAAATCTAACCGGTAGAGGAAAGATCGTTTTTAATGAGATTTTTTTAACATATGTGTTTATACAATAATAGCCGAAACCGGTTAAAATTGTTCGGGTTCAAATCCAAACATATAAGGTAACCTGTATAGTTCCTTCTAGAAAGATACTGTAGAGTAAGCTTTTCAGCTATATACAGTCTTCAAGTAAATACACAATAATTTTTATATATAAGATATGTATGTACCATATATACATATCCTAAACCAATACATCCAATCTTTCCCGCTTTTTGGCTGATGTGGATAGATAACGAGCCTTTATTATTCTTCTGCACATATAAAAATTCCATATCTATATATATATATATGTGTTGTCCTATGTCCATCATTTTATAACTCGAGAAACACTGAACCGATTTACAAACGATTACATGCGTTTGAAAGGTGTTTTTTCACTGACGGTTTTGGTTCAACAAACCGGTGTCACGCTCATATAAAATTTTTATACATACCTCTATATCTTTAAAATGGTAATAGTGAGAGCTTCTTAATTTAGTCCAAACAACAATGTGATCAATAAAGATCATGGGACAAAAAGTGGGCTGAATTTGATAAGTGGGAGTGGCACCTCGCATATAAAGAAAATATTTATTTTTGTATATCTTTGGAGCAGTAGTAGTATAAGGTTTCGAATTTGTTCAAAATAGTTTCGTAGTCAGTCCACATTATGAGCCAAAATACGGTTGAAATTTCATAAGTGGAGATGGCACCTGCCATAAAACGTAAATATTGATTTTCGTTATATCTAGAGAACGGTAATAGTAAAAGTTTCTAAATTTGGTTTAAGTAACTTTGTGGTCAATATAAACTATCACCCAAAAAGTGGACATAACTGGATAAGTGGGAGTGACACCTCCCATACAAAGTAAATATTGATTTTTGTATATCTAGAAAACGGTTAGAATGCCAATTTCTGAACTTGGTCTAAGTGACTTGGTGCATTCTTTTAAAATTTTTTTATGAAGAAGAAGGGTTACTCTAGTTTAGTTTTAATTGAAGACCACGCCCATTTATCCAATCTCGACCATTTGAGATTTGTATTGACTACGAAGTCAATTAGAGCATATTCAGAAACCTTAGCTTTAACCATTCTAAAGATATACGAAAATAAATATTAAGCATGTACTGGAACAGAAAATGTGGCTGAATTTCAACACAAACTATACCACAAAATTTCTGCTCTCGTTAGTATAATGACATTGCTATCAAGTTGTCAAACATAAATCCCTTTATTTGTCATTGTCACGAGAATTCATCAATGAAATTTTCCATTAACAATAATTTCACATAAATTTCGAATTGATACTGATATTTTGAAGATAAGCCAGCGATGAAAATATCATAGTAACAGTGTTGCCCAAATGCGCCACCGGGCTTATGAGGAGAACGCCATACCACTAACATTTAATACTTTTGTCTTTGTTGTACACAACATACTGCTAGAACGCAACACTTTATGCAATTGTTCGAAAGCTGTTTGCGCTTTGTTGATAAGCATATTCATAACCTTCGCTATATCGCCACTTTTTGGTGGCATATATCCTAAGTAGCGGAATTTTTCCGCATTTTCCATTGGTTCCCCATATAGGAATATGGTCGTAATTATCGACGAATTTATGCTTAGTAGGTTTTTTATGATGGTAATCTTAAGACCAATTGCATCAACATTTTTTTAAAGTTTCTCTAGTTTAAATCTTATGGTGTTTTTTTTCCTGAAATGTTGCATTTCTTTTGTTCTTCGCCATAGAGCGTAGTCAAAAATTAGGAAATATCAAAATTTTTTAAAGGCAACATTTTTAGAGATAAACACAGCAGCCTTTCACTGTATAAAATTTGTTAAAAAAGCAACACAAAAAAGAAAAACGTGGCAACAATGTGCAACATTTTTTTCCAGAAAAGAAAATGCCATTATATTGGAAAATATAGAAACAGTGTATAGGTAGTCATTTCTTTCGTGTCAAAAGCTCTTTAAAAATCCACGAATATGAGATAAAGTTGGAAATTGTATTTCAGATAGTGCTCAATGATAATACGTGAAGTGTTGATGTGATCTGCGCACGATCTGCCTCTTTGTTTATTGTCATTTTAACAATAGGTATGATCAGTTTATATATGACTTGGGGAAAGACTTTACCAAAAACTTACAATTACTAGATTCAGGCAGTATTACTTTTTAAACACGTGTTCATATAAATTGTCAGTTTTATTTTACTGTCGTATTTAGAAGAAACTGAAGTCGAAGTTTTTTAGGTATCTTAAAAATGCCTAATAAGGAGCATACTGGTCAAACAATAAAAGTACTCGTAGTACATTAAGCAAGAGTTTCCAGATGTTGATATAAGTATGAGATTTCTGGCAGCTATTTTTTAATTTAATAAATTTATTTTCCTACTTCTTAAATAATTTCCCTCGTATTCATAAAAATATTTACGATATATAAGAGCTTTATAAAGAGTAATTTGTGTAAAAATTTGTTTTATAAGTCCTTGATAAATTGAAAATAATTTTTTATGAATATGAGGTTAATACTCATCAATATAAAAGAGTATATGATAAAAGTAAAGATACAATAGAGGAAATACAGTTTTTTCAACAGAAGTGTATTTTGTTAGATTTTTTCGGAGATTTTCTCTAAATGTGCTAAAATTTTGTCACAAACTAAGAATAGCTTAAGTCGACTTAAGCTAAGTCGGCTTAAGCTAAGTCGACTTAACTCTTAAGTAGGCTTAAGTTATGTCGACTTAACTCGACTTAAGCTATTCTTTCATATAAAATATATATAATATATGTTTTTTTTAATCTCAAAAACTTTTAATTCCTTTCATGAAAGTATTCTTTTAAAACCCAACATAAATTTCCTTTTGCAACTCCTGCCTTATTAAATAAATGAGTAAGAAAAAAATCATTAAAAGGTTAGTGTTCTTCAAGTGGTTTCTTTTGTAATTGAATTAATTTTTTTTCTTTTAATTTTTAGCTTCAAATTATTATTCTTTATTTAATAATTTTTTGCTTCTAAGCTATAAAGTTAGAAAACCGACCATAAGCACTTGTTACAAGTTGCTGAAGCGTAACATTTTTATTAACGCTAATTACGTTAGTTATGCTTAAAGCATAATGAGGTGGCTAAAACAGCTTAAAACTTCAAAAAACAGAATGAAATGCATTTGAAGAAATAAAAATAAATTAATAATGTTAAAAATTTTGTTAAGATGTTTTAGCAGGAATTATGATAAAATTACAAGGAATACAACAACGTTTAATAACAACATCTTATAAATATATATTTACACAGAAAGAATATAAATTATATATAATCTGTAAAGTTAGACAATAAATGAAAACTAATTCATAAAATAAATAGAGTCTCATAGAAATTCTAATCATCCTTACTTTTGCTCTTACGAATAAACCGCAACACGTAAACCACAAAATTTTATACAAAGTAAAGGCAGAGCAGAATGCATTTAAATTTTTAAAACAACATTGTACAGTTTTTTTCTTCTTCAAATAGAAAAAATACTCCCTTTTCTATTATATAGCAAAACGATAAGCTACAAAAACTGCACTCGTATGAATTTCAGTATATTTTAAGTTTACGTGTAAAAAACTGAAAGGTGCTTGCATTGCTTATGTAGAGAAAATGAAAATGATTTATGATCATTGCATTGTAAAATAATACCTTTTACACAAACCACTCTATATATAAAAAACACAAAAAACAACAATAGAAAAAATATAAAACAATTTAATTCAATATTGTTTTTTACACTTGCTTGACTTATTTTATGGTCAACAACACACCAGTAATACATACTATAGAGTAAAATACCGACAACAAATAACCAACCATATATATTTACTTTTTATACGTACGTTAGTAAGTGAGTGCAACAATTTTATAGTAATTGAAATATCCTACAAGAAAGGAGAACACACAAGGCCATATATTTTTGGGGGCCTTTACGTTCAAAAGAACTTTCAAGGAATTCTAAAATTTGCCAAAAACTTTGAATTTTAAAACAAAGTTAAAGTGTAGTTTAAGCTAAACTCAATTAGCAGCTGTCAGCGGCACAGCTCTCTGTTTTATAGATTGTTCACAACTCGTGGCTAGCTTCCGCCAGCCACCCATTAGTTGCTATAGTTGAAAGATGGATTATGTACAAATCGCCCATTGAAAGACTATTCTGGTCGCAGAATCTTTTCCGACTAAGAGGAGGCAGCTTTAAGACGGCAAATGTCGAAGAATGGCAAAGAAGTTGCTCCGTAGACTGCACTTCTAAAGGGTCCGCCAAATAATTTTTTTTTTTTTTGAAAATGCTATAAAAAAACTACTGAATATTTTCTCACATTTCTTTTTTTATTTGAAAGTACAATCCTTCCGGTTAATAATGGAAAAAAATTTCATTCAAATGATTGGTGTGCAGCTGTGCAGCTGTATTTCACCAATGGCTTCACGAATATTGTCCTTTAAAGCGTCAATTGGCTCTGGCTTGTTGGTGTAATACTTATCTTTGACGGCACCCCACAAATAATAGTCCAATGGTGTCAAATCGCAGCTCCGAGGTGGCCAAACGACATCAGCTCTGTGGCTGACAATGCGATCTTCAAAAACAGGGCGCAAAACATCGAGTGTAGCTTAGGCTGTGCGCCGTCTTGTTGAAACCAAATGTTGCTAATATCGTCCTCTTAAATTTTTGTGACCAAAAATTCGTTCAGCATGGCCCGATAACGATCGCCATTGACTGTAACGGCCACTCCATGCTCATTTTCGAAGAAAAATGGCCCAATTATGCCTCTGGACCAAAATCCGCCCCAAACAGTGACTCGTCTTGGGTGTATCGGCATTTCAATGTATGCGTTCGGGTTTTCTGTGCCCCAAATGCGACAATTTTGCTTCTTTACATACCCGCCAAGATCAAAATGAGCTTCATCTGAAAAGATGATTTTTTTTTTGGCAAAATCGGTATCTCCTGTAAGTCGATCGCAGGCCCACTTAGCGAAGCGAAAACACATTAGATGGTCAGTTGGCTTCAACTCCTGAACCAATTAGACTTTGTATGGCGTCATACCAAGGTCTTTATGCAAAATTCGACTCAATGATGTCTCCGAAATGTTCAATTGTTGAGAACGACGGTGAATTGATGTTGATGGCGCTTCACGCACTCTTTCTGCCACACCTGCAATATTCTCGGGTGTACGCACTGTTTTTGGCTTTTCACGCTTTGGTTTATCGATGAGGATGCCAGTTTCTTTCATTTTTTTCACTAGATAACGAACATACGGAGCTGACAGTGCTTCTCTTCTTCCAAAAACCGTACGCAATTTTCGCACACATTCTGCAACATTACCATGATTTTCAAAGTAATGTCGCAATATTTTCCAGCGTTGTTCCAGCGTATACACAACCATAGTCGTTCAGCGGAAGAATAAAACCAATTATCTGGCAAATCAGACACTAGTTGAAAAAAGAAACGTAAGATGGCGGACCCGATACTTTCTACGAAGACCTACTTCTTTACAACATTCAACTTCAGTGTAATTACCATTTTAAGTGTTTCAATCTTTGTGCGCAACCCTGCTTTACACCTACGACCTTTGTTATATTCAACAGGCCTTGCTAAAAGTTTGCCACAGTAGTTCTTTGACAAAACATGTGCCATAACCAAACTATATTGACTAAAATTCAGTACAAGTGTTTGTACAATTAGTCATGTGATTTACGTACTCACCTTTAATGAAGAAAAAACGGTGTTCTTAACGCTGAATATGTCTGAAAGCACTACACCGATTTATAATTTAGGGTCTACACTGTCTAAGTGTTATACCATAGCTTCATTTAAGGGTTGAGAGCTATCTAAGCATTTGCTGGCTGACAGCAGTAGTCGCAATGATGTCACTAGAATTTCTATAGCCACTATACGAGTATGTACTTCCCAAAAAACCTCACTAAACATCGTGCAAAGCCCTACATTTCCAAAGCTCAAAAATTTATGCTGAGACGTTGTAGATCTATTTCTTTCTGTACTTTTCTGTACCTTTTAAATTTTTTGGACCTTAGACATTACGCTTTACAATTAGTTGATCCATTTTTGCATGGAAAAATTTGACATGTTTTTTTTCTATTTGCCAAAAAAGGGCCCTCGCCTTCCACCAGCATTTTGTTATATACATAAAACTAACAAGCACACATACCTTAACAAATATGTATGTAAAATAAACCACCTTTATTGTTCTTGTAACAATTTACACATTTGTGGTATAATACATCGGTTTCTCTTTTACTACGTTACTCTCTAGAGATGGCAAGATCCATTAGAAATGAAACAACAATAGCACTTGATGTACGTCGGTATGAGTATAATATGAGTATAACAGCCAACACCAAAGTGGTTATTTAATAGTTATTGGTATGATTTACCTTTTATTTTTAAAGCTTTAAATAATGTTTTGTTTGCTTTTTTAACAACAGAGGTCGGTATATAATAAAACAAAAAAATAAAACCAAAAACAAAATTATATTGTAATTTTGTTAGAGGTATTAAAGTGGAAAAAATCTTGAAATTTGAAAAAAGGGAGTGAGACACTATTTAAAAAAATGTATATGGTAAAGGCGTTTGCTTAAATATGAAATTGTTTTCGTTTAGAATATATTTTTTTTTTTTAATTTAAATATAGAAATTTAATAAATCTATACCATATTAAATTTAGTTTCCTTTGTGAATGCAACGGTTTCTTTTTGTTTCAGATGTGTATTATTTCTTTAATAAGGGGATTGTATCAGCACAGATTTACTATGAATTTTTTTAAAATGTTAAACTTATCTAATAAGAGCTTTTTTAAAATAATACTATTGCTTTTACATAACCCTTTTATGTAGGCTGTATGAGTTCAATATGCCTTAAAGTTTGCTTTATTTTTTCTATCAACGACTCAAATTCTGATTAAAGGATTTTTAATTATTTTCGGAAGGTGCTCAATGAAGCTTAGTTGTTTATTTAAGCCATCTTGGAATTCAAAAAGTTTGATAATTGGTGCGCAAGTATCTAAGAGTATTGCTATAAGACCATTGTTGAAATACAATCCTGTCCAGGAGATTAATTTTCGTTGAGTATCTTTACTAATTGGCCCGATTGTAAAAATACGATGGGTATAGTTAATAATACGTAGTAGTTGGAAAGAAATTACTTCAGTGAAAAGTGCAAACCTTACAAAAAATATGGTTTTTAGAATCACAAAAAATAAAAAATCTCAGTGATTTTGTAACTATGGAAAAAAGTTGAACACCGTTATGCAATTTAATAGGTCCCACCAATATTTTACTCTGTGAAAGTCTGTTCTGCTCCTCCGTTTACGACTACAAAATAATGGATTTAAACTAAGCCGTATGAGCTGCCAAGACAAGCTATGTAGTGGTCGATAGTTTAATGTGTCCACTCCAAAAACTGTTAATGAAATAAATCGATAGTCATTGGCTAAAGATACGTAACCTATCTGCAATAATAGGTATTGTGAAAATGGCTATACATCGCATATTTACCGAAAATTTAGAAATAAGAAAGCTGTGCGTAATAGGGCAAAAACAGCATCATTGAGATGTTTCACTGATTCGTAACCATGAATGAGAAATGGGACCACCACTTCACACCTGAGGTAAAGAAGTATTCAAAACAGAAAGAATTATGTTCTTCAGGAAGAGTCATGGTGTCTGTTTTATTTATTTTATTTTTTTGCAATTAATTTTTTTTTAAAAAATCTTTAGAGAGGAAAAAAATCGACGGCTTGTAATATGTTAACTTAATGCAGCATTTAAATTATGGAATTAAGGAAAAAGGTCACATTTAGCAAAAAAGCTAATATTGTTGAAATCAGTGAAAAAAGGTCTGGATTATTTTATCTCGTAGCTCATTTGTTAAATTTAGCTTAACGGAGGTAAAAGACTTGCCAACAAAAAGAGGTGATGGCTATCTTAAGGAGCTTGACAGTGTATTGCGTTATAATAGACTATGATGAGAAATAAAGAAGAGTTTTCTCAAATTTGTTACGTTTTTTGTGTTGGGTCGGGTAATGTTTGGTCTCTGTCGAGTAAAGTCACAGATGAGTTAGGAAGGAAATGAATGAAAAATATATTTGCTGGAAAAATACACCAGGTTCTTCGAGGCTACTTAAGCAACATATAAAGGGTCCGCCAAATATATATATATTTTTTGAAAATGCTATAAAAAAAACTACTGAATATTTTCTCAAATTTCTTTTTTTTATTTGAAAGTACAATCCTTCCGGTTAATAATGGAAAAGAATTTCTTTCAAATGGCTGCCTAGGCTGGCCATGCAGTAGCCTACACGATCGGTCCACTTTCTAAGCACATTATCGATTGTGTGCAGCTGTATTTCACCAATGGCTTCACGAATATTGTCCTTTAAAGCGCCAATTGTCTGTGGCTTGTTGGCGTAACACTTATCCTTGACGGCAGCCCACAAATAATAGTCCAGCGGTGTTAAATCGCAGCTCCGAGGTGGCCAAACGACATCAGCACTGCGGCTGATAATGCGATCTTCAAAAACAGGGCGCAAAACATCGAGTGTAGCTTCGGCTGTGTGGCACGTAGCGCCGTCCTGTTGAAACCAAATGTTGCTAATATCCTCCTCTTTAATTTTGTGAACAAAAATTCGTTCAACATGGCCCGATAACGATTGCCATTGACTGTAACGGCCACTCCTTGCTCATTTTCGAAGAAAAATGTCCCAGTTATGCTTTTGGACCAAAATCCGCACCAAACACTTACTAGTTTTGGGTGTATCGGCTTTTCAACGTATGCGTGCGGATTTTCTGTGCCCCAAATGCGACAATTTTGCTTGTTCACATATCCGCCAAGATCAAAATGAGTTTCATCTGAAAAGATGATTTTTTTTTGGCAAAATCGGCATCTTTTGTAAGTCTATCGCAGGCTCATTTAGCCGAACGTATACACAGCCATATTCGTTCAGCGGAAGGATAAAACTAATTATTTGTCAAATCAGACATGAGCCAAGTGTTACCATTTACGAAATAAGCACTAGTTGAAAAAAAAAACGTTATATGGCGGACCCTTTACATATATCATTTAAAAGATATATTTCTCTTCTTTTATATATCATTTAAAAGATATATTTCTCTTCTTCCGTAACTCGAGATTTTGGAGGTGTTCTAAAAATTTCAAAAACAGAACCTTGTTCTACTCGACAGCGCCTTCAGAAAAGGAGTATCATTATCCAGGTATTTCGACTTTGCTCATTTTTGTCACACCATTTAATTTAAAGTATTTTATACTTAAAAATAAAATTGTAATGAGTAAGGCCATAAAGAAAATAAAAAATTTCTTAAGCCTAAAAGCTTATACGACTATCTGCTTAAGCATCTTTTGCAAAATATAAAATAATACTTTTATCTTCCAGGCATTATACAAATCACTTTTGCGAACTTAACAATTTTGTTTAATACATATAATCCATCTAAAAGCTTTCTTTCATTTACATATTTATTTCGTTTTAACTTTCCCTCAAAAAAAGCACAATTTTATCTGTATTATTTTGAGTTTTACCTTTATTTTTTTCTCTGTCTATAAATTTGTTCAGGCATAAGGCTTTTTTAAAAATATAAAAATAGAAATACAAATTCGCTATTTGTATATCGAAAAAAAAGTCAAGGTAACTTTAATATATATTTTTAAATAACATTTTGTTGGTTTCATCATCGTCAAAATGAAAGGATATTTTAGTGCTAAATTGAGGTCAAAGCAAATTGATAATTAAACTAAATTATTTTGTTGAAAATTAAAAGAAACAAAAAAAAAAAGAAACGTTATATTAAATTTTAATTGAATTTCGTGTGTTAATTTCAAAAGCACAGCACTGATAGAAAATAGTTGAAAATTAATATGAAAATGGTTTAAAGTGCTGCAATGAATTAAATTTACTAATTTCAACAGGCTCTTCATTAAAAAGCTAAAAATAAAATAGCTTAACAATTTTGTCGTAATAAATTCCTCGTTATTTTAAAACAAATCATTTGTTTCTTTTTCAATATTTTAAGTAACTATTTTTTGTTGTTACTTTGTGGGAAAAAGTTTTTTTTTTTTTTTTTTTTTTGTAAGTGCAACCATTGTTATATTTGTTTTGAGATAAGGTTAATATAGGAAAAGTATTTAATTGGCACAGTGCCCAAAAATGTTACTAAACCATGTATGAATAAAACATTTCGAACAACACAGCCATTTACAGTGTAACCTCTTTAACCTCTTTAATCATTTTCAACATTGCAAATTTAAATACATACAAGCAATCGTCATGTTGCAGACTGTTTTTGCATACAAATATTTTTTTTTTGCTTTCCTTTTCTCTGAGTTCTTTTGGGTCACTTCCGTTGTGAATTTAATGTTAAAAGCTTTGGTAATGTTTTATAATAACCCTGGTGCACAATAGTATTTGATCTTTTTGAATGCTGGGTCAGTTCGTGTGCATGGGTGGCTGTCTACTGCTTTATATCAAATTGAGTGTATTGCATTGGAAATAATAAAAAAATATTACCAAAAAGATTTTAAAAAAAGCTACACGAAAATCTGATCCAAAGTCAAGGTCTAATAAATCAAGAATTCAATAAGATAAGTAATCTCACACTAAGAGAAAAGATATAAAAAAAGGAACGAATCGCAGGTGAATGAACAATTTTTGTTCTCTGCTTATGCTCAGCGTAAAAAGCGCATTGTAGCAAGGAAATATTTATTTTAACCCTAAAACCACATGATAGAAATATCATATTTATTATGTTCAGATAAACAAAAGCGAGCGAAATCTAGACATATGTTCTAACTTGATGTTCATCTGTTTTTTTATATACGTATTGTCGGTTCTTTTTTTTCAATATCTTTTGCCGCCAGTTCTCTCTTGTTGGGGCATGGCGTATTTAATAGGCATTTAATACGTCATTCAACACAAGCGGCGCTTGATGAAAAAACTTAATTGCGATTTCGAGTATTTAATAAAGGTTTCAGTTTTACTCCAGACAACTCCATCTAAAAAATTAAGAAGAAGCTTACCTCTAGCGATGATTTCCTACTGGGAAAAAAAATTACAATGCTGATCAGCACAACTACTTAGCAAGGACCGTCATATGGAGGGGAGGGGAGCAACAGTGGATTAATCATCTACTTAGCTCAAAAATCAGATTGATTAATGAAACTGAAGTAAAACCATGAATGCTTTGTGGATAGCAAATACACCCGTGTGGCGGGTTTGTTTTGCATTAAGTGGGTACATCTGTTGTTGATATTCTCGCTAAATCTTAGCAACATAGCTTGAAATTTGTAAAAGCTACGTTGTCAAGAGTACATCTATCTCTATATGTGTTGGCAATTTTTTACAATTCTAGAAATGGACTTTAATTTGCAACAACTAACTTGTATAAAATGGGGCGCAAACGTTGGAAATGTTGGAAAAGAGTTACGTAAAATCTTCTCTAAAGGAAACGGTCGTTTACCAGTGTCACGAGCAGTTCAATAGAGGTCTATCTTCATTAGTCGAAGATAATAATCGCAGTAGTAGACCATCGACATCGAAAACCGACGAAAAAATTGAAAAAGTGAAAGAAATGTTGGTCAATAACCGCAGATTAACCATCAGAGAGATAGCAAACGACTTGAACATTGCCTATAGATCTGTCCAAGACATTTTGGTTCTTGTAACAGCGTCTCTATTTCCTGATGTTCCTTCCTGTGGGAGAGATGTAAATTCCACAATAGTTTAATTTGTGCCATTTAAGACGTAGCCAATCCTAGATGTTGCGCAACAAGAATCGGCCGCAGCCATAGATCTAAAGGGCGCAAGTTTGTGGGCCAGCGTGTACATCGAAATAGATGCGACGTATCATGTGGCTCTTGTTGATAGTCTGGGCATCTATTCAGCGTGCCAGGAACGATACTCTCGCGGTAGAGACATTTTGGTTAATGATTTATGTTTACATAGTGTAGCAGCAAAGTTGGGACCAAAAGACTTCATTTTCATGTAAAAAAGAGATCGTGTTGAGATCGCAAAAGACATAATTTGCGAGACTGAATCCGATCCCACAGTCAGTTTTAGTTAAAAAGAAGTAACTGCTCATGGTTATCATGGATTACAATGGTGTAGAGCATCGTGAATTTTTGCCAGAAGGCCAGACAGTAAACAAAGAGTATTATTTGTGCGTTATGAGACAATTCGCCGAAAGAGACCAGAATTATAGGCAGAAAACGCATGGGTTTTGCACCATGCCATCACTATTTGAAGTTCTTTTGGACGAAAAATGCAACAAATACCATCCACTAGCCACCGAATCCACCTGATTTGGTTCTCTATGATTCCTTCTGTTCAATCGAGTTAAAAAAACATTAAGGGGAAGGCGTTTCAGCAGCCGAGAGGAAATAATGGAAAAATCGCAGGACGCACTGACGGACATACCGAAAACGGAATACGAAAAATGCTTCGATTGCATCAAGCGCTGGCATAAGTGTTGCAGTCGATGAGGATTACGTTGAAAGGGACAGTAGAATAAATTCTGGGAACTTTTTGTTCAAGGTGGTATCTCACTAGAGGAGTGAAGGAGAAAAAAGCCGTAGATGATTTTTAAGGAAGGTAGTTAGTAAAATGTCTGGATAAAGAAAAATTTTGCAGTCTGATTTAAAAGATCTGATTTTTATGAAAATTAATAATAACATATGCCGTGAATTACGTTCTACAAATGCTGATATAAATTATTCTTATTTTTTTCATTAGTTACATATTATACTCTTAGAAACTTCATTAATGTTTAGAAGCACTACTAACTTCACAAGAGTATCCCAAGCATTATACGAAATATGTGTCTGGCATATGTATTTCTGTATTGTGTCCGTATGTGTCAGTTATTATAACAGTACAGTGTTGTAGGACATATGTCGGCTACAATACATAGCGTACATATTATTAAATGTTCATTAGGCTTATAAACAAACGTATGTACTTGAAATTCATTTGTAGTACAATATCATCCCAGTATAAGTTTATAATAAAAAAAAAGTAAAACAAACCAAAAGCCAGTTTATGGACAGATGTATGTACGTATGTACTTTGAGCAACATATCAGAAAGGACCCTGACCATGTATATATTTATTCTATTGAAATTCATAGTTGGATTTGTGGTTTAACTGGTCAAGTTTATAGGCTTTTTGAATGGTTGCCATAATATACATTTATATACTACAATGGGATTTGTATACGTTTTGGATAAAGTGACTGCATGTTAAACATGACAGTTGCAACAATTTAGTCACCATTGTACATGTTTATTTTGTTGGTAAATGAAAAGTGGCTTAATTTATGTACAACAGTATTAAATGTTATTCTGATAGAATTGTATTTTATAATAATAACTCTGCATATGTTTAGGGCGCTTACATAAACATTTTAAGAGTAAAACCCTATATTGGTTTCAGAAAATACTTAATACAAAAATTATTAAAACAATTTCATAAATTTGTCTAAAAGCTTTAAAGAACTTAATTTAAAAATTGTAATAAAATCATGACACACTTTTGGGGCTTAAGCAGTCTTTTTTGGCTTATGTACTTATTAAAAATTAGCTGTTATTTATAATATATATATAATTTACTGTTTTAATTTTTGTTAAAATTACAATTATATTTATATGGTATTTTATAGCAAAATATTCTAATTTTTATGTAAGCCAAAGTTAAACTGCAAAAAAAATTTCTAATTTTTTTTGCTATTTTATTGTTTTCTATAAATATATAATAATATTAAATTGAATTGTAAAATTAGTTGTATCTATTAAGGCTTAAAATTAATAAAATTTAGGCAAAATAATTTGACATATATTTGGCATATAAATAATTAGTTTAAAAACATTTATTAAAATTGTAAAAATTAATTCAACGAAATATTATTTCAATGAAGCAGTAAATTTACTTTATACTCTCGTTATGTTATGTTGGTCAGGGCCAAAATAAAATTCAACCCGAAAGATCACCTAGGTTCAAACACAGCCAATAATCCTATTTGGTGAGAGAAGAAATACTTTTTTATACGCTAGTTATTTAGCATACATATATTTTATAAAGATGGCAATTAAATTAGAGCGGTTGTATCCCAAACCAGCGATTTGGGTTTAGAACAAAACACGCTACCATGTTCTGCTCTTCTCATAAAACCCTGACAAAATCGGCATTAGCGCTTAATACACTAATTAAAACGTATTGTTACCTTTTAACCTTTTTAAAATGTTCGAGTTCTTTTAAATTGCGATTGTAACTATACAGTATCCAACTGGTTTAATATCCGCTTAATAGACCAATTTACTCAATATACGACTCTTAGTACGACTTTGCACTATGACTGCTAAACTATAACTGACTTAGCTAAGCATGAGCTAATTATATAGCCTTTTATATAGCTTTGGAACTAATTTCCAATGTTGTTGTATTTACTATAGCTTCCTATTCATGTCCGTTAATTTTAAATGTAACATCCAAAAGTTGAACTGGTAAAACCATTCAATACTGTTAATAAAACAGAATATTACGGCATGGCCGGGATGATACATTGTCAGCCTTGACACAAACCATAGTGTAAAATCCCAATAAAGTTTTATAGTTTCCAATATACTAATGTTGGTGTATCTTTTCTTTAGGCATTTTTATTCAGTATTTATTTTTGTAAGCATAACAGTATTTATTTCATAACAGTATTTATTTTTGTAAGCATATCCAAAAGCTATTTGAATCATGGAAAATGTAAAATTTATGATGGCCTAAGCTCCTCTTAAGTAATCAACGCCATTGTTTACCAAGATAACATCATAGATCCAGTTCTATATTTAGTATACACCTCTATGCTACTAACAAGACCAAGTGTCTTAATTATGGCAATGATTTAAGCAATGAAAAATAAATATTAATGAATAAATTGAGTACTATGTGAATGAAAGCTAACCTGTCTGATAATGAAGTATGCTATTCACAGCATACTTAAAGGCGTTGATATTAATTATTAAAATTTGTTTTATAAAATCTTGTATTTTTTTATTTTATTTTCTTATATTAAACCCCATAATATTTCAACTATAACGGGTGATATTTTTGCTATTTGGTATTTTAGTGTAAGTTTGTTAAGTGTAAAAAGAATAGATTCGTTACATGCGTTATTGCCACAACAAACGAAAAATACTTGCAAATCATTTATTTTGTTTTTATGAAAATTAATGCTGTGCGAGAAAACTACTGCAAGTATTTTCCATCGAAATATGATCTTCAGCGACGAAGCTCATTTTTGGCTTAATGTGTAAGTCTACAAATCGAATTGCTGAATTTGGTGTTAAGAACAGCCAGGGGTAGTTCAGTTGAATCCAATGAACTCTGAGAGATGAATTGATTGGTGTGGTTTGTGAGACGGCGGAAACTTCTTTAAGAACGATGAAAATCACAATGTTTCAATAAATGCAGCAAAGTAACGTGCGACGAATACCGAAATTTTTTTAACTCAGAAGGAAAGAATTGGACTGGGTCGAGATGTTGTTTTAATAAAATGGTATGGATGGTGCGGATAAGTAAAGCCTATTGTGTATAGGGTACAATTTCAGCTCTGGTAATACCCGGGCTGGGAGGTGTAATGGTTAAAGCAACATTTACATAAAATAATATGTAAAAAGTAAATGGCGAAAATTCATTTAGCGACTTAAAAAAATATTATTTCGTTTTTCGAAATTATCTTTTTTTTTTTTTAAATTTTAAACCCAAATAGTTAAAAAAGTCACCCGTTATATATTTTTAACATTTTTCAAAATAAATTGCAAAATATGCGCAAAAATTTTTCATATCAAACACATTTATCTGTATCCTGAAGCAATTGTTATATGTGTGTGGGTGTGTGGGTATCTTTGTCGTACTTTGTGTGGTTTACGAGTCATTATTGTTTTAAATACATATTAAAGAATCTGTTATTCCTGTGTTGTTTTATTATGTCCTGTGGTTTTCAATGCATGTGATAACTTGTTATTAACTCAAAAAAGGTGTAGTATACATTAAAGGCTAATTTAAAATTTGTGGCATAGTTTTAGGGGATGCAATAGATAAATAGAGAGAGGAAAATATACCATTTTAGTTAATGAAATATTAATAAAAGGAAAATGTTTTAAGCTCTTACTAATAAATATTAAAAAACTTATTGTGTGTGGCCTAATATTCAGGTATAAAAAATTAAATGAATTGCTTAAGCATTAGAATACATACATACACACGTAGTTTTTCAAACACTTTCTACCACAATAAATTCAATTACAATATCTATAAGATCTCTAATCAAAAATTGTTCATATTCTCCACAATGGAAAAATAATCAAACACAATTTTAGTAGGAGTGGTAAAGCCCCGACAAAAACAAGAAAACTGAACACAAAATTTTAAACAAAAATTAAAACAAGACCTAAAAAACAACAAAAACAAAACCAGAAAAAAATGAAAAAGAATTTAAATTAATTTGACCTCATTGTACTCGTAACTATGTACATGCAAAATGCAATAAAAAAAATTTGAAAAAAGAAAAATAAAATCGATTCCAAAAGACATGAATTTCAGATGAATTTTTGCAAATAAACGAAATGAAACTTTAAAACAGCAACAACATCATACAGCCGAGCCACATGATGTATGTTTAAAAGCTGTTGCCACATAAAAGCATGTGAAATCAACAAAAGAAACAAAATCGACAAAATCTGTATTGGCCAGAACACCACCCACCCAACATCATCAGCAGCAGCACCAACCTTTAAACACTACTGAGCCAAATACAATATCGATGATATGGTAAAAACATGAATTGGTTAGACGTTTGAGTTTTGTAATTGAATTAAGTTACTAAAGTGTGTGTTTATTGAAAGAATAAATATATAAATGAATAAAACCTATGAATGGTGGTAATATTCCTATGAATTAAAATGCAAAATGAGAAAAATTTAAATGAATTTGTTTTCTCTCTTTTTCCCCCAACTGCAGACTATACAAAGAATAGAGACAGACTGGGTTAAAAGTTTGTGAAAAAAAGATAATGAAACCAAATAATGACTACAATATTTTATGGGAGTGTCTTTGAAAAATAGAGCTACAGTTCATTTTTGAAATTTGATTAGTTAATGGTTATAAATGTCAAAGAATAATGAAACAGACTTTTAATATAATGAAAAGATTTTAAGCCAGATGAGGGGCTTAATGGTTTTTAAATGAATACGATTAAAACAGCGATTTTTATTTTGTAAATTTTTTTATATTTTTTGGTCTTTTTTATATAATTTTTTTTTAAACGTTTACAGCATATTTGTGTCTAATAAAAATAAATACTATATATTGCCTACTTTTAGGCTGCATATAATTTCCATAATAGACGCACAACAAAGAAAATGGAGTGAAGCTAATATGAGCTAAATTTCTCAATAATTCTTCATTTGATAGCATAGCGAACTTTTTTTCTATTTGCTAGAGACCAAATTTTGTAGTACTTCATAACGCTTGCAATGTTATCGCTTCACTCGGTGAACTCTAGTTTATCAATTGAAAGAAATACGGAATAGTCAAATTAGCATTAGAAAATTTATTTTTTATGTTTAAATTTTTAGATGCGTCTCGTCACTACAATTATACCTCATTGACCATATTTATTAAATAAAAAAGTTCTTTGAAAAGTTTAACAATTAATAAATTTTTTGAACAAATCTCGTATATGGTCCGCCAAATAATTTTTTTTTTTTTGAAAACAGGGCGCAGAACATCGAGTGTGGCTTCGGCTGTGTGACACGTAGCGCCGTACTGTTGAAACCAAATGTTGCTAATAACCTCCTCTTAAATTTTTGTGAACAAAAATTCGTTCATCATGGCTCGATAACGATCGCCATTGGCTGTAACGGCCACTCCTTGCTCATTTTCGAAGAAAAATGGCCAATTATGCCTCTGGACTAAAATCCGCACCAAACAGTGACTCGTTTTGGGTGTATCGGCTTTTCAATGTATGCGTACGGGTTTTCTGTGCCGCAAATGCGACAATTTTGCTTGTTTATATACCCGCCAAGATAAAAATGAGCTTCATCTGAAAAGATGATTTTTTTTTTTTTTTTGGCAAAATCGGCATTTTCTGTAAGTCGATCGCAGGCCCACTTAGCGAAGCGATCTGTCAAATCAGACATGAGCTAAATGTTACCATACACGAAATAAGCACTAGTTGAAAAAAAAAGTTAGATGGCGGTCCCGTTATATAAATTTTAACATGAGTGCTAATAATTTTTATTTTTTACAAATTTAGATGATAATACCTAGGACCATAGTACATTACGTTTGTGTACACAAATACGAGCTATAGTATTCCACATCAGCGTAGGTCGACTAATGACTTTATAAGCTGGTGTTCGACAAAAATGTGTTCTTTCTCCACTGGTTGTCAAAGTTATTCACAACTGTGTATAAGATCTAGACTTTTTCTCCTCAAGTTCTATAATCTGAGGACTTAACACAAGACTGGAACTTACAGATAACGAGACATGCAGAATAAGCTAAATTCTATTCGAGCAGTAGTTACAGAGTGCGTTGGCAAATAAATATCACTAAACCAAAAAATTAGGCAATTTAATTCTACTATTACGTCAAGTTTTTAAATTGAGAAAGTTTCGATCTTACATGTTTGAAATTAACGGAACGGAACTCCCTGCTTTGCCTACATCGATATAGTTATCGTGTTGCAGTCATAAAATAAAGTCGTGTTTAAGCGTAAATAAAAGTGTCGTATAAACAAATATTAAGTGAAAGATAAATAAGTTGCGGTATTAAGATAAACAGCATAAAGACAAAGTGAGGAAATAAAAATTCTAAAACCACAACAAGTTGGTGTTTATTTTATTGTGATGCAAAAAACGTAAGAATTTGTATTTACGAAAATGGCACACTGATATTTGAATTATTATTACCAAACTGTCTAAATCACTTATATAGCATATGCTAATAATTTAAATTAAATTATTTGTTTCAAATGAATTGAAAATTAAAAACAATAACAAATAAGCAATTTTTTTCTTTTTAATTAACAAAAAATTATTTAATTTGCGTAAAAGGTTTTTATGCCGGCATTTAAATATTAAAGTAGCAAATAAAAAATAAAAATAAATGTTTAATAGAAAAATTTAACGCCAACTACAGATTAACCATAAACGAGTAGTATGTATAAATAAAATTATTTTTAAATAAATATTTAAAAAATAAATTGAAAAACGTTTACACCAAATTGCTATTAAAAAACAAAAGTGATTTAAAAGTCATGATACAAGCTGTGTAAATGCACAATTTTAAGTTTAACAAACTTCATCGAAAATAAGATAAAAAATAACATATTTTTTTCTTATATGCGTATAAAAAAATGACATGTTTGTAGGTGTTAATGTTTTGAAGGAAAAATATATATAAAATACATTATTTAAAGTCTTTAGTTGATATTCTTAAATATTTCATTTGCAGACTTGAAGTCTTTTAATCTGTTTTTGTATTTTCTCAATTGTCAATTGCAATGTCATTGCAAAATGTAGGTAATAATTCATGACAGAAAATACTTAAACATGTTGTGTAGTTTGTGTAATTATTCAAGTTTTGTACTGCATTACCATTTTGCTGTTTTAAATGTTTATATAACTTACTCTTATTGCTGATACAGATACCAATTGTGATTCATGGTTTTGCATACTTTTTTTTCTGTTTCTTATCCATAATTTATTTGCCACATTGTAAACGATTTTTTTTATTTTTTATTTTTTAGAGACAATCGATAAAATCAGTAGTAAAAATTGGCAATTTGACGACAACAACATGTTGAGTGTTGGATAAAGTTGCTGAAATGTCATTACACTTATAGATAGAAATCTTTGCTCATATTTTTTTAGAAATTATTTCCATAGACATTTAAATTCAGATCAATTTGCTATGATAAGAAAATTTACATAATTTATGAATAAGGAAAGGAAGTATTTAATTAACTTTAGCGTTTAATTGATTAGGTTAAATGATAAAATATAATTTTTTTTTTATATAAGACCAGCACCCAGGGGATGGCCCCTACTCATGCAGTGCATTGTGCTGGTACTAGGAAAATAGGTTATTGGAAGGAAGACAGAGGGAGTAGTGTTTATGGACATTAGATTTTAATTTACTCATGTCGTAAGTGGCAGGAAATACTTTCGCTGAAAGATTATTCCACAACCGAACAGTGCGACCAAAGAATGAATTCTCCCTATAATGCGTTGTGCGATTTACTGGACAATCAACTACAAAGGGATGCGCTCTACGAGAAATACGAGTACTACGTAAAAATATATGATTTTTGGGAATTAATTCCTTAATTTCGTTAGAACACATTCCGTTATAGTACCGATGGAACAATGAAATACACGCCACATTGCGACGGTGCTCCAATGAATCGATAGAGTTGGCTACCCTACCGTCATTGATGAGCATCTTCGCCCTCTCCTGTACGCGGTCGAGAAGCTCCAAAATAGACTTTGAAGCACCGGCCCATACATGAGAGTTGTATTCCATTTTGGGAAGGATATAGGTCTTGTAAATATTAAGGAGATCAGATGGGGTGAAGTATTTCTTGCACCGCCTCAAAAAACCAAGGCACTTGAATGCTTCTTTCGACACTTGAAATATGTGATCATTCCAAAGAACGTCACAGTGAATTTTCATGCCCAGAACATCAATAGCATCTGATTCCTCAATATCCACATTACCCATTGACACAGATGACAGCACACCAACACGCCTGTGTGTTAAAAAACAACATTGAGTCTTACGTGCATTAAAATCGACCCTGTTCGCACGACCCCACTCGGAGACCTTCACCAGGTCACTTGTGAGTGTGACGTTCATATTCATCCTTCTTACCCCAACCTCCAATAGGCTCGGTCTACGATCAAAGGAATATGAGTGGCAAATGTTGCTGTCATCCGCAAAAGAGTAGATAGGATTAGAAGTGAGAAGAAGAAAGTCGTTAAGAAATATTAGAAAAAGAGAAGGAGAAAGAACAGAGCTTTGCGGTACCCCTGAGTTTACCCTGAACTCGTCGGATGAGACCCCATCTATAACCACTCTTATAGAGTGATCTCTGAGAAAGCTCGATATAAATCGAGAGAAGTGACTACCGACACCAAAAGCATTAAGTTTCGAAATGAGAGCCTCGTGCCGAACTCTATCAAACGCCTTTGAGATATCCAGAGCCACAACCTTACACTCGCCAAAACCATGAATGGACTTGGTCCACTTCTCCGAGAGCAACGCCAGCAGGTCACCAGTAGAACGGTCCTTTCGGAAACCGTATTGACGATCGCTAAGTAAATCGTTGGACTCCAGATATCCCACAAGGTGGTGATTAATCATACTCACCGTAACCTTGGAGAGTGTGGAACAAACTGCTATTGGACGGTAGTTCTCAGTGTTACTAGCCTCGCCCTTTTTGGGGATTGGCGTTACATTAGCAACCTTCCAGCAAGATGGAAAAATTGCGGCGCGATATGACGCACTGAAAAGGTGAGCTAACGGACGCGCAAGCGTCGAAGAGCACTGCTTCAGGACCAGTCCCACTTGGGATGTTGTGGGAATTATGTATGTAAGTAAATAATAACACAAGTCTTACAATTAAGAATTTAGATGTTGATTATTAAGCAAAAAATTTTTTTAATTTTTATTTTATTACAATGTTTTTAATACCACAAAGCAAAGATAATTTTAAGAACATTTTTTTTTATTTTACTATTATATCATATTCTATTATCCTTCTAGAGTATGTCACGTGACCCTCTTACATAAATGAATGTTATGTTAAGTTAAAGTCTAAATAAATAAAATTCCCATAAAAATATACACAAAAGAGCATAAAACTTGACATTTGTAAATATTAAAATAACTGCCACTTACAAATGTTGCAAGTAAAAAAACTGATACTGACACCTTGAAAAACCCCCCAGATGAATGCAGATGCTCACATAAAAGTAAAAAGCAATTTTATGAAACGGAAAACAAAAATGCTTTTAAGTAATAAAAAAATATATATTTAAATAAAAGGAGACAAACAAACATTATGACAAAATATAAAATATTCGAATATTTTAACAAGAAACAAAAAAGAAAATAAAACAATTTTGGTATATGATTTTAGGTATACGATTCTGAAAAAAAAAACTTTGAAAAGTTCTTTTCCAAAAGAAAAAAGTCAAAGCAACAGTGCTAACAGCAGCAACAATAGCACTAAAGAACGAGGTTATTTTTAGAGCAATAAAAATCCTACTATTTTCAAGTCAAAATACGAAATAAATGCATTATTTAATAATTTATAAATTGCAAAAACAGAAAATTCTTCGAAGAACAACAAATAGTATTGTCGCAGGTATGATTTTTTTCAGTCACTTTGTTTCTCCAATTCATTGTTTGAAAACAAGAAAATTTTGTCCTAAAACTTACACATTAAACAAATGAAAAACAATTCTATCAAAATTGTTTTCCAACCTTTAATTAAAAAATCATAATAAAAGAAGGAACCGCATAAATTAGTTGTTTACAGATGTGGTAAGACTTGGTTACCTCTTTATAATTCAGTACTTTCAAGGTTTCAGGCTAACAAATATTAAAGCCGAGATAGATTATACTTTCATTCTGAAACTCTTCACCTTCTTTTAGGACTATATATAGCGTAGGCTTCAATTTAAATATGCAATAAAACAAAAACGGTTCGGATCGTTGCCAATTTGTTTGTTTGTTATGAAGTACAGCTGTTACGGTTAGAAATTAAATATCATTTCTTTTACACGGTTGCTGCGTCTGGCCTCACAGAGTAGAGCTGCAAAACAATCGATAGTACTATCGATGGTCTATCGACAGTTTTTTTTTTGGCTGACCATCGATAGTTTATATCACTATCGATACTATCGTTGGATTCTAAAAGTAAACACGGAAGCCACTAATGTAGTCAAAGTCACATTTGCAAAAATTTGTTCGACGCAGGTTGTTAGCCGTCTGTAAACTTTTATAGTTACATAGGGACACAGCTTAACAGTTTCATAAATTTCTATTTATTAAACTCAATAAAAGTATGAATTGTAACTAAAATATGTTCATACCATTCTGCATTTGCCCAAAAAAAAAAAAAATAAATCTTCATTTCGTCAGGCCGTAGCATGTTGTTCTAATTATTACGGTGTAGGTGTTGCTTCCGTTTACTGAGGAATGATTCATTTCGAGGACTCTTACCCATAAGTCTAGCTTCCACAAGTTTTTTTTTTCTTATTGTGCGACTTTAAACAGGAAAATAGGTTTATTTTTGGGGGTTTTTGATGATTTGATCTTTGAAGTACGAAATAAAAGTTTATCAAAACTGACAGTTGTTCCAGGTTTTCTTCCCATAGTCTCTGCAGTTTTCCTTCACTAGATCTTATTAATTACTTTAGTTTTGTAGCAGTTCATGATCTAAACAATTTTCACTACATATGTATGAGGATTACTTTTCCATCAAAAAATTTCCATACATCAAGTTTTATGACATACTGGAAAAAATATAGTGATAGTTTTTATGCAAACTATCGAAACTATCGAATGGGATGACTATCGATAGCTTTGCAGCTCTGTCACAGTGCCCCATTCGATCAGATAAATTTTCGAGAAGTTTTTCGAGTATATAGGGTTGTATCTCCGCAATATTTCACGTATATTGACCTTCAATTGTCTCATGAAGAGCAAGCACAAAAAAATTGCTTATCATGCTGCGATAGGTGCCTACATTGACCGTTGTGGTTGCGCCGTCCTCATGGAGATAATATACCGAATTTTTGCCAGATTCGAAACACCCGCTGGTTCAAATTCAAACCAATAGGTGGCCCACCAAATACATATTGGCTTGCAGATTTTAAACGAGGTAGTACTATCTGTCAGGATGGATACCGTAGTAGTTGGCCAATTTAGATATCCATGCAAGAAACGATTATGAAAATCGAATGTTTTAGTTCTGTAGATCTAGGGTTGCCACATGGCCGTGATTGATTGATTTACAGAAATTTTTATAGCTTGTCAAGAATCAAGAATCATTTTAATTTGTCAACGTTTGCCTAAACACAACTTTTTTAAAGTTTTCTTTAGTAATTTAATAACGTAAAACGTTTTAAGTGCATTTGTTTCCTACTTTAGATATACCATCACTTTGCAGGGATTTTCACCACTACAGTCGATCATTTGGAGGCGAACTACCGTAGATTAATCATCTACTTAATTTAAAAAAAAATTAAAAACTCAACTTAATTACTGAGACTGTAACAAAGTAATGGATGCAGTGTGGAAAGTGAATATGATCCCTAGAGAAGTGACGGAGAAAAAAAAAAACTTTTAGAGAAAATCAATGCAATCATTTTGGGAACTAGAAAAACAGTTTGCTACAAACATAGTACGTTATAGCCGGTGTCCATTATGATAGTGTTCGATTGTCTGAAAATTATGCTCGAATATGGACCGTTCTCTACAAAATTAATGTATTGGTTGGGCCATCTATCAGTTTAAATTTCTCTGACTCAAAATTCAGTATACTACTCTCCAACGTCGGGATTTATTGGAAATTTATTTCGAAAACATAGACAATTGGCCGGAAATTGCAACAGAAAATAAAAAAAATGCATAAATCATCTTTTCGGATAAGGCTTATTTTAATCTGGGTGGGTACTTTACTTTAATAAGCAAAAATGCCGTATTTGGGGCTCATGAAACCCAAACGTGGTCTGACGCAAGCCAGTGCACACATTACGAGTGACTGTTATTGCGGTTTGTGGAGCGGCCTTGAAAATGAGGACGAGGCAACCATTGCGGTCAATGGGGACACCTATCGCACCACGGTAACCGATTTTTCTGTGCCCGCTCTTCATTGTAATGATGTGAACGATGTTTGGTTTCAACAAGATGGTGCAACTTGCCACACATCTCATGCCACAATCGATTTATTGTGTCAAACGTTTGATAACTGTTTAACTAGCTGAAACGGTGATGTCAGTTAGCCGCCAAGAAGCTGTGATTTGACACCTTTGGACTATTTTCAGTGGGGCGCCGTTAAAGACAAGTGCTATGCCGACAAATCAGAGATAATTGAACATTTGAAGGCTAACATTCGTAATGCCATTGCCGAGATACGACCCCATACACTCGAAAAAGTTCTCGAAAAGTGGTCTAATCGACTGCGGTACTATGAGGCCAGCCACGAAATAATATTACATTTCTAACTGGAACAATTGTACTTCACAAAAAAAAAAAAAAAAACAAATAAATTTGGCAAAATTTAAAACCGTGTTCGTTTTATTGCATTTTAAAATTTATACTTTTAAATGGCCCGATTATATTAGTCGGCAGCCAAATCACAAAAAAAATGTTTAAAAATGTGCAAATCAGCTACAGGCAATTGTGAAGCGGCGGAAGGGTTACCCGCAAAAGATGTTATTGTTATGTCGCATTCAGATTGATTCCCCTTAAACCACAAATCGTTTCTAATATATTTTTTTTTTAACGCAGTCGATTAAATTATTGTTATTATATCGTCATGGTGATTCCTGTTAAAAAACCAATGTGGGCCTGGATCTAAAAGAAATTAAAATTTTAATTCTTCCATAGCTTAGCAGTAAAGCTAAAGGTAATATTACCAATGAAACCGTTGAAACATTAATAAAAGATTCCACCTCGGAACTTGAATAATAACATTTCAAAAGTAAATGCAATTTTTTGTTAGGATTTCCATGACAACTCTTTTTAGAGTTAGTGGGTATGGCTGAAATTCGTTTTAATATTTTAATATTTCTTATCCTCCATGATTGAGTTTTTTTTAATGCATTTTTTCCTGCATTTTATTAACACCTTTTGCCTGTCGTGGTATTCCTATTTAACTTCTATTGACTTTGTCCTTGGCTCTAACAAATTTTTTAAGGCTCTTACAGTATTTTCCTTCACCTCTTGTGCAATTATGAAAAATTGTAAATCTTCTACAATTTGTATAAGAAATTAAATGCCAACAGTTGAGTTGGGCTAAAACTCTTTTGCAACATGAAAATGTTTTATGTTTGAGTATGTTTGTCTGTGTGTGTTGAAAGTGTTAATGAGTTTTAATTATTTAAAGCGACAAAAATTTGTCTTCTCTATTCTACTATCTATCTGTCTATTCTAAGAAAGTTTATGTATGTGTGTGTACGTGTGTAATTTCTCTCAATTTTATTTTATTTCTCCCTGGGTTCTTCTTGTATATTTTGCATTAATAAAGACTTCTTCGAACTATTCTCGGAATATTTAATGTAGGAAAAAGTCAAATGAAGGAAAGGGTTTAAGGACAATTTTTGTTATCTTTGCCTTGTCTTCATAATATTTTACTTTTTGAGCTTTACTCTTTCGAGCTACAACAAAATGCAGCTGTATTTGTTTGTAAATATTTTTCTTTTGCAGTAAAATGAAAGCGATTTAGTTTTAATTTTGGACACTGACAAAAAGATTTTGTCTAGGCAAACGCTGCTATCGCTTGGTTTTTAGTGTAAAGAGTTATTAAGATAATAAGCCGGCACTAGCTGAAACACAAGCTACACAATGTTTAAATTGTAAAGGTTATGTTTGGCGTCTGGAGTAATATTCATTAAATGATTATTAATTGGTTACTGCGATTACGCGACTTGATACCATTTGCTTATTTCCTATAGTGCTTTGTCTCCGTTAAAAATCCAAGCACCTTTGATAAGCAAAACTGTAATATATTGGGTTGGCCATTTAAAAGTTTCAATTTAAAAATGCAATTAAACAAAAACGGTTTGAAATTTTGCCAAAATTATTTTGTTGTTGTGAAGAACAATTGTTCCGGTTAGAAATAAAATATTACTTCATTTATATGACTGCCGCGGCTGGCCTCACAGTACCACATTCGATCGGAGCAATTTTCGAAAATTCGAAATTTTTCGAGTATATGTATGGCATATAGCATCACGAATGTCGGCATAACACCTGTATTTTTCGGCGCCCCACAGAAAATAGTCCAAAGGTGTCAAATCACAGCTTCTTGGCGGCTAACTGACATCATCATTTCAGCCAATTAAACGGCCATCATACGTTTGACACAATAAATCGATTGTGGCATGAGATATGTGGCACGTTGCACCATCTTGTTGAAACCAAACATTGTTAACATCAATACCATGAAGAGCGGGCACAAAAAAATCGGTTATCATGTTGCGATAGATATATCCTTTGACCGTAATGGGTGCGCCGTTCTCATATTCAAAGAAATATAAGTCAATGATGCCTCCGCTGCACAAGCCGCACCAAATAGTCACTCGTAATGGATACATTGACTTCTGTAAGACCAGGTTTGGGTCTTGTAAACTCCAAATACTGCAACTTTGTTTATTAACGTACCTACCAAAATGAAAATGATTTGCGACCAAATGCGACCAAATTTTGTACGACATTATATGCAATTGCTCAAGTTCTCAACACCTAAGACATCATTAATATCTACGCCTATTTAGGGGGGTTAAGCAATAACAAGAGCTTAGGTTTCTCATATTTGATGTTATAATAATATTAAACCAGATAAATAAAGATTCTGGTCTCTCGTAATAATTGTTTTTCTTAATCACTCCTCTAGGGGGCATATTGGCTTTCCGCAAAGCAGCCAGTGCTTTGTTTCAGTTTCTTTAATCAAATTGATCTTTCAAGCTAAGTAGATGAGAGAATCCACTGTAGCTTCCTCCATATGATTCTTGCGTAGCGGTGAAGATCCTTGCTAATTGGTGGTGATCTTTACTTTAGCATTACAATTTTTTCCCCATCTGATGTTTGTCATTATCACCAGAGATATGCTGAAAGGTCAGGGGGCAACTTCTTAGATCGAGTTGTTTCTATAGGGAAGTTGAAGTCGCTTTATTTAACAATTGAAACTATTATGGGGCTCGAACATGGGTCGTTTGTGTTGTTATGCGTACGCTCTAACCAATACACCACGTCATCCCTTCATAATAATTATAATCTAGATTAACTTTCTACTTCAATCCGATAACATATCAATAAAGAGATATTAACAAAACTACCCTTTCTTTATTAATTGTCTTTCTTTCTTTAAAGGAAATAACTCTTAGAAAACTAAATTTGTATAAATTTCTCTCAGTGTTTTTTTTTTGTGTGCCAATTTCCTCAAGGAAAAACTTTAATTTTAGAAAACAAAGTATATTTAATTTGGCTACTCCCCCTCAATAAACTATAGTTTGTTTAGTAATTTTCATATTGTTTATTTATGCATGCAAGAGCAAGAGTGAGTATGTTTAAGTTTCTACTATAACAACAATTAATACTCATACAACAATAACAGAAAAACTAGGAGAAAAAGAAAAAAGTTGTAAATAATTTGTAATCAAAGTTTAACTTTACAATAAACTTTTCATACTTCCTGATTAAAGACTACACACACTCATATATACGTACATGCATACAAATTTACACTCATACACTTTTAAATTCAAATACAAATATTTTGCAGCCATTGAACGTGATATTGCCTGAACTACTGTTTTATGTGAGAGTAGCTTATGACGTTGATGATGATGATGGTGTTGTTGCCGGGAGAAAAATTTCAAATATAAGCTCATCTACAGCAAAATTTGAGAAGACCAGCTTTGTTATGATAAAAATTGCAATTAATAAATAATTTTTTGAAATTTCCTGCCTCTGGCCACCTCTTTTTGTTTGTACAAAATTTTGAAATTTATATGCAATTACAAAATATTTGACAGGATATTCCTCTGAAAAAAGCAAACAAACAAAATACTGCAGCTATGACTTTATCACTCCTCTCTCTTTTTTCATTTCCCCCTTAATAACTACTATTCTATTCTAGCAGCGCCTAGTTGTATGCATTTATTTCCTTGTTAGTGCATATAAAATGCATATCTTTATTTCGTGTGTGTATTGTTCATCCCTCCTTTTTTCATATAATAAATATTTAGTTGTTGTTATTAAAACTAAAATGCAATTTATTATTATTTTCAGGGATGCTATAGAGAGAGAGAGAGAGAGAGAGAGAGAGGTTGTGGAATTTTACGCCCGCTCTTTAGGGATTTATGAATTTTGATTGTATTTTTAATAATAAAATTGCCCAAATAATTGCTAAAGTGTATAGTGTATTGTAGTTTTTTGAATATTTTTGAAAGCTTTTTAAATATTTAGATGACAGGTATTGATGGTGGTTAATAACGAAGGGAATTATTTTAAAATCTAAATATTTAAAATACAATTATTAGGAAACATTTACGGTTTTATAAAAAAAATTTGTCTAAAGTACCAATATTTCTATTTCACCTATTCTTTAAAATTTAAAAAGTCCATCCTCAATGACATATATTTCTATTTCTTCTTTCTTTTTTGAAAAAATGTTGTTTTTTGAAAAGTTAATATTTTGAAAATGTTGCCCTTACCCTATTAAATAGTTGCCTTTTTATCAGAAATGAGGCTGCGTACGCTAATAGGTGGTGGTGGTTAGAGCGCATAACAACACAAGCGAGCCAGGTTCGAGCCACAGAAGAGGACATGACGAGATCATTTAATTATAGTTTCGTTTTGAGTGTTTAATAAAAAGGCTTCAACTTTTCCTCCAGACAACTCCATCTAAAAAATAAAGAAGAAGCCTTCTTGGCCTTCCAGGTTTCCTCTGACGATGATGACAAACATCAGACGAATGATCAAGAAAAAACGCCACCTACTGGGCAAAAATGCTAAAGTAAAGATCACTACCAATTAGCAAGGATATTCACCACCACTACACAATCGAAATGGAGGGCGCTACAAGGGATTAATCATCTACTTAGCTTAGGAGTGATGGAGAAAAACAGACCAAGCCAACACTCTACTTATCATATTAGAACAATATGTAGAATGGCGTACACCCTGTACCTACTGTTCATCGACTTTAAAAAAACATACGACAGCATCAAACGGAATGTTATATAGAAAGTATTGAGACGAAAGGAATACCCTAGAAAATAATCCGAATAATAATAGCAATGTACGAGGATGCAAAACTTACTGTTCTTAACAACGGGAGCATCAGTCGGGCATTCCTCAATAGCGTTGGAGTAAAGCAAGGGTGTCCACTTTTATTTCAACGTACTGGATGATCATGGAGTCTCTCACGAGAATTTGAGTAGCTGGGTTATGCAAATGAGATTTGTCCACTCTCACACAATAGCTCAAATATGCAGTCAAAACTAGAAGACTTAGAAAAACTAGCAACGATGTTATTGAGGTAGATATCAAGAAAACCAAAGCCATGAAGTTTTAACAACAATAGCACAGAAAAATTCATGCTACAGGGCCAACCAATTGAATATGTAGATAGGTTCTGCTATCTAGGAAGTAAAATGGCAGCGAATGGCTTCGCAGAAAGAGACGTTAACAACAGGCTAAAGAAAGCGAGAGCAGCACTCAAACTTAAGGGAAAAATACCCATAGTATTACATGGATCACACTTAAGTGGAAGCCCCAAGTATCAAGAAACCGCGGTCGACGAAGAACAATTATCTAAGAACTAAGGCCAGAGCAATCTTGCATGTGAAAAAACTAAGACAACGGCAGCAAACTGTGCAAGATGGATGTGCTTTGTGAAAGCCCTATGCTTCCAAGAGAAGTAACGCTGCATAGGACCCGAATAAGAGGCAATAGTAAAGAAATGGAATCTAACTGAAATATCGAGAGGTTTGAGAGCTTTTAAAGTATTTGTACACTCAGCGAAAATAGTTTATCAGGTATAAGCTCAGCGTGAAGAGAGTTTATTGGTGTAAGCCAGATTCACACAAAGAGCAGCTCTTCTCTTCTGTTTTCACACGTACGTACTCACACGCATAAGCAAAAAACAAGCACAAAATAAATAAAGAGAACTAAAGAGAAAACAAATGGAAAAATACAGTACAAAATGGCCTGAGTGAGAGCTTTCAAATTACTATCACAATTGTAAAATGCATTAATATTAGTTTGCCGGACGCTGGTGTAAACTTAGAGTAACGAGTAATTGGAGTAAGCTTAGTGTGAAGAGAGTTGGACGTAAATTTTCACAAAACGAGTGTTAAGATTTTTAGGTTGATGTTATTGTTTTAGATAAACGGTGTAGAAAGAGAGTAATTGAGAGTAGGTGTTCTTACTTTTAAAGGTTACGAGAAGTGGAACACAAAACTCTGTCGGATTTTAATTAACAACCAACACAAACTGATTATTATTTTAACTGCAATCTAAGAACTCATTAATAAGCGTTTTTAAAAAGGTATAAACGTATAAAGAGGAAATAATATATCGAAAAGCTATCGAAATATTTTCAGCCTAAGAAGATATGTCCAATGCATTCAGCGTTTAACTGGTTTTATTTTTAATCCAATTAAATTAAAAGATTTCTCAAAGAAGGATTATGTATAGTCTTTTAGCCTCAAATCAATATTAAATCTGTCATTTGAATAACATTGGAATTTTCAAGGCAATCATTTTGAATAGCACAGTGTATGTCCCATAAAACTGTGAGCGTGATCTTGTTGGCTAAAAAAATAAACCTTATTCTTCATAAAACTGTGAGCGTGATCTTGTTGGCTAAAAAAACAAACCTTATTCTTCTATAGTGCACTTTTTCTTTCAGAAACCTAATATATATTTGGTTACAAACGACTTCAATGAACAAGTGCACATGGCTTCACCTCCTCTTTGTAGTAGTCATTCGACAGTAGTCCAGTAATAAACAGTTAACAGGATCAGTATTGCATTCAAAGTAGTGCTCTAGAAATGACCTTCTGTTTTTTTATGTTTTCAACATCAATCTATTTTTATCTTTTAAAAGGTACAAAAAGTATTTTTTTTTACTTTTTCATTAATTTAAAACAAATATGTATTTCTAGAAAGTCTTCTTTCTTACTTTACTGGCTTCATTAGGCGATTTTAAATTTTTTATTTCAAATTTTTTGTTTCGAATGCTCTGAGAAATGTTCTCAAGTACTTACATAGTAAACATTTAGTTATTTCTTCGTTATTAAAAACTTTCTTAAATACCAACGCATACACATGCACACATTTTATACCTATACACTCTACAGTATATAATTTAAATATAGCGTTTAGCTAAGCGAGCAGGAGATAGAAAGAGAGAGTGAAAGGCATTACATTCTTAAATAAACAAAGATTTTTGAAGTGATGATTCTTATCCTTGTCCTACATTTACTATATTTTTATATATATGTGTAGGAAAAAAAACAACGATAAAGAACATAAAAAATAGAAAAAAAATCATATTCAAATTCAAAAGATATGTAAATGAGAAATACACACACATACATACTTACGTACAGATATGTATATATGTGCTTGTACTTACATTTCCATTCTGCTACAAGTGTTTGTTAAAAAGCGAATATGTCAGTGTAGAGTGGCAGCGTAACATTTTATGTTTTTGTATTTTAGTTGTAAGTAAACATCTGTTTTAGTTTATGTGTTGCTCTTGTTGCTATACTCTTTCTCTCTTTTTCATGCTTTCTCTCAATCGTATTCTCTCACACTTTTGGCTCTTTAAAAGGATATGGCTAATTAAGTAAATATTTACCTGTATTTTTGCTTAAAAAAATATATTCTATGCTTTCTAACTATTATTACAATAACAATTACAAACAAACAAATAAATAAAGATTCCAAAAAAACGTAAAGAGCTAAGTGGGGATTTGTTAAGTATTATTTTTGTTTCTCTTTTTTTGAAATAAAATTTTTCTCTTTTCTTAACAGTAATTTTCTGGAAATAAAGATTTTTCTTAAGCAGTTTGCTTTATAACTTAAGTGTATTTATCTTTTATTAAATATTATTCTTTAATTAATTGCCTTGAAAAAAACTTCTCTTTATAAATATATTTAATGTTCAAATGGGGACATTCCAAAAAGGATAAATAAAGAACTCTGAAGAATTCAAGGATTAATTACAGAAAGTTGTAGTATTGAAGGCAATTCGTTAAGCAGTTGAAGGTAAAAAAGCAGTAACAATGTTTTATCAAACACTAGCTATAGCCCTGCTTTTTTTGCCACTCCCATCTTAATTAATTTAATTAAATTTTTTACCTTTTTTCCACCTTTTACCACCTTCCGATTCAAGCTCAAACATATGAAATAGCCAGGGTTGGCAACCCAATTAAACTGGTTAACCCAATTAAACCCACCCTGGTTTCATTGGATATTATATTTAAGAAAACCCGGCTGGGTTTTATTATTTAAAGGTTTTCATAGTTTGTTTACAACAAAAATAATTAAATTTTACGTATTGGGAGTATAATTTAATTTAACAATTGCTTGGGAACTTTGGTGATGTGAGACCGAGCGTTGTCATGCAAAAGCAAAACTTCTGTCTGTATCTTTTTGTATTGTATTGCAGTTTAAATGAAGTAATTACTGTCTGCTCTGATCACCGAGTCTTATTAGTATACAATGATGCCTTGATCGCACTAGGAGTACAAAATTGTATTATAAATACTAAAAAAGATGTATTTGTACTAAAAACCAAAAATATAGTCGGCTTGAAAAAAATTCGGAAGCAGTTATAAAATCCATAAAAACCCATCAAAAAACCTAATAAAACCCGGTGGGTTGGGTTTTATTTAAAAAAACCGGGTTTTTGCAAATCCTGGACATAGCCTAACAGAAAGACACTGTAGAATCTGTCATTTAACTGTATACAGTCTTCAAACAAACATACATTTATTTTTGTATAGAAGAGACACATATCGATAACTTTTATCCAGTGTGCTTTTTGCAGTGCTCGCTTTTTGGCTAATGTAGATAAATAACGCTGCTTTCATGGTTGCCGTTCTCCACAAATATAAAATTTAATATTTATTGTGAATGGAAAGTGGCACGCGGACTTGATCTAATTCACCCAGTTACTGGCGGATAATGTGTATTGTTCGCTACTTTGTTTGAACCTAATTTAGAAACTTCTACTAAAGGGTCCGCCAAATAAATTTTTTTTTTTTTGAAAACAGGGCGCAAAACTTCAAGTGTAGCTTCGGCTGTGTGGCACGTAGCGCTGTCATGTTGAAACCAAATGTTGCTAATATCCTCCTCTTCAATTTTTGTGAACGAAAATTCATTCAACATGGTCCGATAGCGATCACCATAGACTAACGGCCACTCCTTGCTCATTTTCGAAGAAAAATGGCCCAATTATGGCTCTGGACCATAATCCACACCCAACAGTGAGTGACTCGTCTTGGGTGTATCGGCTTTTCAATGTATGCGTGCGGGTTTTCTGTGCCCCAAATGCGACAATTTTGCTTGTTTACATAGCCGCCAAGATCAAAATGAGCTTCATCTGAAAAGATGATTTTTTTTGGCAAAATCGGCATCTTCCGTAAGTCGATCGTAGACCCACTTAGCGAAGCGAAAAAAGCGTATACACAACCATATTCGTTCAGCGGAAGGATAAAACATGAGCTAAGTGTTACCATTCACGAAATAAGCACTAGTTAGATGGCGGACCCGTTATTACCATTCTCAAGTTATACAGGAATCAATATTTAATTTATAAGGGAGATACTACGGCTACTTGTCCAATTTCGCCGACTTTTTCACTGATGATTTGTATTGACCATGAAGCTATTTGGATGAAATATTGAAAATATAGCTTAAATCGTTTTCAAGATATATAGAAATCAATATTTCATTTATATGGGAGGTACCATGCACTCTTTTCTTAGTCCGCTTAGTGTTTGACTGAATTTTTGTATTGGCTTTAAAGTCATTCAGACTAAATTCAGAAGCCTTTGCTTTAACCATTCTCAAGATATACAAAATATACAGAAATGTGGTTTGTATGGTTTTGTATGTCCAATTCCGCTCAGTTCTTGACTGATATTTAAAGCTAATAAAGCCTTAAGTCACAAATATTTTCAATGTTAATCAAATATATAACATATTCATGATTTAGCTGGTGTATAGCTTTAAACGCTTTCTCTTCGTAAGCTTGCCTTATTAAGTATTTGATCGCTTATAATACTGTTTTATTTGTTTTTGCTCTTGTATTTTCCTGGAATCGTTTAGTTGTTACTTTCACGTAGGGAATGATAGAAAAAGAGCATTACTGCTAAACAAATAATGAAAGAGCAGGATAAGAGCAAATAAAGGAAATTCTACACATACTCGTATGTACATGATGTGCATATCTGTAATACAAAGTTCATATGTATGTATGTAGACACTCGTTTTAAAGGGTATGTCTATGATATGCTCTCTTATGTGAAAGAATCATTAGTTGTTTCTTATTTTGTAGGTGTTAAAATAATAAAACGTGTTATGAATACATATGGGAATTTAGTATTTGATTAGTTGATATAAAATAACTACTGTATGTGAAGAAATAAATAAATACTCAGCAGTAAATAATTTATTAAATAAGCAAACTGTCAAGAGTAAAATGTTAGAGTGGTTGCTGAATTTAATAAAATATAGGGAAATGGAATGAAGTTATAATTTTTCTAATTAATGAAATTAGAGACTTTTGATTTTCAAACTACATGACATCTGTAGAGATTTAAAGTGACACTTTAATTTATTGCTATAATTAGCTGGCTTTCATTTCACATTGAAAATATTGCGTTCCTTTTATGAATGATTTTATTTACAAAATTAAATTTTACAATTCAAGTAATTAATAACCTCTTTTTGATGCAGCTTTTTTCACCGATATAACGTATAGTCTTGCTCTATCTGGGAAGGCCAGTGATGTACAACTGATTGCTCGAAGAGGCATGGGCATGGTTGAGGATCCAAAAGTCTGGAAAGCTTTCACTAATACTGAAGTATTCTACAAGCCAAATTATGGCCACAAAGATTGGGAGCAGCATATCAATTATTACAAGATATTCAACAGGTATTATGTACAACGTTTAATCATTGAAGGCTAGCTTACACTAGAGCTGCAAAACTATCGATAGTCGGCCCACTCGATAGTGCCGATTTCTTTGCAAACTACTACTAGTGGCAACAATATTAGAATTTAAGTGAAAGGGAAAGAATAATAATAAATATACAGTATTGAAACAAAAAATAGGGACACTTTATTTTTTTCCAGGATGTAATAAAATTTTATGTATAAAGTTTTTTGATGGAAGATTAATCCTTATAAGCGTGTTTTTTAAAGAGGTATAGAACTTTAAGTTGACATTACTTTTCAAGACGGCGACCGATTTAACAGCTGTCAAATGATTTATTCTCAGTTTGGCTTGGCAATTCATCGTAAATAGACTCACGCCCGGTGTAAATTCGTCGAATGGGCCCAAAACGAGATTACCGTTGTTACCGATTTTCATAAGCGAATTTTGTTTAGCGATGAAGCGCACTTCTGGTTGAATGGCTACGTCAACAAACAAAACTGCCACATTTGGAGTGAAGGTAATCCTCAAGTGTATGTGGAAACACCGTTACGTTCAGAAAAACTGATTATTTGGTGCGCTTTATGGGCTGGTGGAATCATTGGTCCGTACTTTTTCAAAAACGATGGTGGCCAGAACGTTACAGTCAATGGTGATCGGTATAGAGCCATGATTACTAACTTTGTTAACCATGATGTCCAAGAGATGTGGTTTCAGCAAGACGGCGCAACATGTCCCACATACGTGCCACAACAGATTTATTGAAAGACACGTTTGGTGACCGCCTAATTTCACGTTTTGGACCTGTGAATTGGCCTCCAAGATCTTGTGATTTAACACCGCTAGATTACTTTCTGTCGGGCTATGTAAAGTCATTGGTCTATGCGGTAAAGCCACAAACGCTTGACCATTTGGAAGACAACATTCGCCGTGTTATTGCCCATTTACGGCCACAAATGTTGGAAAAAGTTATCGAAAATTGGACGTCCAGATTGCACTACATCCGCGGCAGCCGTGGCGATCATATGCCAGAAATCATAATTAAAATGTAATGCCAGAAGATTATCTTTCGGAAAAATAAAATTCATGTCAATCGAATAATCCATCGTTGTTTTATTGCAACTTAAAGTTCTATACCTCTATAAAAAACACCCCTTATAAAGCGAAAGTTGCTTAGACCATGAAGTGCTCCAAAACGAAAGTAATTAATAAGATCCAGTGAAAGAAAACTTCAGAGACTATGGGAAGAAAGCGTAGAACAACTGTCAACTTTTAATACGTACTTCAAAGATTAATCTCTTCTAGTCATCAAAAAGCTTCAAAAATGAACTTATTCTCCTGTTTCAAGTCGCGCAATATAAAAAAAACTTATGGAAGCTAGACTTATTATAAGAGTCCTCGGAATGTATCATTTCTCAGCAAACGGAAGCACCGTAATAATTAGAACAACATTATATGGTCTGACGAAATGAAGATTAATTTGTTTGAGTCAAATGCAAAATCGTATGTACGAACATATTTTAGTTACAATTCATACTTTATATGAGTTTAATAAATAGAAATTTAAGAAACTGGTAAATTGTGCCCCTATGTAACTATAAAAGCTTACAGATGGCTAACAACTTGCGTCGAACAAATTTTTGCTAATGTGACTTTTACTACATTTAGTGGCCTTACTTATAGAATTTGACGATAGTAGTGATAGTGAAAAAAAATATCGATGGTCAGCCAAAAACAAAACTATTGATACTATCGATAGTACTATCGATTGTTTTGCAGCTCTAGTTTACACGATAATACTTTACGTGCGTAAAATCAGAGATAAGATATTAGAAAATTCCATCAGTATTTCAAAAATTAAAGTAAAAATCATACGACAGATTTTTTTACGTTTACACGATACGTAAAAAACCAAAAACAAAGTAAAATGGAAGCAGCTGTTTTAAAAGAGGCCAATAGTGTGAGCGAAAAAATTTGCCTTTTTCTGTGTTTATTTATGAGTTTACGTAAAAATACAGCCCTGATCTGATGATGTGTGATGATTTTTAAAGAACTAAAAAAAAAACCAAGATAGCCATATGACTGCCAGACTTTCATCCGTATTTTCTCTCAATGTTATAAGTTCTCATTACATATTGAGTTTACACGATGCTATCCGCTCCTTTTTACGTAAACACTTGACAGGTCGTACGACTTGTATTATCGTGTAAGCCCCCTTTAGTTATATACCTACCTACTAGCCTGTCGGGACATATTTAATGACAGCAAAAGCTATCATACAATCGCTGGAGAGTTTACACATGTAGTACATTGAATTTTGTTCACGGATTCCGGGTGCATACCTTCGAGGCTCAACTATAATATGCTTCGCCTAGCTTAAACAGCTGTGCGAATACATACAATCAAATGTGTATAAATACGAGTATAATGTACCTAACTTTTCGTCTAGTTTCGTTCAGTTCCATTTGCTTACATTTTGAGCGAACCCAATCGCACTTTACGTACTTAAACAGCTGCATGTGTGTTATATGCAAAACAATAACAACAGAAACACGTTGTGCAATGGATGCTCGTGCTTTTATTCGTCACTGAAACAGCGACGATTAAACATGAGTAGCGCGGGTATGCAGATTTTTTTAATTTTTATTTAAGTTTGTTATTTTTCTGACAATATTTAACACAAAATATTAAAATTTTTAATCAAAAATAAATTTAAATAAATTTAGATACGAATAATACTAATTAACCATTCAGTTCAACACTCAGATGGCAATTGGCATGTTTTCACTAACACAACTATTCAAAAAGTAGATTATAGCCACCAAAAAATTGATTAAGCATGTGACAGACTTTTGGTTGAGTTTTTGACAGTAGCTTACTCGTAAGTAAGTAAAAATAAATATATTATAGTTGTGCCTTTATGTGGGTTGATAACCATAGAGATACATTAAAAGTAACTGCATGACAGATAAACTTGCTCAGCCATTTACAATGATCTTCATAGATCGTTTAAGGATATCGGAGCTGCTTTGGAGTGGAATAGACAATTAGTGTCGCAGGATCTGTATTTCCTGTCAAACGAATGGTGATATGCGAATAAACCCACATACTATAAGATCAAGAATATCTGGCAACATTTGGATGGCCGAGCCAAACTGCCCTGACTACATCTAAGAAACTTTACTGAGGCTATTACTAGCCATTGGGTTCTTTGTAAACAAGCCCAGAGTAAAATAGTAAAAACTAGAAGCTGTTATGATGAGGAATAGAAGGAATTTATTGGAAATTTTCTTTACCATTGCCTAGACTTTGTCTACCTAAAGCTGTGTTTGCTTGGTCGAAGAAGATACTACAAGAAAAACAGGCTTGCAACGATGGATTTGGAAAAAATCCAGGATTTTGTGAACACGTGTTAGCACAACAGTACATACGTTTCAAATTCAAGTGAGCTGTGCTGCGAACAGCTGCTAATTAAGCCTAATACAATACAAATACAAAAACTTCGTATCATTATTACTTAATAAAATATTTATCCATAAGATTTAGAATTTTTCAATAGATTTTGTAATTGTGGATGGGTAACAATTGACTGCTTTCTCAATTTAAAAGAAAAACATGCTAAACGTATGCTGAAATTCAAAGGTTTTTTAAACACAATATCAACTTTAAATTCTTTTCTTTTCCTTCTTACTAATGCTTCTTTTTATCATTTTTTATTTTTTCTTCAAAAGTCTTTATAAAATAAAAAAATTTGAAAAAATAAAATAAATTAAAATAAAAAGAGAAGTTGAAGCCTAAGTTAAAAAAAACCAGCAACAAATTTTAAATAAACTCAATACAAAAAATGAATAGAGAGGGGCTATATTTTATCTTAAAATAAAAAACTTAAAAAAGATAATTCATCATATAACATATAAATTAAAAACAACTTCTCTTTTTAACATTTTTTTCTTCTTCTTCTGAACTCAATAATATTAAGAACTATTTCCCACCAGCACCATCACCATCACCATCATCATAACTATAAGACACAAATCAGCAAGCAGTAGAAACAACAATAAAAAAGCATAGTTTTAAAAGACTTATCCATTCATACATACACACGCACACACTTTTATAAAACTTAATAAAAATTCTTAACAAGATTATACTTTTCAACCACAATTCATTCACATTTACATACACATATGAATAAAAGAGAGTGTGTACAACAAGTATGTGTGTTTGTATAAATGTGTACTTCTAGCGAACAAGTATATGAATTCGTTTCAATGTAAAGTGTATAATATGTATGAATAAATACTACAACAAAAGGTTTTTGTATGTGTATGAGTGATTTTTTCCTTTTCAGCAGTTATGCAGTAGCTTTTGTTTTTGTTTTGTTGCATACTTTTTAGGAGTTTTCTTAACAACTGCATTACAACAATGATGATTGTGTAACATTTGTTAGCGGTAATTAGCGCCTTTTTTTCCCCCAAATCTCTCAGACAATAGCGTATTTTCCTTTTTTCTCTCCCTTTGCTTAGTCTTATTTTCTTGAGACCAGTGTCGGTAAATACGTTTAATTGTTGGGTGGGGGATATGTGTATACGTTTCAGGGAAAACAAAATCTGTGTTCAGTTTAAGAAATTGAGTAGGGAAAAATTGTATTTTAACGTTTCTGATAGTTTTGTATTCGATACATTTTTTTTGTATGAAATTTTAATAATTTTATAATTAATTATGGTTTTAACAAAATCATTTTATGATTAATTATGATTACGTTCCACCACATCAAATAACATCATTTTTAATGTCCTGTCAACATGGATTTAGAAAGGGACACACAAACGTAAAAAATTTGATATTTCAACAGCTGTTACTGAAGCTGGTCTACTAAAGTCATGCAAACCGATACCAAGCAAGCTTCTACAAAGATGATCATAATCCTTTTATTTACAAAAAATTAAAAAAAATTTGATTTTCTTTTACATATGGATCTTTACATTACGCAACAATCAAAAATATTTTTGATATTTAATACATTTTTTTGATGCGCTATGGTAGCCTAACTTCAAAAATCATCAGCATTTCAGATTCTATGGATAAGTTTTTTTAGAATGTTTTTTCTTAAATGTGAGATTTTTGAAGAGGCTGCTGCATACATCTTATGATAACTTTGAAATGACTTACTCGATGTCTTTAAGCCATTTGTTAAAAAATTCCAAGTTATACCAGCTCTAAGTCATTCTAATATCATTTTTTAATATAGGGTCCGCTAAATAAATTTTTTTTTTCGAAAATGCTTCTCCAAGAGAAGTAATGAAAAAAAAAAAACTTTAAAATGATCTAAATACTGTAGTGCCGCTGTGGTATAGTAGGTAAAGCACACGCCTACCAACTAGAAGGTCATCGGTTCAATACCAGGCCAAACCATCTTAAAGAAACGAAAAAAGTTTTTCGACAGCGGTATCACCTCATAACATTACCTAAAGGGTCAGCCAAATAATTTTTTTTTAATGCTATAAAAAAAACTACTGAATATTTTCTCAAATTTCCTTTTTATTTGAAAGTACAATCCTTCCAGTTAATAATGGAAAATGATTTCATTCAAATGGCTGCCTCGGCTGGCCATGCAGTAGCCTACACGATCGGTCCAATTTTTAAGCACATTATCGATTGTGTGCAGCTGTATTTCACTAATGGCTTCACGAATATTGTTCTTTAAAAGCGTCAATTGTCTCTGGATTGTTGGCGTAAAATTATCTTTGACATCACCCCACAAACAATAGTCCAAAGGTGTCAAATCGCAGCTCCGAGGTGGCCAAACGACATCAGCTCTGCGGCTGATAATGCGATCTTCAAAAACAGGGCGCAAAACATCGAGTGTAGCTTCGGTTGTGTGGCACGTAGCGCCGTCCTGTTGAAACCAAATGTTGCTAATATCCTTCTCTTCAATTTTTGTGAACAAAAATTCGTTCGACATGTCCCGATAACGATCGTAATTGACTGTAACGGCCACTTCTTGCTCATTTTCGAAGCAAAATGGCCCAATTATGCATCTGGACCAAAATCCGCACCAAACAGTGACTCGTCTTGGGTGTATCGGCTTGTCAGTATATGCGTGCGGGTTTTCTGTGCCTCAAATGCGACAATTTTGCTTGTTCACATAAGCGCCAAGATCAAAATGAGCTTCATCTGAGAGATGATTTTTTTTTTGGCAAAATCGGCATTTTCTGTAAGTCGATCGCGGGCCCAGATTCCCAGCGTTGTTCAAGCGTATACAAAACCATATTCATTCAGCGGAACGAATGTCTGTCAAATCGAATATGAGCTAAGTGTTACCATTCACGAAAAAAGCACTACTTGAAAAAAAAGTTAGATAGCGGACCCATTACAACACCTTTTTTTGGGGTATTAAGAAACAAACAATAATTTCTGTTTTGGAAAAACTATGATATTTTGGTTTTCTAAAAATTCACAAAAAATAGAAAGCAGCAAATACGTATTTACCAGTTTCACTACTTAATTATAGAGATGCATAAAATAGAAATAAAATAAACCATAATTCATGAAAATCGATTAGAAAATACATATTTTATTCCTAACAAAGTGAAAGTACCTAATTTTGAAATTCTTGCTGTAATTGCTGAAAATTCCACTGATCGTATGAGTGCTATTTATGAGTAATTGAATTTTGAGAAAAAATATCACTTATACGACACCCACTATGTACAATGACAGCAAAATTTTTTTTTTTTCAAAACTGGGTGCTTTCACTATATTGGGAATAAAATATGTATTTTCTAATCGATTTTCATGAATTATGGTTTATTTCATTTTTATTTTTGCAACTTTATGAATAAATAGTTAAACTGTTCAATATTTGCCGATTTATATTTTTGGTGAATTCTTAGAAAACAAAAATTTCATAATTTTTCGAATTCTTTTTTTTATAATTTGTTTCTCAATATCTCCAAAAATGCTGGTTATATTAAAAAATGATATTAGAAGGACTTAAAGCCGGTATAATGTGGAATTTTTTAACATATGGCTTCAAGACATCGAGTAGGTCATTTCACAGTTATCATAAGATGTATGAAGCAGCATCTTCAAAAATCTCACATTTTAGAAAAAACATTCTAAAAAAAACTTATCCACAGCGCATCAGAAAAATGTTTAGAAATGTTTATCCCATTTGTTGCATAGTGTAATTTGATATGTGGTTTTATTGATTTCGAGGTGCTGTTTGGTCATTTGGACTGCATAATTCGAATACGACTGAGCAGATATTACATTCCCGGCTTTGTGCCAATTATATAAATTGTAATCCACTGCGAACTCAACAATGTGCTGAATTCAGCAATTACTTTTCTTTTATGGCATTTAAAAAATATCTAAATTTGCCATTAATTAAATATATTTTGAAAATTATTACTAATAAAACCTACAAGAACTAGTTCATAAGATTTATAAATAAATAAAGAAAATCTTTCCTATTAAATTTATCAAATTCGAATTTATGATCCCAACCTTACGGTTATCAAGTTGACATTTGTTCAAGCAGTGTCTAGGAATTGCTAAAATTTGCCTTATTTTAGACAAGTACAGTGTAAAATCAAACAATTTGTTTTTTGTGGGCTTTATTTAAATGTTTTTGTTATTTTTATTCAGTTTCGCAGGTCTTTTATTTTTTATAAATTAAATTATACATAGAAATGCGTTATTTCTTTTATATCTTTTATCATCTACTATAGTTTTGTTTTTGTATTTTCCCTATTTAATTATGTTTTATTTGTGTAACATTATCAGATTTCAAATAGTATACCGGAGTAGAGAAGAAGCACCAGTTGAAATAAAAGTAAAGAAAAGAAAAAATTTTCTTTTGTTTTTCGTACACAATGATCTACATTTTATATTATTTTTGGCTTTTATTTTGACTTGAACATTTTACCAGCAATTCAGCAACGGAGTAAATTATGTGAAATCAAGTCATGCATACACTCATACATACGTACTACATACTTTTGTTTAGACAATTTTAACGCTTTTCACAGAGGCCAAAAAGACAGACAAACACTCTCGCATTCATTCATTCACTCATTCACTTGTTAAAGTCATTATGTGTTTATATATGTGTGTGTGTGTTTCAGTGTGAGGATATCATTTATATATTTACTGCAATGCAGTAAAAAAATATCACACACACATACACAAACAGAGAAAGAAAGAAAATGTTGTATTATTTCTTCTTTAATTCAACTCCCCAAGTACGAGTATGTTTTCCTCATCGGTTTTTGTTTTTATTTTTTCTTTATTTTTTATTTTTTAGTTTTGTTTTCTTTTATTTCTGTTTTCTTAAAAATGTTTAGCAATTTAACGATATTCATGTACATTTTCACAAAATTGTTTTTTTATGGTTTTCTAACGGGAGAAAGGAATTTCCCCAAAAATCCTTTATCCCTGTGGCTTGTTAAAATTTAACCCATTTTGTTGCTGTTATTTAACAAGAAAAAAAAAATTGAAAAACATTTTGCTGAAAATACAAAAAACAAAAAAAAAACTGAAACGAAATTCTCATCAATAATCTTTTCCTTTCATTCGTTTCGCTAGATTTTGATTTATACTCTACTCAATCTGTTTGTTTCTCCTTATTCCTTCGTTATTTTTTGATTTTTTCTTGCTGTAAAGTTTTATCAAACATTTATCAATTGGCAACATCATTAATATGTATAGACAGTGAAAACTCTTTTAAGGGTACGGAATGATGTATAGAGAATTCATTTTTTATTCATTTAACTCTTTCAGAAAAGGGTGTACGCAGCAAAATAGAGACACGATTTTTTTTAATTTGTGGGAGCATTAAAAATTTGGTAGTGGTTTTTAGGCTTTTTCTTGAAAGAGTTAGCCCGACTCCTTTTTTGTGCTCAAGAGCTTAATATTTCTCCATTGGGATTAGTTTCGGACAATTTTGAGTATAGCATTTTCTTGCTACAAAAACAGCAATGTAGTCTTTAAGCTTTTTTCTTTCTTACCCTGGTAAGTGATGCCAAATCGGGTCAAAAATGTGTCCTCTTATGAAGCGAGGAGGAAAAATTTGCAAAAATTCCACTGCAAGTGACTTAACTTTTTTACCACAATTTTTAACATATACTCGAGCATTAGTATTAGCTTTCGCTTATCTTTTTGTTAGATTTTTGTGAGCATTTTGTGTTCGCCGTCACTCCTCTATGGAGCATATTGGCTTTTCACAAAGCATTCATTACTTTGTTTCATTTTCAGTAATCAATTTAATTTACAAGCTAAGTAGATGATTAATTTGTTGTAGCCCACCTCCATATGGTTGAGTGTAGTGGTGAAGATCCTTGCTAAGTGGTGGTTGTGGTCATCTTTACTTAACATTGTAACTTTTTCCCAGTAGGTGGCGTTTTCTGCTAATCGTTCTCCTGATGATCCAATAAAGTGAAAGTACCTAGTTTTCAAAATAAGAATTTTTTGTTGTAATTGTATGTAATGGGAGTCGTAAAAGCGATATTTTTTCAAAAATTCATAAATATCAACATACGCTCAGTGGAATTTCCTGCAATTACAGCCCATTTTTTTCAAAGTTAGGTACTTTCACTTTATTTGGAATAAACTATGTATTCATGAAAATCGATTGGTAAGATTTTCATGAATTCTGGTTTATTTTATTTCTATTATATGCAACTTTATGAATAAATAGTTAAACTGGTAAATAAAGGGTCCGCCAAATAAATTTTCTTTTTGAATATGTTATGAAAAAACTATTGAATATTTTCTCAAATTTCTTTCTTTATTTGAAAGTACAAACCTTCCGGTTAATAATGGAAAATAATTTCATTCAAATAGCTGCCTCGGCTGGCCATGCAGTAGCCTACACGATCGGTCCAATTTTTAAGCAAATTATCGATTGAGTGCAGCTGTATTTCACCAATGGCTTCACGAATATTATCTTTTAAAGCGTCAATTGTCTCTGGGTAGTTGGCGTAACACTTATCTTTGACGGCACCCCACAAATAACAGTTCAACGGTGTCAAATCACAGCTCCGAGGTGGCCAAACGACATCAGCTCTGCGGCTGATAATGCGATCTTCAAAAACAGGGCGCAAAACATCGAGTGTAGCTTCGGCTGTGTGGCACGTAGCGCCGTCCTGTTGAAACCAAATGTTGCTAATATCCTTCTCTTCAATTTTTGTGAACAAATGTTCAACATAGCACGATAACGATCGCCATTGACTGTAACGACCACTACTTGCTCATTTTCAAAGAAAAATATCCCAATTATGCCTCTGGACCAATATCCGCACCAAACAGTGACTCGCCTTGGGTGTATCGGCTTTTCAATGTATGCGTGCGGGTTTTCTGTGCCCCAAATGCGACAATTTTGCTTATTGACATACCCGCCAAAATCAAAATGAGCTTCATCTGAAAAGATGATTTTTTTTTTTTTGGCAAAATCGGCATCTTCTGTAAGTCGATCGCAAGCCCACTTAGCGAAACGAAAAAAAAGTATACACAGCCATATTCGTTCAGCGGAAGGATAAAACTAATTATCTGTCAAATAAGACATGAGCTAAGTCTTACCATTCACGAAATAAGCGCCAGTTGAAAAAAAAACGCTAGATGGCGGACCCTTTATTTTCTGCTTTTTATTTTTTGTGATTTTTTTAGAAATCAAAAATATCATTATTAAAAAACTATATTTTTTTATACCTTGTTTCTCAATAACTCAAACAATACGGGTTATATTAAAAAACGATATTACGAGGCTGGTATAATATGTAATTTTATAACGTATGGCTTAACGAAATCAAATAAGTCACTTCAAAGTTATCAAAAGATGTATGAAGCAACCTCTTCAAAAATCTCACATTTTAGATAAAAAATATATAAAAAAAACTTATTCATAGAATCTGAAATACTGACGATTTTTGAAGTTAGGTGACCATAACGCATCAAAAAAATATAGTGATTATCCAAGCTATTGTAAGTTCGAAATGCTGCTTGGGCAGCGAATAGAGAAAGAGTTTCTGCATGGATTTATTAGTGCGATAAAAAATGTATCCATTATAACAGCCTAAAGCACAAGAAAGCGTATGTGAAGCCTTTCCAACCAACGGCAAACGCGAATATAAATGATACGACGGTAATGATTTGTTTTTAGTTAAGTTAGGTTCTTACCTGACCTTCCTACCTACATATATAATTCCCGCGACATTACAAGTGGAATAAGTGGGACTTTTCTTAATAAATGAGCTGCACTCATTAAAAGGGACCTACAGATTTAACGGCGTCTACGAACGGCAGATTCATTAGTTAGAAAAGTTTTTCATATCGTTAATACACATAACCAGTCGCTAGCAATGTTAGGAGATGATACCGCTGTTAAAAGTTGTCAGATGATTAGGCCTGATATTGAACCGAGTAACTCTTGGTTGGTATGCGAATGTCTTACCTACCATAGCATAGCGGCGCCTTCCTATGAAGCTTTGTTTTGCAGTTGATCTCTTTATACTTTGTTCTTTAAGCCGGTTCCACTCGAACGCTTCTCTGGCAATAATATTTAAAGGATTTCGCTGCGTGATCCTAATAGTGAGAATAAAGAACAGAGACTTAACCTCCGAAATGGCCGCACTTTTAATGCGCTCTTACTTGAAAAATCTATTAAAAAAATATATTTCTTTCACAGTAGCATGAATAATATATGCCTAACCATTCCTTTATCAAAGATTACCTGAAAACATACTATAACTTTAATTTCCATTTTGTTTTCTTGTTCTCACCCTGTATTATATGCTTACATATACATGTACATATGTCGTTATTGTTGTTCATCGAATATTTTTTTCTGTATTTCACTTCTCAGTACAAAAAACTGCATTAAAAACTCACATACTTGTTTAGGCCAAATTTTAAATTTTATGTTAAATCAAGTGAATTTTTAGGTCAATCATTTTTCTTGTTAGTGGTGGTTTTTGCTTATTTATGTATTTTTTTTTTTAACTCTTGCTACCATGTCTTGTTTAAATTTACGTGTTGTTTCCTGTTCCGCATAAATAAACTCTTGCTTTGCAACTGGAGCAAAAGGAAGTCGAGTCTTAATGACGGCCATAGGGAGTTAAAAGGAAAATTTATTAGAAATTGTTGTAACAATTAAGGAAAAAAAAAGATTTCTAGAGCCGAATTTAGTAGATCGAAAAAATTATAATTGCTGAACTAGCAAAATATTAAAGTGAATTGAAAACTAAATTGATTTGTAATAATGTCAACTAAGTATTAAAACGTCATAGATAATAGATTTGAAATACATACAATATATTATGTATACGCCTGAGAGGTATATGTACGTACTGGAAATGTACCTTTAAAATATTGCGTATACTCTATGTATTATGCTATAAACCAGGGGTCCTCACAAAGAGCGAAACACTTTAAATGAGATGATACACTGAAGTTAAAATGTGTTAAGGATATAGGTATTCATATAAAGTAAAAACATGCATAAATTTGTGTAGCTTATTATCAACACTTCTAAGTGTAGCAAACAAAATTTTAGCTCTTTTCAAAATCTCTTTTAAATCTCTTGAAATTAGACAAACACAAAAACCTGCGCTATACTTCTACTCTGATAAAAGCAAATAAGCTACTGATTAAAAATTGTGTCTCGCACACAAGTCTTTTGCTATAATTGAATATGCAATTTCGAAAAGGGCACATCTTGCATATTTTGGCAAATGCATATCAATGAGTCCCAAATGCTTCCCTGCGCTTGAAAAACTAACCTCCCTAGTATTATTTATACTTCAGACGTCATGGCAGACAGGTCACAACTCTAAGAGATGTGCGCTTTTCCAAATTATTGTTCAAACATAGAGTACAAAAAAATGCAATGCAGCACTCATTTTTTTTAACGCATTAAGCCGTTATTTTTCTTCTTTTTCCTTATCGAGCTTATAGAGGCAAAGTAATTAATTAATTATCTGATAATTTGTAAATAATATTGTAAAACTCAAGCCATATATACCGGCAGAATATACAGAATTTTATGACGAAATAGAGCAATGGCCAACTACAAATGAAAAAGAGCTTGCTGAAGAAGATTTTTGATAAGAGTATATTATTTATTTTTAGTATAAATATTGCCTTTAATTTTTTTTGTACCTAAAATGAAATATTCTGCAAATTAATATGGGTTTTTTTCATTAAGTCTTGTATACACGATATCATAAATTGTGAAAAGAGCACATCTCATTAATTTTAAGTACATAAATAAACAAACATATATAATAAAGTCAATATCCAAATACTTCTGTAATTTTCGGTTACAAATTAGCCCCAAAGTATAATCCGTATAAAAATTTTTGAATTATTATATTTCATTAAAAAATAATTCGTTTTTTTCATTTCCTGTAAACTTTAAATTTTCGGACATATGCCCTTTTCAAAATTGCATATCCAATTATGGTTGCCATTGGGAATAATGTAAACAATGCATATGCATTTTTTAAGATTTTGTGGCATTTTTAATTTATTAGAATATAAGAAGTTTTTGATTAGAAAATAGAATAAAAGTAGTTTTCTAGGAATTATAAAAGCAATATCAATATATACAGTATGTAATTTAAAGTGAAAGACTATGTAATAAAGGTTAAAAATGCAATTGATTTTGGTACATTTTAAGAACATTTTTGGCAGAATTTTTTTTTTAGTAACGCTTGCTATAATATGCACGAAGAGAATAAATAAATAGCCGAAAAACTTCGCTGCCTCACTAATATGAGTGAAGATCACTACTTTAAACACATAGACGACAGCGAGCAGCACGGCAACAAACCGAAAATGCTGATCAACAGCATTTGTTACCAAGTTGGTGGCGGCTTTATAAATATTTTGAAGGCAGCAGCAGTAAAGACAGTTGACATTGAAACTCGTTGTGTAGATACTTACAAACATTAAAATTTTAACAAAAATAAACAAAAAATAAATTTTACCAAAAAAACTTGGTCAGATTTGTAGCAGCAACTAATACTGCAGTATATCAATTCTAGTAAAAATAATACATAATAAATAAATAAATAAACAATTAAAATTATGAGCAGCACTAAATTTAAATCGCTTGTTTAAAATGTATTTATAGATTATTAAAAAATTAAATACAAATTAAGTCGATTTTTATATAGCCTAGCGCAGTTCCAACTAATTTGTGTGTGTCATTATCAAAAAAATGAATTGATAGCAACATGTCTGTATTTTTTTTAAATTTATTTTATATTTTCGACAATAAACAATTAATTTTTTCAAGGTGACAAGTGGACTACAACTGAAAAAATTTTTATTTCATTTCGAACTGGCAGAGAGGCTACTTTACAAAAGCTTTCGCAGGTAGATTTTCACTTTTCATGTAGTTTTTGAAATAATCATTTATTAATTAGAACGCAGATAGCTTTAAAAGAATTTACATTTTTTAAGAACTCGAAATGCGGAATAACTATTTGTTTGCAGTTTTTTATTAAAGACCTTTCTCAAAAACCAATTAGCTTTTAAATATGAATATGCAATTATATATGATTGCAGTTATTTTTAGATTAATTTTGCAGATAATGGCCCTTCATTATTATTTCTATAAATTTTGAATAGCAACCCATCGAATTAATCTTTTTAAGGTTCATTACTTATTGATCTTTTGAAAAGTAAAAAGTCAGTGTAAAAACTTATTTCCTTATGTACGTGTTTGCATAGTTCCTATCTGCTTGTAGAAAACTGCCTATAAATCTTCTTTATTATTAATATAAATATAAATAAAAGTTATATACGTATCAATTATTTTGTTTTTATAACAAGTATTTAAAGGTAAAATAAATTAATAAATATTATTTTTGTATTGTTTTTCTGTTAAATAAAAAAGAATACTTTTAAGCCCGTTTTTATTTAACTTTTTAACAGCAGAATTAAAGGTTGATGTCTAGGCTTTTGTGGTGGTACCGTTAAAATATGCATTCTTATATAAACGTATGTATATTCTAATTCCATCTTGCTGCCGGCTGCCATCCGTCGTCAATGTGTTAAAAGGGTTAGAGCTAAGCTCATTAGAATTTTTTTATGTTCGATCTTTATATCAGTTCAGCGCTCAGTGACCTAGTTCAAGTGTGCAGTAAAATAATGAATGTGTAATAGCTCTGCCTGAACCAGGGTTGCCCAAAAGCAGTAAAAAGCAAAAGTCGTTGGATATTTGCCGGTATTTGCCTATTTGCGTATTTTAACATAAAAATAGTTGATTTTTTTGCCGGTTTCATTTATATATAAAGAATCTGACAACTCTGATTGCATTTATTACCTGACGGGATGCTTTACCAGCGAAAAATAAACATGAACTAAAGAGACACTGAACTAAAAGAAAACATAAACTTAAAAGAATTGTGAGCTAAAGGAGCTTATTGTTCATTTGTGTGAATACTTATTACCTGACGGTGTGCTTTACCAGCGACAAATAAACAGGAACTAAACTTAGAAGAATTATGAGCTAGAGAAGCTCATTCTTCACTTGTGTGAATAGTTCAATTGATCTAGTTCATACACGAACTATTTAACTATATTAAAATAATGCTCATGTATTACATGCAGGCTATAGTTAAACTATTAAAATAAATTTTTTTCCAGTTTTTCTTTTAGGCACATACACATTTTCTTTTTCTAAATTATTTGCTTTTTATACTAAAACGACATCTTAAATTGACCGCCTGTGGACTAAATTTTTGTTTCTATATTTTCTATTTGAAAAGAAAAACGAATTTCGTTTTCTTTCTATTGATTTTTTCTTCTGTTGCAGTTAAATATTTCGTATTTATTCTATAAATTATTTATATATTCATTCTCTGAAATGTATTCGTTTACTATTTCGTATTTTTTGGAAGGCAAACAAGATGTCTTTCTAATTTAAGATGAAAATACGATTGACTCAAGATGAGTATTTATTATTTATAAGGATTCAAATAATACAGCTTACCAGCATAGATAATAGGATTTCGTATTTAAGTTGTATTAAATTTAAGAGTAGGTTATACAAGAGAAACATACCTAAAAAGAAAGAGAAAGAAAATGAATATAAAATTAGTGAAAAGTAAGAATAAAAGAAAACAAAATATTAAGAAAATAAAAAATTTTATTTAAAAATGTATTCATTTTAATGGGCTTATTTGTATATATCCCGTTAGCTGGTAATAAATATAATTCAGTTTGTTTAATAAGTTTTCAAAAAATAGCATGAGTAATACAGCAAGTCTTTAAATTAGACATGTATGACAAACTCCGCAAAACTTTCCTAACACAATTAAAATCCTTGACGCGTGTGAAAATAGTGGGAGGCAAGGGTTAAGGATGTCAATTCAACCACTATCTACGGCTCATTCTGAAAATATTCTGGCCAGACACAATATCCAACAACCACTTAGTTCCAATAATAAAAAAAATATGAGAAGAAAATGGATATGAATAAAAGTGGCGATATAATGAAAACCATAGGAAAGCCCATACTTAGAGAAAAAGATGGAGAAAGAAACTGCTTTCTATAGGACGCCTGGGAGCCAGATTAAGGCATTAGCTTCTGACTAGCGTAGCTGGAATGAATTTGTTAATGTCCTATGATTCCCTGTAAAGGAGTTGGAAATACAAATTTTCATATAAAGGTGGTCCAACCTATACGTACGACATTAATTGTAAATAAAACAAAATTTTTTCAGAGAATTATCTTAACATTTCTATTCTGATAGAAGGATCTATGACAATTATGTGTGAAAAAAAAAATATTGGCCAATCTCCCTCCACACCTTCGGTGTCATACCTCTATCTGTCGGTCCAATTTCTCATTGAATCTGAGACATAATTGAAGTTCAATGTCGTTAATGTGCCGAATTATCTCGTCCTTTAGCTCTTGAATTTTTCTTGGCTTACTGACGTAAACTTTTTCTTTTAAATATCCCTAAAGAAAGAATTCCAAATGTGTAAAATCACCTGATCGTGGCAGCCAATTAACATTGTCATGACATTTGATAACACGGCCATTGAATTTCTCGCACAAGAAAACCATTGTTTCGTTTATTGTGTGGCAAGTGGCACCATCCTGTTGGAACTACATATCATCCAGGTCCTTATCCTCTATCTCTGGCCACAAGAAGTCCGTTATCATCTCGCCATAACGAATATCATTCTCGGTAACTATTTGGCCGACCTAATTTTTAAAGAACTGAACTGAGCGAGCAAGCACAGGTGTTTCCACATATCCTAGAAACACTGTTTGCTGAAATTCTCCCGATTGTGGACACATTTGATCGATTATGCTAACAAAAAAATCACGAAGTTCACGAATGCATGCTTTTTGATTTGAACGCCCATTATCATAAAACTTTCTACAAGTCTTAACGAGCTGCTCAATTATGTACCTTTCCATGGTTGAACTTGTCAAACACTTAAAGAAAGAAATGTTAGATTAAGTTGGGTAAAAAACTTGACGTTAAGGCGTGACTCCCAATTAACACCATGCATTAGGATTGGACCACCCTTTATAATAAAGACTCGTGTACTCGATTTTTATCAAATTTTTTTACATTTTTTGTCAGACATGAGTCAATAACTTAAAGAACTTTTTCCATCTTTCTGGAAGCATATGGATTCGGTGCCAAGACAACTGCTTACTATTGAAGCCAAAAATGAATCAATTCAATTTCGTTTACACTGTTCTGAGATCAAATGTATTCCAGTGTGAGAGCTTTACATCGATCAAAACAAATGATAGTTGGTTATGGCAAGATATTTACTCGGCGAGTAAGATAGAAGTTCTCCACCACCACTTACTAAATAGTTTTAAGTGGTTTTGTAACATGTGGCCGAGCATTGTCATAATGTTATATAGCGGCTATATGTCTGGTCGTTTATTCCAGGCGTTTTTTGAACAGTGCTCACTTTTAACAAATCAATTTCGTGCGGTAATTGTCTGACCCCCTTTTAAAAGCTCTCAATAAATGGGAACCTTCCAACACCACCAAATTCAGATCATTACTGTGGTACCATGGACATTCTGCTTTGGCATTGGTTGGCCGGGCTGCACTTATGATTTATTTTTGTAGTTGTAATAGATTTATTTTCCTTCGACAGTAATGGTTCCATGAAGAAGTTCGTGTAGTATATCGTATTTGGAAAATCGTTTTTTCTTGTTTTTCTTTACTTTTGAATCAATTATGCTGCTTGCAAAAGTTTCGCAATTGCTGCTTAAGTAGCTCCCCATCTATTACAAGTACTAATTGAATTGGATCGGTGCAGTGTCTGTTTTGGCTGACCTGATTACTTTTTGAATACAGTGTCAAAATACCACCATATTGCATTGGTTCATATCGAAAGATGGCGGTGATCTTGTCGGAAATAACAATCAATCATAGTTTAAGCACTACATTAAGTACTTAGTTCTTTGTGTCTTTCTTCTGGTCCTCTTAAAACAAGGTATAATGGGTAAAGATTTAATAAAAAAGCGAAAAAGTATTTAACAAAAATGCTTATGTGTTCTATATAAAGGGTCCGCCAAATAATTTTTTTTTCTTTGAAAATGCTATTAAAAAAACTACTGAATATTTTCTCAAATTTCTTTTTTTATTTGAAAGTACAATCCTTTCGGTTAATAATGGAAAATAATTTCATTCAAATGGCTGCCTCGGCTGGCCATTCAGTAGCCTACACGATCGGTCCAATTTTTAAGCACATTACTGATTGTGTGCAGCTGTATTTCACCAATGGCTTCACGAATATTGTTCTTTAAAGTGTCAATTGTTTCTGGCTTGTTGGCGTAACACCTATCTTTGACGGCAAATATAATAAAAATAATAGTCTAACGGTGTCAAGTCGCAGCTCCGAGGTGGCCGAAAGACATCAGCTCTGCGGCTGATAATTCGATCTTAAAAAACAGGGCGCAAAACGTCGTGTGTAGCTTCGGCAGTGTGGCACGTAGCGCCGTCCTGTTGAAACCAAATGATGCTAATATTCTTCTCTTAAGTTTTTGTGAACAAAAATTCGTTCAACATGGCCCGATAACGATCGCCATTGACTGTAACGGTCACTCCTTGCTCATTTCCCAAGAAAAATGGCCCAATTATGCCTCTGGACTAAAATCCGCACGAAACAGAGACTCGTCTTGGGTGTATCGGCTTTTCAATGTATGCGTGCGGGTTTTCTGTGCCACAAATGCGACAATTTTGCTTGCTTACGTATCCGCCAAGATCAAAATGATCTTCATCTGAAAAGATGATTTTTTTTGGCAAAATCGGCATCTTCTGTAAGTCGATGGCAGGCCCACTTAGCGAAGCGTTGTTCAAGCGGAAGGATAAAACTAATTATCTGTCAAATCAGACATGAGCTAATTGTTACCATTCAAGAAATAAGCACTAGGTTAGATGGCGGATCCTTTATAAGAAGAATTAAATAAAAGCAAATTGATGAAAAAATAAGTATCTTTATAAAAAATTGAAATATCACTACATTTTCTCAAAGGACTCTCTGTAAGCCCTAATATTTATGCTTATATTCTTGTAATTGCAGTTGCTCCATAAAATTTAATTAAAAGTTTGTGTTTCTATTTTAATTATACAAATAATGCTTTAATATTTTGAATTTTCTTCGTTACTTTCTTTCTTTTCTCTAAACTTTCTAGCAATCAAGTAAACATTTTTTAATATTAAAAACCAAATCAAATTTGTCTGCTATAAAATTAGAAACAGTTTAGTTTGGCGTATTTTTTGTTTCCTTTTTTACTTTTTATTCTTCATTTAATTTTCGTCGTTTCCAATTTTCAAACATATTCATATCAATGCCACTTAACATTTTTATTTTCGAGCTTGTAAACCCCAATAATAAAACGAAAAAAAATCTCAACATTCCATAGTTGTATGTCTGTTCGTGAGGATAACAATTTTTTTTCTACGCCTTTGCCACAGTGTTTATTTTCAAAATACAATTACCATCCAGATGCAGCAAAAAAATTTGTTGTTTAAAATTGTCAAAAAAAAGAAAAATAACTTGGTAATAAAAACTAACGCAATTTGCAACTGACACTGAAACAATTTTAGAAGGAAGATTCTTTCTAGTTTCATTGCCGTATTTTTAAAATTTCTAAAAAATTTCCAAATTTTTTCTCAGTGTTCTCCGTTAACAGTAGCAACAACATAACCATACAGTATACGTTGTATAGAAAAAACTATAAATGTCTGAGTTTTGTTAACTAGATTTGCCACAAAATAACTGCGGGTTAACAGTGTATGGCATAAAAATACAAATAAAAAAAGTTATCAAAAAAAGAGAAGTGAAATAAAAAATAATAATAAACAGCATTGGATTAGATTTCCTGTTTGGTTTATATGTATGTATGTATGTATGTATGTATGTATGTGAGTTGTTGTTGGTTTTTTTTTGCTTTACATATACCCTTGTTTAAAGCACAACATATTCTATGTATAAGCTCACCTACACAACCTTCTCACACACTGATGTATAGGTAAAATCTATTTTCATACACTGACATTACTACTCTAGCCAATCTCCCTCCCTCTTTTATTCTCTTTTCCTCTTCCTTTTCGATTTATACATTGACAACTATATTTGAGGTGTATAGTACACAAAGAGCGAAAGCGTAAATGTGTATTAAAAGTAGCGGATGAAATATTAGTAAAATTTGTTAAACGAAAATGATTTTTCAGTAAAGGAATATGCATATGTAACAGGTAACATCAATTCTGGACGAATTTATTCAAAATTCTATCAAATGTGGTAAAAACTATTTGAGCATTTTCAGATGTATGTATTCAATTTTGGTCTGATTAAGAATACATACATAAAATCCTTATAAAGTAGTAAGTAAATAATAACCTGCTTCAACTTGATTAAGCCACGGAAAATTATGGAAAATTTTCAAATTTTATGTAAAAAAAAAAAAATACAAATTTTGTTACAGTTTCTGAACATTACTGGCTGGACATTTTCCCTTTTTCTCTTCATTATTTGATACTATATCGACGCTCGTTGTGTAACTTCCTGACCTCAGTCTTCTTTATTTGTAGATGCGAGTGTGTGGTACTAAAATGGCATGCAATTGGGCTTCTAGGGTACTAACTAAACCAGACAACCACACTAGTATTGTATTATGGCGTTTTTTTCAAAAAAAAAAAAAAAAAAAAAATGTTGCATTTTGTTGCCCTTACTTTTTTGCTTTAATATAAAAAATTAATACAAAGAAAGGGCGCTGTTTTTACCTCTAAAAATGTTGCCTTTAAAAATTTTTGATATTTCTTAATATTTGACGACGTTTTATGGCAAAGAACAAACGAAGTGCAACATTTTTTGTCAGAAAAGAAAACGTCATTAAGTTGATACAATCATTGAATTGTACAATGGAAAACTAATCTTTTTTATGACAAAAAAAAAAAAAAAATTGATTCTATAAAAACTGGAATCTTTTTTCAAATTTTATTTGAATCTAGAATTCCTGAAGAGCTGTTGCATGATAATAATGACAATTATTATGCTTTGTGGCATCATAATATTTTAGCTTTCATATTCATCAAATTTCGTAGGGTGGCATGGTGTAGTGGAGTGTAGAGTGCAAGTATAACAACACAAGCTGCTCAAGTTCGAGCCAAGCAGATGACACGACAAGAAAAATTTAATTGCGGTGTCGAGTATTTAATAAACAGTCTTTAACTTCCCTCCAAACAGCTCCATCTAAAAAATAAAGAAAAAGCCCTCTGACCTTCCAGCTTACCTCTAACAATGATGACAAACAACAGACGAAGGATCAGGGAAAAAAACTCTACATACTGGAAAAAAATTAAAGTGATAAATAAAGATCACCACCACCATCACTTAGCAAGGAACTTTAATATATAGGGGAGCTACAGTAGATCAATCATATATGTACTTAAAAAAAAATCAACTGAATCCTTTGTAGAAAGCCAATATGCTACATAGAGGAGTGAGGGGAAAAAAGAATTCATAAAAATTCACTTTGCTCACTCTTGCTCTAACAACAACAATTATTTTAAATATTCGACAATTAAAAAAGTTGTTTGTAAGGTAATTTAGTGGAAAATTAATAAGAAAAATATTAAAATATTGTCTGATTTTGAATTTTACACTCTTTTTTCTGACAACCAGGGCACGCGGCAGGTAAACCGGATTTGAGTAGGCTGAATCCAGCGGTGCTAACCTTTTTTTAATATTAGCGCCTGTTTTCGAGATATATCGTTATTTGAAAATGGATGAGGTTACACGACATATATTCGCATAACTCAAAATCCGCAATTAAAATTACCTTTAGGTGAAGCTAAAACTTTTTTAAATCTGCACAGTCGTTTTAAGAATATATTTTTTTTTGGCAGAACAGTTGATTGGCATTACTACGTGTACGTACGTATGAGTGATACATCTGTTTCTCTAAAAAATATCACAAGCACAGTGGGCTCACATTTTATACTGTGTAAGCACGTACGTATGAGTGATGTTTTATTAGTAAAACAAATGTATTACTCATACGTACGTGCTTACATAGTATAAAATTTAAACCCACTGTACTTTTGCCAAAAAAAATTTTTATTTTTAAAATGACTGCGCAGAAAAACGCAACTTTCATAGACCAAAATGTGAGTATCACATATTGTGCGAACTCTGTTCAGTGATAAAAGCAAGGGACAATTACATTGCCGCATTAAAAAAGGTACGAGCATATCTTACCACAGTTACATTAAGCAAATAGTGTGAAATTCTTACTTCGGAAATTGTAAAGAATATAACAGAATTGAACGTAAAAAATTTAAGAGTTAAAAATTGCAAAATCTGCATAATTTACTGAAAAGCTTATTTTTTAAACAAAAAACTGCAAAAAACTGCAAAATACAGATAGATCTGCACATTTGGCAACGCTGCATACAGTTTCAATTAAAAAAGATCCTGGACAATCGTGTAATTTTAGTTGGATATAAAGCCCCACGGTTGTTGGAGTAATAAAAATATATTTGAATATTTTTAATTCCTAAAGATGAAGATATTATTTGCGCTCATATCACAAATACTTGCATATTTTGCATTTCCACTGTTTTTGCAGCTCTTCAAAAGTTAGTTAATTATCTTTCAGTTGTTTAGAATAAATTTTAAAGATAAAAAATCCTAAATTAGTGTTGTGTGATCAAGAACTGTTTTTAGCTTATTTTCAAAGTAATTTCTCTTAAACTGTCACCACAAATTGCTGATAACAGGTATGATGTGATTTGGCAAATTAATAAAAACTCATGTGATTTTTCAAAAGCTTTCTACAGTGCTTATATTTTCCCCATAACTTTACAGGTGTATAGGTAGATATGTCTCTCTTTATGTATTCAAACTAGAATTTGTTACTTCTGTTATCAAATCAAAGTGCAGACGAGCGTTGACAGTTCGAGTTAATGTCATTAGACAAGATTGATTGGTGTTGATTGAGAAATGCAATCAATATATTCTATATAAAGATATTTATGTATGTATACAACGAGGAAAAAAACAAAAATAAAAAAAATTATATTCCTATAAAAGTAACATTTTTTCATTAAACAGCAAAATAAAAAAAAAATAAAAATACAATTTCAAATATTATGCTTTTAATTTTAACGCTTAAATAATTTCACCTGTTTTTTTTCTTCACTACGCTTTAATGCAAATTAAATTGTTTGTCTTATTTAGAAAAGTTTTCTTTAAAGTATAAAAATGAATAAATTTAAAGGACTCTAGAGTCACTTTTTAGTATGACTAAGACTGTTGCCTATGGGGTGTGCGTTTGTTTATCTATGGGAAGTGGATGGGGTTGCCAAATCGATTTTACGCTTAATCAACTATTAAATTTATTATAAGGTGGCAAAAAGAAATAACAAAGTGCTTATAAATTACATATTGATGACTGTTTTTAAAATTAGAAGCTTAAAGAAAATATTTTTTTAAATTTAAATTTGAATAATTTTCAGTGATTTGCACAGAAATAATTTTTTTTGAATAACACTGACCTTTCATAATCATTCTATTTTTCTGATGGGCTATGGTCGCCTAACTGCAAATATCATCATCATTTCACATTCTATGGATAACTTTTTTTTGGAATATTTTTTTCTAAAATGTGAGATTTTTGAAGAGGCTGCTTCATACATCTTATGATAACTTCGAAATGACTCATTCGATTTCGTTACGTCATATGTTAAAAAATTCAAAATTATACCAGCTTTAAGTCATTCTAACATCTTTTTTTAATATAACCCGTATTTTTAGAGTTATTGAGTAAAAAAAATATAAAATAATTTTTTTCTTTTGGAAAAATTATGAAATTTTTAATTTTTAAAAATTCGCAAAAAATAGAGAGCAGCAAATATTTACCAGTTTGACTATTTATTTATAAAGCTGCATAAATTAATAATAAAATAAGCCATAGTTCATGAAAATCGATTGGTAAATACATATTTTATTCACAATAAAGTGAAAGTACCTATTTTGCAAATAAAAATTGCCTAAAGTTTGGAAAGTTCCGGAAATGTCTCCAACGCTCTCATATCCTCTATTTTATATCCGTTAATTCAAATGTAACACACAAAGATGCTCGAATTGGCAGTGCTGCCAGATAAGCAAATAAGTACGGCATTGAAAGGGTGACACATAATTACCAAATACACAAAAATTCTCCAATACAGTTTTAAAGGCGCTGATGGGGTGTATTTTCTGTTTTATGCATTTTTATTTTCGTAACAATATAATTCTTTGGCCATTAATAAAATGTTTTTGTAAAATACAATATATCTTAATAATTTTTTTTATTTAAAGCCTATTTAGAGCATTATAAACACTTAATACTTTAATGAGCAGGTATGTAATATTTATCTTTAATTAATAATAAATTTTAATAATCGGAAAAGTAGTCTATTATAATAATATTTAATTTATTTCTTGTAGCATAATGTCAGGCTCTATCACCTTTTGTTTTTGCATTTTGCTTAAATTTTCTTTTGTTTATTTAATAATTTAATAAGTAAATAAAGCCTTTTCATTTAAAAATATTCTTGCATTGAAATGTTATTTTAAGTTTCCAACTAAATCTTCTTAATTGACTTGAGTTTTAAGTCAGAATATTAATTAAGGCTAAATAATGTTGTTCACAATTGGAGTATATATAACCAAATAAATGAACTACATATTTATATGACATTTTAAATATTTATTATTTTGCTTATTCTTAGCAAAATTCCCTAAGAAATTCCACATTAAAATTACAAATGAAATGAAAATAAATATTAAAGAGTATTATGTATAATTTAAATGCCTTTAAGTAGTTCGAGGGCAGGCAGAAGTATTTAAAAGTCAATAATAAAAATATCCTTAGAATAGACGTCATGATCTTATATGCAAATGAAACTGTGTTAGTCTTCTATGGACACTATGTTCACAATCTAGTCCATTGCTATGACAGTTTCTTTGTCTCATGTGTGAAGTGGTTAACACATTTCTTATCTATGTTAACGAATCCACGAAAAAGCTCGGATTTATTGCAGTGTAATGTTGCACACTCTCCTAGTTTTTAATATAAGCTAACTCACGCACCTTCAGCCAACAGTGTATTCAATATGATTTTGTACATTTTCTTAACCATTTCAACCATGAACAAATCAATTAGCTGACCACTATGATGTTTGACATGGCAGCCAGCAACGTCTCGTTTTAATTTTATCATTTTCAGTCTTTCCTCTTCTAGTAGAATATAGCTCAGCTTTAATGTAGGTAGGACTGCGACCTTTCAAAACCCTTTATATTAATCTCTTATCTTAGGACTTTTAGGTAATTCAGTACCGGGTACTTTTTATAGAGGTTTAAGACTTTAAGTTGTCAGTTGTTGTTTAGTTTGGCTTGGCAGTTCAACAATAGACTGACGCCGGAACAACGCTTACAATTAGGCCAAATGGGCCCAAAACTAGAGTGCCGTTAATCCCGATTTTCATAAGTGAATTTTGTTTAGCGATGAAGCTCACTTTTGTTTGAATGGATACGTCAATAAACAAATGCGTATGTTGAGACACCGTTACATTCAGAAAAACTGATAGTTTGGCTTACTTTATGGGCTGGTGTAATCATTGGTGCATACTTTTTAAAAAACAAGGCTAGTCAGACCGTTAAAGTCAATAGTGACCTCTATAGAGCTTTGATTACTGACTTTTTTGTTCATCAATGGAACAATGGAACATGATGTGCAGGAGCTGTGATTTTAACAAGACGGCATAACTATGTGACCACAGCTCGTGCCACAATTGATTTAAAATTTCGGATCCCTAAATTGGTTCCAAACATCATGTGACTTAAGGTTGCTAGACTATTTTCTGTGGGGGATATCTTAAGTCGCTAGTCTACGCCGATAAGCCCGAAACGATTGACCACTTGGAGGACAATATTTGCTGCGTTATTGCCGATATATTCCAACAAATTTTGAAAAAGTCATTAAAAATTGGACCTCCAGATTAGACTACGTCCGAGGCAGCCGTGGCGGTCATATGTCAGTAGTCATATTTAAATTATAATGCAGAAGATTATCTTTCACATAAAATACATTTTATGTCAATAAAAAAAAATTTATCTTTGTTTTACTCCATTTCAAATATTCTGTACATCTATAAAAAACACGCTTTACTATTTCTCAACAACTTATCTGGATGCACAACAACGCAGGACAATTAGAATTACGCGCTTTAAACTTCACTTTTACAAAATCAACACCGATTGGCCTCTAAAATATCTCACGTTCCAAAGGACCGTTCAGTACCCTGTCAAAACAACTTAGTGTCCTTTACTTAACGAAAGCAGCTTTTACGAGTTTCCCCTGTTAGGGATTAGCAACCGTTTGAACTGAAGCTAGCCAGCACAAATATGAAAATGAGCAGCGAATTCCTTTTTCTCCCAGTTCCTAAGGATTAAATTTTTGTGGCTGCTTAAGTCCACAGAATGACTCGGATCTAATTAAGGGAAAATTTGATTCTGGTTCGCCATTTAAATTGCCCAGGCCAATGTTATATCATGTTAACACATAAGCTTCAATGGCCAATTGAGGGATTTTACGCAATTAAAGCGTTAATTGAGCTCAATTTACCATACAAAACTACAATTTATAAACTGCTCAATTAGCATTTAATTGTAAAATTAATTGAATAAAATTTAAGAAGAATATTGAATAAGGAGTGACAACTCTGTGTGAAATATGTTCAGTGAAGAATGACAACTATGTACAGTAAGAATAATATATATTCGTACAAATTTTCAAACAGGATTTGTTAAAATCATTAGTTGTTAATAAAAATAAATATTTTATATGCGATTTTAAATAAGCAGGTTTTATTTCTTAAAAAATTAAAAAACGGCACTTAAGGCGTTTTGTTTTGTAGAAAAATGTTAAAACTAAAGTAAATACATTTTTTTACGGTTGTATGAATACAAAATAAGCATACTGTAGAATGTCATATGAAATATAAAACAAAAATTTTTCATTAAATTTTCCATTATTTTATGAACAAAGTGTGTCTTAGCATTTTCAGCTGTCAAATGCTAATTGTGTAAATTTAATTGCGCTATGTGTGAACACTAAATACAATAACGCAATTTAAAAATTAATTGACTCAATTAAAACGTATGTATGAGCATGGTATAATGGTGGTAAAATTTCCATTTTTGTTCCGCCATTTTATACGCAAAAAATTTGGTGGAGTTTGACTGGTTTTAGACATTGCGTTAAACAAGCGTTGTTTTTATCTGCTTACCATTTTAAATTAAGTAACATCCCTCGTTATTTTGCTTTATTTATTATTTTTATAATATTGATTTCATTATAATTTTTATTGATACATCAATTTGTAAATTAAACAATATAGTTTATCTACTTTTACCATGATTATATATACTTATTGTTGTTGATGTTGTTGTTCTTATTTTTTTAATGTAACCAATCAACCAACTATCCAGCCAACCAACAACAATAGTAGTAACATTTTATATATAAATTATATTTAAGATAAATATTTACATTTAAATTTGTATTTGTATCGTATGTATGAGTCAATATTTAAACAAATTAAAATTAATCATATTTGTCAATACTAATGTAAATTAATTGTTTGCTTGTCCATTCGTCTGTTTGTCTGTCTGCCGTAAAATGCATTTGTCATTGCTTTTACACTGCGTCTGTCCATACATCTCTGACTACTTTTGTATCTGTCCTCTGCTAAAGAATGCAAATTATTGTTTAAACAATTTGTTGACTGTGCTGCTCATGCTATTCATGCTGTTCTCCTGCTAAAGTATGTACTCACTCGTACTTATAGTATGTGAATGGATGAATGAGTGAATGCAAAGCAAATATTTTAAATCTTTGAACTGTTTTTGAGGTCATTTCTTCTACTGGCATCATTATCATAAGATAATTGTAGTTGATGTATTTTGATTAAAATGATTTGTTATAATTGTTTGAGATATTTTGAAAATTGATGTTTCAGGGTTGCATAATAAATTTATGAATATGATGTATGAGTAATTATAACGAGGGCCTCTAAAAATTATAAACACAATTTTCTGAGGGATCGCTACCTCAGAGTGAGAGTGGGCGATACACTCTCTGATGAGAGAAATGTTGTTGCTGGAGTGCCGCAGGGGTCACTACTGGGACCTGTACTATTGACGACGGAGATTTACTCCTTCTGTATGCAGACGATGTGCTGGTTGCGGCATCTGGACCCAGAGCGGCAAGGGTGAATGAGAGACTCAGCGGATACCTGGGTAGACTGCACGGATACTTCTGCAAATGGGGTCTCTGCCTGAATATGGAAAAGACGGATTGCCTAATATTTAAGGGACGGCGTGGACGGCTGTATCCCAACGCATGGAAGTTCATACCGGTGCTGAGGGTAGGCGGTGAAGCTGTAAGAGTCTCCGACAGGATTAAGTATCTCGGGGTGATTTTCTACGAAAGCTTTGAGTTTTATCGACATGTGGATTCTGTTTTGGATAGGATGAAGGGGATATACCACTCCTACTGTAGGTTACTGCGCCGAAGGGAAGGTTTGCGTAGGGAGGTAAAACTGCTTATATACAGGCAGATCATCAGACCTCTGATGACTTATGCCTTCCCTGTCTGGTTTGGGATTTCGTCCCATCAGATGGAGAGGCTTAGGGTCTGGGAGAGGCGTATTTTGTCGGCTTGCCTTGGATTAAGGGCTCGCCAGTTCCCCGATGGTTTGTTCCGGAGACCGTCTTGTCGGGTCATTTGTGACCATGCAGGTTTCGAGAGGATCGATGTTTTTCTTATGAGGACTGCGCTGAGATTTTTGGAACGATCGTTCGCCCTGGAGAATGGGATGGTGACTGGCTGCTTCGAGGGGAGGAGTGATATGGAGAACCTAAGGGTGCTCAAATATCTGTTGCCTATGGATCTCCTAACGTTGAAGGACGAGGGGCTGCTCTATGGCGACGAGGGCCTGCTATTTTATCACAGGAGGGTTAATACACTGGATTTGGGCAGCCTGGTGTATAACACTGCACAGTGAGGTAGATATCTGTGCCCTGTTGTTGTTAACTAGTTGTAAGTAGTGTTTTAAGTTAGTTTTAAGCATATGAGTGTTTCCGTTTTTCCATTTTTTGCGGAATATAGTATAAGAGTTGATTTGTTTTAGTGATGGATTGTGGCTATTCTGCATTATTTTAAGTTTTAGTTGATAAGTCTATGATAAGTATCATTTACGCATAGAATAAGTATATACATGATTAATTCGTTTAAGATAAATTATGTAAGAATGGAATATTTGGATGAATAAAGATAAAGAATAAACGCAATTTTAGAGTAAAAATTTTTAAGCTATAAATAAAATACTTAAGTAAACTTATATGGTGTTCACAATATCGTGTTTAGGCAACTTAATTTTTAAATGGTTTCCATACAGTGAATCGCTTTGAAAACTTATAACCTAAACGTGCTTAATATTTATACCATTTCCAAAGCACGTTAAAGCCATAGTACGGATACCAGTTCGAAATATGTTCAGCAATTTTTCTGATTGAAATATTTCACTGAACAAGCTTTTAAATGACAACATATCAAAAATTGTATAAAAATATAAACTTTAAATTAATTTTTATTATTTTTTTTTAATTACAAATTTTTTTAAAACTTACAAAATTTTTAAAAAACAATTTTTCAATTATATAAATATAAATTTATGCATTTTTTTTACAGTTAGTGTCATTAATATTCGGTTTTTAAGTTTATCGATAATAAGACCCTGGCATTAGCGAAATGAATAGGTAATCAGAAGAATAGCAAAAACTTAAATAAATGTTGTCAGTATGAGTATTCAAATATATGGAAAAAATGGCTCTATGGTAACCCTGCAACCGTGATAAATCGATCAAAGTTTGTTTACCCTGTTTACTAAGCGCCATTAATATTCGGTTTTTCCCCTATTTATATGCCTTTTGCAAAAAAACATGTTATTCAGCTATTTTTCCAGCAATATAGAGATACGTTTTAATAAACGTGCATAACGCCTCCTTTCTTGTCTGTCCAAAATTCTACTTCACTGCAAATTATATAAATGGGGCGCAAAGGAAAAAACACTCCTTTAGAACAGCGAAAACTTGTTATTTTTTATTGTGAAAAAGGTAAAAAGTACAAAGAAATTGCTGAAATTCTGAATATGAAACCAAATACAGTTGTGGACATTGTCAGAAGGCACAAAAATGAAGGAAGAATACACTTCATAAAGCAGACAGGTCAGCCAATAAAATTGACCGAGCGGGAAGAAAGTTCAATTGTGCGAAAAATAAAATCTAACTTACGCTTAAGTGCTCCCAAATTAGTCACAGAGGTGCTCAATGAGTTTAAAAAGAAAATATCTGCATCTACTATACGAAGAATCATAAGAAAAAAAGGTTTTTATGGCCGAGTAGCACGTCGTAAGCCATTGGTTAATTTACGCAACCAAAAAGCTCGTTTGAGTTTTGTCAGGGAGTACATTAAGAAGCCTGAAATTTGGTACGATGACGTTATATTTGCGAACGAGAGCAAGTATAACGTATTTGGATCAGATGGGCGTGTAATGGTGTGAGGAGCTACAACCACAAAATTTAAAACCAACCGTAAAACATGGAAATGGACATGTTATGGTGTGTGGTTGTATGGGAGCTAAAGGGACGGGAAAATTAGTTTTTATCAGTGGAATTATGACTAAGGAATCATATTTGAATATCCTCCGTCAAAATTTGAAAGAAAGTGTAAATAAGCTGGCCGTTTTAGATTCTTTTAAATTCTACCAAGATAACGACCCAAAGCACAAGTCGCGTTTAATTCAAGAATGGTTGCTCTATAACTGCCCTAAAGTTCTCCATCCACCTGCACAATCCCCAGACCTCAATCTGATTGAGAATTTATGGGATGAGCTGTACCGGCGAATCCGCAACTACAAAGTAACATCCATTGAAGACTTGAAATTGCACCTTCAAGAAGAATGGGATCGTATTCCTGCAGCTTATACAGCTAAAATAGTAAAAAAACATGTCAAACCGTCTAAGTGAATTTATAAAACAAAAGGGTTATCCAACAAAATACTGAATTTTATATAAAACCATTTTTCTAATGTATTATTTGTTACTTTTCAAAGAAAACCGAATATTATTGACGCGCAACATTTTATGCTACCTGAGTTAGTTAGTTTTTTTTTTTTTGTTATAAAGTTATTCTTTTTTCTAAATACAAATGTGAACTCTCAAGTGTCTAAATAAACTATTAATGAAAAGAAAAAAATGTTGAAAAGATATACATTCAGCTTAAGACGAATCAGTTAAACATATCTCTTTAATAAAACCGAATATTAATGACACTAACTGTATATAGTTACGTACATATGCTATGGGGCTAGTTTCCGACTAAATTTAGGATAATGTGCTTCTGGACGAAGTCTCCGGCCTGATTGTCAGGACCAATGATTCTGGACTTGATGACTAGCTCGGTGGCATCATGTGATATCGGTCTACAGTGTGTGTTCGAGTGTGCCTTGAAACAACGAGGCTACCACTTCCACCTATACCCTATCCTATACTATATGTATAGGTACTATCAAACTTTGAGAATAAAGGTGGAGGCAGTAAGAAAAAAATGAAAGTTGAAGAAGAGATGGAAAAAGCCATATGATACTTCAGAAGGAAAAAGCTAAAATTGAAATATAGTCGGAACATATAGATGACCCAGAGGTGGCCGTAGTTATAACCATATACATACATACAGTGGTGGTCAAAACATTTGCAACCGGTCTTCGGACACAAATTCTTGCTTTTAATCCTCGAAGACTGGTCAGACCACAATATTGTTTTCCATTGTTTTGGAGTTCAAGTCGCATGTGCTCGTACAAAGTTAAGTTGAATTTCTCTATTCCTTTCGGATATAATGAGGTCTTTTGCATCATTAGAGCTTCTGAGATCATATTTTCTGGCTCTTCTTTTAATGATTGAAATACCAACATTAATGGGAGTTTCAGTTTTTGCTTCTACTGTTACTACTTTATGATATTTCACAAAAAAGTTTTTGATTTTACCCTCTTCGTGTATTAATGTTACATGGAGTCTTACTACTTATGCACATATGGATATTGCTGTTATTGACTTCTCAAAAAATCTTTGATTTTAGAATAGAACATTTTAGTGGCATATCCTTGTTTGAAATTTCGCTACGATAATCATGTAAAATTCTGATTTTCAATGCAGAATTGCATTTGCTGCTGGCCAGTTTTCCAAAAATTCAATGCATGAGTATTACTTTTAGTAAAAATGTTATTTCTTGAAAAGCTGAATAACTAATTTGAAAATGTTTAATAAATTACAAATGCGGGCAACTGGCATTATGAAAAGGGAATGTAATTAAAGTCATTCCTAAAGGTTTGTAAGTAAAAAGTTGTTCATATAGAGTAAGAGAAGTGAGAGTTGCAAATGTTTTGAATAGCAATAGTTAGACTCTCTTTGCTAAGATTACTTTTTTGCTGTTGTCCTTAAACAGAAGATGATTCCTTTCTGCTTTTACAAAAAAAGCAATCAGCGAAGTTATAAAAATACCAAAAATCATGGATTAAAAACAACACTGCTTTAGTTGCAAATGTTTTGACCGCCACTGTATGTTCACATAAGTATGAGTAAATGAAGAGTCAGCTTAAAAATGTGGATACAAAGCAAACATCAACTAAATTTAAGCAAAACTACTCCTTTCTTTAACAAACAGTATTCTTATCTTTTGATTTTTTTAGTATCTTTGAAAATATCGTCCATGTTTTCAACCGCATTGTTAAGAAATATTTAAAAATTTATTGACAAAAAATATTTAGAATTTTAAACTTATAAATTTTTATGTAAAAATGTTTTCTTTTTGAGACTTCCAATGAAAAATTTGACAATATATCAAAGCAAACCACGATAATTACAGTGTGAACAACTTTGTTTAATTTTTTTAAAAATGTCCTTTTAAACATGTTTGACTTTAGTGGTGTGAACATAATATTAATTAAAAAACAGTAAGTAATAGTTTAACTGAATATAATGTAAGACGATCAATTACAGATTATCTTTCATTATGAAATAATTTACTTTAATTAGCCTCAAGAGCAAAACTACATTTTTATTAGTGAGTAGAAATTTGAACAAGTTGTCTATACGGCTTACAATGTCTCATCAGAGTTAATCGTGTTGTACGTATTCATGCTAAACTACGACTAATTAATTTTACTAGAATTTTCATATTATACTTCCTAATTATTCTAATTAGTTAACAGAAGTTTATCTATTAACATCACGTTTTAATATTATTGTCTTTAATCATTGTTTGTCAGTATTCATACATGCAAATTAATTGATTTCCCCTTAACCTTTTCGATACGACTTATTTTATGCTAAACGACAATGAACATCGAAAATCTATTTTCATAAAGGGTCCGCCAAATAATTATTTTTTTTGAAAATGCTATAAAACAAAACTAGTGAATATTTTCTCACATTTCTTTTTTTATTTGAAAGTACAATCCTTCCGGTTAATAATGGAAAATAATTTCATTCATATGGCAGCCTCGACTGGTCATGCAGTAGCCTACACGATCGGTCCAATTTCTAAGCACATTATCGATTGTGTGCAGCTGTATTTCACCAATGGCTTCACGATAATTGTCCTTTAAAGCGTCAATTGCCTCTGGCTTGTTGGCGTAACACTTATCTTTGACGGCACCCCACAAATAATAATCCAACGGTGTCAAGTCGCAGCTCCGAGGCTCTGCGGCTGATAATGCGATCTTCAAAAACAGGGCGCAAAACATCGAGTGTAGCTTCGGCTGTGTGGCACATAGCGCCGTCCTATTGAAACCAAATGTTGCTAATATCCTCCTCTTTAATTTTTGTGAACAAAAATTCGTTCAACATGGCCCGATAACGATTGCCATTGACTGAAACAGCCACTCCTTGCTCATTTCCGAAAAAAAGGGCCCAATTATGCCTCTGGACCAAAATTCGCACCAAACAGTGACTCGTCTTGGGTGTATTGGATATTCAATGTATGCGTGCGGGTTTTCTGTGCCCCAAATGCGACAATTTTGTTTGTTTACATACCCGCCAAGATCAAAATGAGCTTCATCTGAAAAGATGATTTTTTTTGGCAAAATCGGCAACTTCTGTAAGTCGATCGTAGGCCCACTTAGCGAAGCGTATACACAACCATATACGTTCAGCGGAAGGATAAAACTAATTATCTATCAAATCAGACTTGAGCTAAGTGTTACCATTTACAAAATCAGCACTAGTTGAAAAAAAAACGTTAGATGGCGGACCCTTTATATGGAAAAAGGAGAAATATTTATGATGCTATGCATGTTTGCATTATCCTATGATATATTGTCCCACCAGATTTTTGGGATTCTTGCCTCAACCGGATTTTTAATACAAATGGTATAATATCTCTCATATTACGACATATATTTCTGAAAATATTACGAATGCGATATAAAATTCCAACGAAAAGCCCGAATTGGAAAATAAATATATCCTAAGTCAACTGTACTTAAAAATAACAGAAAAGTTTTTTACATACGAATAATAAAATGAGTTAATACAAGCAAGTACAACAATGTTTTTATGACAACACAGTTATAATTGTTTATATTCTTTTATATATAAGTACCAAATGACGTTAACTTCATTAGAACTTCAGATCAACTGAAATCCCCCGAAAAAAAAGAACCTCCTAAAAGTTGCATACCATTACTTAGTGAATGACCTAAGACTCAAGAGTATGGCTATGATATCTTAAAACCTGATTTTCTTTACTTTGGAGAATTAAAATCAATAACTCTTTCTCTTTTACGTATTATCCCAATGGTACCCAAAGGGTTAAATCTATCCCTTGTACTTTTTCTGTTCACTTAGAAAAATTTATTTCTGATTTCAAGAAATTAAGAAAAAAAAAGTTAATTAAATTATTAAAATTAAGAAAAAATTTAATATAACGGTTTGCTTTTAACCGTTTGGGTTTTGAAAATTAAAAAAAAAAAAAAATATTTCCAAAAGTAAATGAAATATTTATTTGGGGCGAATAATGAATGTCTGCCATTTATTTTTAAAATATTTTTTTATATAAACGTTGCCTGCTGCTAAGGAGTAGATGATACATCAGTGAGTTCCAATTTTGGTATACTTTTTCAAGCATTTTGAACGTCATCTCACCAATGACAGCTGTAATGTTGTCTTCCAATGTTACAACTGTGGTTGGCTGATTCCTGTGCACGACAGATTTCAATTATTGCCACAATATATAGTTTAGTGAAGAAAAATAGCATGATGATGGCGACCAATCTACCGCTCCAAAGCGTGAACTTAACTTAAAAAAGTCGTTAATCATCGTACGGTACCCTGCTCCATTGACTGTAATTTTGCGATTGTTATCGTTCAATAAGGTCGCAGTCCCACAAACGACACCAAACAATGTATCTTTTAGATTGCATTTTCAGCTCTTGAACTACCCCTGGCTCTACACATCAAAAATCAGCTTTGTCGCTAAAGATAATTTTGCGATATTAATTTTAACAGCAGCAGGAAAGCTTCGAAACACCACAACAAATAATACAGAGCAGATTGTTTCTGGGCAACGACAGATGACAGCACCAACATATATCCTAGACACCTGTAACGACATAGACCGGCCAACTGCTTAACTAGAAGAAAAAATGATTACAAAAAAACCGAAATAAGGCAAAAAATTCCTTATGGCAGCCATATGTAAGCTACAGTTACTGAGAAAAATGGCATGTTTGGTGCGATTTCGGTAAAATCATATCATATGTGAAAATTTTAATCTGACGGTTAAAAAACTTAAATACCGAGGGAATCTGGTGGGCCTTCTCTTTCCATTAGAGATCAGGACATCAAATATTCGTTCTTTGTAGATACACTAATACTTAGTCGCCCTCTTGTGGATTGTGTAAGCTACTGTATAGGTAATTTTCATGGTTGTCATAGCCGACGAATCAGTTATGGGCCCTCGGCTAATAGAAAGAGAAATGTTTTCCCCTTGTTCAGAGGCATCTACAATCTAACACAGGTGCAGGTCTGTGCTGAAATAAATAACATCTGTTCGACGCTGTGGGAACAGCAGGAAATTGCACACTTAAGTCATTTTTTGTACATAATGAAAACGCTTTTCAGGTATTATGTTCGAAACTACGCCCTGTACCTTGTATTATGGTTCTGTAGGTTATTAAAATTGATTAAAAAAATATGGAGTATAGAAGTAAAACAAAAGAAAAAATTATTAAAAAAACAGAAAACGAAGGATAACCTTTTTACACTAAGCATACTATAGGCGGTCATTTGACCGGTAATACCTATTTTTAACTCGGCCGGTCTTTACGGAATTTGACATCAGGAGACACTACCAAAATTTATTTAAATTAAGGATTTAATACTTCTTCTGTACTTTTTCTATATTTATTCAGCCATTTGATCGGCTACGCTAAAAATAAGTATACATGAATTATTGGTATGTTTAGTGTTAAGTGATTGAAATTTTAATTTTTTCCCTAATTTTTTTAACATTTAAATAAAAAAACAAGAAAAAAACACGAACAGTCCTTAATATCTCAAGCCATTAAAATTTTGTTGTACAAAATTAAGCCCATAATCTGTCTTAAGGGATTTGTGTTTACTGATAATTTTGAAAGTAGTTTATATATCGGGTCCGCCATCCAACGTTTTTTTTTTCAACTAGTGCTTACTTCGTGAATGGTAGCACTTAGCTCATGTCTGATTTGACAGATAATTAGTTTAATCCTTCCGCTGAACGAATATGGTTGTGTATACGCTTGAACAACGCTGAGAAATATTGCGACATCACTTTGAAAATCATGGTAATGTTGCAGAATGTGTGCGATGTGTTTAGATGAAGCTCATTTTGATCTTGGCGGGTATGTAAACAAGCAAAATTGTCGCATTTGGGGCACAGAAAACCCGCACGCATACATTGAAAAGCCGATACACCCAAGACGAGTCACTGTTTGGTGCGGATTTTGGTCCAGAGGCATAATTGGGCCAGTTTTCTTCGAAAATGAGCAAGGAGTGGCCGTTAAAGTCAATGATGATCGTTATTGGGCCATGTTGAACGAATTTTTGTTCACAAAAATTGTAGAGAAGGATATTAGCAACATTTAGTTTCAACAGGACGACACTACGTGGCACACAGCCGAAGCTACACTCGATGTTTTGTGCCCTGTTTTTGATGATTGCATTATAAGCCGCAGAGCTAATGTCGTTTGGCTACCTCGAAACTGCGATTTGACACCGTTGGACTATTATTTGTGTGGTGCCGTCAAAGATAAGTGTTACGCCAACAAGCCAGAGACAATTGACGCTTTAAAGGACAAGATTCGTGAAGCCATTGGTGAAATACAGCTGCACACAATCGATAATGTGCTTAAAAATTGGACGGATCGTGTAGGCTACTGCATGGCTAGCCGAGGCAGCTATTTGAATGACATTTTTTTCCATTATTAACCGGAAGGATTGTATTTAAAAATAAAAAAGGAAATTGGAGAAAATATTCAGTAGCTTTTTTTTATAGCATTAAAAAAAAATTATTTGGCGGACCCTTTATTTGTTTTTTCTATTTATTTCAATTTTTTTTTTTTTACAAAATATTTGTTAAGGCCAATTTCGTTTTTATCACATAAAAAAATCCTTGAAACGTTTTTGTGTTTTTTTTTTATTTTCACAAACTAATGCCACTTTCAAGCACTTATGCTAATGAAATGTAAACCCTGCTATATACCTGAGCTTTCAGGCTCAAAATGATAAAAGGAAGTGTCTAGTGAATTAAAAAAGTAAGAAAGAAAGAAAAAAAAAAAAAACGATAAAATGGAATGTGAAAGAAAATACGTGAAGATATAATAGAGGAAAAAATCGATTTATAGTGAATGAAAAAAAAAAAAAACAACACAATATAACTGGCCATTAAAATACTCTAGAACACAATGTGAATGAATGAAAAAAATATTAAAAGTTCATTTAATTAAAGTGAAAGATAGACAGACACAGTTTCCATGTATATACAGCTATTGACAATTAATTAGAAACACTTTAAAATTATGTTAGAAGCTCAATTATTATAATATTTTTGTTGTTCATTAATTTTAATTTTTTTAATAAGTATATATCGTTTATTTACAAGTCATTAGCAAGGAACAAAAATAACAGAATTTTTTTTTCTAAATATTTTGTCCAGTTAGTTAACATTTTTAGAAATGGGACTGCGAAACCTAATTAGAAATGTTTACATACAATTAGAAATAAAGTGATTTTACTTATTTTTAAAATTTTATGGCAAAACACTTTTGCTTTAACACAGCTTCAATTCGACTGCGTATTAATGTTATAAGTCTACGACACTGCTCCATTGGTATGCCCTCCCAAGCAGGATTGGCAAAAATCCGGGCTTAAGAAAAAAAAACCAGCCCACTGGGTTTTTTTATGTTTCTTGATGGGTTGTTACGTTTTTACCTTTTTAAAAACGTCTATTTATGAGTTCGTAGATTGTAGTTAAAATAAAATAAATCTTGTGTTTGGTTTTTAATTAAAATCCTTTATTCAGCACAGTTCTGTGCACCACTGCTTGTAACCTTTTTACAGGCAATAACAATTTTCTATTCCTAATTACTCCGTCTGTTTACAAACATTTAAACAACAAGAATTACTCGACAGATCTTTCTACCTAAAGATCTTCCAACCCGATCGTAGTTATAACTTAGGTTCGATCACAACCTTTTCAACCAGAGGTTATCCACACTTAACTCTCTTTACTGAGTTGGCTCCAACTAAACTGGCTTTTTACTTCACGATTCACTTCACGAGTTTACTCCTTATAAACTCTCTTTACACAAACTGTACTCGCTGAGTTTACTTTAATTAAACTGATTGTTGTTCGCATCGATGTGCTTTTTATATGGCTGAGTAAACAATACATCGAAAGCTCTCGAACCTCTCGTTATTTCAGGTAGATTCCATTTGTTTCTTTTAATTTCTTTTTAGTTCTTTTGTAGCCATGCGTATGTGAACATCTACCTCTTTCAGCTCTTACTGTTTGTTGTTGCTTGTTTATTGTCTGTTACTTGTTTTTTTTGCTGTTAGTTTTTGTTGTTGCTGTGTTGTTTTTATTTATTTTATCTTTGCTAATGTTTGTTGTTGTCGATTCTGGCTCTTTATAAACATCATGCATAGAGTTGTTTTTGCAGCTTTTGTTTATTTATTTTAGCGAAGTCAATAAACGCAGATGTTCCCAATCTTATTTTCGTAACAATATTTTTTGTTTTTTAGTATAATTACGTTGTTTTAATATTTATAATGTAATCTCGTATTCTTAGTGGTATCAAGGCGACATTGTGTACTATGAGCTACTAAAGCCCGGTATTCGCAGCAGATTGAAATTACTTCGTTTGAACCGTGCATTATGAGAAAAACAGCCAGACTATAAATACAAACAGACAGACAGATATATAAAGTTTTCCTTTTGCATGACAAAGTTGCCAAGCAGTTTTTAAAAACGATCAAATTTTCCAAACATAGCTCCTTCTAACTATTGGTTTTCGATGGATGCAATATCTGTTACAATTTTATGTCACCGAATCACTTTTTTTGAAGAAATATAAAATCGGCTTCAAAGTGGATCGCCTCAAAAAATGAGAAGTTCTTCTAAGATGGGCCAGTGATTTGATAATTTTTTAATTTGATAAAATTGTTAATTCATTATTATTTTTGAGCTAAAAAAGGACCGAATTAATTTGTACTCCCAATAAATTTTAATTTTTTTATTGTAAATAAGCACCCAATAAAACCCGGGTGGGTTTAAATAGGTTACCCACTGAGTTGCCAACCTTGCAACCCCCTGCCAATTTCACTTCCGTATTTTCAATATTTATCATATTTATAGCTCTCTTGACATCACCCCAGAGGTGTTCGATAGAGTTCAGATCTCGATTTGATAATGGCCACTTTAAAACATTAATGGAATTGTTCTCAAAAAACCTTTTTGTGACTTTAGCCGTGTGCTTCGTCCTGTTGAAATTTCCATATAACAGGTAAATTCTCTTTAGCCCAAGGCAGCATTACGTTGTTTAATATGTCAACATATTTTTCTTTATTTAAAATTCCATCAATTTGATGGATCGGTCCAACATCGTTCAAGAAAAACATCTCCATACCATAATAGATCATGGTGGACGATCTTTACTATGCATGAAACATACATGAAACATAGTGAGGATTAAATTCCTGTTTAATGTAATGGGTCGCCTAACAAATCTTCGACTATCAGGACCAAGGCGTTTAATCTTTGTTTCATGGCTCCAAAGCACATATTTCCATTGATTTGCTGTCCAATTCTAAGGGGACTTCACAAATTTTATACGACTTTTTTTTGGATTTTTTTAAGAAGTGGCTTCTTGCGTGCTGCTCTGTCATGTAGACCGGCTTCAAGTAAACGTGAGGAAATAGTCGTCTTGAATAGCGTAATATTAAATTTATCAAACATATCACAATGAATATCAGCGGACGACTTTTTCGGATTTGCTTGGAGATGAAGAATCGCTTTATCATGCGGTCACTATACTCTGATGGTTTTCGTGGCCTTTTATCTTGTAGAACGTTGGTTACGGTGTCATATTTTTGTATATGCTGTAGGGTATTAAAAACCACCTGTTTCGAACACTGGAGCTGCTCTGATATTTCTCTATATGATTTTACAGCCTTACGCTTTAACATTTTTCCATAGTAATACTCTTCTACTGTGTCTACTTGAAATATGTAATTAAGAAAGTAAAACTATTAAAAGATAAGCAAATAGTAATAAACAAAATAGAATTGTTTTGCAGAAAACACAATGGTTACTTGCCAAAAATTTATCCATTTTCCCGGCTTAGCACTAAAGTAAAAAGAGCGTTTCCAATTAGTTGTCAATAGCTGTACATAAATTCGATATCAAAGTTATTTCTTTTTTCCATTTGTCGTCTTACTGAAATTTTAGGAGAATTAATATGAATTCAATGAGAGAAAAGTTCATGTCTCAACCAATTAAGAGACCAAAAAAAAAAGAAAGAGATTTACTTAAGCATCATTCAATAATAAAAGATGAATGAATTGAAATAATAAGAACGAATTGACCTCCAACATTTCCAATATCAGATATAGTAATTGAGTTTCGATAATTGTTTAAACATAAATTTTATAACAAAAATTATTTTGAAAACTTTTACAACTGACGACTGCATTTATTGATTTATGTTTCCATTATTTACATACCAATCAGAGCTTTAAAATGAACTTAAAAAAGTCATACTGCGCTCACTTTTTGACATACACTTATACAAGTTAAAATCATAATATTGTAAAACAAAGAAATATATTTTTAATATCAATGAAATGGATAGAGAATTTTTGACCTTAACGTTTAAATATGATTTCTGCCATGTAGCCACCATGGCCGTCGCGTACAAGGCGCAATCTGGAGCACAAATATTCACAAACATTTCACAGCATATGCGGCCGTATTTCGCCAATAACTCTTCCAATGTTGATTTCCAGGTGTTCAATTGTCTCTGGTTTATCCAAGGAGACAAGTGACTTTACATAACTCCAAAGAAAATAATCCAATGGGGTTAAATGACATGATCTTGGTGGCCAATCAATTGGACCATTACGTAAAATTCCTCTTTCATCAAGAGTTTCTTTAAGTAAATCAATTGTAGTGAGCGCTGTATGGCAAGTGGCTGCGTCCTGCTGGAACCACATTTCAACAAGACTAATGGCAGCTATTTAAGGTACGAAAAACTTTCTAATCATATTCCTATATCGTTCACCATTGACGGTAACATTCTGACCATCAACGTTTTTGAAAACATATGAACCAATGACTGTGCCAAATCATAAAGCGAAGTAAACAATAATTTTTCATGGATGTAATAGTGTTTCAACAAAAGCTTGTGAATTATCCGCACTTCAAATGTGATAATTCTGCATTCTTACGTACCCATTCAACCAAAAATGGGCTTCATCGGTGAGCAAAATCTTGAACGAAAATTCAAATTCAATTTAAATTTCTACTTCAGCCCATTTCCAAGCGTTACCCTGTTGTAAGTCTAAACATAAAGAAATATCAAATCAAACTAAATAAAAAGCAACCCTCAACTGGTTAATCGGTTATCAAATAAAGCAGCGTTGCCAATTCAAAGTTACAAACCTCTAAAAAAACATCCGATATGAGCAGTATACTCTGGCTAACCATCATAATCATGAATGGATTGACGCTTGAACAACACTAACATATTATCCAGATTTACTTTGAAAATCAGTCATCGATATGTGCAACTTAAACACGACAAAATTGTGTTCAGCGATAATAAACAGAAGTCCCATTACGTTCTGCAAAATATACCACTTGCTGCGGTTTAAACGCAGAGATTATCATTAGACCTTATTTCTTCTAAAATGATGCCGGAACTCGTATTACGTCCAATGGATATCATTATTGCACCATGTGGGTGTCGTGGTGTAGGATTAGAGCGCACACATAACAACACAAGTGGCCAAGGTTCGAATCCCAGCAGAGAACATAACGAAAAAATTTACTTGTGGTTTTGAATCTTTCATAAAGAGACTTCCGCTTCTCTCCAGACAACTCTACCTAAAAAATAAAAAAGTCCCTGGCAATGATGACAAACACCAAACGAATGATCAGGAGAAACGCCACATATGAGAATAAAAAGATTCATTATCTTATTGGCTTAAAAATCAACGTGAATACTGAAACTAAAACAAGGCAATGCATTTTTTGTGGAAGGCCAATATGCTCCCTGGATGCATAAATGCTCCCTGATGGATAAAAAAACAAGCTCTGCATAGTGTACGTCAATAATTGTTTTATTATTTTACATCCAAAGAAAAACTATGTCCACAACAATGTTGTTAAAGAGATCCTTCTCAACCCTCTTTAAAACAATATTTTCTCCAGCGTAAACAACACACATCATTAGGATTGTGCTTGACCATTCATTGCCAAATAAAGGGTTTCAAAATTGGGGTATCATTTTAATTTTAATAAAAAAAATTTTAAAAAACTTTATAAAAAACATTTTGATATCAGTTTACTACAAATAGGTTTCGGTTAGGCAGGTTTCAAATCTTTTACCAAAATTATCAATCACGTTTTTCAATACTTTGTTGTCAATGGTTGATATCTGCTCGATAATGTTGATTTTAAACTCTGGAGCTGTTGTGGGACTATTGCTATACACTTTGACTTCAAAAAATTATACATTAACAATCTAAACGATCTTCGTGGCATATTCACGCCTCCTCTGCGAGAAATAAAGAATCAAAAGATCAAAAAATTTTTTCTCTTCATGAAACTTCTTTCCCTTGTAAACTTTTGCCATTTTCAAGAGATGTTTTAAAGTAAAAACAAGTTGTACCTTCGTTTCATATTAACTAACCGGCATATATAGGGTCCGCCAAATAATTTTTTTTTTAAATGCTATAAAAAAAAACTACTGAATATTTTCTCAAATTTCTTTTTTTATTTGAAAGTACAATCCTTCCGGTTAATAATGGAAAATAATTTCATTCCAATGGCTGCCTCGGCTGGCCATGCAGTAGCCTACACGATCGATCTAATTTTTAAGCACATTATCGATTGTGTGCAACTGTATTTTACCAATGGCTTCACGAATATTGTCCTTTAAAGCGTCAATTTTCTCTGTCTTGTTGGCGTAACACTTATCTTTGACGGCACCCCATGAATCATAGTCCAACGGTGTCAAATCGCTGCTCCGAGGTGGCCAAATGACATCAGCTCTGCGGCTGATAATGCGATCTTCAAAAACAGGGCACAAAACATCGACTGTAGCTTCGGCTGTGTGGCACATAGCGCCGTCCTGTTGAAACCAAATGTTGCCAATATCCTCCTCTTCAATTTTTGTAAACAAAAATTCGTTCAACATGGCCCGATAACGATCGCCATTGACTGTAACGGCCAATCCTTGCTCATTTTTAAAAAAAAATTGGCCCAATTATGCCTCTGGACCAAAATCAGCACCAAACAGTGACTCGTCTTGGGTGTATCGACTTTTCAATGTATGCGTGCGGGTTTTCTGTGCCCCAAATGCGACAATTATGCTTGTTTACATACCCGCCAAGATCAAAATGGAGCTTCATCTGCAACATTAGCATGATTTTCAAAGTAATGTCGCAATATTTCCCAGCGTTGTTCAAGCGTAAACACAACCATATTCGTTCAGCGGAAGAATAAAACTAATTATCTGACAAATCAGATATGAGCTAAGTGTTACCATTCACGAAATAAGCACTAGTTGAAAAAAAACGTTAGACGGCGGACCTTTTATTTGGAAACTGAAAATAAAAATTTAGAACACACACATTGCAAGTAAAAAAAAATGGCGACAAAATTAAAACGAAACCTCAACTTTTGACAGCCTTTACTCTTAAATTGCGTTTTTGACCGCGTGCATTTTTGATCGCAAAAAGGCGTTAAATGATCTCCTACCACAAGCTCTTTAACTATTTAATCGTCTAATATCTTTTTGTGAATTTTGTCAACTTTTTATGGATATGATGACTTTATTTACGACCACAAGAGATCTCATTATACTATCGTATCTTTGTTAAAATTAATGGATTTGTTTTATTTCAATGTCTGTCAAAACAGGAGACTGAAAGGAGCAGTTTGTTTCGAACTCGACATTGCTCCAACAAAAGAAAACTAGAAAACACTAAACAACAATACTCCTGTAGCATTGAAAGAATTTCATTGAATTGTCATATTTTTAAAATCTTTTTTGGTATTAATCTATATGACTGCTTAAGTATCGCACTTGTACCGATAAAGTGAGTCAAAAGACTGTTTCTTTTTTATATTAAATCTGATGGCACAAAGAGGAATACAACTGTATTTTTTTGGCGAAAAAGTAAAGACATGGTGTGTAGACATGGCCACTGTAACATATCACGTTTTCTTGCAAAAAGTGAAAATTGATCAATTTTAAGTTGACTCACTTTAGCGGGCACAAGTGCGTTATGTACATATCAATTAATATAAATTTTTAATATGTTGGCATTGCCTTTATTTTTTCAGATTCCAATAAAATACACTTTTTAAAGTTTTTTCTGAATCGAAACCTATGAAATAATATTTCAGTCTATTCAAATGGCTACAACGGTCGCTTTTTTTAAATATAATCTTCATGATCTTTTATTTTTTATGTAGAGTTTTTTTGCCATTTCCAATTGAACTAAATAAACAGAGAAAAATTGTAGTTTTGAACAGGTTATAAGAAGAGAAAAAAAAATATACAGAAAAAAAAGAAAAATATGATAAAATGGACTGAAACTTGTCCATGATGTTGTTGACGAAAAGTAAATTCATTATATTGTCACTCATTGTCATCAGCAAATAAGGAGCAGCACACTGTGGCAGCTATGGCAGCTGAAGTCTGGCAAATAACTACTCAATTTACTCTTATACAATATGGTACATACATACATACATACATACATACAAATATATGTATATATAGGCAGACAGTTATACAATATACTCGCAGTTATTTCCTCTATGTGTGTGTGTGTGTAAGTGCAAAAGTTTGAGTCCTGTTGTATGAATTATATATCCTTTTCCAATATGTTTTATTATATTGCTTGTATGTGTAGGTGTACAAGAGCTTTTGAGAGCCTGGTTTGTTGGTGGAGAGAGGTGGATGTGGTGTGATTGTATTTTATAATAATATTTGCTATTGTTGATGAATTGTTGCTGTCGGTTTATTTTCCTTTTTGTAAAAATTTTATTGGATTTTTAAATAATTTTGTTGTTGTTTATTTTTTAAGTTTTCAACTGCTCGGCCTTTAACTAAAAACAAATAGTCCTTGTAAATGGTGAATTCGTTGATTTTTTGTTGTTGTTGTTGTTGGCGTGTTAATAAATGAAAACAATTGAGAAAAATAAAATATTTGTTTGACATGTCAATTCAACTCTAATGAAGTTGGGATTTCGCTTTTTATTTATTTATTTATTTACTTATTGTTCTTTTGTATTGTTAATGTGCCTTGTTTTTTAAACTGCGTCGAAATATGTATGAAAAAGACATTTTCAGGCAGGTAGCACATAGACTTCATAGAGATGAAAAACATAAAATTAGTATCTTCAATTGCTAAAACGATATCAGGGTTTTTTGATAAAATCAATAAGCCAGGATTATTTGTAGTCAATTTCTTAAACAATATAACGTTTTAATAATCACTAATTATATCGTTAGCAGGGGGTGACGTTTTGTAGTGGTTAGAGCGCAGGCATACAACACAAACGGCCTAGGTTCGAATTCCAGCAGAGTACTCGTACGTGATAAAAAAGAAAAAATGAATTGTGCTTATCATCTAGCAATAATGACAAACATTACACGAATGATCAGAAGAAAATGGGAAAAAATTACAATGCTAAGTAAGGATCACCACCACTTAGCAAGCGTCTTCACCGCTACACAAAATCATATGGAGGCGAGCTACAGTAATCACTAAAAGTAAAACAAAGTGGTGGATGTTTTGTGGAAAACCAATATGCTTCCTAGAGGAGTAACGGAGAGAAAAATAATCCTTAGCAATAGCAGTAGATCTAGGCCTTTAAAGATTCCAACCAATTAAAGAGCATGCAAATCGTTATATAAATTTACAAGTCTTCTAAACTGTATAAATTAATTGAAAACTTGAGAAACTTACATACACAAAAATTAGAACCTTTGATATTTCAGTCTATTAAGACCAATACTAAAAACATCTTTTATGTCGTAGTAGCAAAATATAGATCCATATGCTAAATATCAACGAATTAACATACATTGTATGCTCTAATTAAGTCTAATTAAGTATCAGATAACTAAAAATGAATGAATTTTTATGGAAAAAGATTAGAATTTCAAATTTAACTTAAAGTTGAGTAAATATTTTTCTCTTAATGTAGGATGATCAAAAATTAACCGACATGAAAAAATTTAGGACCGTATAAGTTATAAGTTGTATCCAAAAACTTATTTGTTAATGGTTATTTTGACAGTTTTCCAAAAAAAAAAAAAATATCTGCGGAAAAAATTATTAAAAGAAGCTCTCAAAAAGGGAGTTTTATTTTCAAGTCATAAAATAAAACTTATTTTTGGGTTTAAAACTTATTTTGGAGTTTTATTTTTCAGTCAGAAAATAAAAGTTATTTTTTGAGTTTTATTTTTTGACGGAAGTATATAAGAGCGATATATACAATAAAATTACATACTTACAGCAGTTATACACCAATCGCATTATACATAATACAACTGCAACAGTCAATAACAAAAAAACGAGTTTTATTTTAAGAGAGAAAGATAAAACTCCTAAATAGAGTTATTAGAGTCTAAAACTCCTAAATAGAGTTATAAGAGTCTATTTAGGAGTTTTATTAAAAAAAATACGTTTTAAAAATAAAGCTGCTAAGTAGAGTTATTAGAGTCTAAGACTCTTAAATAGAGTTATTAGAGTCTATCTATCTAAAACACCTAAATAGAGTTAATAGAGTCTATTTAGGAGTTTTATTTTAAAACTCTATTTAGGAGTTTTATTTTTCTCTCTTCCGTCAAAAAATAAAACTCTTTTTTGCTTTTGACTATTGCAATTGTAATTTGAATGTTGCGATTGATGTATAGCTGTTGTAAATATGCAATTTTATTGTCTACATTGTTTTTATATTGTTTTACTTGCAATCACAATGTTATATAAACCAATTTATATTAAGTATTTTCGAGATTTGTTATAGTATAGTATTATAAGATGCTAACAAACAGGTAATTCCAAGCCATATCTACTTTACAACTAAAATATTTGCATTATTTTCTTAAAATTAAAATCAAACTCCAACTTTTAAAGCTTTTTCATGCCATAACTTATGAATGAGTTATTGAAGCAATGTCAAGATATATGGTATTATAGAAATGATGTTTGTAATAAAAAACGCATAATTCTCCTAAATAGGGTTTTATTTTTTGTTTGAAAGATGAAACTGAAAAAAGAACTGTTATATTCTAACCGAAAAATAAAAGATCAAATAAAACTTAAAAATAAGCTCTATTTTATGACGCAAAAATAAAAGCCTCTTTTTAAAGGTTTTATCTAACCTTTTATTTTCCTCTCAAAAAGTAAAAGTTAAAAGCCGATTAATGATCATTTTTTCAAGATCACCACAGATTCTGAAGAGCTCTCCAAGAAGATTTATTTGTTATATAACATCATATGTGTCTGCCGACTCTAACACCCTGATTTTTTAGTTTAATTTTTAAGCGATAACTGTTATTTACGGTTCCTGAAGAAATGCTTCAAATTAGGAAAACTATTTCTTTATTTATTAACATTTCATTTCATTTCTATATTCAGTAGCTTCAATATCCTGTAAGAACTGTCTAGTACTTTAAAGTAGCCTTCAATCGCAGACTCTATCTTTTCAATGCTGACAAATTATTTAACAAGCAATTTACGTTGTCAAGCACGGAAATATAGTCCAAAGGAACAAAATCTGGCGAATAAGATGCACGATGGTTGACATAGTAGATGTGTGAGCTAGTGCATTATTTGAAAGAACAAACTTGCGTTTCATCAAATATGGGCTTTTTTTAAATTTAATTACTTAAACGCTGCATAACTTAATATAAAACTCGCTATGGATTTGTTTTAATTTTACTTTTGAAAATATGACCTTGCCTGCAAATGTAACGGTCTGGATACGTTTCTTTTAATCCAGTCCACTGCCTTAACTCTCTCTCTCTCTCTTTGCCTCAAGTGGGAAGTGGTGTAACCATGTTTCATCCATGGCTACGATTCAATGCGGAAATTCGGCTTTATTGTGGTAAAACATCACCAAATACTCTATAGAAACATCTTTACGACGCTGTTTTTGTATTATTGTGAACAACGAATCTTCAAGCCTTCGGGCAAAATGCGATGTATAACACCTTGACGATCATGCAATACCATTTTACAGATATTTGTAACCGTTTCTAGGGTGGCCATTTCAATTGATTGCCTATTGTGGTGTTTATTCTTGACAGCTCTTTTAAATTCTGATACTCCGTATTTTATAGTCGGAATCGGAGGAACACATTTCCCCAGAGTAGAATCTAACTTTAATATTGGTTGGACTGACGCTTGCAAATGAAAGTACGTTTACAAATTCACAGAGTTCATTGATTTTTGAGTAGAAACCTTATTTTTGAATACAGCTGCCCGTAAATAAAATTTCTCGGGTATAAGCTTTTTTGTGAAGAAATTCGCAACTTTATTAATAAAATTTTTTATTGAATTCGACTTTATTACGTGTTTTCCTCAATTTTTTTTTTTATTTGCAACAAAATACTTCTTTTTTAATATTATATTTTTTTATTTTGTATTATTATTTATTAGCAATTGATTTCAGTAATACAATGCCTTTTTTAAATTTTTCTTTGTTTTAATTAATTAAAATAAATATTTTAATATTCTCTGACTCTTTTTTGTCAATATTGTTTTATTAAAAATAAAGTATTCTATACAAATATTTTGATTAAAAATAAATAACCATTAAATGTGTAACACTGAGTTCGTTTTTTTTTCATTCCTATGAAAATGATTTATTTTATTTATTTTTTACAAATTTAATTAACACTTTTGATAGAATACTTAAAATGACAAATCGTATTTAAATACAAAAAGTTTATTAATTTTTTTTACATGTAACGTGATTGTATTTAATATTTTTTTGCTGTTTTTTTTATTAAACCACATAAATTAAAAATACCCTGGGAGAAAAAAAAAAACAAATTAAAACAACAAAAGTAATATATGTAAAAAAATATCGACCTCAATAGAGAGCTTAAACCGCAATACCATATACTAAATTTGATTTATGGGTCTGTGCATGCATATGTACAGCGGTGAAAGAAGTAATAGGGATACTTTCATTTACGACAAATAACTAGAACCTTATGAAATAGTCTGAATAATCAAAGATTAGTTTATTTGGGTCAGATGGAAAATCTTATGTACGAATTTCTTTCAATTATAATGCATTCTTTATTTGATTGAATAAAATTTAAGAAAATGTTCATATAAATAAATTTTAATAGGTCCCTATTTTTTCTTTCATCACTGTATATGCACAAACATAAACACACACATACACGCTCATGTAAAAATATACATAATTTTGCGTGTAAGAAAGTACTTAAATTTTACAATTTAGGGCCACTTACAATAAAATATGGGGGTAATTTTGCATTAAAATGTAATGTACGAGTACTAATCACTTATTTCTCTTTTCATATGAATTGGATTAACTTATTTTGGAAAGATTTCTCAAGCTTTCCTTAATAGTTGTGTTTTTCCAATGCCTACTTCTTACCTCTATGGTCAACAAGACAGGAAATGTGTGTTCCGTGGAAATATTCATTCTCCTCGAAGGGAATATTGTTATCGTGATATTTCTGTAACATTCGTCAAATTACCGTTACTGCACAGTGAATGTTAACAAGCATAGCGGTTTTAAGTAGAGGACGAATATTAAGAGGAATGGCGCAATCAATATTCTACGAAGTACTCTTATGGGTATTAAATAATTTAAGTCCAAACCTTTGTGGTAAGTGAACAACTTACTCAACCGAAGAAAAGAGTGAAGTGAGAACCCAAAATTTCTATCAAAAATTGCCAGAAGTTAATGTATGTTGATGAGGATGTTTTTTAAGCTTAAGAGAACTTAAGAAATGGTTAACTGTGAAAAGAAGTATCATACTGCGAATACATTTTGACATTTATGACCCGTATGATCTGGCAAATCGACATGAACAGATTGACGCTTGAACAACACTACCAATTTATCCAGACTTACTTTGAAAATCAGTCATCAATTAACGCAACAAAATTTGTTACTTTTAGCTTAACGGGTTTGTTAAGAAGCAAAGTTGGCTCATATAGTGTGACAAAAACCACAACAGAACTTGCAGACCCAATTATATCCCAAAAAATTAAGCGTTTGGTGTATAGTACTTTTAAAAAAATCGTGCCAGAGCTCGATTTACACTACCGAACCATTATTATTGGGTTTTGTTTGAAAATAGAGATGGCATTAATCAGGCTTGACGGTGGCCTTGAACTTGTGGCAAAAAGCTACCCTAGCTTTCTTTAGTGCATTGGTTGTTACTCTTTTAAAGTAATCACACAGCTGCCATCAATAGTTGACTGTAAAGAATATGAATTCTAATGTACAAAGTGACTTATCAGCTTGACTGAGATGCCTACATCTATGCTTGCCAGAGGGCCTTGATTGCGCTCGATTTACAATAATTATATATCGCGATTTCTTGAAACACATTTTTTTAAGTTTTCTTTACACGAATTTCTGTAAAAGGCGTAAGGTGTATAGTACTTTTTAAGAAATTTTGCCAGAGCTCGATTTACAGTCAATGGAGATCATTACCGAATCAATATTATTGGGTTTCGTTTGAAAATATAGATGACATTGGTCAGGCCACCGTCAAGCCTTGAACTTATGGCAAAAAAGCTACCTTAGCTTTCTTTGGTGCTGCCATCAATAGTCGACTGTAAAGCATATAAATTCTCATGTACAATGTGAGTTATCAGCTTGATTGAGATGCCTACACCTATGCTTGCCTTACACAAATTTCTGTAAAAGTCTATTAAACATTTTTCGTTTATCTAAAAAATTTATAATGAAATTATTTAAAACTTTGACCAAAAATGAAACGAGCTTTATTAAACCAAATATATGCCGTTTTGATCGATAGCTCTTCGCTCTTCCATTTCTGACGTAAAGCCATGAAGAACTTCCAGGTTTTCTGAGAGCAAAACTGATCCAACCACCATTAAGAGCTTTCTGCAAAAACTATCCAAGCAATTGATAATCTAAAATTACAAGTTCCGGCATATATGGTGGCGGCATCAAAACTTCTCAGCCAAGATCTCTCAGTTCCTGCCGGGTTATCAAATATGTTTGTGGCCTGGTGTTGTCTTGATGGAACACAACACCTTTTCTGTTAATAAATTCTGGTCATTTTAATTGAATTGTTTGATTCAATCACGTAAATGCTTACAGTAGAGATCAGAACTAGTCGTTTGACCGGCTTAGAATGGCCACCAAGGCATGTTCTGGGCAAGAGAATTCACTATGACGTTCGTTGGAATGATCACATATTTCAAGTGTCGAAAGAAGCATTCAAGTGCCTTGGTTTTTTTGAGATGGTGCAAGAAATACTTCACCCCATCTGATCTCCTTAATATTTACAAGACCTATATCCGTCCCAAAATTGAATAAAACTCTCATGTATGGGCCGGTGCTTCAAAGTCTATTTTGGAGCTTCTCGACCGCGTACAGGAGACGGCGAAGACGGTAGGGTAGCCAACTCTATAGATTCATTGGAGTACCGTCGCAATGTGGCATGTGTTTCATTGTTCTATTGGTACTATAGCGGAATGTGTTCTAACGAAATTAAGGAATTAATTCCCAAAAATCACATATTTTTTCGTAGTACTCGTATTTTTCGTAGAGCGCATCCCTTTGTAGTTGATTGTCCAGTAAATCGCACAACACATTATAGGGATAATTCGTTCTTTGGTCGCACTATTCGGTTGTGGAATAATCTTTCAGCGAAAGTATTTCCTGCCACTTACGACATGAGTAAATTTAAATCTAATGTCCATAAACACTACTCCCTCTGTCCTCCTTCCAATAACCTATTTTCCTAGTACCAGCACAATGCACTGCATGAGGGGGGGCCATCCACTGGGTGCTGGTCACAGCATTACCCTTCTTGGTATCAATCCTTTTCAGCGCCTGTAATTACACGGACCTATCGAACAAACTATAGTATTGCCTGATTATCAGAAACATAATTTGTAGCGGAAGTTTTCCAACAACAGACTTTTTGACCCTAAACATTTTTTTCAAAGTCAAAATTTTTTCTATAGTTGATGGGAATTTTGCAATGTTGAATCTGGCAACTGTACCTGCACCCAGCCACCTGACACACATTGTGCTATCATTTAGCATCATATAATGGATTTTACGTGTTGTTTCTTTCATAGCGACTGCGTTTCAACTTTTGTCATCATTTGTACTCTAAATATTTCTTAAGACTTCTTTCTTAGCTTAAAATATGGTAAAAAATTAATTTTTTCTATTGACTTTCGTCTAAATTAGAGAATTTTTCTGCTTAAAAGCTTACCTTAATTGCAACGTTAGACTACTACTGGACAGTACTGAAGTTTTCTGAGTTGAAAATTATTCGATGTTATGTTACGTCATATTATTTTATGTAAAATACCCTTCATTTTTCATATTTTGCATAACTATTGAACACAATAAATCTCTCTCTTTAATACTCTTTTTTTTGATTTTCAAAATTTGTGCGATTCATTCGTAAAAAAAATAAAAAATAATAATAAAAAATAACTGTCACTTATAATTGAAAATAATTGCTGGCATCTGTTTTATTGTTTTCATTGAAAAATATTTTTTTATTGTATTGAAACATTACATTTTGTTGTTGTAATTTTTGCATATTTAAGCATTACCAGAAAAATCGTGAAAAAATCTATTGAAATGCGCTTATCTTTCATAAAACCATAAGCGTCTAATTTCTTAGAAAAAAGTTTTTTTTTTGCTTAGAAATAAATCTCATTTCCTTTACATGAATAATGTAAATATTTGACTTTAATCTTTTTTTTTAATGTATAAAGATGAAACAAAACGAATATGTATGTATGATATAGTATATGATATATTTATGATCAGAATTAAAGGAAATACAAGTTATTTTTTGCAGTTATTTATGACTTTTCTTTCAAAAATACGATAAATTGCACATAAAAATGGATAAGAGATATAAAGCGTGTTTTTTTTAGAGGCATAGAACTTTAAGTTCGCATTACTTTTCAAGATGGCGACCGATTTAACAGCTGTCAAGAGATTTATTCTCAGTTTGGCTTGGCAATTCATCATGAATATACTCACGCCCGGCGTACACTCGTCGAATGGGCCCAAAACGTGATTACCATTGTTCCCAATTTCTATAAGCGAATTTTTTTTAGCGATGAAACGCACTTCTGGTTGAATGGCTACGTCAACAAACAAAACTGCCGCATTTGGAGTGAAGGTTATCCTCAAGTGTATGTGGAAACACCGTTACATCCAGCAAAACTGACTGTTTGGTGCGCTTTATGGGCTGGTAAGTACTTTTTCAAAAACGATGTTGGCCAGAACGTTACAGTCAATGATGATCGGTATAGAGCCATGATTACTAACTTTTCCATTCCTGAATTGAATAACCATGATGTCCAGGAGATGTGGTTTCAACAAGACGGCGCAATATGTCACACAGCTTGTGCCAAAATAGATTTATTGAAAGACACATTTGGTGACCGCCTAATTCCACGTTTTGGACCTGTGAATTAGCCTTCAAGATCTTATGATTTAACACCTCTGGACTACTTTCTGTCGGGCTATGTAAAGCCACAAACGCTTAACCATTTGGTAAACAACATTCGCTGTGTTATTGCCGATATACGGCCACAAATGTTGGAAAAAGTCATCGAAAATTGGACGTCCAGATTGGACTACATCCGCGCCAGCCGTGTCGGTCATATGCCAAAAATCATATTTAAAATGTAATGCCACAAGATTATCTTTCGGATAAATAAAATCCATGTCAATCGAATAATCCATCGTTGTTTTATTGCAATTTAAAGATCTATACCTCTATAAAATACACCCCTTATATCCAATGTTTAATCAACTGTACAGACACAGGCAGCGTATGAGTAATAATAGCACCGTTCGACAAAAAAGAATGAAGTGGAAATACTTTGGGAGTAATAACGCTATAAAACTCTTACTAACTCATAGAAAGAACACAAATTTCTTTTGTGTACCTATAAATAGAAAACAACCCACAATTTTGACTCCTCTGCGCCATTAAAAAGCTCTGAAATGTGCGCTCATCTTCTGATCAAAGAATAAAGTTTTGATGGGAGAAAATTGTCTCTAGCCGCGACTCTTCTTGATGTACCACTTATGAGTCTTTTTCATTGTTAGTTTAAATACATTTTTGACCCTTTTTCCAGTAGTATTTAATACTCATATTTCACACTTCTGAATGATTAATTTGCGATTGCTATACAATTTGTTATTGTATTTGAAATCAAATTCTTTTTAACCATAGCGCGAATCATTTTCGAGTCCTTTATTAATCGCGTAAGTGATTCATTAGTTTTTAGGACTCGAAAAAGGCTCTGCAAGTTTGTTTTGTTTTATAAAAAAAACATACATATTTTATACCAAAATTAATATTAAATAATAAAAATAATTTTTTTTTAATTTTTTTTTAATACAAATTTTTGGAAAATAATAATTTTTTTTAGGCTTATATTCAAAAAGTATATATATAAAGGGTCCGCCAAATATATTTTTTTTTTTGAAAATGCTAAAAAAAGCTAATGGATATTTTCTCAAATTTCTTTTTTTATTTGAAAGTACAATCTTTCCGGTTAATAATGGAAAATAATTTCATTCAAATGGCTGCCTCGGCTGACCGTGCAGTAGCCTACACGATCGGTCCAATTTTTAAGCACATTACCGATTGTGTGCAGCTGTATTTCACCAATGGCTTTACGAATATTGTCCTTTATAGCGTCAATTGTCTCTGGCTTGTTGGCGTAACACTTATCTTTGACGGCACCCCACAAATAATAGTCTAACAGTGTCAAATCGCAGCTCCGATGTGGCCAAACGACATCAGCTCTGCGGCTGATAATGCGATCTTCAAAAACAGGGCGCAAAACATCGAGCGCCATTCTGTTGAAACCAAATGTTGCTAATAACCTCCTCTTCAATTTTTGTGAACAAAAATTCGTTCAACATGGCCCGATAACGATCGCCATTGACTGTAACGGCCACTCCTTGCTCATTTTCGAAGAAAAATGACCCATTTATGCCTCTGGACCAAAATCCGCACCAAACAGTGCCTCGTCTTGGGTGTATCGGCTTTTCAATGTATGCGTGCGGGTTTTCTGTGCCCCAAATGCAACAATTTTGCTTGTTTACATACCCGCCAAGATCAAAATGGGCTTCATCTGAACACATCTGCAACATTACCATGATTTTCAAAGTAATGTCGCAATATTTCACAGCGTTGTTCAAGCGTATACACAACCATATTCGTTGAGCGGAAGGATAAAACTAATTATCTGTCAAAACAGACATGAGATAAGTGTTACCATTCACGAAATAAGCACTGGTTGAAAGAAAAAAAAAACGTTAGATGGCGGACCCGATATAATATCATATGTTTTATTTTAGAGGTTCATAATTTTGAGTTGGCAGCACTGTTTTATTTGACAATCGATTTATACCTATTTTTGTTTAGTTTGGTTTGACATTTGATTTTTGATTGTGGATTGAACAGAGCAACGCTTGTCAATTGTTGGAATTTTTTTATGGAAGTAATGAATATACTCGTCAAACTTATAGTGCACCTTGTCCATTTTATGTCGTACAAAATTTAATAAAAAAATTTTGCTGTAATTCCATTGAGCGTATGGTCATATTTATGAATATTATAACATACAATTACAGCAAAAAAATTTTTATTATCAAAACTAGGTACTATCACTTTATTGGTAATAAAATAAGTAATTACCAATCGATTTTTAAGAGTTATGATTTATTTTATTTTTATTGTATGCAACTTTATGAATAAATAATTAAACTGGTAAATATTCGCTGCTTTCTTTTTTTTGTGAATTTTTTGAAATCAAAAACAAAAAAACAAAAATTGCTTATGACTTTTTTCACAATAAAGCCAAAAATACGGCTTAGATGGAAAAATGATATTTGAATGGCTTTAAGCCGGTATACTTTGGAATTTTTTGACATATGGTTAAACGAAATCAAATGAGTTATTTCAAAGTTATCAAAAGATGTATGAAGCAAATTCTCACATTAAAAAAAAAAAAATGTAAAGAAAGCTTATTCATAGAATCTGAAATGCTGATGATTTTTGAAGTAATGCGTCAATAGCGCATCAAAAAAATGTAGTGGTTATCCAAGGTCAGAATTTTTTTTTTCCATTTGTTGCATAGTGTAATTGATCCGCAGAAAAGGTGTTGTGTTTCATCATGCAACGCCAGACTATACACATATTTGATTATCCGGCACAAACTGAAAGAATTTGGCAAATTTGGTCTAGGCGTTAACCACCATATAGACTCTCTCAGATAATCATTTGCTTTGGCCTCTTAATGGTGTATATTTAAATTCCTTAGAGGCCTGCAAAACACAAATGGATCTGTTTGTCGCTTATAGGTTCAGCACTGATGCAATAATGACCTTACCTCAAATGTATCAAAAATTTGTACTTCTAAACGGTACATATTTGGTTTAGTTAAGCTCGTTTTAAATACTCTTGTATAAGCATTTAATTTTTGGTCAAATATCTAAAAGAACTTTTTGGAACAACTATTTGCCAAAATTTTATTATAAATATTTCAGATAAACCAAACTATGAAACACACTTAAAACAATTTACGTCAATATTTCACCAAAGAAAATGAAAGAAACAGGGTGTAAAAATTTTTGTAAATCAAGTAAAGCTGCCATCTGGCAACCACAGTCCACTGAAGAAGCTGTAGTCGCTGTACAGGGAAGCTGTGAAAAGATCCAAGTCAATCCATTAATCGCCGTTCACAGTAACAGATTTTGTATCCTTCCATGGGAGATTTTACGAAAAGATCAAATTATTTATCCATTGAAGCATATTTTTGGTTGAATGGGTAGGTAATAAGCAGAATTGTGGCATTTGAAGTGAGGATAATGCAAAAACCTTTTATCGAAACACCATTACATGCACACAAAATTACTGTTTGGTGCGCTTTATGGGCTGGTGGAGACATTGGTCCATAGTTTTTATTTAAAAATGATGATGGTCAGTATGTTGCTCTCAATAGTGAATGAACATGATCATAAATTTTTTCATACCTCAACAAGTGGCTTCAACAGGACGGACCCATATCCCACACAGCATTTGCTACAATTGATATATTAAAAAAAAAAACATTTAATGGCCACCAAGAGAGATTTGAAATTTAACACCATTTTATTATTTGAATGCAACTTTTTATAAACATTCTACACGTTTTCAAAATTTTTGTGGAAAAGTGTGTTTGATTGTTTAGGGAAATATTTGAGTCAATGCAAAAACTCTGCTCATCTTAAAAAATATTTTTTAAAATTATTAGTATTTTATTTATTTATCTTTAATCTCCTTTATGTGCTGAAATTTTCAAAATTCTCTTATATTTTTGCTTTGATTGAGACCCAATATATCTTTAAAACTTTTAACTGCTTTTAATCTTAGCCATATTTGAAGATGTATTTTGTTAAGCGGTTTTAGGTTTTGGATTCAAAATTTAATTCAAAAGTTTCTAGTGAAATTCAAACGAAAACTTATGCAAAGATTTCGCTTAATGAAATGTTGAAATTAAATAATTTTGTTTATATTATTACTTTTATTTATTGCAATTATTGTTTATTTTTGTTGTTATAATTTTTGCTGTTTTCCTTACAAACTTATAAATTAAAATTGTTTTCGAAGTTTGTATGTTTAACTTTGGTAGATGATGACAAAGTATAAATTTTATTATTAATTTCATAACATGACTTAAATATGCAAGTATTAGGGTGGTAACAGAAAGAAAGAAAAAAGTAAATTTTAAGAGATATCATAGTTTTGCAAATTGAAAATAATTAATTTTGTATAACAAATGTTCTTTATGAAATTTGTATTAGTTTATGTAACAAAAAAAATAAATAAATAAAATAAAATAAAAAATTCAAAAATGCTTTTAAGTACCTTTTGAAGCTGGAGAAGAATAATACTTTACTCGTGGACGTAGCGGCAGATAAAATCAGCCGCATTCTAGCATCAAAAATATATATTTTGTGTATAGAATTTAAAATTAGTTTGAAATGCATTTCATTTTAAATATGTTATACAAAATTTTTTTAAATATATTTCAAATATTTTTTTTTTTTTATATAAGCGTAAGAATATAAAATAGTTTTTTCGAAAAAATTTATTTTTTTTAAATCAAAAAATATAAAGGGTCCGCCATCTAACGTTTTTTTCAACTAGTGCTTATTTCGTGAATGGTAACACTTGAACAACGCTTGGAAATATTGCGACATTACTTTGAAAATCATGGTAATGTTGCAGAATCAAAAATCATCTTTTCAGATGAAGCTCATTTTGATCTTGGCGGGTATGTAAACAAGCAAAATTGTCGCATTTTGGGCACAGAAAACCCGCACGCATACATTGTAAAGCCCAAGACGAGTCACTGTTTGGTGCGGATTTTGGTCCAGTGACATAATTGGGCCATTTTTCTTCGAAAATGCGCAAGGATTGGCCGATACAGTCAATGGCGATCGTTAACGGTACATGTGGAACGAATTTGTGTTCACAAAAATTGAAGAGGAGGATATTAGCAATATTTGGTTTCAACAGGACGGCTCTACGTGCCACACAGCCGAAGCTACACTCGATGTTTTGCGCCCTGTATTTGAAGATCGCATTATCGGCCGCAGAGCTGATGCCGTTTGGCCACCTCGGAGCTGCGATTTGACACCGTTGGACTATTATTTGTGGGGTGCCGTCAAAGATAAGTGTTACGCCAAAGAGCCAGAGACAATTGACGCTTTAAAAGACAATATTCATGAAGCCATTGGTGGAATACAGCTGCACACAATCGATAATGTGCTTAAAGATTGGACCGTTGGTGTAGGCTACTGTATGGCCAGCTGAGGCAGCCATTTGAATGAAATTATTTTGCATTATTAACCGGAAGGATTGTACTTTCAAATAGAAAAAGCAATTTGAGAAAATATTCAGTAGTTTTTTTTTATAGCATTTTCAAAAAAAAAAATTATTTGGCGGACCCTTTAGTAAAAAAAAAAAAAAATCCACAAATGCTTTTAAGCACCTTTTGAAGCTGAAAAAGAATGATACTTTACTAGTGGACGCAGCGGCTGACACAATCAGCCGCATTCTAGCGTCTTGTATATATATTTTGTGTATAAAGTTTAAAATTAGTTTGAAATGCATTTCGTTTAAAATATTTTATACAAAATTTTCTTTAAATATATTTCAAATAATTTTTTTTTTATATAAGCCTAAGAATAAAAAATATTTTTTAAAAAAATCAAAAAAAAAAAATTATTTTTATATGAAAAATAAAAAATATATACATACAGATTTTATTTTCTATTTATAGCTACCCTCTTGGAAACTAAGTTAATATAAAACTATTTTCAAGGTAATTATTACGAAACTAGTGTTTACTGACACTTGGATTACTTTTCAATGGCAGCAACTAACTATTTTAATAATGTGATATCCTAGGCGGTAGTCAATTGCCGATATCTGAATTACTTTTCAACTAACTTAAAGTTCACTTTTTAAACGTTAGCTTTTAGTTGGCTTTTTGTAACTAGCTGCCAGCTAACCGCTTTTCCATTGGTTATAAGCAAGTTTCTTAAAGCTAACTGTATATCAGTTTTATTTAAATCAGATAAAATTAGTTGTTTGCATGGTGAACGTAGCGGCTGACACAATCAGCCGCATTGTAGAATCTAATATTTATATTTTGTGCAAAAAATTTAAAATTAGTTTTAAATGCATTTCATTTTAAATATTTTATACAAAATTTTCTTTAAATATATTTCAAATAATTTTTTTTATAAAAGCCTAAGAATAAAAAATAATTTTTTTAAAAATCAAAAAGGAATTATTTTTATATGACAAACAAAAAATGTATGTATGTATATACAGATTTTATTTTATTTTTTATTTATAGCTACCCTGTTGGAAACTAAGTTAATATAAAACTATTTTCAAGCTAATTATTATGAGACTAATGTTGACTGACACTTCGATTACTTTTCAATGGCAGCAACTAACTATTTTAATAATGTGATATCCTAAGCAGTAGTCAATTGCCGAAATCTGAAACAAAGTTAAAGTTGACTTTCTAAATGTTAGCTTTTAGTTGGCTTTTTGTAACTAGCTGCCAGCTAACCGCTTTTGTATTGGTTATAAGCAAGTTTCTTAAAGCTAACTTTATATCAGTTTTATTTAAATCAGATAAAAGTTAGTTGTTTGCATGGTGAACGTAGCGGCTGACCCAATCAGCCGCATTGTAGAATCTAATATTTATATTTTGTGCAAAAAATTTAAAATTAGTTTTAAATGCATTTCATTTTAAATATTTTATACAAAAATTTTCTTTAAATATATTCTTTCAATTTATTAAACCTTAACGACGCATAATATTATTATTACCATAGCAAACGAATTGAACCTGTGATTTACTCATGGGATTGAAATTAAAACTTGAAATTAATCATTTATGAATGATTGGATTTGTTTCTTGTTCCATAAGATTAGAAGTGTTTTTCATATATGTAATCCACGAAGTTGAATCGAAAGTATTCCACTTACACTGTGCATTTATCTTAAAAAAAAATAAAAATAAAAATAAAAAATTCATAAAAAAGCACTATAACTTATAATTTAAAAAAAATATATATATTTTTCGTAAAATTCCTTGCATTTTTTAATATATTCAATCAAATACGCCCTAATTTTGACATTTCTTTACACTTATAAGCAACAATATTAATTGCTTTTCTGCATATTAGTTTATACCACGACAGGAAATTAATTTCTAACTCTGTATGTGCGTTTTTATGCAAATGTAACACACACGTACACAAACGCAAACACACTTAGAGAAAGAGCATAATTGTCAAAAAAAAAAAAATGGTTTTTATTATAAATATGTGCACTTGTTAACAATTAATAAAAGAAAAACTTATACAATCACATTACATACACACAACCAAATGCACAGAATTAATAAGTAGATGTAAAAAGCTTTACGTATAAAGAAGAAAATTATCTTCTCCCTTTTAATTTTATTATGCAGAATAAGTTGAAACGCCCCTTAATGCTTTCGCATAAACATATGAGTATTAAACAGACGACAATAAAAACAAGAAGAAAAATCAAAGTCTAAAAATATAGCACATCATTAATACAAAAACAAAAAGTACTCTTGCTCTCATAAGAGTATTATTATTCAGCAATTTATTTATTTATTTTTTTCGGCAGACCATAAAAAAACTTAAGAATTCATTTTACTCTCTATCTTTATATTTTTCTCTTATTTTTTTATTAATATTTTCTCTTGTAAATGCTAAGAGTTTATTAGGTTTCTTAAACTTATGTACGCATACTTAAAAACAAACAAACAAATATGAAATCATAACCACATTTTATAGGAGTACATACAGTGGCGACAATTTAAATAGACTGTTTTTAAAATCCACTACAAATTTTTTATTTTTCTTTAAATTTAAATTAAATTAATTAATATCTTATTGTTTAGTTGTTTATTTTAATTTAACAAAACAAAAGTTCCAAAAACTAAACAAAGATTTAAAATATCTAAATGGCTTAGACCAGTTACATATAGTTAATGGACATTTTAAATAGCCAGCGGGAATAATTCCATAATCGTTTGTATTTTACGTGAGTAAATTAAGTAAAATAATTAAATAAAAATATTAAAAAAGTAAAAACTCTAAGTATGTTTTTGTAAAAGGAAAAAAAAGATTCTATATAGACATTGGTCGAAGAAAGCACTCCATCAAGACTTGCTGAAATTCCTACTTTATTAGCGAAAAGACATGTGTTCTATAGCAGAAATTGCCCATAATAATGACCTTAAGTACTATAATTCTACCAAATCAGTAGACAATAAAATTTAAAAGAGACGTCAAAAAAACTCTAAGAGAACTGATAACGCGATTGTTCGAATGTGTCGAAAGGATCTCTTTTAGGTGGCATCAGGATACGCGAGCAAATTGAACAAAAACTTGGACTTATTGCAATGCACTTTGGGCTTATTGCAAGGCATAATCCATTCGTTTCAGAATAAAAAGTAGAAAGATTCCTCTTAATTGTGATAGAAAGCATTTGAAATAAGCACGAAATTATCAGAATAATGAACTGTTTACAGATGAATCTAAGCTTAAATGCTTTGACTTGGATGTAGACTCTATATTCACTCAAATCATAATCAGGTATTCAACAGAAGGCATTCAATAAGATTGGTTAAACATGGAGGTGATAGTATAATGGTTCTCCTGGTATGGTATAGAGGGCACAATGAATCAAGAGTCTTACAAAGAAATCATAAATAACATGCTGTCTTTCGTAGAAGAAGAAATGTCTCTAAAGTGGGAACTTGTTTGAGATAAAGATCCAAAACATAGAACCAAGTTGGTTGGAAAATGATAAGAATAAAACGAAATTAATGTGGAATCATGGCCGAACCAATCGCCAGACTTGAATTTTATAGAAAACTTGTGGCACCCTGTTCCTAAACGAGAAATGCTGCAAATCAGAACCAACTATGGGAAGAAATGAAGATGGCAAAGATTTTGGCGCCAATTGAAAAGAGTCGTACCCTAATATCATCCATATCCCGAAGATTAATAGCTGTTATAAAAAAAACGTTTCCCCATTTCTAAAGTATTGAAGTTATCATGCTACTAGATTGTCTATAAACAACTCAAATAAATTAATGAAGTTTAACAATAAAATTATTCTTAATTGTTATACTGTTTTTATACTGTCCTAGCTGACTCGGCAAACGTTGTCTTGCCTTCATGGCGGTTGAAGAACAATCGTTGTCTTGCCTTTAACTTTTTCGATTTGTAACCTATAAAACAGAATTTTGCACTATAAGCGCATGTTGGGTCTGTAGAGAATTTGTTTTATTTTTGAGATCTTATCGAAATAACGACAGCTCAACATTACAATTAGAAAGACCGCATGTCATTGTACATATAAGACATTACGATACATGGTTTGAGAACACTTTTCAAATGACAATATATAGTGACAATATAGAAAATGTTTTGTTGATATTTGTTTCTGAATATATAGGAAAATCTAACTGCCATATATCCGGAACCACTGAGCCGATTTTATGCAAACTTCACATAAACCATCTACAGGTTATCCCAAACGAAATTCTGAAATTATGGTTGAAAGCGGCCGTACCGTTTCCGCAGTTAGTGGTGACATCAAAGTGTACACTTATATTTGTATATATAGATATAAGGACTAACGATTTAGGAGAATATAAAAGTGTAGGGAAACCTGGCCCAATAAACATAAATCAAGGAATTTTTAAGCACACTTTGTCCAACGTCTAAACAGACTATTTAAATTGTCGCCACTGTAAGAATGCTTGAGTATGATATTCTTATACATGTGTGTGTGCAAAAGTGTTTATTGTTTATTTTTCAAGAGTTAATCAGAAAGAAAGAGAGAAGGAGACTAAAAGAATGAGTATAAATGAGTTTTTTTGTTGTTGTTGTTTAATACAAGTTAAATGTGCTAAACAACAAATGTCTATAATGACAACAACGACAACAACAAAGAAATTAATGTATAAACATTAATAAAAGTTTTCCTATTATAATGTTGCCTTTACAACGGGCCCGAATAAAAAGAGGAGGAAAAAAGCCAATGGTGTCAAATAGAAGTTGCATAAGTCAAAGAGAATATAAAACTTTGTCGGCAATTGTGATATTTCTAAAGTTTGTAGAGGCTTGTAAGGCATTTAACTTAGAACCTTTGACAGATGCTGAAAGTAGTCGGCATTGAACAAACTTTGTACGGAATATACCAAGTTTTTCTCTTAATTTCTATATAAATTCAATGCCATACAAGAACAAGCAGTAAATGTTTAGCATGAGCAGAACGTCTGACCAGCCGTATATGAGCATTATGCTTATTATTATACTTATAATGGGTGATTGTTTTGCTATTCAGTTTTTCAGTGTACATTTTTGTTAGTGTATAAAAGATTCGAGACATGTGGCAATACCAAAAATGTTCAGTAAGGTTTGCCATTACAGCCTCAATAGACTAACAAGCGATCAACGCTTGCGAGTCTTTATGTATGTGGTTAAATTGAAACCGTCCAAGATTTTGCAGTGTCTTAAAGAGCATTGTTAAAGAGAAAATAAAATTAAAAATAAAATTTTTATATAGAAGATCTTATTGTTATGGTAAAAATAAATCTGTTAGACAGAGAGATACATCAATAATACAATAGAAATTCTTAGAAGTCGAACAAATTTTATAAAATACAAAGAAATTTTTCAATATTTAAAAATTATTTTTCCAAAACCTTTTTCATATTCATAGGAATATATTTTTCTTCCTTTACCTTTTGGTTTATGTTTATTTTTTTTTGGTCCTGTCATGCGATTGTTGTCTTGCCATTTTACTCTTAAAATAGCCCGAAGACTTGGTTTATTCAAATATAAATTGGTTTTATTTATTTGCTGTCTTTAAATTGGAAAAAAAACATCACGTTCCTAAGGGCAATGCTTAAAGAAAAAATTAAAAAAAAACTTATACCAGCTTTTCCAATTTTTTTTTTATTCTATAAAAGTCTCTGCATATGTTTTTCTTCTGTAAATTTTAACACAAAAACCAAAAATTCCAAAAATCATGGTAAAAAAAAAAAAAAAAATAATAAAATAACAAGTAAAAAACCGAATATTATTTGTAGAAGTTGGCAAACGGATATTTACTCTTATACTGGAAGTGTAATAAAGTCACATGTAAATAATGGAGGTGTACGAGTGTATTCTTGCATATGCAAGTGTTGTATGCAAAAAAAAAAAAAAAAAAAAAAAAAGTAGTACATTTTATAAACAGTGAAAAAAAATTATTAAGATATATAAATAACCAAAATATCCGTTCAGTTGTAAATGTCAATATGGTTTCAAGGAGCAAACCAGTTTCCGTTTCAACAAATCTTAAATCGATCACATTCACATCATTATTATTATAATGGAACAGTAGGTTGAAAGGCGCTCGCTTCTATACCTAATATTTATCGACTCTGAAAAGGCATTCAAGACGGTACATCACTCTGCAATTTTGAGCGCGCTTCGGTATAAGATAATACTGGAAAATCTCTTAAGGATTATATAGGGTCCGCCAAATAAATTGTTTTGTTTTGAAAATGCTATAAAAAAAAAAACTACTGAATATTTTCTCAAATTTTTTTTTATTCGAAAGTACAATCTTTCCGGTTAATAATGCAAAATAATTTCATTCGAATGGCTGCCTCGGCTGGCCATGCAGTAGCCTACACGATCGGTCCAATTTTTAAGCATGTTATCGATTGTGTGCAGCTGTATTTCACCAATGGCTTCACGAATATTGTCCTTTAAAGCGTCAATTATCTCTGGCTTGTTGGCGTAACACTTAGCCTTGACGACACCCCACAAATAATAGCCCAATGATGTCAAATCACAGCTCCGAGGTGGCCAAACGACATCAGCTCTGCGACTGATAATGCGATCTTCAAAAACAGGGCGCAAAACATCGAGTGTAGCTTTGGCTGTCTGGCACGTAGCGCCGTCCTGTTAAAACCAAATATTGCTAATATTCTCCTCTTCAATTTTTGTGAACAAACATTCGTTCAATATGGTCCGATAACGATCGCCATTGACTGTAACGGCTAGTCCTTGCTCATTTTCGAAGAAAAATGGCCCAATTATGTCTCTGGACTAAAATCCGCACCAAACAGTGACTCGTCTTGGGTGTATCGGCTTTTCAATGTTTGCCTGCGGGTTTTCTGTGCCCCAAATGTGACGATTTTGCTTGTTTACATACCCGCCAAGATCAAAGTGAGCTTCATCTGAAAAGATGATTTTTTTTTTTTGGCAAAATTGGCATCTTCTATAAGTCGATCGCAGGCCCAGATTCCCAGCGTTGTTCAAGCATATACACAACCATATTCGTTCAGCGAAAGAATAAAACCAATTATCTGTCAAATCAGACATAAGCTAGGTGTTACCATTCACGAAATAAGCACGAGTTGAAAAAAAAAACGTTAGATAGCGGACCCTATATAAGCTTTGTATGCTACAGCTTGATGTCGTATCTCGCATTTTCCAATAAATGTCAAGGTAAGCGTACGTCAGACATGGCCACTATTTCGATTGCTGTTCAACTTAGTCTTCGAAAACATTATGACTAAGGTACACTTAACACCCAGAGGTATTACCTGGCGCATAGATGGCTGATTGGGAGACCGGAGAATAAATATTTTAAAAACGGCAGTTCTAACTAAGAAGACAACAGATTGAACAACAAGCGGAGGCTCGTTGTGAGGCCTATAAACAAGGCGAGCAAGCATTCGCCACATTCGCTCCATACACACCACGGTGAACATATTCATCAGCTACATTAATTCTGTTACTCTATATTTTTGCGAATTGTGTAACTGAAATAAGTGCGACATAAATGCCCTTCAGGTATTTATCAACAGGTGTTTAGGTCGCATTCAAGATATTTTTTGGCCAAATACCATTTGGAATGAACGCCTATAGAATGAGGCCGAAATCAGAATGTGCAGGAATGCAATAGACTGGATCATCTAAAGCAAACATAGGAAAAACCGACTGGGTTAATAGAACATGGAAAGAGTTGAAGCTCGTGATAGCGGATAAAGGAAAATGGGCTTCAAAATTTACTGCTGCTTCTCAACGCTGCAGATACACTTTTGATATCCTATTACAGCTTAGAGGTGGTGACGTTGTGTAGTGGTTAGAGCGCAGACATACAACACAAACAGCCCAAGTTCGAATCTCAGCAGAGGGCAATACGAAAAAAAATATTATTGCGGTTTCAATTGTTTTCAGACTATTCCCTCTAAAGAAGCCCCCTGACCTTCCAGCTAACCTCTGGCGATGATGACAAACAGCAAAAAGATGATCGGCAGAAAACGCCACCTACTTGGAAAGAATTATAATGCCACGTAAGGATCCCCACAATCCCCACTACAAAAATACTCATATGCTCTAGGATTAATCGTCTGCTTAGCTTGAAAATCAACTTGATTACTATAACTGAAGAAAAGTAATGGGTGCTTTGTAAAAAGCTCCCTACAAGAGTGACGAAAAAAGAATTAAATTTTATACTCTGAGCTATCAGGACAATCGGCCTTTGCACGCATAGAAATAAGGAATTTGCTGGTCTGACAAGTTTAGCACTCGTAACTCAGAAAACATAAAAATGTAGGCCTTTACCGGAAGATTCCGTGCGGCTTTTCGAAGAGTTCAAACAGAATGCTATGGTGCGCAAATTAATGGCAGAAAAAAGCAATTGAAGGTCTATATAGTTCTTAATCTATAAGCAAGATTACTTAGCAAATTGAAGCACTACAATCTATTGTGTAATCTATATAGCCCGACTTATGAACGCAGTGCTTCTAAAGCTAAATTTTATCGATAAACACGTAAAATACGTTTTTTAATAAAAAGAAAGCACTTTGACTGTCGGTGGTTCTTGTTACGAAGCAAAGTTTCAATATCGAAACATTGAACCAAACAAGTGAAGCGAAACTTAAAATGTAAGAGCTAGTAAAGGATTATTGCTGATCAATCAAGTTCGAAGTCTACATTTATGAGCCAACCATTTTTTTTAAGCTTAAAGTCAAGACGCTATGAGGTTTTACTGAAAACAGTCCACAGTTATAGTACTCGCTCTTTATCAAGTACTCAAAACATTGCTGCAAAGCCCAAGTATCAATGGTTTAATTTCCAAATACCTCTGAAATTAGTGCATATTTTTAGGCATATCAAATGTGGCCCGTTTTTAGGCATTCTTGTTTTGCTTTATGAGATTTATTCTATTCTTGTTTCTTTCACTGTAATTTTTCTTGCCAAGTTAATATAGGTTTGTTTGTTTTCGTTTCGTTTATTTTATATTTTTTTTTCCAATTTATTTATTTACATGTTGATGCAATAAACCGCAAGCAGTTGTTATTTTATTTGCATGAATTATTTGCTTCGCTTTTGGTTTCTTCTTTTTGTTGTTTTGTTTTTGTGTGACTTGGCTTGAACTGTAGTGTTTGAGGTTTTCATATGTAATTTCTTCGATCAACTTTAATTCAAATACCACAAGATTGAGTATTGGATTATGGAATTTTAAATAAACTTACAAATACCGAAAAACAAAAAAATTATTTTACGAATAAGAAAAAAACTACAAGATAAAGACAAGTTCGAAAAAGATTTTTGACGTATTTAGAAGTCAGAGAAAGACAATGGAGAAGAGAACAAAATGTATGTTTGCTTAAAAGCGAAAATTGTTATTTTTTTAATTAAACATTAGAGTTTAAGAAAAGCATGCTGTTTGTAATTATGGTAAAATAATTCCAGCTTTTCTTTGAAATTTAAAATAAAGTAGGACACTTTGTTTTGTGTTTTATAATTTTAACTTGATTACGCTTTAAAAATGAGAGATATTTATTGTCCAGGTAATATTTTTTTGTTTTTGGACTGAATAGGCAATAAATTTTTTTCATAAACTCCATTTCCTTTAACACCATCAACTAAGCATTACCTCAATTACCATCGCCAGCACTACAGCATCAACATCAATTGCAATGTCGGCGGCTTATCAGCATCAATTTCTTTAGTGTCTTCTTAAGTATTTAAAAAGATAATAATATTTTATTGTCTCGTACTGATTCTTTTAGTTATTTTTCTTTGTTTCTTCTTTTCATTCCTTGTGTACAAAAATAAACAAAAGATTTTTTTCTCCTATACACTGTTAGAAGAAAAAAAAAAAAAAATAATGTCTTGTCTAAAGGCAAGGTCGTAAAAATAGGTTGACTAGATATTGCCTGGCCTAAACTGATGGCGGATGGTAGAAAGGAAGTGTTATCGTTTATTTTTTAAACTAAAACTATAAATGAGTTTTAGGAATAAGTTATGCAATGCCTGTAACGGTTTATCTGGGAATATAATTTTTTTTCTTCATCACTCCTCTAGCATATTGGCTTTCCATAAAACATACAGGGCTTTATTTCAGTTTTATTAATCAAGTTGATTTTTCAAGCTAAATAGATGATAGATCTCCTCCATATGATTGTGTAGTGGTGAAGATCCTTGCTAAGTGGTGGTGGTTATCTTTACTTAGTATTGTGATTTTTTTTCCCATTAGGTGGTATTGTTTTCTGATCATTTGTTCGATATTTTGTCGTCATCGCCCGAGAGAAGCTGGGAGGTCAGGGGGTTACTTCTTTATTTTTTAGATGTTTGGAAGAAAGTGTAAGTCTCTTTATTAAACACTCGAAACCACAATTAAATTTTTTAGTAAAGTCCTCTGCTGGGACTCGAAATTGCGAAATTGCGAAATTGCGAAATTGCGCCACCCGGATGTATAATTAGGACTTCAAAAAGGAACTCAAAAATAGGTCAAAGATTCGAAGATAATATATTGGAGGTGTTACTTCATGAAGATTGTTGTCTTCACGCTAAAGCCCAAATTTCATGGCGCGAGGCTTATGCTATATATTTGGTGGATCTTAATTGGATGACACAAAATCTGTACCGAACATAATTGATATGAAGCCGTTATATTCCGTCATGACAACGTCCGGGTATTTATTGCAAGTTACAAGCTATTAAAGAAAATAGTGCTTAGAAAATTTTGTCTTACTCGCTTTATAGTCTAGATTTTGCCTTGTCCGACTACTTATTTCGACCAAATCAGAACGCTCTCGCTGGAATTCGTTTCACTTAAGAATGAGGTATTCAAAATTGACTTGATTAGTTCTTGGCGTCAATAAATTAACGGCTCTTTTGACGCAGCAACTACATGTTGCCAGAAAGATGTGAAAATAGTAAGAGTATCTCAGGTCAAGCGGGAGTACACACATTCTTATCTCTGCAGCAAATATAAAAAAGCTCGAACAAGTGGACATGTATATCAGTGGTATATCTTGAGAACGGTTAAAGTTGGAGTTTCTAAATTTGGTAGAAATGACTTCTCGAGAATGGTAAAAGTGGAAGTTTCTGAATTTGGTCTTAATGACTTGGCAATCGATAAGTGGGCGTAGCATCTCTCGCACATAGTAAGAAGTCGTTCTTTTTATTGAGGCTTTATATCTATAAATAACCACTCTGAGTAGTATGCAGGCAATTGTTGTCCCTGGCACACTACTGTACATAAGATTCTCCGGCAAAGCCGGATGGATAAAGCTAGTTTATACATATAAAAATAAGTTGACTTATGTTCGTCATTTTATAACTCGAGAGCAACTAATACGATTTAAGACCATATAACGTGTCGGAAAGGGCCAGGCCCATCTAAAAGTTTTATTTCTATGTCTATATCTCTAAAATGGTAATAGTAAGAGTGTCTAAATTTGGCCCAAATAATTTGGTGGTTAATACAAATCATCAGTCAAAAAGTGGGCGCCTAACATACAAAGTAAATACTGATTTTTGTATACCATTGGAATGGAATAGTGGTGGATTCTGAATTTGGTCTAATAACTACGTAGTCAATCCACATCATTAGTCGAAATATGGGCGAAATTGAATAAGTGGACGTGGCACCTACTATACAAAATAAACATTGATTTTTGAGTACCTAGAAAACAGTAATAGTGAAAGTTGAGTCCCTTTTAGTCAATATTAGTCATCACTCAAAAAGTGGGCGGAATTGTATAAGTGGGAGTGGCACCTTCCATACAAAGTAAATATTGATTTTTGTGTATATTTGGAACGGTAATAGTGGAAGGTTCTGAATTTGTTCTAATATTTACGTAATCAATCAACATCATTAGTCGAAATATGGGTTGTATTTAATAAATGGGTGTGGCACCTTCTATATAAAGTAAATATTTGATTTTTGTATATCTAGAGAACAGTAATAGTGAAAGTTTCAAAATTGAGTCCAAATAACTTTTAGTCAATATTAATCATCACTCGGAAAGTGGGCGGAATTGTATAAGTGGGGGTGGCACCCTCCATACAAAGTAAATTTTGATTTTTGTGTATCTTTGGAACGGTAATAGTGGAAGGTTCTGAATTAGGTCTATGTAGCTTCGTAGTTAATCCACATCATCAGTCGAAATATGAGCGAAATTTAAGAAGTAGGTGTGGCACCTGCCATATAAAATAATTATTATTTTTTGTACATATAGAGAACGGTTAGAATGGAAGTTTTTGAACTTGATAATCAATATAAATGATTAGTTTTTATGCGTTCCTTTCAATTTTTCTCATGAGGATTATTTTTTATAGGTATATAGTACAACACAAAGGCTCCCAGCAACGCGGGAAGGGTTACTCTAGTAAAGTATAATGAAGAAGAAACAGAATTCAGAAAAACAAGCATGTTAGACTGAAAGCAATTTACCGTTTTAGGATTTCATTTGTCCATTTCAAATGCTTTACCGCACTATTATTAAGCTCAGATATTTTTCTCAGACATGTGTCTAAATTATTCCCACTTACTGACTTATTTGACCCAAATTTAAAAAACAAGCACATTTCAGGATATTTTTCCCAATTTTTTTGGTCACACAAGCCTAAAAGCAAAATGTTTTAGAGTATAAACAGAACGATTTGTATTTAAGTTTTAAATAATTGTCTTTCTTTAAGTCCATAATAATTATGGAGAAGCCTATGAAATGCCCCACATTTTATAGACAAATGACAACACATGCATGCGAAAGTGATTACTGCATACGTTGACTGCATATAAACACACGCTTGATTGCATGTATGTACATATGTTTGTTATATGTTTCGTTACGATTTGCTTCGTTTGGTTTCAGCTTTCAAGTTCTGCCTAAAAGCAGTTTGGCTTCAATTGCCAACAAACCATTGCCAGCTACTCAGCGAGCCAGCCAACCAGCCTGTTAGTCAGTTAGTGTGCATCTCTAAATAATACAAATGCTGGTAATACTTCTAAGCCTTTTTAAATATGTTACCACCGACTTTACTATTATATTTCGCTCTAAGGCATGTTTTTCTTAAGGAAAATAGGAAAATTGCTTAGTTTTTATTCTTTCCCCTCGTTTTCTCTTCAGCAATTTGTTCAATTTCCTTTAAGTTGGAGAGCAATTTTCTTGCAATTGCTTGTCATAGCCAACTAAAAATAAGGGTCTGCATGCCTGTCTTTGTATGTGAGTATAGCAGTAACATTATCTTCTTTTCCGATAAAAATAAAAAATAAATTTTCTGCCAATAGTAGTCGCTTATTTGACACAGTCCCTGTGGCACGTTTTCATGTAGCCCAAATATATACAATGAATGCATTTTAAATAGTGATGATGATAATATTTGTTTGTGAAAAATTTTATTTTCATCATTATTATGTTCTTGTTCAGTTTAATCATGTGATGATGTTTTAGGTTAAATGGCCATATACGATAAGGAATGAATTGCTGCTATTGTTGATAAACTGGCCTCGAACATGGGCGCACAATTTGAACTGTGTCATAGACATAGCTTGTTCATAAGAACGTTGAAGATTATGATAATTGGGCCACTGAGAATCACCCCTTCAAAGGCTTTCATTATTTGGAACTGGCTACCTCTGGATATTTAGGCAGAGAAATACAAAGAGTTGGTCTGGCTACTGATATGTTAGGCTTTAGAACTTCTTCTGTTGTAATCTTGTCAGCAACTAAAGGATCATCTTTAACATCATACGAATAGACACTTTTGAAGGACACTGCAATCCACTTTGTTCAGCAGATCTGCTGTATTCTTAATGAACTGCAGCAGATCTGAAACGAAAATGGTGGAGATACGTCAGCCAGTGAGACCCTATGTCTGCCTAAATATTTCCACAATATGTGTTCCGCTGTCTACGATGTCTGTGAACACAGTCTACAATCATCCGCATTTGTGACCGTCATCTACTTCAGATGCACTCATAGCTTACAGTGGCCCGATCGTCAGTGACTGATCGTCACCCAAGAGTGGCGAAGTCTCTTTTGAGCGTTCAAGTACTTCAAGCTTCTGGCAATTTGCCAATCCAATATAGGGCGTCAATAAACTAAAAGATACCAAAACTCTACTTTGAACCGGGTTTTACGACCAATATACCGCGTATATTACAGTATAAAAATGTTCTGGCCTACCCTAAGATGCGATTGTTACCTACATTAAAGAGAATGCTGGTTGTGGATTTTTTTTCATGAAAATGTCCGGGAGTCTGTAAGCCTGCCAAACTACTGTAGTGCTCTACAAACCGTATTTATTGCCAAAAATATTGGTACGCGAGATTCACTAAGAGAGGATAATTTTTTTCTCCTTCACTCCTCTAGAGATATTCTTTATGGTTTGTGTTTGAAGCTTTGCTTAAAAGTGTAGACAGAATCACTCTGATTTCTAGGGGACCTGTGTGGCGGATGGAGTCTTCTTCTTTTCAGGAACATGGTATGGCAGTGGTTGGAAAATGAAGCCAATTGTTCTGTCTCGAGTTAAGTCTGGGCCTTATACGATTATTCTCTAACAGAGTTGTCGCCGCATCAGCTACTCATTTAAGTGGCCTTTATCAATGGACCGTGGTCGGGGTGGCGTGATGCAGTAGTTAGAGCACACGCATAACAACACAAGCGATCCATAATCAAGAATCAGCAAAGGGCATGACAAAAAAATTTAATTGTAGTTTCGAGTGTTTTATAAAGAGGCTTCAAATTCCCTTCAGACAACTTCGTAAAAAAAAGTAAAGAAGAAGTCCATCAGACGAATGATCAGAGTAAAAATAGATTTCAATGACTAGTAAAATCACCATCACTTTTTAGGCAAGTATCTTCACCACTACACAGTCATATGGAAGGGAGCTACTGTGCTGTGGATGCTTTGTGGAAAGCCAATGTGTTCCCTAGAGAAGTGACGGAGGAAAATAATCGCTGGACACTGTTTCACTGGTGCGCATGGAAGGAGACTTGGTTTGCCTTTTAATGACTACTGTAGAGGTTGTCAGAATGAAAATGAGGAGGCGACAGTGGAGCATTTTCCGAGTCAGTGTCCAAATATTAGGACTGATATCCTTGGTAGTCCGATTCTGCATGCCATATTGAATCTGGCTGACATATATGTCAACAGGTTATCTTTCATTATGCATGCGTTTCATTTGTTTGTTTCTGGCCTGAACACAGGCATGTAGGTTCTCCAGGATATTACATACATCTCTTTCTGAGCATCAAAGGTGGGTCATCATATGAAGCCAAGTATTTGGTTACCCGCCATTAACTCATTAACTATCAGAATAATAATCATTCAGACACAATTTTTAAAGGATTTTCCTTATAGTGATTTTTTCATTAAAAATAAATAAAAAAACATCAGCATTTATTTGACGAATACACCCTTTTATATGACTGTTGCCACATTACACATTACTCCTAAAAGACTTCTTGCATTGCTTTTCTATATAAAAATAGAAAATAAAAATGCATTTGTATGCCTGGAGACTTGAAGACGGTTTATCATTAGTTTGTTGTTATTATTTCGGTTTTGCTGTTGTTGTAAACGTGTTCATATAGATGTGATGCACACATAGAGAGCATTATCATCACAATAAATTTGGTTACAAAATATCGAGAAAACCTTAAGGAATTTTGGTTCACTTTAGTCAGTCACTAAGTCACTCAATCATTTTGAACAAAAGTTGACTTTTTAAAATTATTTTTGAAAGAGAAGATGAAACGTAATCAAATTTTCTTCTTATTAAACAATTTTGATAAGAAAACGGGAATGTTTTCTTTCTTTTTTTGGGGGGTATTTTTTGTGTCAAAAGAAATTTCTTTAAATTTTTTTGATTTTGGTATTTTTCGAAAATAATTTTTGTGTTAAAAAAAAGTTATTTATGGGCTAAAATTGATTTTTGTTACCATAACAACTACAAATACACATACAAATAATTTTGTAAATTACTAACGTACGATTGTAAATGAAAAATCGTGAGAAATTTCAAGTTGAAATTATGCCAAGAAATGTATTTTTTCTTACACAAAAAGTACAAGAGAAGGCAAAAATAGTGATGATTTGGTTTGTCATGTGAATAATGGTCATGTGATTTTTTTGTAAATTTATATATGAAAGCTAAGGCAATAAGAAAAATTATTTTATGGCATTAGTTCAACATAATTTGATAAATTTTACTTAATTTATTACAAATCATAAGTATTTATGGTTTAATACATATGTTTTCATCTAAGGAATATGTATGTCATCGCGTTGTAATATTTTTTGCCATTGGCGAAACAATTGCTTCTGCATATTGAACTAAAATCGATTTCAATGTTGATTTCAACACATTAAACATGAATATTAAATTAATGAAATAAATTTATGGTAATATGAGCTAAAGTTTTATCAGTTACGATTGTTAAATTGGTTAAATTAAAATTCAATTAATTAAAAAAAAATTTCCGATTTTAAAAAGTAAAAGTAAATCATTCTTTAGTAGTTCTGGTTGGGATACAAAAGCAAGTGTCTAGCATAAGTATGATATTTAATACACTTGCTGCTATCTTTGCTAAGCTCAGTTGGAGCTGTCAGGATGAGGATGAGAAAGAATCGGTGCAACACCTTCTCTGTGACTGTCCTGCTTAGACTAAAGCACTTGGGTGCATCACACTTCCATGATTTGGATTGTATGAAATTTGTGTCTCCGTTGCAGTTGTTCGACTTCGTCATGCATACCGGTTGGCTCAAGTGAGGTAAGGGATTTTTTTTTAGATCTTTAGGTGGAGATCTTTTTTGAAACTCCATGTCCGGCCTTTCGGCCTCTTCAATGGGTCTGTTCTGTAAAAGATATCCAAATGAACTCGCGTAGCACGAGCGACTCGTATAACCTAACCTAAGGATCACCATCACATAGCAAAATTCTTCACCACTGTTGCTTTTCAAAAAGCTTTTCAAAAAGCAACAGTGAAAAAAGGTTGTCAGTGAAACACGTGCCTCTTTTAAAAGCCTTGAGTAATAGAAAAAGGGCTTCAATCTCCAAGAGATGCGGTCTACAATCAAAAGAATACAACTGAAATCTATAAATAGTATAGTATATAAAAATAAATTGTGCTAAGTTCGCCATTTTATAACTTAAGAACCATTAAGCCGATTCTCAAGCCTATGCATGTGTTGGAAAGGTGTATTTTCACTGGTGCCATATGTTGTTTCATTGTCATTTCATTTAAATTTCAAAACGGTAATTGTAAGAGATTCTAAATTTAGCAATCATCAGCCAAAAAGTAGGCGGAATGGGATAAGATGGAGTGCCATATCCCAAACAAATTAAATATTGATTTTTATATCTCTGGAATGCTAATAGTGAAAGGTTCTAAATTTGGTATAAATAACAACGTAGTCAATCCCCATCATTAGTCGAAATATAGACGAAATATAATAAATGGGTGTGGCACCTTCTATAAAAAGTAAATATTTGTTTTTTATGTATCTAGAGAACAGTAATAGTGAAAGTTTCAAAATTGAGTCCAAATAACTTTTAGTAAATATTAATCATCACTCGAAAAGTGGGCGAAATTGTATAAGAGGGAGTGGCACCTTCCCTACAAAGTAAATATTGATTTTTTTATACCTAAAAAACGATTAGAATAACAGTTCTTGAAACTTGGTGCATATGACTTGAAAGTCAATACAATTCAATAGTTGTAATGCATTCCTTTAAATCTTTCTTATGAGGAATAGATTTTAGAGGTAAACAACACAAATGCTCCCAGCAACGTGGTAAATATTACTCTACTATAATACAGGGTGGGTAAATTTGAGGTTAAGAAATAAATTGGCTGTCAAATGATGAAATGTCAAGAATTGAGCTGTCAACCTTTAACACTTATTTAGTAAGAAATTGTGAAATTTTAACTATGGAACGCTACACTCTTGAACAAAGAATTTTAATTGTAAAAATTTTATTGTGTCACTTTGTAAAATTCAAGCAGCTTTTCTTTGTCATCAAGCGCCTTCTAAATTCGAGACCCATTATACTGTTGCTGAAAATAGCTCAAAACAGTACGCTCGTACGAGTAGTGGCTGTAGTGATGCCAACATAACTGCTGTACAGCAAAGCGTTGAAAATGACCTGAAACATCAACTCGTCGGCATTCGAACTTTGCACAACATTTTGCATAAAGATCTTTATCTTCACGCTTATAAAGTTCCACTCGTTCAAGAATTAAAGCCAGCCGACCATTGTCTGTGTGGAACCTTTGCAAATTGAACAAAAACAACGCATTTTTCTACAAAATCATCTTTAGTGATGAGACCCATTTTAAATTAGGCGGTTATGTAAACAAACAAAATTTTCGCTGACAAAATGCACAAACAGTCCTCGGAAAACCATTACGTCCAAACAAAGTGATCGAATGGTGGGGTTTGTGCCTAGGCGGCATCATCGGCATGTATATTTTCGAAAATGAGCAAGGAAACGCCGTCACCGTGAATTCTCTGCCCTACTTAACCATGATAACCACTTTTTTGTGGCTACAATTGGCTAATGTTGACATCAGTGACATATGGGTTCACCAAGACGGCGCCACAAGCCACACAACCAGCCAAACATTTTAGTTATTGCATGAGAAATTTCTCGGTCGCGTAATTACTCGATGTGGTGTTGTCAATTGACCATCTCGTTCTTGTGATTTAAGACTGCTGGATTATTTTCTCTGGGACCATTTAAAAGACCTTGTTTACGTGAACAAGCCATAAACAAGTGACAATCTGAAAGATGAAAATCGGCGCTGCATTGACGAGATAAGCGAAGCTTTGTTGCAAAATGTGGTAAACAATTTTGTATAAAGAGCGGACGTCTGTCGACGTACTAGAGGTGGACATTATCCCGTCATCATATTCAATTATTAATTCTCATATTTCTGTTCTATATTGATATGCATAAAACTGGATTTGTCAAAAAAAAAGGTTTTTAAGCCAATTTATTTTTTAACCTTGTGTGCCGCTGTGGTATGGTAGGTTAGACACCCGCCTACCAACCAGAAGGTCGTTGTTTGAATACCAGGCCAGACCATTTTAAAAAAAAAAGTTTTTTCGACAGCGGTATCACCTCATAACATTAACTAGTAACTGGTTATGAGTATAAATACTATTGAAAACTTCTCTAAATGCATTTGTCGTTCGGGGCCGCAGTTAAACTGTAGGAATCGGGTGCAGTTCATTGACTAAGAGAAGTCCCCATGTTTCTTCATGGAATGTTATGGGAATTAATAATAATAACATCCTAACCTTAAATTAGCCCTCCCTTTATGAATAATAAGAAGAAAGGCATTGAAAAATGTTAGAAATAAAGTGGAGAAAAGAACACAGCTTCGCAATAAACCAGAGATTTGAATAAGTAGTTAAACTATGTTGTGTTATATTATGGTCAGCAATAGGAAAATTTTTTTAAGATCGTACAACATTAGTAGATTCACGTGAAATTTCATTGCAAAGAGTTTGATTGAAATTGATTTATATTTGAGCCAAATGGCAATACAAATAAAAACAAATGTTGCCAGAAATTCTGAGAAAATGAAGCTAAGTTTCTACTGATTTATCGGTTAGTCTGGCTTTTCTAAGTGCAGCTTAATATTTACTTTTGTGTGTCTATTTTGCGTGAGTTATTTTTAATATTTTTATATGGGTAAACGTTATATCCTTTCAAATACCTATCGTTTAAATTTTGATGTTATGACATACATGTATATGTACATGATTTGTTATTTTTCATATTTTATTTTTTTAATACATATTTATTTTCGTTTTCATTTTTTCCAAATACTTTGTAAAACACGTGATTTGGTTATTATCACGTTTTTTCTCTCTTGCCAAGTTTTTTCATTTTTTCATAATTTTTTTTTCAATTTTTTTTTTGTATTTTTCGTTATAGAAAACAAAGTTTTTCCCATCATGTAGTTTTTCATAATTTTTATGTATTTTTTGTCTATGATTTTTCCCCTACAACTCATCCATTTACATGGTATGAATAGATTGTTTACTTTCATGTACGCCAGAGAAGATTTTTATCAAGATGTGTTTTCATATCAAAGAAAAAAAGAAAGAAAATAAGTTTTTTATTCCTTTTTTCTTCAAATCTATGATGTTTTATGATTATGTAGCGTTTTATGTACGAGTATATGAAGCATGAAAATGTTTTGATTGGTAAACAATGTTGAAAGAAGGCAAACAAGAAAAAAAAATGAAGAAAAGATTGAAATCGACAACATTTTGTGGTTGTAAAGGGGGTGATACATTGGCAAACATTTGTTGCAAACATCGCAAATAGCCAATGGCATACATGGATAACTTACTTTTCCTTGAATGCGATTGGTTATTGGCGATGTTTGCAAACAAGTGTTTGCCAATGTATCACCCCTTTAAAAGAGAAAAACCCATAAGGGCCTAAGAGCCAATTTTGAAGACTTAAGACTAAAGCTCACATTTATATTCTGTTTTTTAATTTTTTTTATTTTTTTTTTTTTTTGCAAAACATGTTGGCTCTTAGGCTGTTTTTCTTCAAGCACTTGTTCTTTAATTTATTTTTCTTTATGTTTAATAATATTTTATGTTTTTCTTTTTACATAAGTGTTGTTTAACATCTGCCTGTCATCTTTGCTATAGATTTTTTCTCATTTTCTTTTTGGAAAATATAACATAAGAACGGAAATATGTCTTATAATGAGAAAACAAATGCTATTCATTGTATTTCTTAAATATCAGTTTTTCTTTTAATATAAAACATCATTAAATATATTGTATAAAGATTTAAATGCCTTATCTTATGAGATAAAGTCGTCTTTTCAATAAATATTAAGAACAAACACTAAAAGCCAGACTCTTGTAATGTCTATAATTGAAAGCATAAGGAAATTTTCAACAAACCGGCCTTTTTTAACTTTTAACTTTTTTTTTAACTTTTGGGACAACTCTAATAAAATTTTTCAATAAAATAAGAAAATAATGGTGTGCCACTGTGGTATGCTAGGTAAGACACCCGCCTACCAAACAGAAGGTCCTCGGTTCAATACCAGGTCAGACCATCTGAATAAAGAAAAAAGTTTTTCAACAGCGGTATCACCTCATAACATTAGCTAGTAACTGGTTATGAGTATTACTACTATACTCGTAGAAAACTTCTCTAATGCATTTGCCGTTCGGAGCCGGCGTTAAGCTGTAGGTCCCTTTCAATGAGTCTAAAAAGAATAGTATCGGGTGCAGCTCACTGACTGACAGAAGTCCCCATGTTCCTTCATGGAATGTTATGGGAATTAATAAAGAAAATAATGACGCATTTTCGGCACTTTTAACCAAGGTAAGCGTTGACTATTTAGCAAACAGGTGTGCTGGACAGACGAAAGATCAGTCGTTGCCTTTTCTGGCTGGACCATCTGCTAATTTTATCAGAGTATTGCCTATACAACCCCATTTATGTGTTCATATTTCAATATGAAGCAGTTGATGTTGTGTTAATATTGGTAATTTTTCTGTGTAAGAAAAAGTGATGAATTTCGCGCAAACATTTGTTAAAACTTAGCCTACATGAGGAAACAGCCGATAACGAAATAAGGCCTAACTGATTTCTCTGCGGCAAGATATATGGCGATCAGCAGCACTCAATCTCCCCATCGAGATATTCATAAAGCGACATGAGTGTCTCCTGGTCAATCCACTAAAAATCAAATTGATTACGTTATTATAGACGGAAGGCATTGTTCCAGCGTGTAAGGTGTACGTTCAATCAGGGGAGCCAACATCGACTCTGATCATTGCTTAGTTGCAGCCAAGATTCGTACACGATGATTCGCCCCGATGATATTGACACATAGTGGCAACATATTTTACATTCCCTACAACCATACTTGGGTTTCAGAAACCTTCCATAAGAAACTCATTTTAAGTCCAGGAATGTTGCAAAACTAACGCATCAACAAACGCTGCATACATGGCAACTTTGCAGTTCGTAGTAACGCGAGTTGCACGGGAGAGTTACTGTGAAGAAGGGAAAGAAGAGAAACGTCTTTTCCGATAAAAGAAGAAAGAAATGGAAAGAAAGGGAGTGTGAAAAGATCAAAATATTCAGAAGTCGAAGTAAAGTTCGCAAAATTTAGCATAAAGTAAGATGCAGTAGTGAAAGCTTTGGTACAGGTTTGGAAAGTGAAATCTGGTGACTGTCCCCGAAAGCGTGCTGAGCATCTGGAAAGACCCTTTTCCAGACTGTTGATTTCTAATGGCAGCAGTGATGAACTACCGCTGCAATTAAAGATGGCGGTGTTGAAAACATAGAAATAAACCATAGAATGGATACATACCATCTATTCGTCGATTACAAGGCTGCTTTTGATTCGTGCACAGGTGTTTAATGCAATGTCTGAGTTTGGTATTCCTACAAAGCTGATAAGACTTTGACGTTAACTGACACAAGATTATCATCAGTTATGATAGGAAAAAGCTTCTCCAAATCATTTTGTGCCAAACGAGGCTTCAGACAGGGTGATAGATTTTCGTGTGATTTTTTCAATATAATACGCTGATACTACCCGTGTTGTTATATCGCGCAAAAGCATTGGTACTAGCTCAAGCAGATGAAGCTGTTCTTGGGGTCTTCAAGAGGAAAACTCTTCGTCAAATATATGGTCCCTGGCTCCGTCTGCATTTGCGGCGAGTATAGACATCGAATGAATCACGAACTGTATGAGTTTTATTCTGACATCGATGCCATTAAACACATCAATGTATAACTTTTTCATTGGCTTGGACATGAAAGCATTGATGAACGATGAATTTTCTTGGGTGTCATATATTACCTTTTAAGAAAATTGTCCAAATGGTCATCGGTGACAGAAGTTGATTTCGTCTTGTATGCTTTCGTTTATTAGTGAGTCCTGTCAGAAAATATCATTAAAAATTATTGTGCTTTATTCCTAAATGGAGAGGTATAGCAGATAAAGTCCTGCATCATTCAGCATGTAGTCGACTGGTAACAGACAAGGTCGCTAAACTTCAACTTGTAGTCGACTGACAACAGAAAATGTCGGTGAATTTCAGTTTTCGTTAGTATAGTGACTTATAATAAGTTCGTCTCATTGTCATGAGGATTCATCACTGACATTTTTCGTTTACACTAATTTCATAAAAACTTCGACTTCATACTGATATTGTGGCAATGAATTATTGATGAAAATATCATATTGACAATGTCGCTCAAATATGTCACCGGGTAACAACAGACATTACGTCGTTTTAGGTTCTCAGGCTTAGCTTTGCATAGTAAATGTTAGTCCAACCAATACGCATGATGTTAATTGAAAATAAACCATAACGTTTTCAAAGAATTGTCTTAATATTTTTTATTATGATAGAACGATCTACGACAATTGTGTGTGAAACAAAATATTGAACAAATGCTAGCCACGGCTTCGGTGGCATAGCTCTATCCAACGGTCCATATTTTCGATGACTCTGAGACATAATTGAAGTTCAATGTCATTAATGTGCAGAATTGTTTCATCCTTTAGCTCTTGAATTGTTCTTGGCTTATTGAGGTCCCCAAAGAAAGAAGTCGAACGGTGTCAAATCATATGATCGTGGCGGTCAATTAACGTCGTCCATGACATCAGATACCATGGCCATTGAATTTCTTGCGCAAACGAGCCGTTGTTTCGTTGGCTGTGTGGCAAGTGGCACCATACTGTTGGAACCACATATCGTTCAGTTCCATATCCTCAATTTCTGGCCACAAGAAGTTCGTTATAATCTCGTGATAGCGAACACTATTCACGATAACTTCTTGGCCGCCCTTTTCGAAGAAGTACAGCCCAATAAGGCCACCAGTTCATAAACCACACCAAACAGTTACTCTTTGTGTTTGCATCGGCTTTTCAAAAATCACTCGTGGATTCTCATTAGCCCACATGCGGCATTTCTGCTTGTTAACGAATCCATTGAGGTGAAAGTGTGCCTCGTCGCTGAGATGATTTTCTTTGTAAAGTCATCACTCACTTCTGTCTGTTCAACTAACTATTCTGCGTATTGATGACGCTTGAAATGGTCAGTAGGACTCAGCTCTTGAGTCAACTGAACGTTGTAAGCATGTAAATACAAATATTTATTCAAAATTTGCATCACTGATGTTTATGAGATGCTCAGTTGTTAGGCACGGCGACAAGTTCATGTTGACGGCTCTTCTGCCAAACTATCGCAAACAACAACAATGTTTTCCACAGAATTAACTAGACGAGCATGCGCAGGTGTTTCCACATTTCCTACAGATCCGGTTTGATGAAATTTGCGTATAATTCTCTCGATTGTGAACACATTTGATCGATTATGCTGACAAAAAAACACGACGGGCACGAAATGCATTTTGATTTGAACGCCCATTTCAGTTGAATACCTCTCCATAACAATTTAAATTGGGCAAGAAACTTAAACGTTTAAGTTTGACTCGCAATTAACATCTGCCATTATGGTTGTACCACCTTATACATACAAGTCTTAATATAAGATTTTAAAAATTCTTTTGTGACTTGAATCATAAAGACTTACGGAAAGGACTCAAGAATTTTTTTTGTTTTTTGTTAAATATAGGAAATCGTTATAAAAACAACGATATTGAATATCAATTTTTCATATATTCTTTGTTTTTTTGTTTTGTTTTCCTAAATGCCATTTTAACTGTCCGGTCTTTATGGTTTTTCATGTCTGTAACATTCTTTCAACAATAAAAAAAAAAAATCAAACCAACATGTTTTATGGCAATATTATGACAAAAATCAGTTTTACAAGATAAAAAGCAAAAAAAAGAGAAATTGTTACCGATAAAAAAATGGCAAAGAAAAATGAAGCAGAAGAAAATTGCGAAATTGCTTGAAGGGTTTTATATGTTAAACATGATTTAAGCTTCAAGCTGCTAAAGAAAACCACACAAACAACCACATAAACACACTTACACAGCCTGACACAAGCAATGCCAAGAAGTTACAAAATGACAAGTAACACATTTTCTACATTTTTTACGCATATTTTTTTGACATGACAACGAGCAAAGAATGAAGAAAAAAAGCGCAAAAAAATTCACCAAATATTTGGTTTCTTTTAACCATTTAGAGTTTGATAAGTTAGACATGATTTGTAAGTTTTTTTTTTTTTTCTAACGGGCTCTAACAAGACTTGTTTTTTGCTATTAAGAGGGGACACAAACACAAACTGAGAGAGCTTAAAACGTGCGGAACATTTTTAATATTAAAAGTTGGTGAATAAGCAAAGGAAAAACGTCTTTAAGTGCAAGATTTTCTTTTCGTTTAACGTTGTCGAAATAATGCTCATTTTTTCTCCTTAAATAGCAAACATTTCACCACAATTTATAAATTTTTAAACACATCTAATGGAATTTAAAGAGATTTTTTTATGAAGTTGTTGGGGATTTTAGCTAAAGTTTCGATATTTAGAAGAAAGCATCATTAAGAAAAGTGAGAAGAATAAAAAAAGTAATAATAATTGTTCACTCCCAGCCACTATTTAATTTCTATTTCTTTATATATAAATGCTTTAACTATTAAAAAGAGGGGAAGAACACAAAACCAACCAAACTTAACAATAATAAAGCAGCTGTCGCTTATTTCCTTTCATATAAAAAGAAACAAACAAAAAACATAAAACTATAATACTTAGAAGCATATGTAATGTACGTATGTTATGTACCACCCACACATATGATAAATTGCTTACTTTTTTCAGTTGAACACACATATACATAAACGCATAACACAACATGTGTGTGTTTGTTATTTCCGATAGTAAATGTTGTTTTTTTTGCACTCATACGCATTTTTCTGCTTTGGGACTTGGAGAGTAATGGAGATTGTGTGTGTGGTGTCATTGTGTGAGTGCTAAAATGATTTTGTACGCAGAGGTGGGAGTAAGTATATGAGCGTTGTTGTGGTATGACATGGTATGGGTAAAAATGCATTAATTTTTTATAAGTCTTACACCGACTTACATATGTATGTATGCTTGAGTTATAACATTATACAGCCTAATAAAGAAAATTCATAACAGTTCTTAAAATATGAGGGCAGTGACAAAACTTTCCGACTTGACATAAAGGTGGCGGTAGTAGTTTGAAAAAAATACTGTGAAAAATGTGGCAAACTTATAAAACATACTACCTTGATCAAAAAGTGACTGGAAGAACCCACGTGTGGCTTTCCAATCGTTCCGATTTGAGTTTTTTTTTTTTTTTTTGCTAAGTTGGTACATCTGTTGTTGATATTCTCGCGAAATCTTAGCGTCATAGCTGGACATTTATAAAAGCTACGCAGCCAAGAGTACATCTATCTCTATGTGTGTTAGCGATTTTTTACAATTTTGACCGTGATACCACATTCATCAAAAGTATCATTACTCGAGACGAGATTTGGTTCTATGAGTGCGACACACAATCCAGAAGTGATTGGCGTTCACAAAATGAAGGCAATTCTGACGGTTTTCATGGCTTACAACGGTGCAGTGCATCATGAATTTTTGCCAGAAGGCCAGATAGTAAACAAAGAGTATTATTTGGGCGTTAAGAGATATTAGCGCAAAGCAATTCGCCAAAAGAGACCAGAATTGTGGGCAGAAAACTCGTGAATTTTGCACCATGATAACACACCGTCGCACAATGCCATCATTATTCGAAATTTTTTGACGATAAATACAACAAATACCATCCAACAGCCAACGAATTCACCTGATTTGGCTCCCTGTGACTTCTTTCTGTTCAATCGAGTTAAAAAACCATTAAGGGGAATCGAGAAGAAATAATGGAAAAATTGCAGGATGCGCTGATGAACGTACCGAAAACCGAATATAAAAATATGCAAATGTCAAGTTATGACCCTAAGATTTAGCGAGATATCAACACCTCACAGATGTACTAATGTAACAAAAAAAAAAAAAACTCAAATCGTAGTAATGGGACATCCACACGAGGGTTATTCTGGAAAGTTTTTGATCAAGTTAGTATACCGAAAGTAAAACCAATCATTCAACGAATGAAATTAAGAAAAAAAGATCGCTTATGGCCGTTGTACCATTAAGCCAACGCGCCAATTCTTAAATCAATAACCAAAATCAATTAATTAAAATTGGAACTGCTTTATCACGCACCATATTTGCAAACTTAACTTGCTTGGATTATTTTCTATTTATTTGCCAATGATGAACACATGATGTCTGAGTCTGAAAGCTAAAGAGTGTCCCAAAATTAACACAAGATTTGAATTAAATAGAAAACAGTTTTTGGTCCTTTGTTTGTGAAATTTTGATTGAATCGTAAACTACATAGAATAGGCTGCTTTATGCAAAAACACTTCGACCAAATGGCATTCATGGCTATGCATATTTGTCGAAATTTTTCATGACCACTTTGCATAAATGTGCCGAGTTTCGTTGAATCTCCTCCTTTAATGCACGGGTGGTTGTGGGATTGTTGACATTGACCTATGATTTCAAATAACCCCATAAGTCTAAAGGGCCAATTCTGATCACCGAAACGAGAGAATACACGCCCTGGGAATATCTGATAAAGTAAATGAATTGTTTCAGTAGCTGTATGGCTTGTGGCACCGTCTTGTTGAAACCCCATATTAGCCACATCAATACCATCCAATTTTGGCATAAAGAAATGTGATGTTATGCTGCGATATCGAGCACCAGTAACAGTCTTTGTTTGACCAGCCTCATTTTCAAAAAAGTATGGTCTCCAGCCCTAAATCCACAACAAACATAGACACGTTGTGGATGCATTTGTTTTTTGATAATCATACGTGGGTTTTCAAAACTCTAAAAGAGATAATTTTGGCGTTTAACAAAGCCTTCAAAGTGAAACTATGCTTCATGGTTTACGATGACTTTACTCGAAAAATCAGCATCTATTTGTTGATGTTCAATAATCAATTCAACGAACACTCTTTGCTATGTATGCTCAATAGGCCTCAGTTGTTGTGTTAGTTGAACTTTGTAAGCATGGAGACATAGATCGTTAGTGAGTATATGCTATAGGGAGCTTCTGATACTCAACTGAGGTTCTTCAATTGTCACCGACACTTTCAGGTACAGTTTCGATATTGAAATTTGCTTGGCTTATTTTTGAACGACCAGTATGTTTGACGCCTCTAACGGATACAGTTTTCCTGAATTTTTTATTTAATCTCTTCCCAAATGACGAAGTTAAAACACTATTTTGAGCATATTTTGTATGAAATGCGGCCACCTAGCTTTCATTATTTTGGAAATATTGTTCGACAAGGAAGACTCGTTATCTTATCGTGTAAAGCTCCATTTTTACTAATCCTAAACTGCCAGCTATCAAATTGTTTTTTTACGGTTGCCACACTTTACTGCAAAAATGGCGACAAATTAAAGTCTTGCGTTAATTTTGAGACAGCCTTCGTTTTAAGGAACTGTAAAGAGTGTAACGAAAATATTGTTACGTTTTAAACTATTTAAAACGTTTGAGTCTTTTTTAATTGCGTCAAAATAAAATAAACAAAACGATGTTGTTGTCTTACAGTTTTTATTCCCTCTTTATACAGTTTATCTTAATACAGACACTTATTTATCTTGCACTTAATGTTCGCTTATACAACACTATATCGATATATATGATATATAACTCTCAGTTTAGAAACTTACGGAAATGTCTCAAATGCTCTCAAATCCTTTATTTTTTGTCCGTAAATTTTAAATATATAAAATTGTGTTACCCAAAGATGGTCGGATTAGCAATGCCGTCAAGTACACAAATCAGTGCTGCATTACCAGGGTAACACATTCACAATCCCATATTCTTTTAGGCATTTTTATTTTTGTGACAATATTGAATATCACTCAGAAAAGTATATCGGACATAATACTGAAAGAAATTTTTTTTTTAATTTTATATTTTGTGTTTGGGGTAAACCTCGTAAAATGATAATCATCGAACTATACTATAATTTTACACAGCTCTGTATATAATGCTCTTTAGAAGAAATATATCCTTTGAGATTTGTTTTCGATTAGTAAATGTATGGCAAAAATATTGAGAGTAAAATTTCTCATTAAAAATAAATAAGTAAAGAAGATTCGAATAAATCATACGTTTTTTTATTTATGTTAGAAGATTAACAAAAAAAAAAAAAAAAAAAAAACGATCAAGAAAAAATAAATTAATAAATTAAGTTATGAATCAACAAATCTATACACAATTTAAAGAAATCTTTAAAGTACATTTTTAAAAATTTGAAAATTTTTTAATTTTGTATTTCTGTTTGTAAATAATATAAATTAGATTATAGTTTAGTATTTATTTTCAAATTACTTACAATATTTAAAAGAAACTACGTCAGTGGAATCGATAAAAAATGCATACATACCTGCAAAGAAAAGAAATTAAAAGAAAGTATTAAACATTTTGTAAACAACAATTAAATTTATACAGTTTGCAACAGTTATGCAAAGTTTAATTAACTTATATAGTAGTAGGTTGAGAAAACATCCTTTTTTAAATTCAAAAAGCTTTACATAAATCAAAGAACAGTTTGATAAGTATTATGGGGAACTCATCAATTTAAATGTTAGAAAACTAATTTACTAAATTCGAAGAGTCGAAGAGTCTTAATTCGTCACGAAAAATTTCAGATGAGCGGCTAAATCACATTTTCATATTTCGACATTAAAAAGCTATTTGCGCGTTGGATGAAGCTATTGTCCATATTCGGTCATAACCACAATCGTATAGTTACTTTCTAAGCGGGTGAGGAGATGTACAGCTATAATCTTAAATAGCTGAGGTATCGAATAATGAATAACGATGTGACACTCGCATCGATAACGAATTTTATAATATTAAACTAAAAAAAATTCAATTAAATCAACACATTATCTTTTATTTCATTGTCGACCTAACACGGATTTACTACAATACACTAGACTCTTAAGAACAATTAAAATAGTTTGCTAGAAGGGTGTTTTTTATAGAGGTATAGAACTTTAAGTTGCAATAAAATAACGATGGATTATTCGATTGACAAGATGTAGTCAAATCTGGACGTAAAATTTTCGATGACTTCTTCGAACATTTGTGGCTGTATATCAGCAATAACACGGCGAATGTTGTCTTCCAAATAGTCAATCGTTTGTGGCTATACCGCATAGAGTAATGACTTTACATAGCCCCACAGAAAGTAGTCTAACGTTGGTGAATCACAAGAGCTTGGAGGCCAATTCACAGGTCCAAAACGTGAAATTAGGCGGTCATCAAACGTGTCTTTCAATAAATCTATTGTGGCGCCAGCTTTGTGACATGTTGCTCCGTCTTGTTGAAACCACATCTCCTGGACATCAAGGTTATTCAATTCAGGAATGAAAAAGTTAGTAATCATTTCTCTATACCGATCACCATTGACTGTAACGTTCTGGCCACCATCGTTTTTGAAAAAGTACGGACCAATGATTCCACCAGCCTATAAAGCGCACCAAACAGTCAGTTTTTCTGGATGTGACGGTGTTCCCACATACACTTGAGGATTACCTTCATTCCAAATGCGGCAGTTTTGTTTGTTGACGTAGCCATTCAAACAAAAGTGAGCTTCACCGCTAAACAAAATTCGCTTATGAAAGTAGGGATCAACGACAATCTTATTTTGGGTCCATTCGACGAATCTACGCCTTACTTGATGATCGTTTGGCTTCAATTCTTGCACGAGTTGGATTTTGTAAGCACGCTAACCAAGTTCCTTCCGCAAAATCTTCCATAAAATGAATGGACACAGATCCAATTCCTGTGCTCGATGGCGGATGGAATCATTCGGGTCTTCCTCAATGCTATGCTCTACAGCAACAATGGCTTCTTCTGTACGCACCGTACAACGTCTCTGGGGATGCGAGTTATCAATAAGAGTAAACGTGGTGCGAAAACGTTCCATGGTTAATCGAATTATCGTAGTGCGCGATACGTTTTCCGCACAGAACCATTATTTTTGAAATAAAATTGCACTATTTGCAAGCGTTGTTCAAGCGTAAGTCTATTCATGATGAATTGCCAAACCAAACTGAGAATAAATCACTTGACAGCTGTTAAATCGGTCGCATCTTGAAAAGTAATGCCAACTTAAAGTTATATACCTCTATAAAAACATACTTTACATGTACTACTAAATGAAGTAACTTACAGACCCATCAGTCAACAAGTCATGGTTAGGTTAGGTCGATAGAATGAATGTTGTGCGTTCCAATATTATGAATAAATCAACGAGAAAAAAAACTGTATCATCGTTTATAATTAGGAAATCCAGTCCCTACTTAATTCCCCAGGGTTGACCAATCAATGATATTGAGTAAAATGTGAAAGCTTTAAAGTCCTCCCGCATTCACCTATTTTTTAAATTTAATACAGACTATTCTACATGAGTGTGTTCTCTAAGCTCAGTGCCAGTTTGACAATTTCGCGGTTTAATACTTATTTGAAAGAGTTAAAACGATTACCGACGAATATTATCTGAGCGATACAATAATAACTATCTCATCAACTTAACGCACAAGATTGCACGAATTCAGTTCTTTTGAGTCAAATTTATGAATTGGACTACTAGCTTCAGGTGATTATTATTGTATTCAGGGTCAGAGATGCACTGCGACCTAAAAAGATCTATTATTCTAAACACTTCGGTGTCAAACTCGTTAATGCACTAATTGCAATAGATGGCAATCACCTACAAGAAATCCCTTTCAATCTATCATCGGGTCAATACTAATGGGCAGAAAAATGTTCGCCTGACTCGGAAACACTAGCCGGTACAGTCCAGATAACATTATCCTCTGCTTTCTTTTTATTTGTTTATTTAATTTAATTTTTTTTTTTTTTTATTAATCTCCGCTTAAAAATTTTCATCATTGTTCAAACTGTGGCTTATATTGAAGTCCTTGAAAAATTGTATTTTATGCAGGGAGTAAAAATATTAAAAAAAACTTCCCAAAATGTATGTAGAACTGCTTAATAAATGTGAATAAAATCACAGAATTATGTATCAAACTGACTTTACAATTAAAAATTTAAAAAATAAAACAAAAATAAATTAAGTCGAACTTTGTAAAAATAATTGCATAATCCCTTCTCTGTTTGTAATATGACGGCATGTAAAAGTCGTATTAACACTACAACAAATCGATAAAATTAAATGAATATAAAAGCAAAAAAATATACATTTTTAAAAATGGAGAGAGAGAGAGATAGAGAGAGAGAAATTGAACGAGAAAAAGTATTATTTCCTCATATGAATTTAATACCTGCTTTTACATACTCGTACATGTTAAAGTAAAACATTTCAAGTAATAACTGATGCTCTTCCTTTTATTTCACACCATGCACTCGTAGGTGAGTGCATTTGTAAAGAGTGTATGTACTAAGTTTGCATGCATGCAGCGTTGCCAGAAGTTTGGAAAGGTAATCATCATTTGGTGAAAGAAAAATCATATTTTGAACACAAAAATCATAATTTTTTATTTAAATATTTTGTTTCAAAAATATAAAAGTAATAATTTTATAAAAACAAATAAAAGAGATGTCTTATTATATAGGTAGGTAGGAAAGGCGGTACCGAAAATACCCCCCAGAGACCACAGTGGTCCATTGTGGAAAGAACCTTTCAACGGAATAAGAAAGAAGAAATGAAGAGAAGAATTAGAAAGAAAAGAAAGAGGAAGGACAGAAAGAAATAGGAGAAGAAGACCAGGCATCACCTAAGAAGCCAGCTAAGACCTGATAGAAAACCCTCCAGATCGCTTATCCTACCCGACGCAATGTCACCAAGGCCCTCGAAAGAGCCTCGGCATAACGACCTGAGTCTGCGCCCATTACGAGCCGGGCAGTGACAGAGGATGTGTTCCACAGTCTCCGGCTCCCCTGTATCGCCACACACTCGGCAGAAAATAGGGGATCCCGCCTTTCAAAACCCAATCCTCGCCCTCAGAGCGCAGGGCTCAGTTACAAAACCTATTAGAATCCTAAGTGATTCTCTCCTCAGATTGAGGTCGCGGCCACAACGGCCTGGAGATCCTACAGTCATCCCTACTCCTCCACGACTCCTCCACTCTATCGATTAAGCCCTCGAAGAAACCAAGCGGTGGTTCCACCGGTGCATCCACCGGTAGTCGCGCCCGCTCTTACCATGCTCGTTATTCCTTACGCCAGTATGCCCCCGAACCCAGCACAGTTTAGTACTGCACACATCCAAGAGCGATGCAAGGGTACTGCTACACAATGCAACCAGCCATGAGGTGACATGGCGACCAGTCAGCGCCTTAATAATCGACTGACTGTCCAAATAAAAGACCACACCATCCTCCACAGCAGCCAAGTCGGGAAAATGCTCAGTGCTCTAAGAACAGCAAAGATCTCGGCCTGAAAAACGCTTCACTCATCCGGGAGTCTAAAAGACAATTTAATATCACTGTACGCCATGTAGGCTCCCACGCCAGTGCCCTTCTCGGTCTAAAATCCATCCGCAAAAAAGGCGTGGCTGCCAAGAAGTACATCAGTCCATGCCAATTGTCTCTATCTGGAAAAACTGCCACAGGGCATATGCCGAAGTCGCACTCCCTGATCTTATAGTCTGTTGAACCAGCACAGGTCCCTCCAAAATGCCAGAGTGTCCATAACCCAGAGCCTTGGCCAGGCCCTCTTCAAAAATCCTCAAGAAACTCCTAGCAGCCCTTGCCTTCACCACAACCTCAAGGGAGGTATTTATGTATAAAATAGACTAACAAACGAAAAACGCTTGCAAATCTTTGTATTTTATAATCAAAATTGCTGCTGTGTGAGGAATGTGTTTCGTATCGAAAAATTATCTTCAGCGACCAAGGTTATTTTTGCTTCATTTTAGGTACATCAAGAAACAAAATTACCGGATTTAATGTGAAGAGCTGCCAATAAACCCGAAAGATACACAGTTTCGTGCGGTTCGTGGGCTGGCAGGATTATTGGACCGTAGGTTTTCAAGAACGATGAAAATCCAAATGTTAAGGTAAGTGAAACAAGGTAATGTGCTATAATTATCGATTGAAACAATTGAACTTGGTGAACATGTGGTTGGTTTCAACAAGATGGTGACTCATGTCACAAGCACGTGACACCATGAAGCAATTGAAGCAATTTGGAGTAATTTATTGATCGCCAAGATCAAACTGGACTCTCGTGTATAGACAAGTCAGCCACAATACCAGTCTTGTAAGATGACATTGCAGCCGCCATTGGAAGAATGAAATGCTGGAAAAAGTATGTCAAAATTGAAGCTGACGAAAGGACCGCTTACGGTAAAGCTTCGGGTAACATTTACATGAATTAACCTTTAAGAAGAAAATAACATGAATTCACTTATTGCCTTAAACAAATATTTCATTCAGTTTTGCAAATTTTCTGTGCTTAAAAGGTAATCTAATTTGATATGTAATTTAATTTAAATTCACTTTTGAGAATATTAGACCAACGTTTTCAAAAGAAACTGCAATTTTGGAAAAATTGTAAAAAGAATGAAAATCGTAAGCTTTGCTATTTATAATTTTAAAAAGAAAAAACCTTTCATTAGATCTCTTATTGACATCTCTTATTAAACGAAATCGTTAAATTAACATCAATATCTCAATTGCTTCAATTTTAAATTAATTTATTTTACAGTTTTCACACTGTTTTCATCTAAAGAATAAAATATAAAAAATTAATTATATAGTATGTATAGGGTCTGCCATCTAACGTTTTTTTTTTTCAACTAGTGCTTGTTTCGTGAATGATAACACTTAGCTCATGTCTGATTTGACAGGTAATTAGTTTTATCCTTCCGCTGAACGAATATGGTTGTGTATACGCTTGAACAACGCTGGGAAATATTGTGATATTACTTTGAAAATGTTGCAGATGAAGCTCACTTTGATCTTGCTGGGTATATGAATAAGCAAAATTGTCGCATTTGGGGCACAGAAAACCCGCACGCATACATTAAAAAGCCGATACACCCAAGACGAGTCACTGTTTGGTGCGGATTTTGGTCCAGAGGCATAATTGGGCCATTTTTCTTGGAAAATGAGCAAGGAGTGGTGGTTACAGTCAATGGCGGTCGTCATCGGGCCATATTAAACGAATTTTTGTTCACAAAAATTGAAGAGGAGGATATTAGCAACATTTGGTTTTAACAGGACGGCGCTACGTGCCACACAGCCGAAGCTACAATCGATGTTTTGCGCCCTGTTTTTGAAGATCGCATTATCCACCACGGAGCTGTGATTGGACACCGTTGGACTATTAGTTGTGGGGTGCCGATGAGTGTACGCCAACAAACCAGAGACAATTGACGCTTTAAAGGACAATATAGCTGCACACAATCGATAATGTGCTTAAAAATTGCACTGAAAGTGTAGGCTACTGCATGGCCAGCCTAGGCAGCCATTTGAATGAAATTATTTTCCATTATCAACCGGAAGAATTGTACTTTCAAATAAAGAAAGAAATTTGAGAAAATATTCAGTAGTTTTTTTTATATCATTTAAAAAAAAAAAAATTATTTGGCGGACCTTATATAAGCATACAACACTATGTTTGCAGAAATATTCATACATACATAAGTGTTACCTTTTCTTTCCAAACATACATTTTTATGTTTTAATGTATGAAACTGTAAGAAACGGTTTGTTTTATCGAATCCTTAAAAAAATGCTATTTAAGTTACTTCTTAATGCTCGTTGTTTCCGACACATTTTTGTGTAGATTAGATACAGGAAACATAGCAAACAAAAACAATAAATTACAAGTTGATTGACACAAAATTTTTTCGTTTTAAGAATTAACTGTTGATTTTTTTATTTAAATTGTTTTTTTAAATTATATTTGGTTCCAACTAAACAAATCATCATTTGTTATTAAATATCATCAAATCATACTTTGGTAAAAGAAATCATCAAAAATATGATAAAATCATCATTCTGGCAACGCTGCATGCAAGAGTGTACTATTGTCAACATGTTCACTGACAGAAGGAATAAAAAAAAAAGAAAACAAAAATAATAAAAACTCAAATAACTGTATGCATGTCGTAAAATTGTTCTAATGGGAATTAAACGTGGCAATAAATACGTAAAAGTAAAGAAACAAATAAAAAAATATTACGAAAAAATATATTAAAAATTAACAAAAACAACTACAAAATAAAACAGCAAACATATGACAACTTTATCATGTTGATATAACAAGAACATGAGACAATAATTTTGTATACAACTACACTCATATAGCAAACCAGAAAACTAATGTCCTTTACAATATACAAACCATACACTATCACACATACAAATTTTTATTATTTAGAGCGTAAAATAAGATGAACGAAGAGAGAGATCTCCACATAAAGGGTCCGCCATCTAACGTTTTTTTTCAACTAGTGCTTATTTCGTGAATGGTAACACTTAGCTCATGTCTGATTTGACAAATAGTTAGTTTTACCCTTCCGCTGAAAGAATATGGTTGTGTATACGCTTGAACAACGCTGGGAATCTGGGCCTGCGATCGACTTACAGAAGATGCCAATTTTGCCAAAATAAAATCATCTTTTCAGATGAAGCTCACTTTGTTCTTGGCGGGTATGTAAACAAGCAAAATTGTCACATTTGGGGCACAGAAAACCCGCGCGCATACATTGAAAAGCCGATACACCCAAGACGAGGCACTGTTTGGTGCAGATTTTGGTCCATAATTGGGCCATTTTTCTTCGAAAATGAGCAAGGAGTGACCGTTACAATCAATGGCGATCGTTATCGGGCCATGTTGAACGAATGTTTGTTCACAAAAATTGAAGAGGAGGATTTTAGCAACATTGGGTTTCAACAGGACGGCGCTACGTGCCATACAGCCGAAGCTACACTCGATGTTTTGTGCTCTGTTTTTGAAGATCGCATTATCAGCCGCAGAGCTGATGTCGTTTGGCCACCTCGGAGCTGCGATTTGACATCGTTGGACTATTATTTGTGGGGTGCCGTCGAAGATAATTGTTACGCCAACAAGCCAGAGACAATTGACGCTTTAAAGAATAATATTCATGAAGCTATTGGTGAAATACAGCTGCACACAATCGATAATGTGCCTAAAAATTGGACCGATCGTGTAGGCTACTGCATGGCCAGCCGAGGCAGTCATTTGAATAAAATTATTTTCCATTATTAACCGGAAGGATTGTACTTTCAAATAAAAAAAGAAATTTTGAGAAAATATTCAGTAAAAAATTTATTTGGCGGACCCTTTATAAATGGCTTTGAATTAATAAGGCTTTCTGCACACACACACACACACACACACACACACATACATACATGCAAGGAAATTGGCTACAATAACAACATTGTCTGTTATATTAATAGTATTGTTTGTGTGGCTGTGTGAGAGAGTGAGATATGAGTTGCTTTTGCTAAAAAAAACAACTTGTCGCCCTTAATTTCCTTGTTTTGTAGTTGTTGGTTGTTTTTATTATTACTACCATTATGAAAGGGTAACATTTTGTTTTTAATACAACTTTTTTCTGGAATAGTATTTATGTTTTTAATATTTTTAGATACAACAAAAAAACCTATACCACTTTAGCAACAACAGCAGCTACAAAAAAATTATTAAAATTGTGATGAAAAATAATTTTATTTCCGTCTAAAGCATAACAACACACTTGCAAATGAATGTAAATTTTTTAATGAATATTGTATACTAGGGTTGCACACACAAATGCAAATAAATAAATAGTAAAACTATTTTCAATTTATTAATGAATTTATCCACCACTTTTCGGTAAAAAAAACTTTACTTCGAGCTTGTCTCTAGACATATGGAAGTAAACGTATAAATCATGTAGGCTTTTAATGTTAAGAAACGAAAATCCGCCAAATTAATTATAAATTTTTAAAAAAATGGGGGTAGCGCGGTGTGGTCGTTAGAGTGCATGCATATAACACATGCGGCCCAGGTTCGAATCCACAGCAGACGACATGATGAAAACATAAATTCAATTGTGGTTTTGAGCGTTTAATAAATGAAATTGAACCTTCCTCCAGACATATCTTTTTTAAAGAAGCCCCCTGACTTTTACGCATTATACTATTGTTTCGGGAGCATTATTTCCAAAAATGGGGGTGAAGTGGGAATAATGAATTTTTCATTCAGAGAGTGCCGCAGAAAGCTGGGAATTTTTAACACAAATGGTACGTCTAATATACTATACGGTTTTTGTAAATCAATGTCTTCGCAGAATCTTACCAATATTCTGACCTAGAGGAGTATCGAAAAAAGGGCAGCGCAAAAAAGGGCACTCTGCTCATACTTGAAGGAGGTAGTTGATGTGAAACTAGCCGGAGTGGATAAAAGCTAAGGGTAAGTAAGCTCCTTATAAAATTGATCGAAACATCTATACTTATAAAAATGGGCTCATTCTATGAAGTTTAGGTGTGAAAGCGTGCTCAGGTTATACAACAGTATCTGATGAAGCAGCATACTTTAAATTGGAGTAGGAGTGCGATTTTATGCATGTGGATGTTATTACGAAGGCAAAAGCCCATTTATGAACCATTGAAATTGGGTAAGACTGTGACTACAGGTAGTATTTTCATCGTTTTCGATAGACCGATACGCCTTTGTGTCGCTACTTTCACAATTTTATTGGACACGCTGAATATGTTTTCTTTATCTTATATGATTCTGAAAGATAGTATGTACACAACAGTTGGTAACTCTAACAAGGGTGAGCGATATAGTCCAGCTTATGATGCACTAGCTGAAAAGTTGGGGAAATATTACAAGATATGTGTAGATCGCACTTATAGGGCCGTATAGAGAAGTCTGCATGCTCTACTTATTCCAGTGAAAAAATGCTTTACGTTGCTACCGCCAGGACTCTCAATCATATCAACGACCCATCGTTTATCTAAATTCTATTATTATCACCAGGCAACAGGTAGCCTAATGGCAGACACCCCTACCTAAAATTTATTTTCTGTCCTACTATAGTCATGTTATACAAAATATGTGACCAATCCTACAGAATTATGATTGTAGCCCTGACCGCAGTTGATCACAATCGCCAGGCTGAACGCTATATTCAAACAGCAATTTCTCGAAATTTTCTACGAAATTTGTATCCCTTAACAGTGTCGTGTATAAATTTTCCTCTTCTATTTCAACATAAGAATTTCCCTAATATGGTCACATATTTTATTGTGTGGATTTCTATTGACAAAACATATTTTCCGTTACAACAGTTTTTCAACTTATTCCCTATCCATGCATGTATTTAAAGTAAAGAAAAAACACACACTCTCTCTCTTACACACAAACATACATATTTAAAAAAAAGTAATGTAGACATTAAGAAACATACATACGTGCACACCAAATAAAGACGTGCATTGGAATAGCTTGTAACCGAAATGTACATAAATTTGAAATCTCCGAATAAAAACACGGATTTTTTTCTTTTTTTTATCATTTGATTCAGAGTTTTGTGCAGCGATATTATTGTCGTCGTTATACGACAATGACAACTTATGTATGTGTGTACGTACTATGTATAAAGAATTATTTCGATGAGTGCCCAAAGGACACGCTAAAGGATATACTTTTTACACACTCCCAACAAACACGCAAACGTTGCCATACACACACTCAGGCACACACATGCTTACACTTAAATTCATGTGTAGAGAGTGCAGTCGTTGGTTTTTTCATGCTACTTTGGCCATAAAAAGGTTTTGACATAAAATTCTCCTCTATTTCCCAATACACATACATATATGCATATGTACATGTAAAAGCATGATGAATACACACACACACATAAACACTTTTATTTATTTATTAACTCCTACAAATATGCATCATAAATTTATTTTAAAAATATATGTGAATGATAAGTAAGAAAGTGCAAGGGTAGTTATGAGAAGCGACTGCTGTTGTTTTTATTATTTTGAAAAGTTTTTACAACTGGAATGGCTTATATTGTATTTTTAATTCTATGAAAGTACTCAAGACCTTGAAATTCATTGAAAATCATTAGAAATAAGCTAAAGCAATATTGCCGAATATAAATAAATCATAACAAAAGGCTTAAAAAATCTATAGAATTTCACTTATACGAGAATCAGATAAATATTCTGATTTGAAAAATCATGAAACCAAATACTAATACATACATATGTATGTATAGGATGTAATGCGTGTTTTTTATAGAGGTATTGAAATTTAAATTGGCATTACTTTCAAGATGGCGACCGATTTAACAGCTGTCAAGTGACTTATTCTCAGTTTGGTTGGCAATTCATCATGAATACACACGCCAGGCGTATTACCGATTTTCATAAGCGAATTTTGTTTAGCGATGAAGCGCACTTTCGGTTGAATGGCTAGATCAACAAACAAAACTGCCGCATTTGGTGTGAAGGTAATCCTCAAGTGTATGTGGAAACAACGTTACATCCAGAAAAACTGACTGTTTGGTACGCTTTATGAGCTGGTGGAATCATTGGTCCGTACTTTTTCAAAAACGATGGTGGCCAGAACGTTACAGTCAATGGTGATCGGCATAGAGCCATGATTACTAACTTTTTTATTCCTGAATTGAATAACCATGATGTCCAGGAGATGTGATTGCAACAAGACGGCGCAACATGTCACACAGCTCGTGCTACAATAGATTTATTGGAAAACACGTTTGGTGACCGCCTAATTTCACGTTTTGGACCTGTGAATTGGCTTCCAAGATCTTGTGATTTAACACCACTAGAATACTTTCTGTGGGGCTATGTAAAGTCATTGGTCTATTAGGTAAAGCCACAAACGCTTGACCATTTGGAAGACAACATTCGCCGTATTACTGTCGATATACGGCCACAAGTGTTGGAATAAGTCATCGAAAATTGGATGTACAGATTGGAATACATCCGCGCCAGCCGTGACAGTCATATGCCAGAAATCATATTTAAAATGTAATGTCACAAGATTATCTTTCGGATAAATAAAATTCGTACCAATCGAATAATCCATCGTTGTTTTATTGCAACTTAAAGTTCTTTACTTCTATAAAAAACACCCCTTAAATTTTTGAAAAGTTATATATTCAGACAAAAAATGTCTGTCTACCTTCCAATGTTATAAGACTGATCTTTTTATACAACGGCAGAATGCTTTAAAGCAATCATTATTTTATAGGAATTAAACTTTTGTAATATTTAAAATTATATACGTCATCCGACAAACAGACAAAATCAATGAATAAGCGAATTTAAACATTGGAAAGTCAATATCACATACAAATTGTGTATAGATATGTATGTACATTATTAGTTCAAATTTAATTCCAGAAATCATACTGTTCATGCTTAAAAACAAAAAACAAAAAGACCTGTCGATTTGGCCTACGAACCGACAATCAGACAAATAGTACTATGTTGGTATTGGCTTAGAATATGATGTACACTCAGACCTCGTTTTGTGCGATCAATTCTCTATATAAAAATTGCTGATTCGTTCTTGAACTTAAAAAAATGCTTTAATTGAAACCAAAGCATTAAAAGTCAAGCAAAATCGTATAAAAACAGTCAACAAATATTTTTTTCATTAATGAAAGCAATAAAGTTTATAACAATTATTCGATAAAGAGAAGAAAGATTAAAAGATTTTTTTAATAATATTTCATATATCACAATTATTAAGTATGTACGTGTACACCTTTTTCCAATCGGTTCCATTTCTCTTAGATCACTAGAGGAAACATATAATTTATTATTGGCAGACGATCACCAGAAATATTCCTATTATGACTAGAAGTAATTGTCAACTTGTTTGCAGCAAAATAATTTGCCATCAGACTTTACGACGTTGAGTTCTTCAGTTGTTCAGCTTTTGACATTCATAGAATAGAAGACCTTGCTGAGGCTACGTTTGCTCCCTATCTGGTTCCACATTGAAAATTTCGTTCAAAAAAGCATTAATTTTGTTAAGAACTTTACAAATTTGTTTAAAAGTAGCAGGTTCAACTATTTCTTCAAAATAATTAAACAATCTGTAGTTTAAATCATAACATTGTTATCGAATTATATCACTTCTATAACACTGGTCTACAAAAAATAAAATTTTTTCCAGCCTTTGAACAAAACTATATGGAGTATGATGATTTTGATGCGCTGAATTCAAATCCGTTTTCAGTTTTTTGCATAGGGCTTATATATTTTTAATGGGCGTGGCAAAATATGGTAGTTATGTCAATATATTTCATCATAACTTTTTTTTTTGAGACCAGCACTCAGGGGTAACCTCTACTCATGCAGTGCATTGTGCAGGTACTAGGGAAAAGAGGTTGTGGGAAGGAGGATAGAGCGAGTAGTGCTTATGAACGTTCGATTTGAATTTGCTCATGTCGTAAGTGGCAGGGAAGACATTCGCAGGAAGATTGTTTCACAAACGAAGAGTGCGAATTCTCCCCATAATACGTTGTGCGATTCACTGGACAATCAACTACAAAGGGATGCGCTCTACGAGAAAAACGAGTACTACGTAAAAATATATGATTATTAGGATATAATTCCTTAATTTCGTCAGAACATACCCCGTTATAGTACCGACAGAACAATGAAACACACGCCACATTGCGACAATGCTCTAATGAATCAATAGAGTTGGCTACCCTACCGTCATTACTAAGAATCTTCGCCCTCTCCTGTAAGCGGTCGAGAAGCTCCAAAATAGACTTTGAAGCACCGGCCCATACATGAGAGTTGTATTCCAATTTGGGTCTGATATAGGTCTCGTATATATTAAGGAGATCAGATGGAGTGAAGTAATTCTTACACCGTCTTAAAAAGCCGACACACTTGAATGCTTCTTTCGGCACTCGAACGTCACAGTTTATACTCATGTCCAGAACATCAAGAGCATTTGATTCCTGAATATCCACATTACCCATAGATACAGATGACAACACACCAGCACGTCTGGGTGTCAGAAAACAACATTGGGTCTTGTGCGCGTTAAAGTCGACCCTGTTTGTGCGACCCCACTTGGAGATTTTCGCCATGTCGCTTGTAAGCGTATCCTTGAAAAGGACTTGACCGATTTTAATGCAAGTACCAGCAAATGCTTAGGAACATAATTTCCTATAAACAACCTCAACAATATTTTTTGTGTATTTTTAAGAGGTTCCTAGTTTTTCATAACTTAGTTGCGAAAAAAGAAAATAAGAGCAATTTCTTTTTTTCAAACATTCATAATTAGATATTTAGTATTAAAATTAAAGAAAATCGGTTGGCTATTGCTGATCTTATTCGAAACTAAATGCTGGTTTCTAACTTTGACCAAAATTAGCGAACACATTTTTTTTTGAAAAATTAGTGGAATTTTTCTTTTTTCTCAAAAAAGTTATAAAAAAGTTCTTAGAATATAAAGGCTTTTTTGCTGTAGATCATTATAGTTTAGAGAATGAAATATCTTTCCTTTAATTTCATCCGATAATGTTTATATTTTCTCAGCAGTATTGCTATCAACACAATCTGAGTTTGCAGCTTTCCAGCACGTAATTAAGGTTGGCGGTCATATTTTTCCACACTTCGTTTAATGTAAGAGGGTTCACTGAAAAAATAAACGAAAATTTTAAAACCGCATAATTTTGAATTCGCATAAAACGAATTTGTATAAAACTAGTTTGGGTGTGTAAGCTAATTTTTATTAACTCTGATTAAAGATTTCAAAAAGTTTTTATTCTAAAGAAAATCTGAAAAAAGAAAGTAAATTTTTTGCAACCGACAATCAGACAAAATTATGCAAAAACCTAATATCAGACAAAATTTTCATATTTATAATGAATTTAATTTAATTTCAGAAAATTATTTGAAAAATGCTTAAAGATTGTAAAAGTATAACTGAAATTGAAAACCGACAATCAGACAAATATTATCAGATTTGCATATTTATATGATAAATATGATGTAAAAGCTAATTCTTATTCACTTTTATTTAATATTTTTAGATTTTATTTAAAATGAAATCTGACAAAAGCCAGTTAATTTTCAATGGCCGACAGTCAGACAAAATTTTGTAAAATTTTTGAAAGTTATTATGTTAGCTCTTGAAAAGAAAAAACTTTAAACTGAAGTAAAATTGCATATCATTTTATTAAAAGGAACATTACTAAACTATTTCTGTCATCACACAATTAAAAACTTATTCATCAGACATTCCGACAAAAAGTTTTTGTATATAAATTATTTACTTAAAACGTGCTCAAATTGATTTTATTTTTATATTTTTTATTAGGTGGTTACTTATTTATACTAAATGCCAGAGTAAAAATTAAAAATCAAACAATCCGACAAAAATTTTGAAATAGAAGATTTGAAAAAAAAAATTTATTGGATACTTCGTATAATATTTGGGACTCAGTTCCAAAATTTTGTGGCTTAGTAATTTAGTTCTATCGGTCTCAATACTATGCCAACAATCACTTAAACCGACCAACCAACCATAGAATTTGGTTTCAAAAAGTATACTCTTTTAACTGTAGAGGACCTAATTTTGGCCATCTCTTACGTACTGTTTTAACTACGCTTCTTACTTTTTTTGGTAGTGATACTTGCATTTTCGTTTTTATTTCAAGTTCTTTTTTATGTTGCTCCCTGGATTTTCCCTGCTGAGTTGTATGCTAATAAATTACAATTTTTTTCGTTGTTTTTTTTTTTTTTTGAAGCTGAAACAATCGTAAAGATGCAGACGACATTGGTCATAAATATTTAAAATTTTTTTTTCTTTACAGTGTTTGATAGCAGAAGAACAATGTATTTATTAAATGAAATTATTTGTCAACACCTACAACTTCAAGTGAAAAAAACAACAAAAAGAGAAACGACAATAAATTAATATTTGGAAATGAATTGAAAGGATAAGTAAAATAACAACAGGATTTAAAAAGAGGAAATAAAAGAATGACACTACGATTAAAAGCAAATGAAACAAGAAATCTTTAAACGGCAGAAAAAAGTTAAATTTTAAATATTTTTTCTTCTCTTAAGCCATAAGCGATTTGCCTTTATCTTCTTAAGTATACAGGATGTACATATATACTATATATAGCTCATAAAAGTCGGTTTTCATTAAATATTCTAGAAATTATATGCAAACTCACAACCATTGTATGTGAAACCCAACACATAGGAAAACGAAGAAAAACTCCATAAAGCAAACAATGTAAAGGAAGTTTTGCAAAAATTAATAACTTTGAACAAACATGTGACATCTTGCCGTGTCATGTCACATCATGGACTGATTAGATATACATGAACAAAATTCTATGTCTCTTCAGGATATGGCTCATAGCAAACAACAACGTCTTTTTTCTCATTCTATGTTCTTTTTAATACTCAAAAAAAGAAACAAGGAAGAAACAGCATAGAAAAAACGTGTTAAAACTTCCGTGTTTTTTAATAAATAATAAAGTTTGAAAGAACAACGAGACTTAAGGAAATACATAACTTGCTCATTCACTCTATACAAAAACGAAAATATTTTTTAAAAATAAATAAAAAATGTTTTCATATACGAAAAAAAAGAAGGACAATAAAAAAGGCTCTTTGAAATAACCTTTGAATTGCTATTAAGATGAATAAAATGACTCGTCAAATAAAAAGGAACATAAAGGCCAGAAATAAATAATGTGGGCAGCAGGTACACACATAAAAATCCAACAATGAAAACGAACAATATTCTACCAATAATACCTCACCACACTCCAATTAAAAGCCATAGACAGGACATTTCACCTGCTTTACAATAAAAAAAAAAAATTTATAACAAATTCCTTTCCATTCATCTGATAACGAGGGCGGTCTAAAACTTAGACGTACTGTACTGGATAGCTCATGGAGTTAGGTAAATACTGTTATAATATACTGCTACAAATAGAAGTTATTGAATATTGCTGGGAAACGGAGATTAAGTTGAAAAATAAAAATAGAATTTTGGTACATGCCTCGTACATCAACATTTCGCTTGAGTAAAGGGTGGTCCAACCATAATGCATGAGGTTAATTGTGTTTCACACCTTAATATGAAGTTTTTGCCCTACTTAATTGGTTTTTTCTTTATTTCAGTGTTTGACAAGTTCAACCATGGAGAGGAACACCACAAAGCAGCGCGTTACGATGGCTGAAAACTTTTACGAAAATGGGCATTCCAATCAAAATGCTTTTAAAGCACTTTGTGATTTTTTTGGTCGTCATAATCGACCAAATGTGTCCACAATGGGGGGAATTGTAAGCAAATTTCAGCAAACCGGGTCTGCAGGAAATGTGACAACACCTGTACATGCTCGCCCAGTTCGTTCTGCTGAAAACATTGCTGTTGTTTGTGATAGTGTAGCAAAAGGGTCGAAAACCTCGACTCGTCGTCGTTCCCAGTAATTGAACATCTCAAAAATTTCATTTGAATTTATACGCTTACAAGGTTCAACTGACTCAAGAGTTCAAGCCTACTGACCATTTCAGGCGTCGTCAGTACGTCAAATGGCTAGTTCTGGCTGTTCAGAAGGGAATGGTGACTTTACAAGAAAAATCATCTACAATGGCGAGGCAAACTTTTATCTCTGTGGATTCGTTAATATGCAGATTTGCCGCATTTGGGCAAACGAGAATCCATGAGTGATTGTTGAAAAGCCAATGCATTCACTACAGTGATTGTTTGATGCGGTTTATGGGCTGGCGGCGTCAACAGGCCGTCTGTAGGAAATGCGCAAACACCTGTGCATACTCGCCGAGTTAATTCTGTTGAAAGCATTGCTGTTGTTCGCAGAAGGGTCGAAAACCTCGAATCGTCGGCGTTCCCAGTAATTGAAAATCTCACAAACGTCATTGATGCGAATTTTGAATAAAGATTTGAATTTACACGCTTACAAGGTTCAACTGACTCAAGAGCTGAAGCCTACTGACCATTTTGGGCGTCGTCAGTACGTTGAATGGTTAGTTCTGTCTATTCAGAAGTGAATATTGACTTTACAAAGAAATTCATCTACAAGGGCGAGGCATACTTTCATCTCTATGGATTCGTTAATATGCAGATTTGCCGCATTTGGGCAAACGAGAATCCATGAGTGATTGTTGAAAAGCCAATGCATTCACTACAGTGACGGTTTGATGCGGTTTATAGGCTGGCGGCGTCAACAGGCCGTACTTCTTTGAAAATGAGATCGCTATCGGGAGATGATAAAGAACTTAATGTGGCCAGAAATTAAGGATACGGACCTGGACGATATGTGGGTCCAACAGGTTGGTGCTACTTCCCACACAGTCAACGAAACAACAATGGTTCTTTTGCGCGAGAAATTCAATGGCCCTGTTTCCTCACGTCGTGGCAATGTTAATAGGCCACCACGGTCATGCGATTTAACAACGTTGGAAGAGAAGTGTACGTCAATAAGCCAAGAACAATTCAATAGCTAAGGGATGAGATAATTCGGCATATTAACGACATTGAACCTCTATTACATATGTCTCAAAGTAATTGAAAATACCGACCGTTGATAGAGGTGTGAGTAATGTTTGGCCAATATTTTGTTTCACACAGAATTGTCATAGTTCCTCTATCACAATAAAAATTATTAAGATAATTCTCTGAATACTTCTTTTTAATTGGTTGGAACACCCTTTAAAAAATGTCCCGCATGCCTTAAATACACAACGACATTTTATACGTCTCTTTATGCCTTAAACACTTAAGCTGTCAATGACTTAGAGTTTATATACATACGTATCCTCAACGTAGGTGGTGGTGGGGGTGTTGTAGTGGCTTAAAAGAAAATTATCTGATAAAAAAATAAAAGAAGATAATTCTTTACCTGCTTATATTATTAAAAGACATGCCTTAGTGGCTATAAGAGACCAAGTCTTCTGTCTTTTAACATAATAGCCTGAACCAGCCGTCTATGAGCAAATACAGCAGGTGATATAGAATTTAAAGTAATTTTTAACAGATTTTTAATTTTCTTTAAACTTTTACTCCAAAATTCATTGCGAAAATTTTAGAAGATCTATTACCGAAAACTTATTAATAATTTGTAGCAAATTTCAAGGAAATATAATTCCTTTAATATGAGTACTTTCTTAGTCAGATCTAATAAGAAGTCGTTTGCATGATAAGTGTGCTCATACTGATTTAATTCTCTTCAGCACTACTCATATGTTAAAAAGCTGTCTACAAGCCATTCTTTGGAAAGATAAAACTTTAGTTTAATTCCTGTACTGTCGGGAGGTCTAGCAACCACTTCTAGAAACGAATTTCAGTAACAAAATGATATTCGGCCCGGCATGAATGATGCACAATGAGCTCTTTGACGCTTAACCGTTCATTAACTTAAATTTTGTGTTGTAACAGCATTTGTTAATCATGCTGGAAGGCAGTAATGTAACTCTGATCCCTACAAAATTTTAAGCTAATAAACTCAGAAGCTCTCGTTTATTATAAGATAACTCAAGAAGAACTTTCAAAATCTCCCAGTTAGTTCTTTTCATTTCATTTATTAATTAATAGATCAAGCACAACAAGATAGATATCTTATAAATAAAAGCGACAGTGATTAAAAACAAACATACAAATCCAAATATTTCGCATCCATATGACAAGATCGGTATTAAATAAGTTTTTACCAGTAACATACGTATGTCGAAAGGCGCTGAATATTTTACTGCCCAAACATTTTTCATCATTACATATACTCTACCCACTGCAGAGGCAATGTGGTTGGACCAGCTCAGTTTTTTATTAATTACTACATCTGAGTATCTAGAAGAGCCTACGAACTCAATGGGATCACCATTAAGTTTAAGTTGAATACCCTCATTTAGACTAGGAGGCATTATTGCAAAGTCCATTATTTCTTGGCCACATTTCTATTCTTATCAGGTCATCATTAATGTTATTCACACATATGTGAATGTCACCAAGCGCAGTACTCGACATAAATGCCAAAAAAAAACGTAAGCGACAAAAAACAACTTTTACATTAGAACATTTATTTTTTTTAATATTTATTGTTTTAGTGTAGTACATAAGACATTTTTTTTTTTGCTGTAATCATCGAGGTACATTTTATAGCTATACAATTTTGTGTGCTGGTGAGAATGATCGAATACGACTTTAATCAAAAACCGAAAATCGATAATCATGGCGCTTACGTCTTTTTGGCTCCATATATCTGAACATCATTATCATCCGGTAAATCAAAATAAAAAGGGGCCAAGAAGAGATCCCTGTGGTACACCTCTACTAACATTAAGGGCTTCCGAATGTTTACCATTATATACCACAACCTGAGATCGACCGGTAAGATACGAACATAAAAGTCTACTCGCTGTCCGTGAAAAAGTAAATAATAAAGAGCAATATCCAGTATCAAATGATTTACTATGGTCAAGTAAAATTAACAGCGAAACCATGTTGTTATCTAAATCTGTTCTTAAATTTTCCACTACATCTGTTAGGGCCGTAATGTAAATACTCCCCTTAATAAACACATCACACAACAGGATATGTTTTCAGCAATTTATCTGTTCACTCATAGTCTTCTTAATAACCTTAGACAGAAAGGAAAGAATAGATATTGGTCTGAAGTACTTATTCTGTTTCGGTATTGATGTAATTTTAGATCGGTTCCACTCATCAGGAAACATAGATTTAGTCAATATTGTGTTAAGCAAGTGAATAACATAAGGCAGAAGTTTATGCATTATAATTCCTGGAAATCTAGAACTGATTTCATCCATTTCAACTGTTCAAATTGGCTAACACAGCAAGAGTTAAAAGTATTTTCAATAGCCACATTGCATAAGTTGTCATAAATATTGCACGTTTGACGGGATAAGTCAATATTCATAAAAGTCCGGTTAAAGCGGAAATTTAAGCAAATTTGTCATCTAAAACGAAGAAAAATAGTTACTATTGAAGTTAAGCCGAGAAACATTAAGAGACAATTTTAGAAATTAAAAATACTGACTGAAGTGCAAGAAATCGTACGTGAAGCCCGAATATCCATGACACCTATGTAATGTTCTGTATTTGGTGGTTAGGTAGACGGGTGTGCAACTACTAGAAGAACCGATAGTTGCAGCATTTGGACACCATGTGTTTCATTGTGATCATCCAAGAAAAAGGAGGGATATACATCAATGGAAAAAGTAGAAATAAAGATAAAGAGAAAGAGGGGGAGGAGAAGACTTGGAAGCGTCTGATGTTCGGGTCAATTCCAATGAAAAAACCAATTAAGACCCTTAGCAATCTAAAGAACAGAGGTAGGCTTCAACCGTGAAAAAGTAAGAGTTTGAATCTTGTACACACCCACAAATCGATGCCTCCTGCCAAGAAGCATGAGGCAGTGACACAATATCATCACAATAGATCGTCTCTATTTCCTCCTCATCCTCACACAGTCTACAAAAATTAGTATCACTATTCTCCGCAGTGCTCTGTGATAATGCCAAGAGCCGGCCTTAGTTAAGACTAACTATGAGTAGTTGAGAGAAGGATAGAGGTCCTTCGATTAGAGATAACTACCCAGATAGATCTTAAAGCTCTTCATCATGGCTCAATGTACCAGACTTGACCAGCTCTTGGAAGTGTAGTGGCATAACACTGTATGAAGTGTTCCATCTGTTTGCTTAGATCAGGTCTGGCAGTCACAGGGCACCTATACCGCACACAGTTAATTCATTCGAAGCGATAATTGGCCAGAAAAAGCTCAGAATAAACCCGTACTATTTTATTATAATAACGCATGACCACATGTTGCAAGACCAGTTAGAAACAATTTAAGAAGTAGTGGTTATACAGTTTAATTACACTTGAATTATAAACCAGAAATCATTCTTTCGACTACTATTTGTTTCGATCGATGCAGTACGCTGTCACTGAAATACGCTTCATTTCAGAACAGGCTATTCGAAATTCGCTTGGATCATTCTTAGCCTTAAAAAATAACCAATTCTTATGGCTTTAATTCTATATGTTCCCAATAAAATGGGAAAAGATTATAACTCACGATGGGCAATAGTTGGAATGAGTTAATATTTTTCATACATAATTCCCGCATTAACCCAACTTGAACAAGGAGACTTCTCTCAATTAATGAGATACACCCGATTCTATTTTTAGACTAATTGAAAGGGATCTACCGTTTTAAGCCGGCTCCGCACCAGCAAATGCATTAGTTATAGAAGTTTTTCTTAGCGTAATACTCATTACCAGTTGCTAGCTAATGTTATGAGGTAATGGCGCTGAAAGCTGTCAGTTTGGCTTGGGATTGAAGCCAAGGCCTTTTTGGTTGGTAGGCGCGTGTCTTATCTAACACACCACAGCGACAATTTTTTTAAATAGATACGCAATTTTTTAAATTTTTTTACAGATGTATTCCAAAATTTTTCCTTCTACCCTCGTTATTTACTTAATTTAATATATATTTTGTCTTCTTTACGACAAACACACACATACACACAAACGAGATTGTACGTAAATTTATTTATCGATACAAGACATCTAGTATGTGCGAATAGTATTGTTACTGATTTTATATGGCCTTTAATAATCCACACTCAACTTGGTATATATCTCTCTCCCTCTGCCATCACTCCTAAATTTCGTATTGTGTCTAAAGTCGAAAATGAACTTTAATTTTCATGCTCTCACACATACATTCACATATTCTCCTACACAGATTTTGTTTGACTTCCTTTCAATAATAAGAGTGTCCGTGTTTATTGTTTATCCCGGACAAAAAAAGAGTAAGAGAGACAAAACGTGTAATGTTATACAGAGAACAATGTTAAGCATTGGTGTTGTTATTAGTTTTGTTTATGCTGCTAAAGAAAGAGAGAGAGTAAGCGAGTGTATATCGTATATGTTAATACCTTAGTAAACAATACAGTATTTGGTGGTAAGAGTAAAGTAATCTTTACGTTTGTGTGTAAATTTCAATGAGTATGTAAATAATTGAGTATGAAAAAGTATGTGTGTGTATGTGTATTAGACTATGAAATGTTGTCTGTGTGTTTATGCAAATATTAAACGCAAGTGGTTCACTTTTAATTACTTGAAGCTTTTCTCTTCTCTCAACTTTTGCTTGCTTGTTTGTTTGTTTCTTGTTGTTTATGTAGATGACTGGATTATGGGGATATTAAAGGTTTTGCTTATACTTTTATCTGGAAATTTTATTTTTTCTGTGTAATTTTTTTTTTATATTTAAAAGTTTTTCCTAAACTAGAATTAAGTTTATTATGCTACAAAATGTTACTGGACGAGGAAAAACTAAATTTTAAATTTTTCAGAAAAATAAGTAAAAATCCATAAAATTAAAACAACAAAGTAAATAAGTAGTTTTAAAGCAATTACGGACAATTTTTCTAACAGCAACTATTTGTCCAAGTTGTTACACAAAATGTACGAGTAGCTGCAAAGTGTTATATACTCGTACACTTTTCCACATCGCTACGCATACAAGTTAAATTTACATTTTTTGATCGAGTACAATCAACAAAAATTCGATCTAGAATCTAATGCAATGGCATAGTTTAGGACATGATGATATCATCTAATCTTATTTCTTTTAAAATGACAAAGAGCAAACCATAAACGCATCATATGGTGCTTGAAATTGCTCAGTTTTAATCGACTTTCTGCAGCCAGAACTTGACAAAATCGGTGTACTCGTGCTGTAAATCCAACAAGACTTCATACTTTACAAGAGACACAACGCACGTAGTTGTAAAAGAAAATTTTTGCTAACTTTTTAATTTACGGTGAGTGTTTATGGGTTGCATAATTACAATGACCCATATGAGGTAGTAGTAAAACCGCCGAAAAAGTAAAGCAAGGGAATCGAAACAGCCATGATTGCCGCCTAGCTATCAAAGAAGATTGAAATGCTGGTAGTAGGAGCTCCACTATTCAGAATCAGCTTAGAAGCGTGATTAATATTTCGGCCTGAACAACACTAAAATATTTGGGAAGTAAAGAAAATACCATTGCTCAACTAGCTCCCTAGTTAGGAGCCATCCATGTAAATCTCTGCCGTGGCTATTTACATATATGGTTCGCCACCTAACGTTTTCTTCAACTAATGCTTATTTCGTGAATGATAACACTTAGCTCATGTCTGATTTGATTAGTTTTATCCTTCCGCTGAACGAATATGGTTGTGTATACACTTGAACAACGCTGGGAAATATTGCGACATTACTTCATGGTAATGTTGCAGAATGTGTGCGATGTGTTCAGATGAAGCGCATTTTGGCGGGTATGTAAACAGGCAAAATTGTCGCATTTGGTGCACAGGAAATCAGCACGCATACATTGAAAAGCCAATAAACCCAAGACGAGTCACTGTTTGGTGCGGATTTTGGTCCAGAGGCATAATTGGGCCATTTTTCTTCGAAAATAAGCAAGGAGTGGCCGTTACAGTCAATGGTGATCGTTATCGGGCCGTGTTGAACGAATTCTTGCTCACAAAATTTGAAGAGGATGATATTAGCAATATTTGGTTTCAACAGGACGGCGTTACGTGCCACACAACCGAAGCTACACTCGATGTTCTGCGCCTTGTTTTTGAAGATCGCACTATCAGCCGCAGAGCTGATGTCGTTTGGCCACCTCGGAGCTGCGATTTGACACCGTTAGACTATTATTTGTGGGGTGCCGTCAAAGATAAGTGCTACGCCAACAAGCCAGAGATAATCGACGCTTTAAAGGACAATATTCGTGAAGCAATTGGTGAAATACAGCTGCACACAATCGATAATGTGCTTAAAAATTGGACCGATCGTGTAGGCTACTGCATGGCCAGCTGAGGCAGCCATTTGAATAAAATTATTTTCCATTATCAACCGGAAGGATTGTACTTTCAAGTAAAAAAAAGAAATTTAATTTTCAAAAAAAAAAAAGTGTGGCGCTCACACTAGCACCGAAAATTCAATTTTCATCTAACAGTTTAATATAAAGTCGATTGTGTGTTCACACTGGCTTTGAAATTTAAATTGTTCATAATTCCTATATTTTCATAATACAGTGTGCTCGCATTGACATTCAATATTTATTGCATCCCACTTTACCTTAATTTTACCCGATTCCCATATAAAGTTTAAGTTATAATATATTTAATTTAGCTTTTCATAAAAAAATTTAAGGGTGGCGTGTTGTAGTGGTTAAAACGCACGCATAACAACACAAACGACCCAGGTTCGAGCCCCAGCAAAGAACAGGATGAAGAAAAATTTACTGTGGTTTAGAATGTTTAATAAAGAAGCTTTAAATTCCCTTCAGACAACTCCATTTAAAAAATAAAGAATAAGCCCCTGACCTTTCCTCATATCTCTGGCGATGATGACTAACTTCAGACAAATGCTTAGGAAAACATGCCACCTACTGGGTAAACAATATAATGCTAAAGTAAAAATCACCACTAATTAGCTAGGATCTTCACCACTTCGCAAAAAATCATATGGAGGAAGCTACAGTGGATTAATCATTAACTTAGCTTGAGAGATCAAATTGATGAAAGAAACTGAAACGAAAGCAAATGGATGGTTTGTGCCTAGAAGAGTGACGGAGAAAAAAATAGGAAGATACAGTTTGGAGGACTTGACCATAAGAGGACCATCCCCTCTAGGGATCTTATGACAGAAGTCCCTATGTCGTATGTACTATAGGATCTTAAGATGGGATAAAGTTATGCTCCAAGGAGGTTATGCTTACAAGAAGGTCAGAATGAGTGAAGTATGTGTTAGCAATGCAAGACAAACTGCTTCACACAGTATCGTTCTAAGTTGTTTGCTTCGCCTGTGTAATATGGTAGAAAAATAGCAGGCAACAGAGCTGTAAACTTATTATATAGAAAATTATCGAAGCTTTGGGTTTTGATGTAGAAAGTGGTTTAAAAAAATCTAGCTTCTACAGGATGTTAAATCATTGTTTGAAAAAGTTACTTTATTAGCTATTTTAATTACTTACACGAATTGTTATGTTCACATGGTATCTTTCTAATTTGGTTTAATGGTTCTATTTTTATTGATTGTTTTGTTATTAGGCGGTAAATTGTGTTTTAAAAATGGAAAAAAAGGAGGAAATTAAATGAGCAAACACCCAATAAATTGTTGACTAACATTGAGTCGTTAGTAGTTCACAAGCTAATTGATTAATAATTACTTACAAATTCTGTAATCCGATTTGAAAATTTGATATGGGGAATTATGTAATTCGGCTCATAATTGACATTTGAGTTATGAATGAGAGAGTGAATTACGAACAAATATTGCCATGTGAATGGGGTGTTTATGAATCAGTAATGTTTCGATTGTAGATTTGGGAAGTTTAGTTATCAGAAATCCATTCAATAGCTTAGGTTGTTTACAGTTATGGTGGTGCAATTAATACTTTATATCATATATTATTAAAAGTGGATTGAGTAATCTTAGTATGAGCATGTGCCTCTTCTAAACGTTAAAAACTCTAAATTTTTATTGGTCCTAAACAATTTTCGATTAAATTACTACTAAAAGCTCTTGCCAATTAATCTTTTCGCTTTTTTCTAATTGCCTTAATTTATAAAAACAATTTACATAATGCATCTATTAACCAAAATTATTTGCTTTCCTGCACACAAACCAGGTAATTAATATTAATAACTTGAAATTTACTAAAATTAAAATCTCTGGAGTATAAATGAATATGAATAGAGTACATTACGTTATATTACATTACATTATATTACATTATATTACATTACATTACATAAATTAACAAAATTTCTAACAAAAACTTTTGGGAATTTTTACACATATCATTTACAATTATTTGCCATTAGTTTCTATTAGAGAAATTAGAAATTTTATTTAGAATTTTTCAACAACAAAAACACAATTAAATATCATTTAAATATTTCAATAAAACTCCATAGAATTACAAAATAAAACAAAAAAGAAAAAAATAATATTTAAAAACTTATAATGGACGATTATTATAAAACAAATTGAAATATTCCCAAAAGGTATGAAAAAAATGAATAAAATAAATGTTTTAATAAATTTTAATATATTTTTTTTTGATAATTTTAATAAAAATATTTTTTCTGTATATAATTATCAGAAAAAATAGGGGCTAAATTTTATAATATTCGCCACAAATTTTGTATAAACGCTTTAACGTTAATGAAAATAAATAATAAAACTATTAAGAAAATGATATCCGGTTTAATCAGATTATAAATATCTTACGCTATAGGGCATTATTACTTAGAAAGAAATCAAGAGATAATCAGGACAAGGGTCAACCAGAGAGGAGTGAAATTTGATTTTTGTATTATCATGTAATTTTAGCCAAACAATTTGATTAAGTTTTGAAGTATGCCTGGGGTAAAGCATAGACTATTAAATAATATTAAAAGTATTTTTTTAAACGCATTGTTACGTTCTTAACTTTTTAAGAGGTATGAGTTCTTTTTAATTGCGTCAAGATAAAATAAACACCACATTGTTGTTATTTTACAGTTTTTATTTCCTCACTGTGTACATTATACATTTATAACTATACAGTCTTCAACTTATTTAACTTGCACTTTATATTCGTTTTCACAATACATTTATTTACGCTTAAGCAAGACTTTTCTTTATGACTGCAAAACGATAACTATATTGACGTAGGCAAAGAAGCCTCATTATATGCCTAATTGCTACAAGTTTGAAAAATTCCGGAAATGTCCCAAATGCTCTCAAATCCTCTATTTTATGTCCGTTAATTTTAAAAATGTAAAATTGTGTTACCATAAGATGGTCTAATTGGCAATGCCGTCAAATACAGTACAGTACAGCATTACCGGGGTAAAATATTCACAGCCTTGACACAAACCAATAGAATAAAATTCCACAATACAGTCTCTGATGTGGTGTATTTTCTTTTCAGGCATTTTTATTTCCGTAAAAGTATTAATTTAAAAAAATTTAAGGATTATCTTTCTTTAATAATACATGTAATTAAAGGGCCGTGGTACAATTTCACAGTTTCAACCATTAGAGCATTATTATTCATATTATGTTAATTCCCGAAAATCAAGCTGGGCAACCCTATCGTTTATTCCATTGGTAAAAAATGAAAAAAGTACAAAAAGAACTACGTACTTAACTACAAATTGCCAAACCGGCAACAACAGCATAAACAGAAATGCAGTAAATAAAAATAAACGACAGTAACAAAGCAAGCATACAACAAAACAAATAACAAACAACAACAAAATTGAAAGAAGTAGATGTTTTCCTTCGTAAAGCTTCGTAAAAACTAAAAGAAAAATAAAGTAAAAAAATGGAATCTACCCTAAATATTGAGAGGTTCGATAGCTTTTGAAATTAAGTCTACTCAGCCATGTAAAAAACTTATTGATGCTGACAGCAGACAGTTTATTTATAAACTCAGCTGAAAAAAGTTTATTGGTGTAAACTCAGTATGACGAGTCGAGTATATTGAAGAGAGTTTATAAGGAGTAAGAGAGTTTATAAGGAGTTAAAACCAGGAGCTAACTAAGTTAAGAGTGTTAATTGTGGATAACCTCTGGTTAAAAAGGTTGTGATCGAACATAAGTTGTAATAACGATCGGGTTGGCAGGTCTTTAGGTAGAAAGAGGTGTCGAGTAATTGTGAAACAAAACTGTGTTAAATAAAGTATTTTAATTGAAAACCAAAAAAAAAAAAAGATTTATTTTATTTGAACTGCAATCTACGAACTCATTTAATAAGCATTTTTAAAAGGTAGAAACTTAACAACACTCTCAGGTTTTAGAAGCTAGTGACTATTATTTGTTTTTCTTCATTAAAAAAATCCTATTTTAAGGCCATTGCTATATCTTATTATTTGGAAAGAGTAACAAGAACGAACGTATTAAACTGCCATTAGAGCGTAGTTACTCGAAAAGTATGTAAATGACACACCTATCTTAGCAGCTGATTTCGGAAATTGGCTTTTTACCAAATTATCTGCAGAATTGTATTAAAACTTACACAAAACAGCAGTGAAAATATGTTATCCAGATGAAATATTTTGTGGCCAATGATTTTTTTGTTTTTAACTTCTCTCTCCAAGTACCATTTGTTGGTTTTAACTTCTTTTGTGTCTCTTTAGTTATTCGGATGACTCTTTCCTATTTGCAGTTGTTTCAGTTGAATAAAGAAGAAACAAACTCAACAATGTTAACAATTAAACCAATAGAGTTGTGTTTTGAGGTCTATTCATATAATGTTTACAAGGCTTTAAGGAGAATGTTTCACAATATTTGGGTAGATGAGAGAAGAGTTTGGATGAGTATTAGTATTAGTAAGCATATGATAGAGAAATAGTATGTGTGCGAGTGATTTTGTGCGTGTGTGTACGCAAACATAGGAATGGCTGTGTTAACAATCAATATTTGTCTGTTTAGAGAAGTTGTAAAGCTTTATGACTTTATCTCCTACTGTTTATCTATTTGACTGAAAATTTTGAATGAATGTACGAGGGCCGTCACAAAAGTAGTCAACCTAATAAAGAATTCAAAGATTATTGTCTTTTTATTCAAGTTAAGCGAGGCATTATAATAAAATACTAAAATGGCTTAAAATAACATTTTCAATTCTTTAGTTGAACAACAAACTTTAAAACGACTCTCGTTTATAAGAAAATAAAAGTTTTATAACAAAGTTAATTTGATTGTGCTGTATGGACTTACAACGTCATGATTACCAATATGGTCAACATTGTAAATAGGCCAACCCATGTATTGTATATGCAAGGCCTATTTTAAATATATAACCAGTATATTGTTACCAGTAACAATATAGGTAACAAACAAGAGAAAATGCTGCAGTAATTTGATGATAATAATGAAAAACATTTTTGTCTCATCAATTCTATTTGCTTTACAGTAAAATGCGGTAAAATATAAATAAGCAATAACGAAATGAACATTAAACGGCTATAAAATCCCATTTCAAAATACAATAAAAATATTATATAATAGGAAATTCGTTATATGGAACACAAATAATCAAATAATTTTTTATTATTATTATTTATTTATTTATTTTCTTTTTTAATCATTTATTTTACAAATAACCATATCCATTAAAGCAAAACTGGGAGCAGTCAATAATTGTATTTTATGTTTCTGATTCAGTATATGAAAATCATTAAAATGATATGATTTTAAATATACTTTTGTGTGTTTTGTATGTATGTATGTATGTCAGTTTGAAGTTTTCGAAAAGGTGTGTCTGTAATGAATGTTTTGCCTTAAAGTGAATATAATAGTTTATTAGTTTCGTTAATCAAAAGAAAAAGTTTAATTTAATTTTATTTTATTTTATTTTATTTTATTTTTTTGATAAATCATAATATTGAATAAGAATTTTTAATTTCCTTTTAGCGTTCAATGTGTAAAATAGGGGAGCAGTTTCAAAAAATCATTAAAAAATTAGTTTGCGGAAATATTTTTCGTTTAAAACAAAATTTAAAAATTGCAAAAAAATAAATCAGAAAATCTGTCATTATCAATAGAAGATTTTATAATAATAGGGTCATAAACTTGATACCAAAAGTAAACGAAAGACGTTTCCCGCGTAACTTATTTCTCTTATTAAGGCTCTCAACTGAAATGTCAGTTACAGTGTAAAGAATAGCAAGGCTTTAAGTAGCAGTATAAAGCAGAAACGTGGAAATATAATGCTAGATCAGTGGCGTTCACAAAGAGAAACCTATACTTCAAATTAAGATTGTTATGTAGATTGTTATCAATATTAAGCAGTGTAGTAAAAAAGCTTAAGATAAGAAATACGCCATACTCTTACTCTATTAAAATTTAACAAGCGACTAAACGAAATTCTTGTTTCACACATGTATATATTTTGTTGTAATCATGGTTACCATTTCGCAGCATAAAAACAAAGCGTGTGAATTTTTTTATGAAAGATCTTTTAGTGTTGATATTACAGTTTCTTGTGTGCTGCTGTGGTATGGTAGGTGAGACACCCGCCTACTAACCAGAAGGTTGTCGGTTCTATACCAGGCCAGACCATCTTAAGAAAAAAAGGAAAAAAGTTTTCAGACAACGGTATCACCTCATAACATTAGCCAGTAACTACTTATGAGTATTACTACTATAGAAATCTTCTCTAAATGCATTTGCCGTTCAGAGCCGGCGTTAAGCTGTAGGTCTATTTCAATGAGCTTAAAAATAGAATCGGGTGCAGCTCATTGACTAAGAGAAGTACCCATATTCCTTCATAGAATATATATTTTTAGCAACTTTGGTTGCGAAGAGAATAAATAAATACCCGAACAACTTTATTAGCTGGGTAATATAGATGAACACCACTGTGCTAGACACAATAATGAAGAGAGCAGAGTAATAATTTGGAGATTGCAGGGACGTTTAAACGATTTCGACTATGTGAATGATATATGCATATATTTCTTTTGACAAATGGCTTCTCAGACATTGAGATATCCAAAGCAACTGGGTCATATAAAATCGAAATTTAAGGTGTGTTCACCATAAGCGGCATCCAAATAGAAGATGTTAACCAGTTTTGCCATCTTGGAAGTATAATCTTGAAAACTGATGGATCGGGTCAAGACATCGATAGCCACACCTAAAAAGCGCATACAAAATTCGGCAACCTATTCAGCAACCTCTGACCACAGAATTCAAAAGACAAATTTCACCCTGCTCTAGACATACTCTCTGAACACCATAGGGAATGACATAAAAGGAAATCCACACTGAAATCGAATAAGAGGACGCCCAGCACATAATTGGAAGGGGAATATTGAAGTGGTAATAAAAACAATCAGCAAACAACAAACCCAACTTTATTGCTGGTGCTGCTTTCAAAATATTTATGAAATCGATAGCATAGCAGCAAGTGCTGCCAACAACAAGTTGTTGCTTGCTTTCAAGCTGCTTGCTGTCAGTTATGTGTTTTATGCTTTATTATTAAAATAAGCAACCAAATTATCTTCCCGTGTTCGGAGGATAAATAAACCGTATTTGCAGGTTAATATGGAAAAGCCAAGTTAACTTAAATAAAAAAAGACGATACAATGAAACTGGTTTATTAATAAAAACTCCAAGCTTAGCTTGGATTGTATGCTCTCTATAAGCGATAATAAAACCATTCGGATGTATAATTATGTAGAACTGCCTCAACTGTAAACATTGAACGAGTTCGAAGGTGCGATTAATAACAAATGCTCTATGGTTTAAAGGAAAGTCAACCATTTATATAGACCTGAACGTGAATATAGTTAGAGAGAAAATCACGAAGTATGCTTAAACTTATGTGAAGTAGGTCAACCCTCATTACTAGGGTAGACCTTAATCCGCAAGCCCGTGCAATCTTGAATAATGCAGACTTAATACGAAGAAGAGCTGGAATAATATCAAATTAATAACATAACTCCATGTAATTTTGTACCGCGCTGGCTGGACTAAATTTGTATAAATTCTAGGTTTAAGATATGATTACAAATAAAGTTGCACTACAGAACATAGAGGACACTAATGATCAATAAGTGTAAGGCAGAATTTTTGTAGTGGTGGAATAGGTTGATTGGTTATAATAAATAATAAATTTTTAGTAAATTGCACTAGATTTTTTTTGCAATTATGTACTCAGAAAATAAACGTATTTAAAGAACAAAAATGTAACGTTTTTTAATAAGACTTAATCCCTACAGCTTATTATTTAAGTGTGCAAGCCCATAAATTTTCAATAAAAACGAACAATTGTTGAATTTTTTTTTTTTTTATAAAACACCAGCAATAAAATATTTTCGTTTGCAACAATAAAAACTGCCTCTTCAAGGCCTTTTGCATCAAGCGATTAAAACAGTTTGTTTTTATTTTTATTTGGATTTTAAAAATAAACAATTTTATTTATAAAGCCTATATAAATTTAGCACGAAATTTTGTTACAAAACAAGGAAAACCTGCTCGTTTATTTTTGGTTAAACACTTATGTATGCAATATGCTCGCTCTGCAATGCCTATTAAATTTATATTTTTGTTTGTAAAATACGTATATTTTCAGGCTAAAAGTCACTCTGAAACAAAAGCCTATACAAGTGAAAAATATGACGAGTAAGAAAGAGTGAGAGGAGTGGAAAAAAAAAATTTAAAAAAAATTAAAAAAATACCCAACAATAGTGTTTATTGATATGAGCCTAGAGTATATGGAAAAATGTTAATATTTAAACACGCTCGAACACATATTCAGCATTAAAACAGTGTATAGCAAAAGTAAATATGCATATAAAATATTTTAGTTACTAAACAGCACGACCAAGAGAGGAAGAGAAAGCTTGGGTTCTATTACTGGTGTTAATATAACTGAAAATTTCTATACGCTTTATTTTTCCTATTTTGCTTGCTCTCTCTCTTTAATATTCAAATGTACACAAGTATGCTTAGCTTCACCTAACTTTTCACATATAACGATTTGTTTTATTTTTTATTTTTGCTAAATTTTATAGCATATTTACAGGCTTGGTTGTTTCAGAGCGTGTGTGTGTTCATATAAATTGTATATAATATATAAATTTGTTGCTTTGTATTTTACCTTTATGCCGTCCCTCACTCACACTTTATGAACTGCATGATTTGGAAAAAAATATGGTGCATATATATAGGAGGTTCATTGTTTGTTGTGTATACTTTTAGGCGCTTAACTTTATATGCTATTTTTTATGCATGAATTCAAAGAGAACTGCTGCAGTTTTTTGTTTGTTTTTATTGCAGGTATTTTTTTATATTTATTTTTTGTTAAGTTCCTTCCATTTTATGGTCGTTCTATAAGGAATATTTGATGAGGTTTCTATTAAAAGGTAGAAAATACGAAGAGTAGTATACATTTAAACTAAATAAATATGTATTATGCTTAAGCATAAATACATATACATTTACATAAGAAGGGCTGTTGTGAGGGGGGTTTGTTTCAGTATCAGCGTATTCTGTCGGAAAAGTTGAAGATATTAAAAGGAAATATCGTTTACTGGGTTAACTTTTTTCTGTTAAACTTTATTAAGCATTAATGGTTTCAGTGAATTAGGAAAGTAATTTTACATTAAAAACAATTCAAGACTTTAAATTAAATTTGAAGGAGGTAGAAAAGTAACGCTGTAGTTTCAAATTAATTTTTTTATACTTATTCTCACCGTTGGGAAAGTTAAATAGAGGACCTCGAGAAGAGTAATCAGGTTGTAGAATACTTAAAGCAGGTACATACCCCGAATACTGCAGAAGATAAGGTAGAAATACCATCTTTAGTACCACGGTTTAATACAGCCTCCCCATTGAGGTGTGAGATGCGTAACATTGAAAGTTTTAGTAACGGTTTAGTTTAGTCGGCAATAAAATTATTATGGAGAGAATTAGAAGAGAAGAGAAGATTGTGTCTTTTTATTTTTAATGCTTTTTTGAGGCTTGAATATTATCTCTGTACAAGGAAATATCAATTTCGATTCAGAAATAGAACATAAGACAATTCAACACACACGTATAGTGGTGAGTGTCATTATTGAAGAAAAGAACTATTGCTCCGCAACTTTTATCGATGTTTCTCAAGCGCTTAGCAAAATATGGCATGAAGGCCTGATTTATAAGCTGAGGCAGAATTTTCCCCCAAATATCTGCAACATATTACAGAGGCACCTAACGGAACGAAAGTTTTCGGTTAAGGAATCACAGACTATTAAGGATTTCGATATGCCAACATGTAGCAGACTAGCAGGAAGCTGCTCGGTTTTTGCAAGACCATGTAATGCAGCCACAGACCTGATGAAGGCAATGGAGAATAAAGGTTAACGAGCAAAAATGTACACACGTACAACTGTTTTTGATATTCTCGCTAAGCCTTAGCGTCATGGCTTGACATTTGCAAAAGCCACTTGGCTAAGAGTTGATCTATCTCTATGTGTGTTGGCGATTTTTTGCAATTTTAGGAATGGATTTAGATTTGCAAGAACGAACTTCGAGCCCCAGCAGAGGACATGACGTAAATATGTAATTATGGTTTCGAGTGTTTAAGAAAATGGCTTGAACTTCCCTTCTGACAACTGCATCTGAAAAATAAAAAAGAATTCCTTCTGGCCTTGTAGATTACCGCCGGCGATGACAACCAACATTAGAAGAAGGAAGAGGAAAAAACGCAACCTACTGGGACTGTTAGCGTCAAAATGAAATAAACATCACGTTGCTGTTGTTTTACAGTTTTTATTTCCTCACTTTATTTTTATACACTCACTTTATCTTAATACAGCAGCTTATTTATCTTGCACTTAATATTTGTTTATACAACACTTTTATTTACGGCTAACTACTACTACAAAATGATACTTTATGACTACAAAATGATAGTTATATCGACGTAGGCAAAGAAGTCTCCTCATATACGTAATTGCTTACTAGATTGCGTTACTCAAAGATGGTCGAATGGGCAATGCCAACAAATACACAAATGAGTACGGCAATACCAAGGAAACACATTATCAACCTTGACACAAACCATTAGACAAAATCCCACAATACAGTCCGAAAGGCACTAATGTGGTGTATTTTCCTTTTAGGCATTTTCATTTTCGTAACAATATTGAAACATTTATAAAAACATGAACGTGCCCTTAGTTAAAATAGATAGGAAATCGCTATGTATGCTCAGACTTATTTAATGTAGCCAGAGGTGCTGCCTAACCCAGTGACCCGTGCAATCTTGAATAATGTAGACTTGACACGAAGGAGAGCGAGAATAACATTAAACCAATAACATGTCTTCAACTAATTTCGTCCCTCGCTGGCTGGTCTAAATTAGTAAAAACCCTAGTTTTAAGATTTGGTTACAAATTGTTAGCTCACATTACAGTGGTATAAAGTGTTAGAAAAAACTTTTGCTACTTTTTGGTACTTTTTATGGAGGAACGCAAACAGCAACAATTTTATTTTGTTACTTTCATTTTAATTCGACAGTCTTACATTGTGTACATTTCACGTACGAGTGCAGGGCCTAAATATTTTTGAAACAAAACAATTACCCAAATTTAAAGTAACACCGTTGGATTTCAGCTATAATTTTCGCGTTTAATTTTTATGCACAATTTTTCGGGATAACCATCAAAACGATTCATAATCAAGTCACGTTTTTTAATTGGTTTTTAACAACGTTATTCTATCTTTTTAAAATGTTTGTCGTTTTTTCTGTCATTAAGCAAATATTGCCAAAATTAACCAATTGTAAATTGAACAACATGGTAAAGCAGATACAAATGGACAAACACGTGCATACGTGAACTCTAAACGTTAATTTTTAGTTGAAAATACTAAAAATAACCGAAACTAAAACCAAATATTTGTTTAGGCCAAAATGTTCTAAAAAAAATTCTATTTGAAAATTCACTTAAAAAAATGAACTTTTTCAAAATGTGGTTTTAAATGAATTCCAAATGCATAGTGATGTTATGGGACAAGCCAAATAAGAGAACGAAAAAAGAAAATTTTCATCATCAATGCTATCGTCATTATCAACATCATTAGTATCAGGTTTTTAACAAGAATTCCATTTGAATATTAAAACACCATCATTAATACACATGAATTTATAGCTTTACATGTGTAAAGCGTACATTTACATATGTAAATTTACATTTACATACATGTACACAGGAAAACGTTGAAAAATGGTATCATTATTTAGGTTTTTGTATGTATTTGTAAGGGTTTAACATATTATGACAACCATAAAATAAATCGAAACGATATGGTTTAACATTAAAGAAAAAATAATAAAAAAAGTTAAATGGAAATAAATCAAAGCAAATATATGGCCACCAACCATGCTTATGCCATGTAAATAAATCGAAACAAATCTTTTAAACAAATAATGCAGTAATTTGGTATAGAAAATTAATTTATATCGAGCAAATGCATGTACATTCAGGCAAGTATTTATTATGAAAATATTGAACAACAAAATAAGATTATTTTGGAATTGAGCTAAACAGATCACTAATGTGAGTGCTAAGCAATTGAAAATAAAATAGAGAATTTTTTTCATATTTTTAATTCAAAGATATTGTTATCAATTTAGTTTTAAGTTTGAATTGTAAGTGAATAGGGAGTAAATGCTTTTTTTAATTTAAAACGTACGATGTTAATTATACATAAATAAAAAGTTCTCAGAGAATTATCTTAATATTTTTATTATATAATAAAATATAGACTAAATGCTCGCCAAGACTTCGGTGGCACACTTTTATTTTTCAGTCCATATTTTCAATGACTCTGAGACATAATTGAGGTTCAATATCGTTAATGTACCGAATTATCTCATCCCTTAGCTCTTGAATTGTTCTTGGCTTATTAACGTGCACTTTTCCTTTTAAATATCCCCAAAGAAAGAAGTCCAGCGGTGTCAAATCACATGTTTTTGGCGGTCATGACATAACACGGCCATTGAAGTTCTCGCGCAAAAGAACCATTGATTCGTTTGCTGTGTGGCAAGTGGCACCATTCTATTGAAAGCACATCACTTTCAGGTCCATAACTTTAATTTCTGGCCATAATAAGTCCTTTATCGTCTCGCGATAGCGAACACTATTCGCGCTAACTGCTTGGCCGACCCGATAACGCCGCCAGCTTATAAACCTCGCCAAACGGTCACCCCTTGTGGATGTATTGGTTTTTCAACAATCACTCGTGTTGCCCAAGTGCGGCAATTCTGCTTGTTAACGAATACAATGTGGTAAAAGTACGCCGCGTCGTTGAAGATGATTTTCCTTGTAAAGACACCATTCAAGTCTGTCTGTTAAACTAACCATTCGGCGTTTAGACGGTGCTTGAAATGGTCAGTAGACTTCAGCTCTTGTGTTAATTGAACCTCGTAAGCATGTAAATTCAAATCTTTATTCAAAATTCGCATAAGTGATGTTCATGACATGTTCAATTGATGGGCACGTTGAGAAGTCGCGTTTGACGGCTCTCCTGCCGCCTTATCGCGAACAAAAGCAATGTTTTCCGCAGAAAAAACTGGGCGATGATGTACAGGCGTTTTCATATTTCCTACAGACCCGATTAGCAGAAATTTGCATACAATTGTCCCGATTGTGGGTACATTTGGTCTATTCTGCTTATCGAAAAAATCTGCATTTTTATTTGAACACCCTTTTTCGTAAAGGCTTCAATACTCTTAACGCGCTGCTCAATTGTGTACCTCTCAATGGTTGCATTTTTCAAACATTGAAACAAAGCAATGCCGTATTAATTTGGATAAAAAACTTGACGTTGGACCACCTCTTGTTTATTAGATGACCCATTGAGTCACGCGCATCACCTATAATGATGTATCTTTTATCTTTCTATATAAAAATGAAATGATTTTTGGAGTTTATTCAACATATTTTGGCGGACATACCACAATATTTTTTTTCTCCGTCACTCCTCTTGGGAGCATATTGGCTATCCACAAGGCATCCATTGTTTCAGTTTCAGTAATGGAATTGATTTTCAAGCTAAGAAGATGATTAATCTACTGTAGCTTGCCTCCATATGATTGTTTGTAGTGGTGAAGATCTTTGCTAATTGATGGTGGTGGTAAACTTCACTTAGCATTGATGTTTTGCCTGATCGTTTGTTTGATGTTTGTCATCATCGCCAAAGATAAGCTGGATGGTCAGGGAGCTTCTTTTTATATGGATTTGCTTAGAGGGAGGTTGAAGTCTCTATTTTAAGCACTCGAAGCCTCAATTAATGGTTTGAACATGGCTCTAAGCCTGCCTCTTAGCACAATTGAGTGGGATGTTGTCAGTGGACAATTGTGGTTTACAAAACATCATCTGCGGGCTTGTACACACTGAAAAGTTGTTGGTGTAATCATCTTTCTTGGCTATAGCAGGATAAAAAGATGTTTTAGGTCAGATGTTAAGATCAGCTGCTGGGCAAGCTACTGGTTGATTATAAAAATAAATAATAAGTCAGAGGGTGTAGTTAATGCTCTGGCAAGAATTATGCCTTATTTACGTGGACCACGGCAAAGCCACCTTTTACTAATGTATAAAACTTTCAAAGCACTTGTAGTATATTAGGCACCAATTTGGCAATCGGCACTAAGTTTAACGGCCTAAAAACAGTACTTTATTTACAAAAGAGGTGCTGTTTGAAAGTGTGCAGTTGTTTTAGTATCTTTACTGTGGAAGCAAACATTGCTATTTCGGGACTTGCTTTTATAGACCTGATCGATAGGGAATTGTTTGGTAGTCTTAACGAGTTTAAGAGAAACCTTCAAACATCAAAAAAAAATTATTTGGTTTGGCAAGTAGGAAAGTAGATTCTCTTGATTCCCTATATTGATACTTAGTTAAGGCATCCGCATATAGAATAAAACTTCGAATTGACTCCATTGATCACGGAACTTGGTGCTTAAAAATATTTTTTTTTGTTATTTGCTTTTTAAATCACTTATACGCTTCGCTAACGTGCGTCATCTTTCTTTTTTTTCTTCTCGTCAATAACACTCTTACATTTATATTTGTTATTGCTATTGTTGTTATTAAAATGACTGTTTTAATACGTTTTTATATTTTAGTTTTTCGTTTTTGCCATTTTATTGTTCTTCGTTAGTATACTCGTACATGGTTCGTGTCATTTTGCCAGGTTCCATTTAAATATTAAAGTGTTGATATATTTTAGTTGAAAAATAACAAAATAAAAAGAGGAGTGTAGAGCAGAGCAGAGAAACGTAAGAACATGTTTGTGCATGTTTATTTAAATTTTTTTAAGCTTTTATATCCTGTACCACTATATATAGTGGAAATATGTTGTCTTCAAGCTGATGTTTGCAATATTAAGAAAAAAATAAATAAATAAATAAAATAGTGCAGAACTTCTTTTCTGAGGGTTCATAAGTTTGTCTCCCTGTTCTTGTAAATATTGCAATTAAAGGCTTTTACATACAAACAAAATTCCCGTAATATCTCAAGTGAAATAAGGGGGACTTCACTTAATCAATCCTTTTTGAACTCGTTGAAAGAGACCTACAATTTAAAGCCTTCTTCGAACGGCAATACTTTAACTAGATAAGGTTTTCAAAATGTAAGTACTCATAAACAGTTGCTAATAATGTTATGAGGTGATATCGCCATTGAAAATTGTCAGATGGTCTGGCCTGGGATTGAACAGAGGATCTCTTGGTTGGTAGGCGGGTGTCCTACCTACAATACCACAGTGAAAGCTATCACTCAATAGAATATAACAAGAATGCACCTTAAGTTTTATATAATCAATCAGTGTTTTTAGATAAAAGAGTAAACAAATCCACGAAGTCAATTATTGCATTTGTATGTCTAACTTTGTTCAAACAGGGTCGATTATTTACTGGAAACAGTATTCATTTATTTGAAAGAGTAGCAGAGGGGTGGCGTGGTGCAGTGGTTGGAGCGCACACATAAAAACGCAAACAAACTAGATTCGAGCCCCAGCAGAGGATATGATAAAGAAAAACAACAACAAAGACAACTCCTTAAAAAAAAATAAAGAAGAAGCTCACCTGACCTTTCTACATACATCTGTCGATGATGGCGAACATCAGACGAATGATCAGGAAAACACGCCACCTACTGGAAAAAATTGCAATGATAAGTAAAGACCACCAATAATTAGCAAAGATCTTCACCACTACGCAAAATCATATGGGGAAGCTACAGTGGATTAATCATCTACTTAGCTTCAAAAGGTCATATTGATTAAAGAAACTGAAACAAAGCAATGGCTGCTTTGTGGAAAGCCTACATGTGCTCCGTACAGGAGTGCGATAAAAAAAATATATGAAAGAGCGTTGAGGGAACAATGTCAACATGTCAACATGTGTCAAAATATTATTGCTACACAATTTTAAGTGAACGCACCTAATATATTACTGTTATGAGTTTACACGTTTCTATGAATTTAAGCAGCAACAATGCTGCATTTCGCTTTTAAAAAGCAGAATGAATGTGTATCACATTACAAGAACAAGCAAACTATTTTGTGTCGTTTAGCTACTGCACACAATAAAAAACAATTATGTGTATTCGCAAGTAAATAATAACGAAGGTTCCATAATCCACTAGAGGACAGAATTTCATGTTTATGCTTGACATTTTAAGAGCTCTTTTGAGTTGAGTATAAATTAGGTGGCGAAACTAGCATAGCATTCAAGTTTAGAGGTAGCACTCATGGTGTTTGGCTAAATAGGAGATGCTCTACGCTGGTCCTGAGTACCGATTTCTATAAGAGCTTTGACATGGCCTGGCAAGAAGGGTTCTTATATAATATGTTGGAATTGGGTTTGATTGACTTACATCAAGAACAGTTGCCGACTTCCTGAGAGCTTGAACCTTCAGGGTGAAAGTGGAAGGGGGTCTCTAACTCGAGACTAATCGCTGCCGGAGTACTGCAGAAATCGTTGCTGGGGCAGTTCATATATAATATTTTTATTTCAGATACACCTCAGTCCTCAGATGAGGGCCCCCTACTGATATATACTGATGACAACCTGGTTGCGGCAAATGGCCTTCGAGCAAGTAGATTGGCTGAATATAAATAAGACGGCTGGTGTTCTTAAAAAAGGTAGACAGGGTCTCCTTTATAATAACTTCAGGTTCTATATTTCTTGTCTCATTATTGGTGGGGAGCGTATTAAAACATCGGATAGATTGAGGTAACTTGGTGTGCTCTTCCGTGAGGAGAGTTTAGTTTTATAGGAGAGTTTAGTTTTTATAGACTTAGGAAGTGGAAGAGAAGAACACTCTCTTCGTGTCTGGTTTTTCGTACTATCGTACACGCTGATAAAAGTGTTCGTAGACCGAGATATAGGACAATCTAGCGTTGTAGGCTTGATTGTAGTAGGATTGGTGTTTTCCTGTTGGACTCTGCGACCAGATTTTTGGAACTCACGTCGTCTCTACGGAATGGTCTAGTTACGGGATGTTTTTATAGAGCCTTCAAACTTGAGGCCATACATAGGAGTCGATATTATTCACCAGTAGATCTCTCGGCTCTAGAGAATGGTAATCACCTCTATAGGAATGCAGACCTCCTGTTTTACCATAGGATGGTGAAATCTTTAAATCTCGAGAATCCGGTGTAGATAACTACCCATAAATATGTACGCAGTATGTTAACAAACTTTAGAATACAGATTATAGTTGAAGACCTATAAATGTTCAGAATTCAAAATCTAGTTTAACGAATTTGTTCTATCCAAAGCTGCCTTCTATTTTTGTATAAGAAACTTATCTTTCCCAGGTGAATATAAAGCCGTAAGATAACTCATAGGCGTCCTCAACCGTCTATTACTTTATTTTCGTGACTTTTTTTCCTTTCATTTCCACCTGTACAAAATACATGATGACGATGATGATGTCATCACTTATTTATAAAATTTCCAATGTAGATTTTTTCGTTGTATTTCGTGTTATTATTAGTGTTTCTTTCTTGTTCCTTCCATTTTCACTTAACATTTACGAGTGTATACAGTGAGTAAGACAAAACATAGAAAAAAAAGAGCATTAAAAAGGATAACATAAAATAGAGAAAGTAGTTGTTTAAATATTAAAAATTTCATTTTAATAAAATGTAATTTTTACTTCTATCAATGTTGTACTTTTTTACATGAGTATATGTGAGAGAGGAAAAAGGTAAGTATGTATTTGAAGAGAGTATTTGTAAAAGAGATATTGATAATGGTCATGGCTTTCTTTTTGCGAAGTAATAAATTTGCAATGCTTGTGTGCATTTTAAAAGGTTTTCCGTTTTTCTAAAAGAATAGTGTCATTAACTGTGAGTATTTTAAAGTTCATTTAAATAAATGTATTATTACTGTTGAAGTATACTTTTAAAAAATTTAATCGATTTTTTATACCGATAAATGCATTGTTAATGCAATAAACATATTTACAGTTCTATAAGTATATTTGAAAGGCACTGTAATAATGGATTCATGACTATTAATTTCGATTAGTAACACTGTGCGACAAAAAAAAAAAACACCTGGTAAGTGATACTATTTTTCTGATAGGCGTTCATGAGCTGAATGAGAAACTGCTTTTAAAATTTTCTAAACACCTTCAAAGTCTCGAGCTGCTGACCAAAATCGGTTCTTCAGACCTTCATGCACTATAAGCTAATAACTTAGCTGAATATTAGCCGATTTTAAGTTTATTTCCGGATTTGGAAGAAGAGATACACGCTTTTTAAATTATATATATGTCGAGATTTTGGAGGTGTTTTGAAAGTTCCAAGCACAATTGAAAATTCTACTCGATAGCGCCTATCAGAAAATTTGTATCATTTCCCAGGTCTTTCAAATTCGTTCATTTTTGCCGCACTGTGTAAATGTGGCGGTATATGGGAATGACAATACTTTCAAATCTATTTAAGGCCATTGTGGCGTAAAGATTTCCAGCTGTGATTTCCACAAGCTTCGAGAAGACATGATTTTATTTATTATTATCATTGAGGTATAAAATTACAGACCTCATTAAATATAGGGTTTCCCTCTAATATCTCCCCCAACGTCGTCGATCTGACGAAGTTTAGAAATCGGTTGGTATCAACCGCAATAACTACCTACATGGTATCTGATAGGCACCTAAATGCTTACCCCTATGGTGCTTCAATGCCTTACATGTACTAAGTATGTGCTCTGGTGATTCGATTTCCTCATCACAGAATCTGCACATCGGTCTTGAAGCTAAACCCATTTTACTCAGATATCCATTTAGCCTGCAATGACCGGTTAAAAGACCGGTTAGTATCCTCAGGTTGTCTATGGACATTCCTATGTAGGATTCAAATCTTCTCCTGTTATAGTTACCCAACTGAAGTTAAGAGTGTCTCAGAACCGTATAGCATGATAAGAGTACCCGCCTCTCATTATCCTCATTTTTGTTAAGTATGCCCTTACAGGCCCCTTTTTCTAGTCCACAAAAGGCTTTTGGCTCTACCAGTAAAGTGGAAACACACTTTTGGCCAGTTCATTGACGCTTTCATTCTCCAAAATTCCTACATGACCGTGCACCCAGCATAAGCTGCCCCTATTGACCCCGCCTAGCTGGTTCAGTTTACTCAGACATTCCCAAACTGGCTGTGAGTCAACATAATAGGAGCAAACTGCTTGGTTGGCAGTCTTACTATAAGATGGTACGGCTATGTCTTGCCATTTATATTTCTCTCAAGGTTAAATTGAGTACATCTTTCAATGGCATAAACTTCCGCCTGGAATACGCTGACGAGTTTTTCCATAGATTCCGAATATTCCCTCCTAGCGCTAAACACTCCCGCGTATCCCGTGTAATACAAAATAGTCCCTTCTATAAAAGAGCTTGCAGTCTCTAAACATTCCCACTCACTCCTATCCAGAGGCATTTGCCAAAGTCATAGAGTTTCATGAACCTGTTCACACGACAGCAAACTACACGGTCAACAGGGTTAACATGACCCCCGCAACATGACAACCTTGTGCTCAACTCATCTCTCATTGCCGCAGTTATGCTTATGCAAGCTAATCTTTGTACATTATTCAGCTTTGCGTGGGTTGTCACTATCCATATGTCACAATCGGTCTGACCAAAATGGTATACATCTGGTATAATATTTCTGGTTTAAAACCTCAAGATCTCCTCGCAAGCCTCCTGCACACCATAAGCGCATGCAAGGCTTTTCTTGACACTGCAGCTACTTGTGCTTTCTACGCCGCTTACTATCCAATATTATTCTTAGATATTTAACCTCCTTCCTTGGTGGTAATTCCTCACCCAGAAGTTGAATGGTCCTCCACTTAGATAGATTTATTTTCGTAGTGAATGGATTCATGTCCCGCACCATCGATTTAGTATTCTAAGTCCCCTCGGTACGATCTCACACAAAGTATTCCCGAATGTACCCCTTGCTATCAGAATAACATTATCTGCATAGCTCTGGCAGTCAATGTACGCCAGATATGACATGATATCGTCTCTGGAAATTATCAAATCAGAAAGAGTATTATATAGGGAGGGCAAAGTTGAGGTTAGGAAGTAAATTGGCTGTCAAATGATGATACGTCAAGTAAAAAATTTAGCAATTTTAACTATGGAACGCTACACTCTTGAACTAAGAATTTTAATTGTGAAAATTTACTGTTCGATAAACTGAACGAAAACAATCCATTTTTCAATAAAATCGTATTTAGTAATGAGGCGGTTATGTAAACAAACAAAATTGTTGCATATGGAGCTGACAAAATCCACAAACTGTCCTCGAAAAACTGTTACATCCGAAGAAAATTATCATATGGTGCGGTTTGTGGTTAGACAGCATTATCGACCCGTATTTTTTCAAAAACGAGCAAGAAAACGCCGTCACCTTGAATTTTCTGCGCTACTAAACCATTATAACCAATTTTTTGTGGCTATAATTGGCTAGTGTTGACATCAGTGGCCTTTGGTTTCAGCAGGATGGCGCCAGAAGCCACACAGCCAACCAAACAGTTCAGTTATTGTATGAGAGATTTCCAGGTCGCGGAATTTCTCGATTTGGCGATGGCAACTGGCAGCCTCGATATTGTAATTTAACGCCGCTGGATTATTTTTTCTGGGCTTTTTGAAAGACCAGGTTCTGTGAACAAACCACAAACAACTGACACTCTGAAGGATGAAATCCGGCGCTGCATAACGATATAAGCGGAGTTTTGTTGCAAAATGTGGTTCAAAATTTTATGAAAAGTGCAGACGTCTGCCGATGTGCTAAAGGTGGACATTTGCCCGACATCATTTTCCATTATTAATTTCCATATTTCTATGTTATATTTCTATGAATAAAACTGAATTAAAAAAAAGGATGTTGCCACAGATATGTTCAGTGCAGATCAATGAGTAAACGTTTTACTCCTTCATACACACATGGGGGCAAGTCACTATAATAAATACATACATTACCACTTACATCACAAGTGGAACAAGGTGAAACTTCTCAATATCAATGAGCTGCGCCAGATTCGATTCTTAGACTCATTGAAAAGGACCGGCAGCTTAATGCCGACATCGAACGGCAAATGCCGTAATTAGAGAATGAACATTCGTAACCAGGCGCTAGCAATGTTATGAGGTGATACCCCTGTAGAAAATTGTTGGATGATCTGGCCTATGAGTGGGTTGGTTAGGGTGGGTTTGTCTTACCTAGCATACCTCAGCAGCACACAATTACCTCTTACTTTCTTATATTACTAAAACAAGCACTGAAATTTATTTTTACAATTTTTTACCATCAATCATGTTATTGTATAAAATACTCCCATTTTTTAAATTCTCTCATTATTTATCTTCCTTTTCAAAAATGTATTCAGATAATTTTTCCCTGACACGTATTTGTCAGGCTAGACTAACTATTTATACAATAGACTCTTGCTCTGGATATAAGAAAATAAAAAAAAACGAAACAATAAAGGAAAGCGCGGGAAATAATAATTATTTTTCTTATAAAGCAGAAAAATAAATTAAAAATAAATTTGCATTCCCAGCAAAAGTTAAAAAAAAAAAATTTACACACTGACATAGAAAAAAATATATATAATAAGCCTTAGCTTTTATATTGATAGAAGTAGGAGGAGGTATAAATAGTGAAAACGTAGTGAAAAGGTACATATATGCGAGTCAATGCTACAAAATAATTGAATAAAGCCGCTCTAACAAAGAAAAGAGAATTCATAACAAATTACAGCTAAATAATGGCGTGGTGTAGTGGTTAGAGCGCACGCAGAACAACACAAACGACCCAGGTTCGAGCCCCAGCAGAGGGACGACATGACGAAGAAAAAATTTAATTGTGGTTTCGAATGCTTAATAATAAAAAAGAGGCTTCAACTTCTTCCCTCCAGAACCTTCTTGCATACTTCTGGCGACGATGACAAACATCAGACGAATGATCAAGAAAAACACGCCATCTACTGGGAAAAAATTACAATGCTAAAGTAAGGATTACCACCAATTAGCAAGGATCTTCACCATAAACAAAAAAAATCATATGGAGGAAGCTACAGCGGATTAATCAATCATCTACTTAGCTTGAAACATCAAATTGATTAAAGAAACTGAAACAAAGCCGATAGATGCTTTCTGGAAAGCCAATATGCTCCTTAGAGCAGAGACGAAAAAGAAAAAAGAATAGAAACATTGTGTTAAGAAAAACGTGTTGAAAACATTTAGAATTTCCACCAACCTAAAGCGGGTGTTGATCGGTATTATTTAACACACTTAAGCACAACTAACAATATCCCAGTGAACATTTTTTAACATCATGTTAGCGTCACAACCTCAACCGACAGCATTTATACATACGAACTGCGGCCGATGATAAGAACTACCGAATTCTTCTTGTCGCAGTTATAGTTTTTTTTTACTGAATCTAAGAGCTTCCGAATTCTTCTGACCATCCTACTAAGCCTTATACATTACGCAATCCGACAAATTTCATCTCTAGCTTTATATTTTGGCAACTGTACACATTTTCAATTTCCAGTTTCCAATTTGCTCCAGACTTCGTTACCAGAACAGATATTTCAGCATCAGTTTCCAAAAATAGCCCAGTTCTTAAATCTATTTTTGCACATTAAGGTAGATTAACATTTCGCCAATAAAGCTTTCCTTGTTCGTATAATCAACACGAAAAACTTTGTGTTTCCTTCAGCGGAACAGAGAGACTGAGTCATAACTCAGCTGAAACATTAAACTGTGGATGATAGAGTATCCACACCTATGGATATAAAAGTGCAAATTGCATTTAAAAGGTTGGCATTATTGTTCTTTGCTCAGCAATAACAACAACAAAACATAGTTTTGATTATATGCGAAGTAGTAGAGAAACCTTTTAACAATTTTTGTTGTTGTTCGGTTTTTAAAAATTTTAATTTTTCTCAACAGACTACGTAGGGGAAATAAAAACAAAATACTGGTTTGTTTCAAAAGGTTTTACACAAAAAAACTATTTAAAAAACATACAAATCAGCAAAATTAACAACAATGACTAAGAATATACACAAACACATATTACATACACTAATGCTAACAAATACAACAATAATAAGTATGTCTGTCTGTATATATGAAATCCGAGAAGAAAAAAAAAACATAAAAAAATCTGTGCAATTTATGCCGCACTTGACTAACCAAGCGCAGATTTAATTGTAATTGGATTTTTGTTGTTATTTTTGTATGTTGTTGTTATTGCTTTACTATGGTATATTGCTTTTGTTTGTTGTACGATTCTGTTTGTTCCAGCTTATTATGATGCTTCTCCTACTGTTTTACTCCCTTCGTATGCCAGTGTGCCTGAGTGGAAAGCAGAGATGGCAATAAGAAAGTATTGTCAATTGCAAGGCAAGATTTTTAGATAATTTTTTTTGGTTTTTCTAAATAAATTTTCACTCCATTCCATCATTCCTCATATGTATACACATACCTACAGGGTTTTCCAACAATAGCGAGTAATTTTAAGCAAAATTATCGGATTTATTTAATTCTAAAGATAAGGGCGGACCTTTAATACTTAAAAACAATATGCAAATGGCCGGCAAGGTTACACTAACAGGACTATGGTTTAATGACATTTTTGGTCACCTATTTGCAGTTTTGCGGCTGTTTGATTTCTTGAATCGATTGTGTGGCTTTGGCATATACCTAATATATCACGTAGCCTCAAAGCAAAAAGACAAAAGGTGTTTGATCACAAAATTTAGGTGGCTAATTGCAATTGCCTCACTGAGAATTAAAACAAAACATTTCACGCAAAAAAGCGATGGTATCGTTACTCGTGTGACACGTAGCGTCTTTTTGTGAAAATAAACTTCGTCCACAACAATATCTATAGTGCAATCCATATACCATAGCAGCTGCTCCAGCGTCATCTACAAAAAAATTAGGTCTAATAAGTGGAGACTTGTGAACATTAAATAGTGAGTTTTTCACGGCCAAATGAGATTGTTAACTATGCATCCCCTCAACAGATGACGATTGAGATTAAGATAACTTTTCAATGAAACTCCGGATCAGTTTGATGCATATCAAAGACATGACGTTGTTGAAGGTCGGTAAGAAATGTAAAAAATCTTTATTTGATTCGATAGAATGATCTCTATAATTCAATGTTTAAAGATGATTTCATGTAAATGCTGACCGCGTTACGTCTCTAATCGTTCATACGCTGGGTCCAGTTTTGGCACACTCTCTCCAACATATCGGCCGGTATCTCACGAATAAATTCTTCAATATCGGCTTCCAGTCCAGTGCTTCAAGCGTTGCGGTCTTGTCCCTATAAACATGGGCCTTAACATAGCAACACAAAATATAGTCTAAAGGCGTTAAATCGCATGATCAAAGCGACCAATTGACGGGCCACAAGCGTGAAATAAACTGTTCATCGAACTCGCCTCTCAACTGGGCCATTATTTTGCGTGCTGTGCAGCATGTGGCACCGTCTAGATGTAAACTCATGTCAATCAAGCCAAACTCTTCTATTTTGGGCAAAAAAAAAAAAAATGTTATCATGGCACGGTAGTGCTCGCCATTCACAATAACGTTCCTGCCTTAGTCGTATTTGGAAAAAAAACGGTCCAATGATGCCATCGGCCTATTATTCAGGTTCATTGGCAGTTCTTGTAATGCTTCTGACTGCTCACGTATTCAATCAACCAGCAATTAGCTTCATCGCTGAACACAATATTCCGATAAAAAAGCGGGTCTTCAGCCTTTCAGTTTGTTGATGGTAAAATTCAATAATCTGCAAGCCTTGTTCGCTTGTAAGTCGATTCATGGTTAAATTATAGACCAAACATAACAGCAGAGCTCCCAAAAACAGTGTTGCCAAAAAGAAAGTTGCTAAAAAATCACCTGATATAATATGAAATGATTTATTATATAATAATATAAATATGTAATACGATCTCTTTGTATCTTTAAATTTTTATATAACAGTGAAGAAGCGAATATGATATTTTGTTAAAACTCTACATTTTCTTTAAATAAAAAAGATGTTCCCTTAGTTGGTCAAATATCTGTAGCTTGCTGTTAACAGGGCCAATGTCAATATTTTGTTGATTTGAGTTAGTCGTTGCATTAGGATCCTTTTCTTACTTTCTTTTATTTTGTCAAAGCCGCCAATGACTAATTCAATCCAGAACAGCTTTTAAAGGGTTTTTCTAGCCAATGTTTTTATGAACTCATATATGGTACATATATATAAAATAAAAAATTTGGTTAAATAACATTTTTCAAAAGCAAATATTTAGATATTGGCCCTTTTAGCACCAAGCCCCAGATATAATTTGTACTATTAAATTAGCTTATCCAGCTCTGAGTCTATTAATATATCTTTAGGTTCGCTAAGTTGTGTTATTTATTGCAAGCAGTTAGTAAAATAATATTGTTGTATAATGTTGCTACTAATAATGTTGTAGTTGTTGTTTATTTTTTACTTCTTTTTCGTTTAAGATTTTGTAGTTGTTGTTGTTGTTGTAACTACAGCTATTGTTACTATTTGTTGCAATGATAATAAATCTCACTGCAAAGTTGCCAGAATTAAATGTGATTTGTTTCTTGATTTTTATGGCAAAAAATAAATTCTTCGAGATTTTTTCTCAAATTATAACATATTTTTACTCCATAATAAATTAAAGAGACTGGTTAACAACGTATTTAAAATGAAATAATTTTTCAACATAAATTTGTGAAACATACTGTAGCAATATGTGATAAAGTTTACCATAAAAACTGGTACCGTTAAAAAAAAACTAAACTAAAAAGAAATATTTTTTAAAAAAATCTTTAATTAAAAAAAGTTGTACGTTTTTAAGAATTTTATAAAATGTGACTTTTTTAAGAAATTTGTTTTAATTTTTTCTAAATAAATAAGAATTCAGTTAACATGTAATTCTAGTACAGCTGATGGAGTTTTCTTTTAACCAGCATTGGACACGAAAATAAGCTGTGACAAAAGAACCACACACGTGTTTAATGCACGTAAGACTCAATGTTGTTTTTTACCACACAGACGTGGTGGTGTGCTGTCATCTGTGTCAATGGGTAATGTGGATATTGAGGAATCAGATGCTCTCGATGTTCTGGACATGAGAATTCGCTGTGACGTTCGTTGGAATGCTCATATATTTCAAGTGTATAAAAAAACATTCACGTGCCTTGGTTTTTTGAGACGGTGCAAGAAATACTTCACTCCTTCTGATCTCCTTAATATTGACAAGAACTATATCCGACCCAAATTGGAATACAACTCTCATGTATTGGTCGGACCGCGTACAGGAGAGGGCGAAGGTGCTCATCAATGACGGTAGGGTAGCCAACTCTATCGATTCATTGGAGCACCGTCGCAATGTGACGTGTGTTTCATTGTTCTATCGGTACTATAACGGAATGTGTTCTAACGAAATTAAGGAATTAATTCCTAAAAGTCATATATTTTTACGTAGTACTCGTATTTTTCGTAGGGCGCATCCCTTTGTAGTTGATTGTCCAGTAAATCGCACAACGCATTATAGGGAGAATTCGTTCTTTGGTCGCACTGTTCGGTTGTGGAATAATCTTTCAGCGAAATTATTTCCTGCCACTTACGACATGAGTAAATTTAAATCTAACGTCCATAAACACTACTCCCTCTGTCTTCCTTCCAATAACCTATTTTCCTAGTACCAGCACAATGCACTGCATGAGTAGGGGCCATCCCCTGGATGCTGGTCTTATATATATAAAAAAAAACAGCAGAAGTAGACATTTTTTATAACAACCCCACAAACTTCTGTTGTGTTATAAGGCATCAGTGTTTATTAACACTACGCTGCAAAAATTAAAATTAAGAGTTAAAAGAAAACATTAGATTCTATTTACAATTCCATGTTTATTAAGGTCTAACTTCTCTTCGTTGATTTGCGATGAAATCCATTTTATCTAAACGCTTTTACCATCTTTAAATTTTTCTTTAATTAATACCATTTAAAATAAATTAAATATATAATTATTTAAAATTATTATTAATTTTTTTCTCCGCCAATCCTCTAGGAAGCATATTGGCTTTCCACAAAGCATCTATTGCCTTATTTCAGTTTCATTAATCAATTTGATCTTTCAAGCTTAGTAAATGATTAATCCTCCACTGTAGCTTCCTCCATATGATTTTGCGTAGTGGTGAATATCTTTGCTAATTGGTGGTGATCTTTACTTCAGCACTGTAATTTGTTCCCAGTAGGTGGCGTGTTTTTCCTGATCATTCGTCTGATGTTTGTCATCATCGCCAGAGATTTTCGCGAAGGTCAGGGGGCTTCTTGTTTATTTTTTAGATGGACATTCGAACCCACAATTAAATTTTTCTTGGTCATGACTTCTGCTGAGGCTCGAATTTTGGTCATTTGTGTTGTTATGCTTGCGTTCAAACCACTACACCTCGCCACCTATGGGCCATATATTGGTTTAAATTTGAACAAGCCGTTATTTCGAATCTAGCAATGCTTATGTCAAGTTATTCTGTTAGATTATTCAGTATATTATCTCCACTGAAAGAAAAGAATCAATTTACGCTCGAGCAACGTTGCGATATATTGTAACAAAACAAAGAAAATTTTTCGGAAATTGCAAAAGACTCTAAAACACAAAATAAAAAAAAAAAAAAAATTAAAAACCATCTTTTCGGATGAATCTAATTTTCATCTTGGTGGATATGTTAATAAGTAAAATTGCCGTTTTAAGGAATCCAGTGCACCCATTACGAGTGACTGTTTGATGCGGCTTGTGGGGCGGAGGCATTTCTTTGAAACTGAGGACGGCGCTACCACTACGGTAAATGGAGACACCTATCGCACTATTATAACCAGTATTTTTGAGCCCGTTCTTTATGGTATTGATGTGGACCATCATTCCTCAATCGATGGAATGATGTTCGCGAAGAATCTGCGATTTGACAACGTTGGGCTATTTTCTGTGAGGAGCCATTAAAGACAAGTGTTATGCCGACAAACCAGAGACGATTGAGCATTTGAAGGTCAACATACGTGTAGCCATCACCCCATATACCAGAAAATATTATTCAAAATTGGTCCGATCGAAAGGGACCAATGATGCCAGTCGTGGTGGCCATATGAATGAAATAATATTTCCTTTCTAGCCAGAAAAATTGTACTTCACAACAAAAAAATAGAATATATTTTGCAACATTTTAAACCCTTTTTGTTGTATTGCATTTTTAAATTTAAATTTTTTAATGACCCACCCTACACTTAGTGAGTTAATAAATAAGTGTATTTATAATAATAAAAACATCTTCTCTAAGGACTAAACTTTAAAATTTTATCATTTGTTTTAGTAAATAAATCCCTCTCTTAATCTCCACCATTACCCACATTATCATAAGCCCTGTAAAATTTAATTAAAAAACAATCTTTTTTTTAACTTAAAATGTAAATTAAGTGGAATAGAAACTTCATTAACCAACAACAACAATTGGCCCTTCAATTACAGAAAGTATGCTCAACTATGCTTTTGTTCACCAATATTCACCCTCCCTAAAAGTGAAATGAATTATACTCGGTTTGTATGGTCCTTTTTAGCCACAATAAGAGAAGCATCATTATAATTATTTGTAACCTCTACAAAAACAACAACAACAACGTCAACAGATAAAACAACAAATTAACTTTAGAATATATATTGAAATAACAACCAAAACAACAATAACAACAACAACAATATCGAGAGAGAAAATTATATTACAATTGTAAGCCACACAAACTAAAAACGAATTTCCATTTCAAATTATACACAATAATGCTAATGATGATGATGATGATGATGATGATGATATGTTTCAGTTACACACATTGAAAGTATAAGTGCGAGAGTTGAATAAAACACACAGATGGAATCGTAACGCCAAATAGAGTTACACTTAGAGAAACTCTAAAGTGGTTTTAACAGAACGGGTATGATGCTACGCAATGAAAAAGCAGGCTGCCTTCCACATAGGTCATGTGCGACACACATGAATACCTTACTTTGCTTTTATTAATATCGAAAAAGCTTTTGTAGCCATTAAGCGCGTAATGGTTAGAGCGTATGCATACAACACAAACGGCGGCCCATGCTCGAATCACAGCAGAAGAAATGATGAAAAAATGGTTTCGAGTGTTTAATAAAAGGACTTCAACCTTCCTCCGGACAGATCCATCTAAGGAAGCCCCCTTACCTTCCGGCTTACCTTTTGCGATGATGACAAATATCAGACAAATGATCAGAAGAAACACGCCACCTACTGGGAACAAATTACAATGCTAAGTGTGGATCAACTCCACCACTTAGCAAGGATCTTCAACACTACACACAATCATATGGAGACGAGCTATAGTAGATTAATCGTTTAATTAGCTTGAAAATCAACTTATGCTTTGTGGAAAGCCGATCCGCTGGAATCCGTTAGCCTACAGACAGATATGTTCTACATGATGGCAGCGCAAGTCTATTAATTCCTATTAAAACTGGTGTTGTCTTTGACTGTGTATTAAACGAAGCCTTGAAAAAGTGTAATCTGAGAACTTAAATCAAGACTAACATATTCAGACATTCAGTTAGAGGCTTTAGAGCGGGTTGCAAATAAACATTGAAAACCTCCAAATTGGCAATACAAATTAGAAGAAAGTTTCGTTCTTTTTGCTATTTCGGTAGCATCACTACGACTTCCTGAAAATTAAGTGTTTCAACCGAAATAGATTCAATGTAGACAGGTAAATAGGTAGAAATGGCTGCCCCCAAAAGAAGGGCACACATCGGCACACGAAGACCCTTTGTGATACCTTAATGAGTCGTTATTCCCTATATCCGGAATCACCGGCAGCTTATAGTTAAACCTCTAAGCCTACAAGTGTCCGTACTTGACAGCTGCACAAGCCCAGTCGCATGGTATAAGCCCAGATGCCTCGTTTTTCTGTTACATAATGCCGGGCATGTGCACAGTTAGTGAGCAATTTTGTTCTCCTCCTTCTCATCCCTGCAGCTTCTGCAGAAGTCATTGGCTAGGTGACCCAATGCCATGCTCCTGGCATGATTGCTCATTACAGATACAATGCCCAGTAATGACACCGACGACTACGCTGGGTAAACTTCTTTAGAGATAAGGAAGATCTTTTGTGAGCTTGAGATTCAGCTTTGGCCCATGCGGCGTTGACGAAGTCTATTACATCATTATGAATCATGAGCTTACAAGTTTTGAATGGTATTCCAAACATGGAAAATTCGCTTGTGAACTCAATAGTTGTACCATGTCTGGCCAATTCAATAGCTCTATAGTTTTCCGAAATATTACCCTGAATCGGCACCATTATAATATGAATATTATACTGCTCACTCACCTCGTTGAACCGCAGCAATCAATAACTGTTTTTAAGGTCAACTTGTGAGATCCTCGAGCTCTTACAGACACCTGGCTATCCAAAACTATCATTTCCAATGATCTTTATGGCAACTCTTGTGGCCGATATCTCCGCCTAAAAAACGTTATAATGGTTCTGTTACCTTATATAGTGAGCTATTTTTCCCCGATTCCGAGAACATACTTCCACCCACAGCTCAATTCAACATGGAGCCTTCCGTGAAGATCTGTTCAGAGTCTTTAATGAAGTGCATTGTACCATTTGCCTATTCCCTCCTGTTCGGAATCGTGGCTGGAACTTCACGGAGAAATCATAGTGTAGTGCTGTGTAGACCACTCTTACAAAAACTCCCAAACTTTTTAGGACCCACATTCGAATCGCTCCACTGCCCAGTCGCCTGTAAACGCTGACTTGTACTATCCACTAAGCCCCTACAATATTGTAAGCAAATGGACCCAGCGAAGATAGATGCAGGTTGTGGGTGTTGTACGTAACGCCCCTGTAATAATAAATCCGCGCAATCCGCAAATATCCGCGCCCGCTGTAGTAGAATAAGATTAGCCGCCTTATCAAGGGATTCCGACCATACTATAGATCCAAATAGGTCTGACCACAGCTAAGTATATGCAGCCAGTCATACCTGATCTGAGCCATATTTACTTTCCAATACTTTATTGCAAATGTAGAGGCGACAATGGAGGCCTTCTTTATCCTGTCGTGTATATTATGTTTCCACGTCATTAAGTTCGAGGCTTGTGTTGTTCGATCTGAATGGCCAAAAAGGCGAAGATTTGTTCCTTCGTGGGAAATATACTATTCGCGTTTTCTTTGGATTTACTCCCAAATCACGTGCAGATGCTTACTTTCTACCTTCTAGAAGTGCAAATTGTATTCTGTTTCTAATAGGATCTACAAATCTGCCCGAAATTATGAGAACAACGTGAGTCACTAATAGATTGAATCTAATCAGCCAATCTTTTGTCAGACTAAACCACATATGGTAATATACTGTCTAGCGTTTATTTGGAAAATATTCTCATCAGATACTATAAGCAATACTTTCTTAGGGCAAAGATGATATCAAGTTCCAATAGTACAGGAAATTAGGCGAAGGAAATGGAGAAAACCTAGATTACTTTTCTTCAAAACTCTTTAAATTCCCTGAAAAACAAGAAACTTTCGTTTAAATTTTTGGTTTTCCCAACGTGAATTTTATTAACAAAAAAAAAAAAAAAAAAAGAATACAAAACTAAGTGGTGAAGTCGGCAAAAAAATAAAAAAAATGCTAAAAACCCACTTTTATCTCGAGAACGTTGTTTTATTTCGTATAAAAAAAACAAATCATCAGCAACAACAACAACAATAAATATATATTGCTAGTTTATCTTCTTAAAATTGGTAGGTTGAGTTGTTGCATGCACCAACAATAGTTCATGTAACAGCACAGTTAAGGAAGACACATAAGCTGCCGCAACAATAGCAATAGCAATGGTTGTGGCATGTAAAAGCGCATCATCTCATGCATTAATATTGCTATTGTGTGGCAAAAATGTTGAAAAAAAAAAAAATAATCGTACAACTTCACTTGATTGTAATGAAACTTGAGAACAGAGATAGTGATGGTAATGCTGCTGATGAGGTTGTGATATTCATATGATTGTAAGTTGTGAAGAAGAAAAACAAAAATTGTAAAACACGTACCACCATATGCTGCTGTCATAACAACAATAGTGTTAAACGAAAATGGCTAAAACGTACGAGTCTAGAGAATACACAATACAGCTGCAAATGTAAAATCATGATGACGAACGTATAATTTACATAAGTTGCCAACAATATAAGTGCTGTGTGTGTTAGTAATACACGTTGCACAACATACAACACAGCTTGCAGTCACAGCCATAGCATCAGCCACAACCACAACAGCGTTAGTAATTGCAACAGCAACAATAAAAAGAAAAATAAGTAAAATTGTTACCTGATAATAATATTGTTGTTGTTGTTGTTGTTGTTCCTATTAATATAAAAATTGTACTATTGTTGGCTTCCTTTTAAGGTATTCTTTACTTTAAGAAGAAGGAGTTACAAAAGGGTTTCAGTTTTCATCATAAGATTCAAACTCAACTTAAATATTTCTTTTTGGATACAAATTTATTACTCCCATTGCACTATGGCCCTTTGTTAATTATTAATCAAAATATTATCATAAGCATTGAAAGCACAAATTTGTTTAAAAAATTAATAAATTAAATAAATTAAAATTGCACTATGGGTATTAAAAAGAAAAAAAAAAAATGTTGACATGACTTTAACATATTTTCCTCTAGAACATTTGGTGTTGGGATTCAATTGCTAAATTTGTACTAAAAAATATTAGAAAAATAAATTGTAACTTTTATTTTCTTTGAAGTTATTATGCACACTGCACTATGGACTTGCATTTATTTTGGTGTAATGTGAAATAAAAAAGATTTACGACATTTTTTATTTTGCACAATTATTTTTTTTTACAAATACTTATAAAAAGCACTATGGGACAGCATTGGAAAAAAAATCCAATGAAAACGGTTGGAATTTTTAAACTGCTTTTTTGTCACGGTAATATGTCAGCTCACAATACAACAATTATGTATTCAGCACCATATTGATCAACTAAAGGAAACCGTTTTAAGATTCTATACCGACTTAAATCGAGAGGTTCTGCAAAGTAAAGAGGCAATAATGCGTTTTCATTGAAGTTTTGTTGGATGGAGGGTGGCGTGGTGTAGCGGTTACAGCGCTCGCATAACTACACAAGATCACAGGTTCAAGCTCCATCAGAAGTTTCGAGTGTTTAATAGACGAACAATTACATTTCAAAAATACAGAAAAAGCCAACTGACCTTCCCGCAAACGTCTGGCGATGATGACAAACATCAGACGAATGATCAGGAAAATATGTCACCTATTGGGAAAAAATTACCATGCTAAGTACTCCCTAGAGAAGTGACGGAGAAAAAATTTTTATAACAATTCTTAGAGCAGAAAATCTTTGGTGAAGCTCGGATCAATGACATATGATCTATTTTGAGCTAGTGAAACCTAGTGTTTAAGACATTTAGGGAAGGAGTAACGATTAAAACATTTATCTCCCTACTCCACTACAATTTCAGACCTGCTAGCGTTCAATAGAAAGCTCGTAGGTTTACTGAACAAACAGTCGACTTGAAGGAACACAATAGATGCAGTGCTCGGTCTGAAACGATAATAACTATGATTACATCTTTTGAAGACTCCACACCCCCCCAAAAAAAAACCTTTTCTGATATGCATTATTGATGCTTAAACCCAACCCAAATGTAGACCTGCATCTCCAATATATGATACTTATAACACATATGCTGTAAAGTCTCGAACATAACACATAGTTGGCGCTATTTCTATTACATTCACCATATCTTCAGTTAGAACTAACCAGATAGCTGCTAATATTTCATTTTATTCTATTAATTAGTATGTAAGTTAGTGTGCTAAAGTGACGGTACTTTTTTATTTTCAGAACAATGAATTAAAAATAATTTGGTGCAGAACATTCGCTTGAAAAGTGTTATGGGGACCTTTCTCCATCAGAAACAATAATAAAACATTGATATGCTGGCTACAAATGTGGTCGTAGAGACACCGATGTTGCAGAATGTAGTGGACGTCTAAATGAGGCTATAACACTAGAGAATATAAAAAAAATCCACAAAATTGTTTTGAATGATCGAAAGCTGAAGTTGCGAGTTAGCTGACATCGTAAAGATATCAAAAGAACGCGTTGGGTTTATATTGCTTAAGCATTTGATTATGAGAAAGCTCCGTTCAAAGTGGTTAACGCGTTTGCTCACTGTTGACCAAAAACAAGAACGTGTTAATGATTCTGAAACAGCAGCAAAACTACATGAATTGAAGTTGTAATTGCTCCCACATCCACCACATTCGTCAGATTTGACTCCTAGCGACTACCGCCTGTTCGCAGACTTAAACAAAATGCTCGCTGGTAATGAAATTTCTCTAAAACTGAGGAATATTTTGAGGCAAACTATAAATCTTTGGCAAAAAGTGGTAGAGCGGCGCTGCAATGATGAATAAAGTTAATTTGGAACAAAAAAAAGTGTTTTCTTAGTTAGGCCCGTGACTTTTCAGCTTATGTGTTACGTCATATAGTACGTGAGCACCAACTTCGAAGACTATTATTGGATATAATTTCCTTCTCTGTTAAGCATCGGAGACTATCCTAACTCCTGCTGGTCTATGGTCATTATGAACACTATTTTTGTAGCTCCCACAAGGGGCCTTACCATGGCTAGAAAGGAACCTTGACACCCTTAATATCAGGATTAAGCCTCCGAGCAGACTTTCTGCCATAAATATTATTACCAGCTGAGTTCCAAATGACTCCGAACTGGTTTGTAGATCACCAGCAGTTACATATGTGCTACAACCTATTCCGAGGGGAATATTTAGTGCATTCTCTTTCAACGTGGTAACTATCTCTTACCCGATAGTAAGTACGAGGGCGGATTGATATTGAAGCTACCTAAGTAGGAAAAAAACATTTTTTTTTTCAAAAACCACACATTTCTTAACATAGTCGCCTTTTAGCTCAATACACTTAGTAAGACGATTTTCCAACTTTTTTATACCATTAGTTTCGGTAATCACTTCTTCGTTTGAGATGAATCTTTTTCCTGTGAGCCATTTTTTCAAGTTTGGAAACAGGAAAAAGTCACAAGGGGCTAAATCATGACTATAAGGTGGATGATCAACCAATTCGAAGTGGATTTCTCGTAGTTTTAGCATCGTATCTAATGCTGTGTGAACCGGTGCATTGTCTTGAAGAAAGAGCACTTTTTTCTCGTTTAAATGTGGTCGTTTTTCCTTGATTGCATCAACCAATTGATCCAATAATGCACGATAATACTGTGATTGTGGATCCCTTTTCAAGATAATCGATAAGCAATATTCCGTGTACATACAGTGGCCATAGCTTTGCGAGCCGATTTCGCTGTCTTCGCCTTCTTCGGAGCACTTCCACCCATTGCTTCGAAGTGATCTTTTGAACTCGTTTTTGTTCAACACTGAGCAACGCGGCATCCATCTTGCCGATAGCTTATTCATATGCAAATGTTCATGCAAAATGTTGAACACACGTTCATATGATATGTTTACCATTTCAGCAATCTCACGTATTTTGACCCGGCGATCATTCATAACGATATCGAGGATTTTCTTGATATTTTCTTCAGTAACCACTTCTTTTGGCCTTCCTGTTGATGATTTTATTGCAGTGCTTGTTCGGCCCCGTTTAAATTCAGCAATCCAATATGTTACCATATAATCTGACGGAGCAGATTCGCCGTTTTGCCTTTCAAATAATAGTGTTTAATCACTACACGAAATTCACTTCTTTCCATTTTCCAAGAAACACAAAAGTTGCTTATTTCAAACGACTACAACAAATAAACTAATCGATGAATTTGGCTAAAATTTTAACAGCTGACGTTTGACAGATCGTAATTTCTAAGAGAGAAAAAGTTTTTGTGTTTGTGCTGCCATCTAGCGCTAGGTAGCTTCAATGTCAATCCGCCCTCGTAAATAAGTACATTTTTTTTAATATGCATATTTAATATTTTTTAATCCTCATCCATATTGCTACTTACTGTTTTAATTAAAAACTATTTCTGCCATTACCGTGTTCAAATTGGAAAAAAAAAAAGCAAACACTCGTACATACCTGAAATGAAAAAAGAAAAATGCAAAGTTGATAAGGTTAAATATCATAAATTAATAAATCATTTTATAATAAATAAAATTAATTAAATGAATAAATAATTATGTTAATCTTATGTATGCAATACATGTTTCATTACTTTAATGGCATTTTAATAAACACTGTTTAATGAAAAAACAAAAAAACAAAAAAATACAAAAATGAATATCAATAAATATTAACTTTCAAAACAAAAACAAATTAATGATGACTTTGTGAAAACAAAGCAATTTATATTAAATTATAATAAATTATTAATAAAAAATGGAATGTTTGAAAAAAAATGTGTCACATGAAAAATGAGCGTGAGAATGTATACACGCTTGCAGAAAAAAAAATCATAACAATTCTTATGAAATATATTTAAAAAAAAAAACATAATTTTCATTGTTTTACATTAAATTGTGTTAAAGGTATGCATTTCTTGCATGCGGTCCATCCTTAATACCTTGTCTGGTGAAAGTGTTCTTAATGTATGTTATTATTTGAGAAATCTTCTACAGATACTGCCATCCTTTTTACATTAGCCAATAACATACATATAACCTTTTTGCAAATGTTTACTTTTTCCCTTTTTTTCTTTGCTTACATTTGTTGTATTTTGCAACCAACTTCACTATTTAACGCTCTGTCAAAATTGGATTTTCCAATTGCAAATATTTGCCGTCGCGTTGCCGCCGTTTTATTTCGGGATGCTCCATACAAATTGTATGGGCATAAGAAACTTTGACAGATAAAAAACGCTTGCCGCTCTTATTTAGGGATGGCAAATAGTCACTGCATTTTGGCAAAAGTTTATGGTGATCACTGTCATATAAGTATATTATCACAATCTCGTATATAACGACACCCAGCAATCATGAACAATTTTCGATATGCTTGTACATTCTACAGGGATTCCATAGCCGCTTTGCTTATGAATTTCCCATAATACTGAATTTACTGCGTGACAATATTTATGGTCAATTTGATTGTTAGGTTTTTTTTGAAAGCTCCACAGCACAAATTTTCAAGCCTCTTCAACTCAACCCTATCCAAGAAGGCACAGACTATTTTTATACTGTGATCTGTTCGGTATATTCCCGATTAACCTCATTTTAGCAATAAGCGATTGTTCGCTATTAGCGAAAAGTTTTGTAAACATTTTGATCATTTCATAAGACTTTTGTTCACATATATTCTTATGTTCCTGATTATAGTCATCACTGAAACAGCGATGAACGAACACGCGTAGCGTGTATATGCTGTTTTTTTTAAATTTTATTTGTACTCTTGTTTCTTTAAAGAAACACGTAAACAATTTATTTCGTTTTTAGCATTGGGAGGAAAAAAAAACAAATGAAAAAAAAAAAACAGAATGAAGGCAAAAACAGAAGAGAGCAAAAGAGAAAACAGAAGAGAGCAAAGCAAAGTTATTCATTTTTGATAATGCTAAGGATTTTCTGTTAATATCACAGTCAATAGACGCTTTCGAACGTTTTAGTAGAGAAATGTTTGCCATTTGATGTTATTACCAAATGTCGTGATCTTGACAAATAGTTTTTGCCAAGATTACAAACGAACAATTTCCAAATCCAAGCATATTCGTAGTTTTGCAATCACCACGATTGGTACCCTTTAATCCAAAGCCATTTTTGCGGCCTTTCTTCTTTCACGAATATCGTGAAGTAATCAGTTTAAAATAGTAACAAAGCCTGGATTCCCTATTCAAGTGGCGGCTACCAAAGTAAAGTAAAATAAAATTGGTTTTTAGACCTATTTATTCACGCAGCCAGTATGCATTTCACGCATTGATTCTCCATTTGAGTCTTTTTGCTTTCTTGCAGCACTATAACGATGACTCTGTTTTCATGGCCCTTATATACATACATACCAGTGTTGCCAATTTCTGTGTAATTATCTAAAAATGGGACATAAATTATTTTATTGGACTATTTTTGAACCATAAATATTTTGTGTAATTTTTGTGTAAGTAACGATTTTATTTAATGGAATGTTTGCTGGTATTTTTTACGGTACCGACAAATCCAAAACACGCTACTCGTTTTTTGATTTAAAGAGTGTAAAGTTGGGCAGTAAAGGAAATGTATAAACTTAAAAAAAAATTCTATAGCTGAGAAAGGTATACCATTTGAAAATATTGTCAGATTGGGATCAACCACACCAAACGTTATGTTCGGCAAGTGCAATACTTAAATAATGTAAATAACTCAAACGGTAAAGTGTTTCTGTCCTTTAACAGACTTAGTAGCGTCTTAAGTTAGTTGAAAGATTTATATCGAAACATTGGTGCTCAATTATTTTAACGGAGTCAAATATATTTTTAGATGGCTATTTTTAAAATTTGGTATTAACCGAGTATTGAAACAATATGGTCTATTAAGATCTTTCTTTATGTTGGATTTATCGAAGATCCCCCCAAATCAACGGGGTCAATTCAACAACATTTTGCGCAGATTCAACTTAACACCTTTAAAAACAGCTTTTTTAAGCTAAATATGTGTTGTTTTGACCAATATCCTTTTAGCTTTTTTGAAAAAAGCCATTAGCCTATCAGTGTAGAACTTTTTGATTTTCTGAGAGAAAAATTGATACAGTTGCGTTCAGCAGAGCTCTACGGAATTTTAATTTACGCTATTAATAAAGCTCGGCAGAGAAAGAAACAAACGATAATCCGGGGAGGCAAGGTCCGATTTATATGGTATATCATACTCTTCTTATTTTGCCTTTTCTAAATTTTTCAGTGTAAACAAACCCAACATGTTGTTTAAATTTGTCTGAGTGAACTTGAGTTTGAATTCCGGCAACACTGACACATAGACATAATAAATTTGAAAATTATTGACAAAAAATGACGGGAAAAATTTTTAGCGCTTTTTAATTAAATTAAATTTTTGTTAATTTACCGGCTTTTTTAAAATAAAATAAAATATTGCGATGAGATTTTAAAGTCAGTTACGCTTCCTAAATATATTTTTAAAGCATATTCTCTACCATTTTCGTCTTTCTTTCACAACCACTAAAAGTTTCTTCAGCCTATAATTATGCAATAAATTCAGTTTTACGTGTGTAACCCCAGACAAACACAGAAACATAATTGCGGTTTACATGGCTCGTTACAAGTAATATATTCTGTTAATTACTCTCATATTTATCTTCACCTTTTCCACACACACACAGACGTGCCAAAAAACACATAAAGCCTTGGCTCTCAGATGACTCAGTCAGCTTACACCACCTCTATTACCACTTTTAATGTAATTTTTTTTTATTTGGTTTGGCTTTTTGTGGAATTGGTAAAAGAATTTCTGTGTAAAATAAAATATTACCCAAAGACTTGAGTGAATTAAGATGAAAAGTAAAAAAACCATACGAAAAAACAGGTGTTTTGTTTGATGTTTTAGAACATCTTGGGATTACACTAAACATACATTTGTTAACATAAACGCATATATTTACATCTACTAACGTATGTACATGTGTAAAACAGAAATGTAATCTAATGTAAAATTTATGTAAATAATAATGCTTCGGTTACACATACGGGTATAAACGTGTCTGAAACCATAATTGAATGTGTTTTTTCTCTTTTTTTTTGGCAAACTTTTTTCCTTAAGTCAAGGTAATTATATTATGATTGTTATGTTAAAAAAATATTTTTTTAATTTTGCTTTTACTGACTTGATTAACAATTAAATGAATAAACCTTTAAATTCTTGATTAAACTTAAGTTCAAAATATAATTTCGTTTAAATGTTATCCTTGGCGCTTAATGTTGTGGTATTTTTGTGTGACATTTTATTCGATTTTTTTTATGGTCTAGTAGACAATTTATGGCATATATGGAGTTGTTGTTGTTGTAGTTTTCATAATAATAAAATTATTTTTATCATCCCCTTTATGTCACAAATAACGAGAGTAGATTTACTTATGCAACACAGTTGTTTAATGCTTTAAACAGAGAGATTTTTGCATTAAAAATATTGCATATGTTTGAGGCGCAATATTTCAACGAAACGCCGTAGTTTTTGGGTATCAACTGAGATAACTAAGTTTTAGTTGGGAAATGGAAAAATTCGGCCCAACACGATTGAAAAAATTCTTACAAATACAAAACCAAATTTTAGAAAATATACTAGGATTCGTCAAAAAGCAAAGAAATCGCATGCGACTCGAAAGATGTCGATACTGAGTATCACAAAACCGGGAGCTATGTATTAAAGATCTGAAGAACGACGAATGCACAGAGGTCGACCAGAAAATGTCAACTATCACGTAGTTCAGTTTTTTCGTCCATATCCAGGTAATTAATACTATAAGATCCGAATAGAGCAATAACACTATGCAACAATTGTAAAAAATTTTTCTGACCTGGATAACCACTATATTTTTTTGATGCGTTATGGTCGCCTAACTTCAAAAATCAATAGCATTTCAGATTCTATGGATATTTTTTTTAGAACTTTTTTTCAAAAAGGTGAGATTTTGAAGACGCTGCATCATACATCTTATGATAACTTTGAAATGGCTCATTCGATTTCGTTACGTCATATGTTAGAAAATTCCAAATTCCAGTGAAGTGATCAATTTCAGTTTTCAAACTATTTTACGGTTCTTTTAAGGATTTGGTTTCCCATATTAACGAAAACAAAGCTCTGACGACAGTTATTAGCCGGTATAATCTTTACATCAGCACGAAAGAAATTTCGATGCACTACGCAGGCCTGGGCCAAGAACGAATGCGCTAGTCTATGATCCTTATAGGAATTGCAAGAACATTTGAATTCATTCAACAACAATCGACTGGTTTTTCTAGAAAAATAATTTTTTCAGTTGAAGCCTAAGTTCATTTGTCTGGATACGTAAACAAACGAAATTTTTGTATTGAATCTTCTGAAATCCCAGACTAATTGTTGAGAAGCCTTTCCATGCTGAACATATTTTATATGTTTTGTGGTTTGAAGATAGAACTGGATCACGTTTTTGGCAGCCATCGAACTTTAAGGGATTATTTTTAGCGGGATGTAAAAATGACAGAGCCTATAAAGCGATAAATGGAGTTTATCGTTTGCAGACTTAAAACATAAAATACGTTATATGATTAAAGAAATAGATTTGCTGAGGACCAATTATACAAAGTTCAGAGATCGGCTGCAACGATATAACATGCTCACTGAGAACTAGTACTTTAGAGGCATAGAACGCTAAACTTCACTTTGTTCATATATACCCGGTCATTTCTGAAGCGCAGTTAGACTTAATGCAACTGGATGTTGTAGATCAGGAACATATGGGTATGACCGCGATTTTGATCCGATTATAATACTCCTTATATGTATTTTGATGGATTGTTCAAAGAAAATGAACTGAGACGCAGGATGTGAGGTTTTCTGCGATGGACTTGGAAAAGGAATTTCTCTTTGTTTTTTAAAAAACTTTAGGGTTTTTTAACCTGAGATACTGACAACTTGTAAGGCATTATCTGTCTCCATATTTATGGCAATTTTGGATTTTTTATTATTAACCCAGCCGCTCTACTCTCTTTGAATTCGTTAACTAAAAAATCTCTACACGATCAACGCGGCTTCAATCGTAATTCCGCTGTGATTTATCAAAAGTAATACCTTTACGTGGCGTAATTTGTGTACTTGTAGGGTGACTAAGTTCAGAGGCTTGGTGCTAAAAAGGTCAATGTCAATATTTTGTTCCTTTTTTTACTGTTTTTTTATTTTCTTCAACCCAGAACAACTTTATAAAGGTTTTGCTAGACAATGTTACTATAAACTTACACACTGGTGGCCAGCTATTTGGGGACAACAGGCGTTTCAATAGTAGTGACATGACTATTTTAAAATCCTTGGCAAAAGTTTTTGAAAGTATATCGCTGGTAAAGTTCTTGGTTTGATGGACATCTGACATGCTTTTTACCATCCGAATCAAAAATAATATGCATCGGGTGGGCAATCTATTGGTCTATATTTGAACCAGCAATTTTTTATTTTGAACCTGAAAATTGTAATGTCATTCTATTCTGTCTTTAAATTCAGTATATTATCTCCACTGAATGAAATGAATCGATTTTCTCTTGAGCAACATTGGAATTTATTGGAAATTTATTTCCAAAATGAAAACAATTGGTCGGAAATTGAAAAAAAAAATCAAAAAAATTTCAAAAATAATTTTTTTGGATGAAGTTCGTTTTCATTCATTGCCGTATTTGGGGCTCTGAAAACCCAAACGTGATCTTTCAGAAGCCAAAGCACTCATTACGAGTGACTGTTTGGTGCAGTTTGTGGCCCATATTTCATATTTCGCAACCATTACGGCTCTAGTGTCCATATCCATAATTATCGCACCATAAAAACGATTTTTTTGTGACCGCTTTTCATAGTATTGATGTGACCGATGTTTGGTTTCAACAGGATGGTGCAACTTGCCACAATCGATTTATTGCGTCAAACGTTTGATGACTGTTAATTAGCCGAAATGGTGATGTTAATTGGCCGCCAAGAAGCTGCGATTTGATAGCGTTGGACTATTTTCTGTGGGGCGCCTTAGAGACAAGTGTTATGCCGACAAACCAGAGACAATTCAGCATTTGAAGACCAACATTCGTGATGCCATTGCCGAGATACGACCCCATACACTCAAAAAAGTTCTCGAAAATTGGTCCGATCGAATGGGGTACTGTAAGACCAGCCGCGGCAGCCATAAGAATGAATTAACATTTCATTTCTAACTGGAAAAATTGGACTTCACACAAAAAATTACATTTGGAAAAAATCTAAACTTTTTTGTTTTATTGCATTTTTAAATTTAAACTTTTAAATAGCCCACCCTATATATAAAATGAAATCATTAATTACAATTTTCTCAAAAGTAAATATTTTAACATTGGCCATTTTAGCACCAAGCCACAGAGTTAATGTGGAACTCTCTCGATTGAAAAGGCACTAAGTAAATTATGGCGTTTAATAGAGGGGACATATCAAGATTACTGGTAATAATATGTGGACAGTATGTGATAGGTGAGCATGCAGCTCAAATAGCGGCTCCCTTCAATGACTTTTGTCGCGGTTGCCGTAACAGAGAAATGTAGGACACAGTCTTCCATCTGCTATACGGATGCCTAGCCTTAGCTGTCAAGAGAAACAGAGTGCTTGGCAGCTACATAACGTCCAGCCTTGGTGTGTTAGTTAGGCCTAGACTTGATAACCTGTTGATCTCACCGTTGTGGAGTAAATCCAATACCACATTTGCATACATAAGCTAGACAACATATGGCGAGTTGTGTGGTTTTATCAAAACAGAATCCTTTCGACTATTTGAGCTCAGCAAATTACTAGCTGCTTAAATCTGAACTGAAAGCTTACTGCCCTCGTTAATCACTTAATGTTTAACGAATATAATGGTTAATATACTATGAACCTTATTACCACCCCATAAAAGAAATACATAAATGCTAAGGGAGAATGGCACAAAATTTTAACAGTATCTCCGTTGCTTTATTATCGTTATGACGTCGCACATCCCCTTCATACGTGTAGTAGTTTCGTAGACCGGGTATAATAAAGTAAACTGAATTAATTAAAGCCACGTTTATTAAAACAAGATGAACGTTAATTAAAATATATAAAAATGACAAAATAATCAAAAAATAAGGCCTGGGAAAAAAACGATAAAAATTTTCTGCAATGAAGGCAAAATTTTAAAAACATATTAAAAGAACATGTACGACTGAAAGTACATATGAAGCAGCAGCTATAAATGGAACTTGAATTAATAAAAAAGCCAACGATGAAAAATATGTCGAAGGTACGGTAATTAAGTTGAAACAAAATATTAAAAAATATATTCGTATATAAAATAAGTAAGAAAGTTACAGTCGGTGAAGCCATATTACAAAGTATACTAATTTCTTCGAAGTTATAAGATTCTTGCATGAATGCTAAAGACAGTGATGAATCCATAAAATATTAAGGCTCAAACTGTAAAGTTTTTTATGCTAAAATTCTAAAAACTTTTTGTTTTTTTTTAACAAAACGATATATAACGCACTTCTCAGGATAATAGTTTACATAGAAGTTAACAGAAATCATAGAACAATTCAGAAAAGAACAGCAGGATTAATAAGACTGGTCTACAAAAAACAAAATAATTTTTAATTATTTTGATGCGCTGAATTCAAATCCGTTCTCAGTATTTTTCCATCGGTCTCAAATTTTTATATGGGCGTGGCAAATTTTTCGCCCAAAATATGTCAATATATTTTATCATAACTTGAAAACTACTTAACCGATTTGAATGCGAGTACCAGCAAGTGCTTAGCAATAAAATTTCCTATAAATCACCTGAATAAGATTTGTTGGTATTTTCAACTGTTTCAAATTTCGCCCAAACTTAGAGCAATTTTTTCTTTTTAAAAAGTCATAAAAAATTTCTCAGAATGAAAATTTTACATATTTGCGAACAAAGTTTTTCTTGCAAAATTAGTGGATTTTTTTTTTTATTTCCAAAAAGTTATAAAATAATACTTAGCGCATCAAAATCATTATATTCCATATAGTTTAACTTAAAAGCTTTTTTTGCTGTAGACCGGTGTAATTTTTATTTTTTTTTCTCTTGAGGTCAGCACTCAGGGGATAGCCCTACCCCTGCAGTACATTGTGTTGGTACTAGGAAAATAGACTGTAGGAAGGAGGATGGATATAGTAGTGTCTATAGACATTCGATTTAAATTTCTTCATGTCGTAAGTGGCAGGAAACATATTCGCTGGAAGATTGTTCCACAAACGAACAGTGCAATCAAAGAACGAATTCTTCCTATAATGCGTTGTGCGATTCACTGGACAATCAACTACAAAGGGATGCGCTCTACGAGAAATACGAGTACTGCGTAAAAATATATGATTTTTAGGAATTAGTTCCTTAAATTATAGTACCGATAGAACAATCAAACACACGCCACATTGTATCGATAGAGTTTGCTACACTACCATCATTAATAAGAACCTTTGCCCTCTCCTGTACGTGGTCGAGAAGCTCCAAAATAGACTTTGAAGCTCCGGCCCATACATGTGAATTGTATTCCAGTTTAGGTCGTATATAGGTCTTGTAAATATTAAGGACATCAGATGGAGTGAAGTATTTCTTGCAACGTCTTAAAACGTAAATAATGCTTCTTTGGACACTTGAAATATGTGATTATTCCAACGAACATCATAGTAAATTCTCATGTCCAGAACGTCAAGAACATCTGATTCCTTAACATCTACAATACCCAGAAAACAACATTGGATTTTGCGCATGTTAAAGTCGACCCTGTTCGCGCCCGATCTCTTGTAAGCGTGTCGTTCATATTCTGCTTTTTCGCCCCAATCTCCAAAAGTCTCGGCCTACGATCAAAAGAATATGAATGACAAATGTTGCTGTCATGTGCAAAGAAGAGTAAATAGGATTAGAAGTGAGAAAAAGAAAGTCGTTAAGAATTATTAGAAATAGAGTTGGAAAAAGAACAGAGCCTTGCGGTACCCCTGAATTTATTCTGAACTTGGAGCATGAGATCCCATCTATAACCACTCTTATAGTGCTATTTCTGAGAAAGCTCGATATAAATCGAGAGAAGTGACTACCAGCATCAAAAGCATTAAGTTACGAAATGACAGCCTTGAAAATATCCAGGGCCACAACTTTACTATCGCCAAATCCATGAATGGACCTTTCCACCTTTCAGAGAGTAGCGCCAGCAGATCACCAGTAGAGCGGCCCTTACGGAAACCATATTGGCGTTCGCTCAGCAAATTGTTTGACTCTAATATTTCACAAGGTGATGATTAATCATATTCTCCATAGCTTTGGAAAGTGCCAAACAAAATGCTATTGGGCGGTAGTTTTCAGGGTTACTAGCCTTACCCATTTTAGGGATTGGCGTTACATTGGCAATCTTCCAGCACGATAAGACGCACTGAAAAGATTAGCCAATGGACGTGCAAGCCTCGAAGAGCACTGCTTCAGGACCAGCGCTGAAATGCCATCCGGCCCAGAAGACTTATTAACGTCTAGATTTGCAAGCACCTTTTTATCTGCATGGGCTCGAAAGAATATATTAGGCATAGTCACTGATACTCTTTTTAGTTCGGGCAATTAAAAGGAAAGAAAAAAAAATAAAGAAAAAAAATAAATAAATAAACACTAGATATTGTGGACGGACAAGAGAAACACGTATTAACGATACGAAAGACAGAACACTACTCGATAATGATAACAAATGATGAATCTGAGCTACTCGTTACAATCAAAGGCTAGTGTTCCTCAATTGTTTTTTCGTAGCGGTTACAAACATGAGCTCAAACACAATATATCACTTCTCCTTACCTATGATTTGCAAAAAATCTTTGTTGTTTTAATATATTTTATATTATTAAAAATGAAGAACATGTCACTTTTTCTCACTTGCGTTTCCACTGGCATGACATGTGAAAAACTGTATCATGTCATAGTGACTTTTGAAAAATATTTTATCATTTTTCATTTCATATTTATTTTTTTTCTTTTTCGACTGTTTGTGGTATAGACTTTTTTCCGAAAAAGCCAAAAACAACAAGAAAATATGAAAAATTATTTAAATGTTTTTTTTTCCTCTGTGGGGTCGTGTTTAGACAGCCTGAGGTTGTATTTCTACACGTAAATGATAAATTGTAGATAAAAAAAAATTGTCTAAATACCCATATGAATGACTGCTAACAAGATGAACTTTGTACTCAACTACCAGTTTTTATTTCGTTTCTTGTTATTAAATAACATAGACATTTGATAAATTTTTGTTGGAGTGTTATTTAGATTTATTTAAAAGCCCATTATAATGAAGACTTTATGAATTAAATTAAGAAAATAAGAGTAATTGATGGCGGTTTTAACATAAAGGCAAAGCAGCAGCATTAAAGGGCTTTCAAAAGCTTCAAAGTAGAAGGAAAATATTAAAAATTAAAAGTTACAAAGAAGAAGAAAAAATAAGTTAAAAACGTAAAAGATGATTAAGAAGGATACCCTTGGTACCCTATACTTTTTTCAAACTTTTTAAAGGTAACATAACACCCCTTGCATTATTTTAATTTTTTTAATTTAAACAACAAAAGTATGGGCAACAATGTTCAACATCTTTTTTTTTTTCAGAAAAGGAAACGCCATAAGATAATATGTTCAATATTGTGACCAAAGTCGCTGATAGGAATGGAAGCCACGACCAGCCTGTCAAGTGGTAGCGTGCCAGTCTCGTGGTTCAATTATGTTCAACTACCTTTAATTTTAATAAGAAACCCTGTTGAAAAGGTAAACCTTCTAGCTGAAATGTTTGCAAGTAACTCTCACCTGCCGGAGAGCGTTCAACTACTGCTCGATCTTGAAAGAGTATCAGTAACTATGCCTAGTAAAACATCGAGTGTAGCTTCGGCTGTGTGGCATGAATTTTTGTGAACAAACATGGCCCGATAACGATCGCCATTGACTGTAACGGCCACTCCTTGCTCATTTTCGAAGAAAAATGGCCAATTATGCCTCTTGGGTGTATCGGCTTTTCAATGTATGCGCGCGGGTTTTCTGTGCCCCAAATGTGACAATTTTGCTTGTTTACATACCCGCCAAGATCAAAATGAGCTTCATCTGAAAAGATGATATTTTTGGCAAAATCAGCATCTCTGCAAGTCGATCGCAGACCCACTAAGCGAAGCGAAAAAAGCGTAACTAATTGCCTGTCGAATCAGCATGAGCTAAGCACTAGTTGAAAAAAAAACGTTAGATGGCAGACCTGTTATATTCTTTCAAACCCGTGCTGTAGAAAAGGTCCTTGCAAATCTTAACGTTGACAAGTTTTCTGGGCCGTATGGAATACCAGCACAGGTCCTGAAGCAGTGATCTTCGACGCTTGCGCGTCCATTAGCTCACCTTTTCAGTTCATCATATCGCGCCGATATTTTTCCATCTTGCTGGATGATTGCTAATGTAACACCAATTTCCAGAAAGGGCGAGGATAGCAAGGTTATGGAGAGTATAATGCTTATCGATCGTCAGTACGGTTTCCGAAATGGCCGTTTTACTGGTGACCTTCTGGCGTTGCTCTCGGAGAAGTGGAACAAGATTGTGGCTCTGGATAACTCAAAGGAATTTGATGAAGTTTGGCTCTCATTTCGTAACTTAATGCTTTTGGTGTCGGTAGTCACTTCTATCGATTTTTATCGAGTTTTCTAAGAGATCACTCTATAAGAGGAGTTATAGATGGGGTCTCATCCGACAAGTTCAGGATAAACTCCGGCCTATCACAAGTTCCTGTTTTTTTTCCAACTCTTTTTCTAATATTTCTTAACGACTTTCTTTTCCTCACTTCTAATCATATCTACTCTTTTGCGGATGACAGCAACATTTGTCACTCATATTCTTTTGATCCTAGACAGAGCCCATTTGAGATTCGGGCGAAAAGGGTGAACATGAACGACACACTCGCAAGTGACCTGGTGAAATTCTCCGAGTGGGGTCGTGCGAATGTGTTCTGACGAAATTAAGGAATTAATTCCTAAAAATCATATATTTTTACGTAGTACTCGTATTTCTCGTAGAGCACCTACCTTTGTAGTTGATTGTCCAGTCAATCGCACAACATTACATGCAGAATTCGTTCTTTGGTCGCACTGTTCGGTTGTGGAATAATCTTCCAGCGAAAGTAATCGCTGTCACTTACGACATGTGTAAATTTGGATCTAATGTCCATAAACATAGCTCCCTCTGTCCTCCTTCGCACAACCTATTTTCCTAGTACCAGCACAATGCACTGTATGAGTAGGGCCCATCCCCTGGTTGCTGGTCTTATGTAAAAAAAATATGTATAAATACGTTTATCTGCATTAAACGTGGACATCATATTCAAATTACATCTTGGCAATCTCATCACGCTCCGTATTAAGGAAACCGGTTTAAGTCGATCTTTTTTAAAGATGGTTTCACCCATTATTTCGGAAGAAAATTTTGGCAAAACAAAATTGGCAATAGCTAAAATCACTGGTAGAAGGTAGACACTAAACTCAGGATCTTAACTACAGTAAATGCCTAATTTGGAAGCTCATATATCAAGTGCTAATGAGTACGCCAGAGTTGAATAAAATTTACTTATTTGAGTGAACGGATACAAACATTTGATTAATAATGTTGGAGAACTAAGGCTATGCTGAGGCTTTGCAAGTATGACATTAAATTATTGAACTATCATTACCAAAAACTTCACGAACGTTTATACGGCTAAGCGCATAAAATCTCTAATAATTATTTCTGTAAAAACCGTCAAACAGAGTACAATGAGAAGGCATCTTTTATTTCATAGCACTCTGTTATATAAATTTCTAGGTGTTTACTTATTCAGAGACTTCAACCTTCCTACTGACAAATCCTTCTTAAAAAGAAGCCCCTGACCTTTGAGCTTACCTGATAATGACAAATATCAGATGAATTATAAGGAGAAAATGCCACCTACTGGAAAAAAAATTACAACGCTTAGTAAGGATCACCACCACTTAGTAAAGATTCTTCACTACACAATGATATAGAGGCGAACTACAGTAATTAATTAATTAATAAAACCAAAACAAAGCAGTGAATGCTCTGTGGAAAGCCAATATGCTGCCTAGAGGAGTGACAGAGGAAAAAAAAAACGAGAAATTGAGCCAAAGTGGTGCAAAATTTGTATTTTGCATGACAAGAGCGGTGGCGTAATAATATCTTGGGTGTTAATGGCAGCGATATACAACTACTCCCACTGACTTCCTAAGATAGAGTCATGCGCTGGGCGGGTCACAACCGCCATGTAAAAACCCTTCCAATGAAAAGTGCAATATACCATAGAACCTTCTACGGACCGGGTACCGCTATCCAGCTGATAGATATACAGAATAAGTGGAAGGCTGATATAACTGCGCTCACAGAAAATGTGGTGAGCACATTTACAGCTGTGACATCGACTACAGCTGCCATGTGACGAAGCATGTGTTCGGAGTGGGATTTGCATTTGGCAGGAGACTGCAAAACCCGATCTCATGATTCACGCTAGTGGGCGAACGAATAGCCATCCTGCGTTTACAGAATACTTCAATGAACACCTTTAGAGCAAGTTATATGAGCGCTGCCCCCGACATGATATCAAAATCGTGCTTGGCCAGAATGAGCAAAAATAGCGTAATTGAATCCACGGAAAATGTTAACTGTATGAGGCAGATCGGCTTCACCGCAGCACAGAACGTGATAGTAAGTAGCGCTTGACATTCATAGAGGTGATCAATTGCCACGCTCACCGAATAATCACGTGGTGATAGGTAGACAGCACGTCTCCAGTATGCTACATGTGCAAAATATGAGAGGAACCAGGAACGACTGGGACCACTGCCACGTTTCTGCTTAGGTTACAATGAAAGCTTGACGTCGAAAAGTGGCAGACACACCAGATAGCCCAGAACTATGCAGCACAACTTTAATTTCATTGCGGAGATGAAGTGTTGCAGAGCCTGACGGCCCTGGGATTTTAAGACTGGCGCCAGCTAGCGCAGAGCAGATCTCAAGTATAAGTCGCACCAAACTGTCTGTCATTCATAATTGATTGCTACATAGTTAGTCACTGCCAAAGCGCCGACTTTGACTTTTTTCCTGCCCTGATCGAATAAGTGGCCAGGTTCAGTTCATTTTGTAGGGATACATTTTAAACTCTCTTTTGTTTTTCCATTCGCGTACACGAGCGAACATATTGTCGGCAACATTACATTACTATTGTTATTGTAAAGAAGTAAAGCTAAGTAAATATCAACAATGTTAAAATCACCACAAAGCATAACAACAAAAAGGAGTGTCTCTTCCCCACCCGTATTTTACCACCAAACTAAATGTTTCCTCGTATAAGCTGGGACTAATAACCTACCTCAACTTGATATTCAATTTGCGTGTTTTAATTTGGAGCTTCGGACTGCTGTGTAAGATTTTGTTTTAATTGCTTAACCTATAATCTACAATTGGTTCCTCGGAAAGTGGAACCATAGGTTTCTGCCTAGTTATCAATCTGCAGGGAGGCGACGATTAGCTCGATATAAAGTTGGAAACTGAGCATGCTAATGGTGCTGTTGATTTTAGTGCATTGAAACTTAGTTAATCAATATCCAAGTCCAAATTTGTTATAAGTCTGCGTCGATAGGCCTCGTTAAAGAAAATGAAGAAAACTCGTGATGATTTACTACAGCTTGGAGTTCGAATTAAGTTTTAATAGTGGCTTTCCGCCGCTGTGTAGACTTTTGCTTAAGTCGAAGAAAAAAAGGTGAAGACAAAAAAGTGATCTAATACGTGCTCTTCGTTAAGCGGCACCCTAGGGAATTTAAATTGCTGCCTACTCATTTAGTGTGGTACGATGATGTCAAGGTGTATACGCGGTGTCTATGGTATAGACTTAAATCGCTATTAAATCGATATGAAGTTCTGTTGCAAAATATAATAATTCTTAGTTCGTGAGTAGAAAGTGGTGTTACCTTGATTTGAGACACGGTTATCTATTATGGAAGAGTTTTTATATGCTTTACCACGCTAAATACTGTAACTAACTTTTCTAAAACTATTATTCTTGCCTAGTCACCCTGTAGTTTACGTTTATTATCATTATGTTTTGTCTCTTTTCGTTTTTGCAACGATGATATTTATTTTCATTTAAACCACAAGATACTTGTCATTTGCTTACTTTTTTTCTAATGTTGCCCTAACACGGTTTATTTTTTTTCTCCATCGTGTTACCAACCCCACTTCAACTAGTGATTGCTTCATCTAAACACTTAAGGATAATGATGGAATACTCTATCCTTCTCTAATATATATTTTCACTTGTGTACTACAAAATCTGCCTGTAGTTGTAATAACAACAACGTGTACCTTCAAGATGTTCAAACATAAGACTTGAGTTAAGATGGTACAAACAACGATAACAACTGTTTCACCCACAAGATATTCTATAATAAGAAGGATAATGATGATGAGAGAATGTTAAAGAGCAACAAAACGTAAAACAGCGTGAGAAAGAAGAGATTGATTGAGATTTGAATGGAGATGTAGATGGGAATGTTACAATTTATGTTAAAGTATTTAAATGTTTAACAGAATGTAGTTTTCAAAATATGTTTTTCTTCACGACGCTTTTCTTCAGGAAAGCGAAGGAAATTTTTTCGTAAGAATGAATGGCAGAGCTATAAGCGTAGGAAAATAATAAAATTTGATTGAAGGATTTTTGTGGGATTTTGTTAAAATTAAATTCTGTGTATGACACAACAAATATTATCCATAAATCTTTGTCTAGGGAATTTACTCATTCTATTTGAAAATTTATAGATATTTTAGTTATGATCTTATAAATCTTTTCAATTTTTATTTATTTATTTCGAGGTTCTTTTTTTAATATTTATTTTTGTTTCTGTATTTAATGAGGTTAAAAATGTTAATTAAAATTTATTTGTATTTTTAAAAACCTTTAAATCAATTAATTTCAATTATTTATGGGCTATAACATATTTTTTTTTTCATTGCAATTTCTTTTTTTTATTGCTTTCACATTTTTATTGCTGCATCTTTTGCTAAAGCTTTTAAGTAGTGTGTGTGTTTTGTTGTAGTTGCTAGTTGTTGCTTGCAACATGTAATTAATAATTCTGATATATAATAATTAATATCAGCTCATTATGTGACACTGTGATTATAAATGTTTAGCCAAAACGTTGTGCAACCACAAAAATACACAGTTCACGTAATGATTTGGTTTTAGATCAGACGACAACTTTAATTTATTCTCTATGGGAGACGACAAGGAACAATTTGGAATATAGCAGAAATGTAAATCAGATGCTAAAACAGACATTTTTGATATGCTACTTAAAAGTTTATTTGTTAATACAAAGAAACTTAAAGAAAAACTTTAAAAATGATATTTAAAACAAAATTTAATTTTTTTTTAAAGATAATTATCGACTACTGACTCATAAAAGAGCCAATAAGTCTATGGCTTTTTGAATGACAAACAGGATTCTGGATAAAAAACATTTTAATTTTTAACACGGCCCCGTCGAGCTCTATACACTTTGTTAAAAGTTTCTACAATTTTTCGTATGCCTTCCAAAAATTAACATTTGTCGAGGTTACTAAATAGGTGGTACAGTAGAATCTCACAAATTAGAGCCACTTTGTGCACCGACCAGTTCGAATTTATGCAAATTTTTTTTTTTACAGAAAATTATAAAATTATAATAAAACTAGTTACGTAAGCTTTATTTTAACACAAAACAGTTTATATTCATTAACATTTAATTTATTGAACGCATTAAATTCATATTACGTCTCAAATTCATGTTTAATAATAAAAAAAGGGCTTCAACTTCTTTCTTCCAGACAACTCCATCTAAAAAAGAAATAAAGAAAAAAGCCCCCCTGACCCTTCTCGCATACCTCTGGTGAAGGTGACAAACATCAGACGAATGATGAGGAAAAACACGCCACCTACTGGGAAAAAATTACAATGCTAAAGTAAAGATCACCACCAATTAGCAAGGATGTTCACCACTACAAAAAAAAAAAAAAATCAGATGGAGGAAGCTACAGCGGATTAATCATCTACTTAACTTGAAATATCAAATTGATTAAAGAAACTGAAACAAAGCCATAGATGCTTTATGGAAAGCCAATATACTCCCTAGAGGAGTGACGGGGAAAAAAAATTCATAGAAAAACCATTTAAAATTTTTTTTAATTATTAGGCATTTTATTGGTTTTTAACATAAAATCAGTAATAATTGTTTTTTTTTTTGTTTTTTTTTTTTGATTTGTTTAAATTCGATACAACTACATATTTATAAAAATTAAATAATATAAAATAAAAATTAATAATAATAATAAAACTTCCAGTAATTAGAACCCCCTGTTCTGATTTCAGAGCGTTCAGTGCATTAATATGGCCGGTTCTAATTTCTGGACAGTTCGAATTTGTGATGGTTCTTCTTTGTGAGATTCTACCGTATTTGGTTGTGGGGTGATTTCATCATTGGAGTTAAATTTATTTCAACCGACCCATTTCTTCAGGTTTCGCAACAACCAATAGTCACTAAAATGCAGATAAGTGATTAAATTGTAGCCTAAAAAATGAATTCTTGCCATGTGAACTAAAGGGTGGTCCAACCATAATGCACAATATTAATTGTGAATCACACCTTATCGTCAAGTTTTTTTACCAAATTGATTTGCCATTTCTTTGTTCCAGTGTTTGACAAATTATACCACGGATAGATACACAAATGAGTAGAGCGTTGACGCTTTTTACGAAAATGGGCGTTCAAACCAAAATGCATTTCGTGCACATTGTGATAATCGTCCAAATGTATCCACAATCGGGAATATTGTGTGCAAATTTCAGCTAACGGGGTCTGTAGGAAATGTGGAAACACCTGTGCATGCTCACCCAGTTCGTGTTGCGAAAAAAATTGCAGTTGTTCGCAATAGTGTGACAGAAGAGCCTTTATGTATTTACTGTGTATGGTATTCGCTGACGCGAGAAAGCGATTTTTTTGTGGCCAGAAATTGAGGATATGGACCTCATGGACAAAATGGTGCCACTTGCTACACAGCCAAGGAACAAAAGCTATTTTGCGCGAGATATTCAATGGCCGTATTATCTCATATCATAGCGATCTTAGTTGGCCGCCACCAACATGTGATTTGACACCGATGTATTGTTTTTTTTTTTTTAGATATTTTATAAAAAAAAAAGTGTAAGCCAATAAGCCAAGGGATGAGATAATTCGGCACATTAACGACATTGGACCTCAATTATTTCCAAGAGTCGATTAAAATACGGACCGACGGAGAGAGATATGCCACCGAAGATAATTATCATAGATCCTTCTATAAAAAATATTAAGAAATTTCTGTGAACACTTTTTGTTTGGTTAACAATTAACATAAATGTATGCAATTTTACACTGTTCTGGTGAATTCTGTTGGCCAAATTTAATTTAGTGGACCCAATAAATTGATATAGTGTTCGATTTCATTGCTCTTTTTTCTCCGTAACTCCACAAAACATTTATTGCTGTGTTTCAGCTTAATTAATCAAGTTGATTTTTCAAGCTAAGTAGATGAATTATCCACTGTAGACCCCTCCATATCGATTGTGTAGTGGTGGTGAATATCCTTGCTAATTGGTGGTGATCTTTACTTCAGCATTGTAATTTTTTTCACATTAGGTGGCGTTCTTTCCTAATCATTCGTTTAATGTTTATCATCATCACCAGAGGAAAGCTGGAAAGTGAAGTGGCTTCTTCTTTGTTGAGTTGTCTGCATGGAAGGTTTAAGCCTCTTTATTAAACACTCGAAACGAAACTATAATTATATTATTTAGTCATTTCCCCTGCTGTGGCTCGAGCCTGACTGGCTTGAGTTGTTGTGCGTGCGTTCTAACCACTTCACAACGTAAAACCAAACAATTACTTTTATTTCAGATATCCTGCGGCGCTATAGCTTTTTAAATTTTATAGGGAAGCCCTTTCTACTTTCTTTTTTTAACTTTAGACCAGTACTCGGGAGACGAGTCCTACTCATGCAGTGCATTATGCTTGTACTAGGAAAATAGACTGTAGCAAAGACGAAAGAAAGAGTAGTGTTTACAAACGTTCGATTTAAATTTACTCATGTCGTAAGTGACAGGGAAGACAAACGAACAGTGTGACTAAAGCACGAATTCTTCCTATAATGCGTTGTAACATTCGCTGGAAAATCAACTACAGAGGGATGCACTCTACGACGAACCATTATAATATCGTTAGAACAATGAAACACGCGCCATTCTGTAGCCCTTTAAAACTATTTCTTAAGGCTCAGCGTATTAATTGAACATTTTTTCCATTACTCCTCTCGAGAACAAGTGGCTTCAACAAATCATCTTTCTTTTGTTTCAGTTTCTTTGCATTCAGTAGATATTTTTCTTCCAGCCAAGTAGATCTACGATGAATGATGATGTTGCCAACTGTCGTTGCCGAGAAAAACCACCCTCTGTGTATTTAGTTAATTGGCGTAGAGTCTTTGCTTATCATAGATTTCTACCTTCTTTTTATTAAAAATTTGAAGAAAAAATAATTATTTTAAGATATTTTAGTTTTAGTTCTTAATTTTCATATACTTTTTACATATCGATTATGACCTATTATAGCGTATAACATGTCTAGCGAATAAAACTAAAAGTATTCGCATTTTATAAATAATAGAGAGACAAGTGTGAACAAAGTGTTTAAAAACAATTTGAAAACAGTTTTAAATTAATTGTGCGCATACATTAAGCAGCTCTAATGCTGCAGCAGCAGCAATATTTAGTGGCAAATATAACACAAACTTGAAATTGAAACTAGAAAAACTACCGTAGCAGCAGCAGCAATAACAACAAAATCTTTATAATTTTGTTGCTATATTGTGAGAACGTTTGTTTAACAGAAAAAATGGGTTTTTGTTGCCTTCACTTTTTTTCTTGTATTTTTTTAAAACCCACTTTCAACATATTATTATAGACAAAAGATAAAAACAAGAGAAATAATAAATAAGTACTGGAATAGAAAAAAAAATAATAGAAAAAAAAAGTAAAATGTGTGTCTACTTGTGGCAAAAGTTTAAGTACCATTCACTCACACACAAAGAAACACAAACCCAACACACATTCTATGTGACCCCTTTTGTCTATTTGAAGTCCACTTGGTACTTAAACTCACATTTATTCACTCACTCACCCACTGTTAACCCTTTAAGTGTTGATTTTTTCTCATAATAAAAGAATGCAAAGAACATTGTCTATTCTTTTGGAAAATACAAGCAAAAAAAAAACTATTAAAGACATTAGATGATAACCTTTAACATGGACGACGAGCCCCTGTTAGAATATTAATAGGGGTAAAAGTACACTTCGTCATAGTGTCTAAGAAAAATTAAAAAAATATATATATTTTGTCATACCTAAATCATGCCCCTCAGATATAATATTCTAGTTGAACCAACAGTTCTTTAAATACTCAAATTAACTACTGGTAGACTTGGATAGTTAGTGAATAAAAGATTCCAATTAAATGACTTAGTAAAGAACTGGTTTAGTGATCGAACAATTCAATATCATGCGCATTATTCGATAACGAATATCATAATCTCAAACTAAGAAAACTCGATCAAATCAAGTTGTTATCGAAAGCAGCTAACGAACTAATTGAACGAGTTACTGTTTTTTTATGAGCTGAACTAAGCAATGCAATGACTTTAGTAAGCCATTGGGTGATTTTATAGCAACTTTCTTTCTGGTAAAACTGTTTTTTGCAGATCAGCTGTTTTCGTGTAAGATGTTACTGTCAAGCACGTTCAGTTTGGTCTATAATTAAAACATGAATCGACTTATATACGAACGACAAAAAATAAATAAATAAATAAATACATAAATAACAACAACAACAAAATTCAGTTGAATAAAGATCTACTTTGTTATCGCAAAATCGCGTTCAGTGACGAAGTTCATTTCTGTTTGAACGGATACGTGAATAAGCAAAAATTTCATATTTGGTGTAAAGAGCAGGCAAAATCATTGCGAGAACTGTCAATGCATCCCGAAAAATGCACTGTTTGGTTTGGATTATGAGCCAGTGGCTTCATTGGATCGTACTTTTTCATAGACAACGAAGGCAGGAACGTTACTGTGAATGGCGAGCGCTACCGTGCTATGATTACAAATTTCTTTTGCCCAAAACGAAAGAGCTAGACTTGGCTGATATGTGGTTTCAACAAGACGTTGCTATATGCCACACAGCAAGCAAAACAATGACCTAATTGAGAGGTGAGCTCGGTGAACAGTTTACTTTACGCATTTTTTTATTAAACGCATTTAAGGCCATTTTTTGTGAGGCTTTGTTAAGGCTCATGTCTATATGGACAAGCCCGCAATGGTTGATGCACTGAAAGAAAATATTGAAGAATTTATTCATGAGATACCAGCGGATATGTTGGAGAGAGTATGCCAAAATTGGACCCAGCGTATGAAAAATTTGAGGCGTAACCGTGGTCACTATATACATGAAATCATTCTCAAATATTTAATTATTTACATCGTTTTATCGACTCAAGTAAAAATTGCATATATTTCCCTAAATTTTATGTATTTTTTTAAAATCAAATCCGAAAGCTCTTAAAAAATCACCAGATATTTAACCAACCTCTAGAGTATATGAGCCCTTAGATCAGGTTAGGTTGCTGAAGAAGATTTTTTAAAACAAGTAAATGGAAGCGAGAAGTAGCAAAAGATGGCTGAGATAGTGGAAAAGAGGTTTTAAGTTGGAAATCTACCCAAAGAGTCCAACTAAGGCATCATAACACAGCCCTATTAAAGAATCCTATATCTCTCAGTTCCTTGCCCATAATCTTGAATGGTCTCCAAAGTATTGTAATTTTACAAAACTAATGTGATATTATTCTAGCGCGTGGCATTAGTCTAAAAGATGGAAGATTGTATCTTGCTCCTCCACATCATGATAGCTACGACAATAGTCGTTAAAAAAAACCCCATTCTGTCTAGAGTTCAGGTCCACTAAAGGGTTAAATTTGAGGTTGGGAAGTAATGGGATTAAAAACAAATATTTTTTTGACAAATTCCATTTTATTCATACCAATATAAGCTAGAGATATGGGAATTAATAATAGAATATAATGTCGGGTAAAAGTCGCTTCTGGCGCATCGGCAGATGTCGGCTCTCTTCACAAAATTCTAAACCACATTTTGCGACAAAGATTCGCTTATCTCGTCAATGCAGCGCCGAATTTCATCTTTCAGAGTGTCAGTTGTTTGTGTTTTGCTCTCGTAAGCCCGATCTTTCAAATGGCCACAGAGAAAAGAATACAGCGGCGTTAAATCAAAAACGAGGCGTAAAATTAACATCGCCAAATCAAAAATTTACGCGACCGGGAAATTTCTCATGCAATAAGTGAATTGTTTGGCTGGCTGTGTGGCTTGTGGCGCCGTATTGCTGAAAATTGCTACAAAAATTGGTTGTTATGGTTTGGTAGCGCAGAGAATTCACGGTGACTGCATTCCCTTGCTCATTTTCGAAAAAATACAGACTGATGATGCCGCCTAACCACAAACCGTATCATACGGTCTCTTTCTTTGTGAGCTCCATATGCGACAACTTTGTTTGTTTACATAACCGCCTAATTGAAAATGGGCCTCATCACTAAAATTGATTTTGTTGAAAAATGCGTTGTTTTCTTTCAGCTAATTTTCACAATTAAAATTCTTTGCTTAAGAGTGTAGCGTTCCATAGTCGAAATTTCCCAATTTGTTTACTAAATAAGTGTCAAATATTGACAGCACAGTTCTTGACATTTCACAATTTGACAGTCAATTTACTTCCTAACCTCAAATTTGCCCTTCCTTTACATCTTGAGAGCACTGACACTAAATTGCTCACTCGCACCCTAGGAAAACCCAAACAAGGTTAAACATTATTCTTTAATCGGCAAGTACTTTTATCACTCCATGTGGAGGTTAGATATGGTCCAATATGCGGAAAAATCAAGGCCACAAAGTTCATCACTTAAACTCGTCTTCTACTGCTGCAAAAGAGCAGTGGGTGCGAAATGATGTCTCAGTCATAGCGTTATTCGCTGGATTTATTCAGCGGTTATTGACCCGAATTTGCAGTATTGAGTGGTCTTTTGGTGGACTGCTCTCGATAAAGATTGCAATGTCAGATAAAGTCAGGAAGTCTGCTGCAATCCAGTTCACAGGTGCGTTACGTGTTAACCCTACAAAAGCTCTTTTTGTAATGCTTGGATGGCTCCCTTCGGAGATACTTGGCAGCCAACTGGCCAAACTTGTAGCGGCGGGACTGAATGCCCTATAACGGTGACACTCCTCTATTTTATCTGAGGAGCCCTTGATACTGGATGATATTGACTATGCCTAGGCGATTTCTTGTCGTGATTCCTAGTAAGGAAGTTTAGGCCTCTGGCTCTCTCATCCCCAGCGATTCAGTGAATGGTCTATGCAGATGGTTCTAAACTGGATAACAGAGTAAGCAGTGGCATTTTTTCCCAGAGGCTCAACCTTGGTGCTTCTCTTCGCCTTCTTTACGAAGTAGGGTCGAGGAAATCCCTACTAGCAGTCTTTATCGTTGAACAGAAGAACCTATCCGGAGCCAAAGAAAAGGGCGAGTGTTGAAACTGACCAAAATAATTATAACTAAGGAACCACCTATAGTTAAAACTGGCCTATGAGCTCTCGGTGGACATGCCCAATGATCTCGTACAATTCAATTGTAGTGCGAATTATTATAAATGTTTTTAAGAAATAACGTTTTTACCTATCCAACAATCACAATTACATCTTAACTCCTCTGTTTCTGCACGCATTTTTCGAAACTACTTGTGTGCATTGTATGTCTCTTCCTCTTCTTATGTCTATAAAACAACATGCTTTTAAAATATATATTTAAACATACAACAGCAGCAACAACAACAACGACAGGCTAAAATGACAACATATTTATTGCTTTAGCCGTCATATATTGTCGGCAACAACACATTTGTACTGCTCTAATGTGACAGTCATGGTGTTAAATATAAGTCTTTTATACACAGACGATTGCCTGTGTTAAATATATTTATGGCATGATGTTGCACATAATGTTAATGTTTGTATTATTGTTGTTGATGTTGCTGGTGTTGCTACTCTACTGCAGTTGTTGCCGTTAATATCGGTTGATGTTGCTGTGTTGCTGTCAACTCTTGTCCTCTCTTTGATTTTATAATACGACCATGCCATGACAGCCCCCCATACATGCTTGTCTTTCTGTCTAATGCAAAACTTGAAAAATGAATGATTGAGCAAAAGACTTGTGTGACTAAATGAATGACTGACTGGCTGAGTGTTTGAATAAAGCCATCATCTAATAGGGTTGACTGGTTTGAGGGCAAGCTATTGAAACAAATGAGTGGCAATAGTTTCTATAACTAACTGTCAGTCTGTACTTCTATTTTAGTGTATGAGTATGTGCGCCAGTTTTAAGTATTTAAGTAGCTTGTATTTCACATCGGCTTGTCGGTATGTCCGTCTGTTTGTCATTTAGTAATTCCAACAATCTTTAACTATTCAAAGCAATACTTGGCCACACCACCAACATTTATTCACAAAATTTGCGTTGCGTTGCTGCTGTGTTGTGGTAAATTTTGCAGAATTTCTCACAGATTTTGCTTGAGTCGGTCGGTCGACTTTTAAGCGGCTTGAAATAATTCGATTGTTGTTTTTTATTTGAAGGGATGGTGTTGCTATAGTCAACGTTTTTGTTGTGGTTAAAGTGTCTTCATTTGAAGTTGATGGTGTCGGTAATGGCTTTAATGACATCGCTTGACGATGTATCAAACAATGATGGTGATGGTGTCGTACATACAGTACATATGTGGGAAGCCTTTTCGGAATTTCGTTCAATGAAAATGTTTTCAGTACCTCAGATTATTTGGAATTTAATTAAAAGCCAATCATGCTAAAGAGCTTTAGTGGTGGCCACGTTCAAGTAAATCTTAAATGATTTTGAATTATTTTAAGCATAAATATAAATGAGTGAAAAAATATTCGATATGCGCGGAAATTGTTCGCAGTTAGAAAAATGGTATCAAAGAGTTCTGATGTAAGTTTATGTGAATAATGTGGAAACAATGACTAACATTAAACTCGACGGAGATAATACAAATGGTGAAAACGGTGTTGACGAATCGTTAAATTGCTATAAGAGAAGTTACTAATGATATGAGCACTTCAGTTAGTTCATGCCATATACGTATTTATATATATTTATGCTTTTTCTCCGTCACTCCTATAGGGAGCGTATTGGCTTTCCATAAAGCATGCATTTCTTTATTTCAGTTTCTTTAATCAATTTGATCTGTCAAGCTAAATAGATGATTAATCCACTGTAGCTTCCTCCATATGATTTTGCGTAGTGGTGAAGATCCTTACTAATTGGTGGTAATCTTTACTTTAGCATTGTAATTTTTTCCCTGTAGGTGGCGTGTTTTCCTGATCATTTGTCTGATGTTTGTTATCATCGCCAGAGGTATGCTGGATGGTCATGGGGCTTCTTTATTTATTTATTTATTTATTTATTTTTTTTTTTTTGATGTAGTTGTCTGGAGGGAAGTTGAAGCTCATTATTAAACATTCGAAGACACAATTATTTTCGTCATTTCCTTTGCCGGGGCTCGCACTTGGGTCGTTTGTGTTAAATATGACATATGTCAAAAAGTACGCAAATGCCAAGTATGCAAGTCTAAGCAATAATATTGCTCAGCAGTTGCTTTGTACCGTCAATGGCGGTCTTGGTTGTTCAAAAGGGTTCATAAATAGTGACGGCTCATAAGTATATGGTTATGATATCGAATCTATCGTTCAACTTGTAAAGACCCAGAAAGCTACATCAAGTTTACATTTAAGTTTTGCCTATGTTTTCTTCGATTATCGTATCGTAATTTATCTGAAAGATAAAGAGTGGTCCAACCATAATGCACGATGTTAACAGTGCGTCACACCTTAACGTCAAGTTTTTTTTTCCAATCTAATTTGACGTTTCGTTGTTTCGTTGTTTCAGTGTTTGACAAGCTCAAACATGGAGAGGTACACAATTGAGCAGCGCGTTAAGATTGTTGAAGCCTTTTACGAAAATTAGCATTCAAATCAAAATGAACTTCGTGCACTTCGTGAATTTCTGGAAAACTTTGTATGAAAATAAAAATTTGTTGAGGTTTGACCACATATTTTATTCTCGAACTGCAGACACTGGGTGCTCCCTAAACTGAGGTTCTTACCTTATAATTCACTGTATCACTTTCAAGTGTACAAATGACAGCAGATGTGACTTGCCCTTGGATTGTACATAGAGGCTATTAAACTTTATAAGCGATTATTTGAAGGCGGACATAAATATAAGTTTTTTTATTATACACGTTCGCAAACACTTAGTAGCTGCCCACGCATATTTGTTATTTGCCCAAAAAGTTTACATTTTATTTTTTCTTTTTAATTGTTTACCATTCTGTTGGCCATAACAGCGGCAATAATTAAATTACTGACCGTTCAATCACCGTTACCACTTGTCGCCATTGTTGTCTCCTGAAGTCATTTTTATAAATTTATTTGGACACAAGTTTTTGGCTGCCACCTCTGTTACCCCAACTCACTATTTGTTGTAACATGAAATTTATATATTGGGGCAAAACGTACATACATGCGATTTCAAAAGCCAGTCAATTGAAACTAATTTATATGACATACAGTCTATAGAGGAATTGTTGTTGCTGTTTTCAGCACAGCACAGCACAGACACTGTTTTACTGCAACGACTATAGCCTTAACCTGCCTTGTTGCCTGGTGGCCAATTTATGAAGGCATTTTATCAATAGTGGGCAATCTGCCGTCGATACTGATAATTAAAAAATAGCAACAACAAACATTTTTGTTTTGTTTACATTTTCTGAAGGAAAATTTAAAATAATTTGTTGTAAAAAATTTTTTTTGTAAAAAAAAATTTATTTTAAATTTAAGATAGAGAAACAAAGTATGTGTTTTTTATGTGTTAAAATATAATAATTTTTTTCTTTTTTACTTAATTACTCTTAATTTTTGAATTTATTTTAAGAGTGTCATCACTTGGTATTCTAAAATATTCATACGATCATTATTTGTTTTTGAAAACGACGCCTACATTGCATATGAAATCAACAAGTGTGTAATGTGGTATAGACAAAAAAAAAAAAATTTTTTTCTAGTTCTTAATGTCTGGTTTAAATTCCATCAACTTCATCATCATCATCATCATCATCATCAAAATCAGCATCTGCAGCCAACCAACATTTCAACTCAAGTCTTAAGCAGATGTTTTAGAGTATGATTCCTCTTATAAATCATTTTCTATCCATGACTGACTTGTATGTACATATGCGTGTTTAATTTAGACTAATAAAACAAATGTTTGTTTTTATTCAGTCATAGTCTGGTCTCTTTGATGTCTTCATGACAGACTTGACTTCTCCGCCTCCTCAATCATATAAGAAAATAGCAAAAAAATAAAAGAACAAAGAAAAAAAAAAGGAATGGAAGACGAAGAATAAAACAAATTGTTACGCATTTAAAAATAAATGAATACAATAGTGACACAGTAAAATATTTTATCGTTGCGTTTTGCAACTCATAAAAAGTTTATGGCAAATATTGGGGGTAATAATAGCACCGTGTTATCAAAATACATCTGGTAAGTGAAACTAATTTTCTGATAGGCGCTATCAAGACGAACAAGCATCTGTTTTAGAAGTTTTCGAAACACCTTCGAAATCTCGAGTTACCGGTAAAAAAAAAAAACGGTTTTTGAGACCTTCATGCACTTTTAGGCTAAAAACTTAGCTGAATATTACCATATTTTCATGAGTTGCTTTATTTAAAAATTTAATAACTCCGTCTTAAAAGTTCATAAAGTTACGAAAAAACGGTTTTTTTTTTTTACCCATAACTCCCGATTTCGAAGGTGTTTTGAAAAGTCTAATTACAAATCCAAGGTCTACTCGGTAGCGCCTATCAGAAAAGTAGTATCATTTCCCAGGTTTTTCAACTTCGTTTATTTTTTTCGCACCGTGTGATATAAGAGAGTGATCTCACCGGAGTCTTTCTAAATGTTTTAGAAAATGATTGTTAACTTGACAATGAGTTTTGCTACAAAAGTTTTGATGCTTAAAACTGACAAGAGACTTTTGACTTCATATGAAGTTCTAATGCAACTAATGCTGCTACAAAATTTTGGATGGCAAAAATTGAATAGTATACCCAGGCAATTAAACAACTCGAAAATGTGTTAAGATAACATATAGATGGTATTAAGGACACAAAAGCTTGAATAAAAACCATAGAAATCATAGCGACATCATGGTGTATTCTGTGCCTACGGACAATATCTTTATCGTTTTTGATTAGCTTGTACAGATGTTCTTTGTTTGTCGAAGATGTGTTCCGAAAGGATAGATGGTATCAATATATCATATCTTTGTCGCAGTACTCAGTGGCAAATTAGAGGCATGTTGAAACTTAAGTGAAACTCCCACTTCTAAAACTCTGTGAGCCGTAAACTTGCTCCAATGAAAGAGGCTAAATGATCAAACCATACCGATCGAGATGTGCTTAGGGCCATGCTTAAAGTATTTTAGCGTATTGAAGTCTTTTGATGAGTTCAGCTCGTTAAAAAAAAAGTATCTTAACTTAGAGACTTCGGATTATTGGTAGACAAACTCTATTACATGGGGAGTACCAACTTGTATGCTTAGCAGGTAGATAAACACATAAAACTAATAACTCATGACAGTTAAGGGCAGTTTATGACATTAAGCATTGGACAAACAAAAAATGTATGCTTGTGTAGAGCGTTGTAAGCTAAATTTCTGTGGCCAGTGACCAAAAATACAGGCTTACTAGATGTAGTTTTAAAAAAGGCAAAGTTGTAAAGAAACAATTGTAAAACTTGATCACCTTACGACAAGCAATCATCAATACGCCAAAGTTCTTATGATAGTACTAACTTTACCCATCTGGCTTTGGCCGAGAATCTATATACAAATATGTATTGTTATGAAAATCAAGTTGGGCACTCCTGTCATTGATTAATAATAGAAAACACACAGCAGGTAAAGTTTATTGGTTTGAACTCGGTGTGAAGAGAGTTTCTATGGAGTAAACTTGTTAGTGTCTTGAAGTAAAAACCTGTTTAAGTGGAGCTAACTCAGCGTAAAGAGAGTTTGGTGTATATAGATCTGGTTGAAAAGGTGTGATCGAACCTAAGTTGTAACAGTGATCGGTTTGGCAGATCTTTAGGTAGAAATATCTGTAAAGTAATTGTTGTTGTTTACAAAATTGTAGGCAGACGGAGTAACTAAGAATAGAAATTGTTATTGCTCGTGGAAAGGTTAGGAGGAGTGGGTCACAGGATTGTGTTAATAAAAAATTATTAGTTAAGAACCAAAGACAAAATTTATTTTATTTTAACTGCTATCTACGAATTCATATACAATCGTTTTTAAAACATAAAAACCAAACATTAAATTACAAATGGGGGAGTGGCGTGGTGTAGTGGTTAGAGCGCAGGCATACAACACAAGCATGCCATTTTCGTATCCCATCAGAAAACATGAAGAAAAAGATTTAATTGCGATTTCGAGTGTTTAATAAAAAGACTTCAACCTTCCTCCAGACCAATCCATCTGAAAAAGCACCCCTGACCATCCAGCTTATCTCTAGCGATGATGACAAACATCAGATGAATGATCAGAAGAAAACGCCACCAACTGAAAAACAAATTACAATGCTATGTAAGGATCCCCACCACCACCACTTAGCTTTACCGGTGACCAGACTGGGGCCGTTGTAGGGCCGAAACTGGAGGCGGAACGTGTTTGTATTTACACTCATGTGCTACTAAGCCTGATCAGAGGTATTCTAGTGCCACGGGAATCGGGAGCCCCAGGGATTCCGATTTCTGCCCGATTGTATGAGCTTCGTGGTGGCTGTGCTTTAGACTTAAAGCGCAGGCAGAGCATGAGCTCGGTATTGCATCTTCTCAACCGGCTGCTGTGACCCATATCACAGGCGTTTAGATAGATAGTCTTCAACTCCTCACCAAGGTGTGAAGATTATGAGTGTCCTAACAACACGCTTTCGAATTGGTACTCACTTGTGATATTTACTTGTATCAAAGGTGGGGTCGTTGGTGGACGCATTGTATTCACTGGGGCCATTGGGGCACCGTGAGGTATGCCGCACGGCGAAGACTCATGTACACGCAGATGACACCACCACTTAGCAAGGATCTTCACCACTATACAATCATATGGAGGTGAGTTACTGTAGATTTTAAAATCAAATTGATTACTAAAATTGAAACAAAGCAATGGATGCTCTGTGGAAAGCCAATATATTTCCTAGAGACGAGACGGAGGAAAAAAATGTTACAAATGGGAAATAAATTTCCTTTTTTACCGATTTTATGTTTTTTTTTTTTTTTGCCACCTTTCTGTCTTTATAAAGAAAATGTTATAACGACTTTTGACGTGTCACGCTGATATATTAATTGACGTGTACGATAACAAATATTACTTTTTATAAGAGGTACCACGCTCATTCTCCCTTTGAAGCTGATTTTTTAATCTAATACGTAACTTCATAGCAGAATGGCACGTGTAAAATGATATACATTAAGAACTACATGTTTTGAAGGAATGGATTACGAAGCAAAATCTCTCCTTAACTCTTGTTGTGCTGAGCTTATTTTCACATATTTTGCATAAATTGCTAACGGACTTAAAAAAAAAAAAAATCTTATTAATTAAGTGTGTACAGAATCTTAATAGTCGATATTCCAATGCTCCGCACTTTATGCATAGAAAGTCGATCTATGGACGGTTCACTCTCTAAAAGTTAAGGAAAAAACTCGGTTCAATCGCTTACTCGTGATTGAATGACAAACAAACAAATAAACAAACAAATTTACGAAGAAATTTATAATATATATGTACATATGTAAGTACAGTGGTGAAAGAAATTATAGCTATACTTTAATTCTTTTCAACGTGAAATGAAGAAACGAAGATTCACTTATTTGGATCACATGGAAAATCCTATGTATGAACTTCTTTCAATTACAATACATTCTTTATTCGATTTTCGTAATGATAAATAAAAATTTACGAAAATTTTCATTTAAACAAATCTTGCTGAGTCCATTATTAATTCTTCCACCACTGTATGTTCCTGTAATTCGTTTCTAGTTCCTCATTTTACTGTGCGTTTAAATGATATAGCACTCAGTCCATAAACTTTTTTTCACACCCAATATTATAGTTTTGCGTTTTATATTGTTTTGAGCATTGTTTTTATTTTTTTTTTTTATTTATTTATTTTTTTTTTCTTTATCTTGTTTCTCCATTTGAATTTAATTTGATCAATTTAGTTTTGTAGGTCTTAAAACAAGTGCGTTTAGTAATTGGCGGTCTGTAGATCATTATTATTTATGATTGCATATCAACTTGAAGAAATAAAAACGAGACTAGAAGAAAAACAAAGTAATGCCACTACCATTGTCAGATATGGTGCAACTAACTAACTACACTGTCAATGCTGTAGCAGATTATAATGTAGTATGTGTATGATGATGATGAAGGCAATGATAATGATTGAAAATAAAATAAAAACAAAAAATATATTTAAAACATTTCAACTTAAGATGTAAACATTTCTCATTCATTCATTTATTCCCTCAATCATGCACTCATTCATTCATGCATTATGCCACGCCACTCATTCATTTATTCTGCTGCGCTAATACAAGCACAACGAGTATTTATTGCTTGAAAACCACGCACAATTTATCGTCAATTATTCTACAGCATGGTTATGGAATTTTAAATGCCATTCACTCACTCGCCACTCTGTAAAGTCAATTAAAGTGATTGTATTTGTGTTTTTATTTTTTAATTCATATTAAAAATTATATACATTTTCTTTTAGATTTTTTCTACTTAAATTAGTTCAAGTTTATTTCAAACCACTTGTTTTAGTTTACAACTTATAACACAATATCTTGTATTTTATTTTTATAATTTACGGAAATAGAAGACCTTGACTTGACTTAATAAACGGAATTTATGTTTTAAATTAAGCAGCTTACTTTTGAACGATTAGAATAATGATCTAAGCAAATTAATTGAAAGTCTTAATTAAGATTTTAATGGACTTTTGTAAAGAAATTATGTCATAATCAGAATGTACTACCTATCACAGCATTTTTAGAAAACTATTGGCACTTAAACATGTACCAGACTGATTCAAAACACTGATGAAGTCTTATGTTGAGTTTATCAAAATGAGGTTTATGACCTTCAATTGTTTTTGTGGAGTAATTGTCCGCTCTAAACCTCACTTTTTTAAGGCAAATTTTGCCAACCAGAAGATCCTTGGTTCAATACCAGACCCATCTGAAAAAAGAAAAAGTTTTCAACGGCGGAATCACCTCATAACATTAGCTAGTAAGTGGTAGTAAGTGGTAATGGTTAACAGCTAATGTTAAGGTGAAAAATCTTCTTCTGTTTTCAAGTAGTCCGTCCTGATATTAAACCGAGGACCTTCCGCCAACCCCTTGGTAGGCGGGTGTCTGACCTACACACACCACATGATGATCGGGAGTTTGTCAAATGCTTTGAATAGTGGAACATTCACGCTAAGGTGGTAGTTGTTTTAAAATTTTGGCGGCGATTTTAGCAGGCCGGACCTGAAATATTCAACGGCTTTTCTTACAAGTTATTGTATTACGTGAATGTGGGTTTCTTGATAGACTTAGATGGATGTGTTCACGGAGCCAAAGGGTCTCTTTAGAGCACATATCCACCACTACAGTTTTAGACCTTCATTAAGAAGGCAGTAGGTCTGCTGAGCAAAAACTAGACTCGAAGGGAAATAATATATCTCACAGGTCGCAGTGTCTGGCAACTATGAGTAAGGGTGGTCAAAGAAAAAACTGTAGTTGTAGTAGTATTAAATTAAAAAGTTAAACAACAACACTAATAAACAATTTTAATACGCAAAGCTACATACATGTGCTTTCATCAAAAGTTATCAAACAACTGAATGAAATTTTTGTTTATTTCTTATTCTCTGTTGAATATTTTTATTTTCGTTCGAGTGTCTCTTGAGTGCTACTCTGGCCACATATGTAGTAGAGGCAAAAGATAATGCAGGAAGTAGTTTAAAGATTTAATTATTATTACAGATTCGTCGTGGTTTAACATACTATATAATAATTTTTGGTGTGTGGCATAAGTGCTGTTAAAAGCTTTGCTGAGATTTATATAGACTTCGATTTCTTAATATGAGATTTTAAGCAGAAATAAACAGCAAATTTGATGTTCATTCTACTTAGAGTGGTTTGGATTCTTGGAAATAAATTGTAATCTAGAGAATACTATATGAAAACCAAGATCTTCGATTATCATTAAAACACTAAATGTAATAAAATAATTAAGTGAGTAAATCATAATGCTTTTTTGAGGTTTGTAAAAGGACTTTTTACAGCCACTATATAAAATACTTGTATGGCCTTTTTAATAAAGCAAACTATTGAATCTGACAAGAAATAATAAAAATAATTTATATGGTATATCCGACGATAAGCTATGGGGTGGCAAGTATACTTATCCAAAAATTTTTGAAAAATATTTTTATTGTTATTGTACATTTTTTTCGAAGTTGTGAATTAAATTAAAAAGTAAATTATAACAAGTATCACATTAAGAAATTACAGATATAAATTAATAAAATTTCGCGGCGAAAAAAAAGCTAATATCACATACAAATAATCTCTGAAAAACACACACTTACACCCTCACTCTATTACCAAACTAAGTAAAACGAAATGTATATTCATTGAAATGAATATTTAAACACGAAATAAACTTCATTCTCCACATACTCATACAATTACCATTTAAATGTATTAGTGCACAAATTATTTTTACTGTTGTCGTTGTGTTATTTATCATATCATAGACCAAAAGTTTGCAGTTCTGGTTGTCGTTGTTGGTGTTTCAATTAAATTGTATGAAAATGCTCTCGTGTGCTTGGATATTTAAGCTAACAAACCCATACATTTAAATAAATAAATTTAACATGATTGCGTTTGTATGAGAGTACATTTGTGTGTAATAAGTATAAGAGCGAGCATATGAATTTAGATGCTTGACTTCATGATTTATTACAAGAAGCTTACATTCGCTCTTTCTCTCTTACCCCTTTTTACATACATTATATGTAAAAGTATGTGAGAGTGTGTTATTCCACTTAACCGCTACAAATAACAAGTCTTAACATTTTGGTCACACACACCTCTGAATATGAATATGAATGTGTGTGTATAATATTGCTCTTACAATCATACATATGTAGTTGTAATTATTTCAAAAACACATGTACCTACACACACACATACAAACTTTCATTCAAAAACACACTCTTACTCACATACATATGTAAGTGTGTATACACCCAAAGTCATTTGCTAGATGTAGTAAATAGTGCGGTGAAATATGCAATATTCTTCCGCTAATTAAAGTAATTACTAACATCTCTAAGTGTTGCCACTCCCTCTCACATCCCTAATTCTCTGTTGTAATAGCGTTTGCTTATTATTCGTATTCGCACATGTAGACAAGTGGTTTAACCCAGTGATCAGTGGGTAGATAGAAAAGGTTTAAAAATTGAAATTGGAATTTATTTTAAAAATTGGTGAATTTTATAAATTTCGAGTGAATCCTAATATTGGATAAAATTTTATAAAACAAAAGAATTTAAATTTAAAATATTTGAAATATTGAATTTGGGTCCAATCTGAGTATTAAAAATTTTATAAAAATGTAAAAAAATCAACGAAAATATTGAAAAAATTTAAGAAGAGGTTTAGGAGAATCTTTAAAAAGCATTACTTGTTGACAACGCAATCTACTATAGACTATGACTAACGTCAAAAAAAATCATCACCAAACTAATTACACCATTACGCAGTGTTTTAAGAGTTTCCTCGTTAAATATGGGGTTTTACCTTGAACTTATATAACGTTTCTTGTATGATGTACTTATCCTTGTATGATACGGTCATGACAAGTTAAGAGAGATTGGTTCTCTTAAGGATTTGTCTTTACTTTCTCTAAAGCTTAAGGACCTTTAAAAGACAAAAGATTGTATCAACTAAAAAGAAAAAGACTGAATAGGGAAGATGGCATATAAAAAGTAGTTTCGCATACTGCGTCCATATACATTTATATTAATTTATTGAAAGTGGGCCAGAGCAGGTGGGTAATAATTGTTGACCTCACTTGAATGGGACTGCACAAGTTATCTCAGAGCCCGAGTACGTTATTTAGTGTTCTGTCTGTTGTATCCAGTGGCAGATTTAGAATTTGTGCCTGCCTTTTTAACGACAACATACTGTAGTATATCGGTACTGCAATGATATGGAGGAGTTACATACGTGTTATACTATTCTATATCAAAATACGAGCTGGGAGTTTTCTGGGATCGCGATAACTTTAATTCGTAATTTGTTATATCCTTCGTAATCCGATGCCCAATTATGAGCCGAATTACATAATTCTCCCCACAACGTTTAAAACACGAATCTCTCAAATTGTAAGAAGTTCAGTTTCAATATGATCCCTATTTTGTTGGGTGTTTGTCTATGCTAAATGTGTTTATTTTATTCGCTAACATTTTTCTCCAAAAATATATCGGCAATACTATTAAATAAAAAACACAAAAGTAACAAGAAAAAGAAGGAGGACCTTAATATGAATTACAAAGATGCCACATGAATGGGGTAATTCGGATAAACGAACAAAGTAACTCGAAGTCTCGTGTGAACATGCTATGAACGGTCTCGGCCAAAAGACTGAAAAATATTGGGTTGCTTCTTGCAGTGATATGATATGCATAGTAGGTTTTTGGTATTCTCTCCCTGCTTGGCTCTCACTTGCAGTCTCTCCTATTGGACCCAAGCTGACTGCGCTTTTTTCGTTCAAGCTTTTTCAGCTTGAAAACTAACCTGACTTTATATGACATACGGTATATAATAAAAGACTGATGCCTTATTTTTATAATATGGTATTCCGAGGTAACATTTACTTAAGGGCACTGCAGTTGATTCGTGTGATAGTCTGCTATATGCAGGCATGGTTTCGATTCCCTGAATTTCATTTTTATCTGATCTGTTATGACGTTATGGTCTTAGTTTTCAATTCTTCTGTCATACTGACAGTTTTTATTTCAACACTCTTAGAAACTTTTCTTTTAGGCAGCAAATGCTCACTGGGGTATTACAATATACACAATCTTATAAAAAACGATTTTTTTAAAGAATTACAACCATACAATAAACGTTATTGCGGCTTTTGACGTTGCCATTGTCGTCATTATTATAGCTGTATAGCTGCTGTTGCCTTCAGTGACGATGTTGTTATTACTACTCTAGTTGTTGTTGTTGCTTAAGTATAATGTTTACAAGTATTTGAATAGTTTAATGTATAAAACATGAGTATGACTTCTTTAAAAAAAGCATATAGAAGAGAATATGTCAGAGGCAAAAGTATTTAAATATTTTAGAAGATTATAAACACTCAACTGTATAAAGAGAAAAGTGTTGCAAGGCATTGTTATCACACAAAGGGAACGGGTTGTTAAAAACGTAAATTTATTTTTAAATAGATTTTTTTTTAGATAAAATCAAATTCTAAAAATATTTCCTTTTTTTTGAATAAAACGTAATATTTTTTTCTATACAAAATTAACGTAATTATTAATTGATTTTAATCACAGTAGTCAGTCAGCCAAGTTCTACAATTATATTGTCATTTGTTAGTAAGAGAAATAAAAGCAATATGCACACATACAGTATACTTTTCTAAAAATAGAAAAAATTAAAAAAAAAACCGTCAAAACGAAATGAATTTAACAATAAAACTATTATATCGTGACATCAAGCATGAAGGTTATTTCAAAGTTATTATTACTAAAACACATTTATTATTGTTTAATACAAAATAATGAGAAATTCGTGTCGAAAAAAAATGTATGTATATTGTATAAACAAACACCCTATATTATACATACACTTCTAAAAAGGGTATAAAAAATTAATTCAGTCATTTTACTCACAAAAGAAGAAAACATACTAAAACAAATTTAATGACTGGGCTAGTGACGTGAATATAAAATTTTAATTGTAATTTCCAATACAACATAAAAAAATGCACGTTTTTGGCCATGCCAAATAACAAAAAGTAATATACAAATTTTTATAAATAAATAATACAAATAATTATAAAATGGTCCTTCGGACTTTTAATGCACAAAAGATCTTTTGGGTGTGTTTTAACCAACATAACATAAAAGATTAATTTTTCTTCATTTTATCCTTAACGTTTATGGTTTCCTGTCAGTCACAGTTATGAGTAAGGATCCTTCGAGCAGAGCAACACTTACGGAAGTAACTCAAGAAATGGACAGTTAAAAAAATGGATTGGTTAACGTGGCCACCGTCAGCAATGCTACAAATGTCAAGTATTTAGTTCGCTCAGGCTCAGTTTTGAGAGCAGCGTCAGACAAAATATAGAAATGCATTTCACAGTTGTCGTAGTAACTTAAGAGTCTCGTAATCTGGCGCCTTTGAACTGTGTTTCCACTTGCTTTCTCTTTACAACTTTTTGCTTATTTTTTTGCTGATTTTTAACCTATACGTGTCAGTAAGTACGTGTGAAAAGAAAAGAGAGGAACAGCTCTTTGCCTGACCCTGATTTGGAGTCTTGAAAAGAACTTGTTGAAGACTACCACTTAAGCAACGATGTGGCAATAATAGTAACAGGCAAGAATTCGAAATTGCTTTCTGAAGCCTTGAGATCTGCAGTTGACCTTATACCTTAAAAAGGTTCCTAAATTTGTTGTATTTAGGGTAAGGGACACTGTTAAAAATGCCAAATATCACTATTCATCACTATTTTTGACAAAATTCAATATTCAAGAACTACAAATGTAAAAGCAGCATTAGACTGCTGTAAAAGTGAAATTGGCCCCAACTTGTGATATACAAACTTCGTTTGTAAATTTGTCAAATGTGTCTTCCTGAGGATCGGCATTCTAGTGACCGACTGTATATATTATGTAAACGTTGGCAATTGTAATAGACGGAATTGTCCACAAACTTTAGATGAGCTTTTGGATTTTATTAAAAAAAACAGATAAAATTTAGGGAAATGTACGTAATCTTTATCTGAGTTGATAAAGCGATCTTTATAATTTAATGTTTAAAGTTGATATCATTTAAATGTTGACCGAGTCTTTGCCTCAAATGGTTCATACAACAACATATTGGCTGGTATCTCATGAATAAATTCATCAATATTGACTTCGAGCTCGTCAACGGGTTGCGGGTTTGTCCATATAGACATGAGGTTTAACAGAGCCACACAAAAAATAGTGTAAAGGCATTAAGTCGACGACCTAGGCGGACAATTGATCGGCTCTAAACGTAAAATAAACTGTGCACCGTACTCGCCTCTCTATTAAAACTAATTTTTGCATACTGTGTAGCATTTGGCAACGTCTTGTTAAAACCGCATGTCTACCAAGTCCAGCTCTTCCGTTTTAGGCAAAAGAAAAGAAAAAATTGTAATCATGGCACGGTAGCGGTCACAGTAACGTTCTTGTCTTCGCCGTCTTTTAAAAAGTACGGCTCAATGATGCCTCCGGCCCATAATCCACACCAAACAGTGAATTTTTCTGCATGCCTTGGCAGTTCTTGCAATGCTTCTGACTGCTCTTCGCACCAAATACGGCAATTTTGCTCGTTCACGTATTCATTCAACCATAAATGAGTATAGTCGCTGAACACATTTCTCACACAGAAGGATATTTGATAATAAAAAACAATGATCTGCAAGCGTTGTTCGTTTGTAAGTCTATTTATGGTTAAATTATAGACAAAACTAAACATGTTTGACAGTAACATGTAACACGAAAACAACTGAGCTGCCAAAAACAATGTTGCCAAAAAGAAAGTTACTAAAAAATCTCCCGATACAAGCTTAAGTTATTCTCGTAACGATTGCCACACAGTATGTTCGTTATTACAGATATTCAGCAGGAGTTTACATGGAACGTCGAAAAGTAATAATAGATGTCGGATGTTTATGGAGGTGAGATATATCACGACTGCTCCTAATTAGGATCTGGACATAGAAGCATTGAAGGTAACTGTAAAACAGTCGAACTGCCACAATTAGTGACATAATAGGCCACGGCTATCGTAGAAATTCCATCTCTAGGTAAAAAACGGCTGAACAAACTTACTTATTATAAAACCAAAAACTTTTGGCAATATTTGAATGACTGAAGTGTTGCAACTGTCCAGATCACTTGTAAGGAATGTCAATAGGACTATATGTATCATAACAGAAAGAATACATTTGTCATTGAGCGGCATTTGACGCCTAACGACTGTTCGCGCTTGGTCAAAGAAGATTCTACGACAATTACAGTCTTACAACAGGCGATTTAGACAGAGCCGAAATTCTGGTAAAATCACCTTGATGGCTGCCGGTAAGTGGCCAAGATATGCAAAAACTTTGATACGATATTGGACACCCGTGTCGCGGACTAAATTTTACCAAAGAGTTTTAAAGGACCCAAACTTTAATTGAAATATTGATCAATCTTGACTAAATATTTGTATAAATGATTGATTTAACAACAGTTTACTATAAACCATTGTTTTAGTTGATGTCAACAAAATGGAGTTCCAGTGGTTAGAAATTAGCTTTTAAATATTAAACTGGATCAATACATTTGTTCGAACACAAATTTCGTTTGGACAAACAAAATTTTCCCGTCATAATTTTTTCCGGTCAAAATTTTTTTCCGGTCAAAATTTCTTTCCGGTCAAAATTTCTTTCCGGTCAAAATTTTTTTCCGGTTAAAATTTTTTCCCAATCAAAATTTGTTTTTCTTTCTTCTAACATAGAGAAATAATTTTGTCACACTGCATATCGCACACTAAATATTAGACAGAGGTAAATAACTCTTTTTAAAACACGCACAGAAGACCATTTTTTTAAATGAAAATTTAGGAAAAATGTTTAGGGGTTTACTAGCCTACACTTTTCTTATTTGAAGAGAATTATGAAAAATCGCCAAAACACATAGAGATCAATGTACTCTTGGTTACGTAGCTTTTGCAAATGTTAAGCTATGACGCTAATATTTTGCGGGAATATCAACAAAAGATGTACCAACTCAACAAAGAAAAAAAAAAAACTCAAATCGGAATGGGAATGCCACACGGGGGTTATTCTGTGAGATTTTTGATCAAGGTAATATGTACTCGTATATGTAGAAACATTTGTAAAAAACTCATTTGTGGTATTAGATGTCGCCAACGCTACGAGTACACAAATTGTTGATTCAAATTTGGGAAGAATTCAAATTCGAAATTAGCTGTAGTTTCATCATCTGAAGAAGCCCAAGAATCTATAAATAAAATATTTAAAAATGTAAGAAAATGTAGTTGATAACTTTAACTTTCTTTTAATATATTCAAGCCAGGTGGTCACGGTATCCAGGCAAAACAAATACTGCTGTTTCTTTTATTATTGGATAAGGTGAATTTCAACATAAATAGTGGCGAAGATATTGATAAAACAAAAAGTGATAGCGAGTAAGTACATAAAAATCGATAAATATGTGTTGTTATCTTCGAAATATTTATGATTATTTGCATTACCTTGATGACTTTATAAAACAAAATTACTTTTATTTATTTTATCTTTTCACTGAAAGCGATCGATTTTTTGATTGATTCTTAATGCCAAGACCAAGACCTTTCCAAAGATACCAATATCTTAAAATTTCTTATACCTAAACTCAACGGTGTAATTGATTCCAAAAATGGTACAAGCCTGCCCTACAGTGCATTGTTTTAAGCCAAATTGAAGTTATCGTATGTCACCACTAACCGATCACAGTGTTGCCCTTAAGATTGGTTTGTCACATATTTTGCAATAATGGCGATGAAAAGAGTTATTTTGAACTGAACCTTTATAACATAACAGTATTTTACTAATAAGAGAATACATATTTGCAAACGAACTTTTTCTGATCGCTAGAGAATTGATCTGTGAGTTGATTTATGGGAAAAAAATGCGATTTTAATCAATTTTGAGTTATGACTGTTCATGATATAGTTTGCGATATAGAAAAATTTTGGTCGAAACAAAATGATTAAATCTACGAGTAGCTTTACTCCTGCAATGAAACATTGCCGGAATTTTTGATGTCAAACATAAGAAGAAATGTTTGGAAATTTATAAAAATAAGGATCTATAGCATTTTCTTAAATACTGTCAGCGGTTTTATAGAAATGCTGACAGTGAATGAAACAAAACAGTAACTGAAACAAAAAATATTTTTAACAATTAGTGCCATTTTTACTCTAAATTTATTGCTTATAAGACAGTGTTTTTTGAAATATATTTTCTTTAGTCGCTTAATTCATTATGCCAACACAGTTTGACTCCATGTCTGAGTATTCGGTTGTGCGTGTTTTCAGTGAATTAAATTTTTTTCTTTTCGTGTTTTTAAATTAACGAATGCATGAAGGAATGAATGAATGATGGATGCAAACGGATATCTGTTGTTTAAAACAGAAAAAACTACACAATATGTCATAAATTAGTCGAATAATAATTAATCGTTATTTTTTTCTATTATAGCAGACACACAACCAACTAATGTGTGTGTATAACCCAGTTTTGTTTAAACGAAACTGGATTTTTTTTCTTTTAATAAAAAAAATATATTTACAAAAAAAAACTCACCTGACCTTTAGTTTTAACTGTAAATTATTAAAAATTACACATTTTATGGTAACGTACCTGAAAAGGGAAGAAATTAAGAAAGAAATTATTGGAGGTTTTTTGAGGTAATTTTATTAAAATATTATTATTTTAAGATAACTATTGATTTTTAAATATAAAATACATTTATATAAGTAAAGGGTCCGCCATCTAACGTTTTTTTTCAACTAGTGCTTATTTCGTGAATGGTAACACTTAGCTCATGTCTGATTTGACAGATAAATAGTTTTATCCTTCCGCTGAACGAATATGGTTGTGTATACGCTTGAACAACGCTGGGAAATATTGCGACATTACTTTGAAAATCATGGTAATGTTGCAGATGAAGCTCATTTTGATCTTGGCGGATAAGTAAACAAGCAAAATTGTCGCATTTGGGGCACAGAAAATCCGCACGCATACATTGAAAAGCCGATACACCCAAGACGAGTCACTGCTTGGTGCGGATTTCGGTCCAGAGGCATAATTGGGCCATTTTTCTTCGAAGATGAGCAAGGAGTGGCCGTTACAGTCAATGGCGATCGTTATCGGGCCATGTTGAACGAATTTTTGTTCACAAAAATTGAAGAGGAGGATATTAGCAACATTTGGTTTCAACAGTACGGCGCTACGTGCCACACAGCCGAAGCTACACTCGATGTTTTGCGCCCTGTTTTTGAAGATCGCATTATCAGCCGCAGAGCTGATGTCGTTTGGCCACCTCGGACCTGCTTTAAGGCCAATCAGTCAAATACGTAAATAGCTTTTGCTATCTAGGAAGTGTAGTGACAACAAGTGGCGGCGCAGAAATAAACGTAAATAACAGGCTCAATTAAAAAAGAGAGGAAATCGGACGAATACAATTAATATGGAGAAGCTCAAAACTATCCAGATGAACTAAGCTCAGAATATTCAATTTATGCAGTGAAACCGGGCTAGTTTCTAACATCATTACGTAAAAGCTATGGTACTCATTAAGAAGTTGATCAGAATCTGAATATGCAAATAATTCAGGTCTAACAACATCAGAAACACAGATATGTGGACAACTTTGGACTATTATTTGTGGGGTGCCGTTTAAGATAAGTTTTACCCCAACAAGTTAGAGACAATTGACGCTTTAAAGGACAATATTAGTGAAGCCATTGGTGAAATGCAGCTGCACACAATCGATAATGTGCTTAAAAATTGGACCGATAGTGTAGGCTACTGCATGACTAGCCGAGGCAGCCATTTGAACGAAATTATTTTCCATTATTAACCGGAAGGATTGTACTTTCAAATAAAATGAGGAATTTGAGAAAATATTCAGTTTTTTTTAAAGCATTTTCAAAAAAAATAAATAAATAAAAAATAATTGTCGTACCTTTTATTAGCTAATTAGAGTAGTTTTCAAGAACAAATTAGAGCCGCTTTTATAGACAAAATATTCTTATATAGAATGTCATTAATTTCCTTCAATTTATTTCTTTGCCTTAATATTCTCTAATAATATTTTAGTTAAATTTATTCAAGAAAAACTCTGACCCTATATTTATTCATTAAAATCCTGGTGATAATTTTATTTTATTTTTTTGTTTTTGTTTTTATTGCTCCTTTTATTTTTACTTTACATTAAAAATAAATTGTTTTCCTAAAATATTTCCTAAATCGCTTATTCGTAGGGTATTAAGTAAGTAAGAAAAAAAAAGCTAAAGAATAAATCTTCATAAATAATAGAGTTGTGTTAATAATTCATAAGCAGTTAAGATATACAAACTGTAACCTGTCCTAAGCACATACACCCTTTTGTTCTTGTTAAAGGTCTAAAGTTCCATATGTTTGTTTAGGCCTAAAACCTTACGAGGAAGACATATTTATTTTGTTTGGTTCTCATGCAATATTCAACTTAATTTACAACAATAATATTCAAACAGGAACATACACATATTTCTATGGCTGTATCTTTTAAAGCTTTTTATGCAGTACAGAACACAGTTTGTTATTTTTTCAAGCAAAAGATTCTTCATAACCAGTTGTGTTTGTGGTTGGGCTTTTGTTCCTTTTTATTTCAATTTATTTTTGTTTGCTGGGTATACAATGAATTTATATTTTTAAATACTTATACGTATACACTTGCACACAAACACATAAAAATATAAACATTCCCTTGTTTTGTTTTGTTTTCCAACACAAATTTAAAACCACAAGTTCTTCGTTTTGTGTTTTGTTTTTTTTCATAATTTTTACTTCACCACAAACTCTCACACAAACACACACTTACGTACATAAATACATACATTTTATAGGCCAATTGTTAAATCAAAACATTTAAGTTTAACCCTAAACAACACTTGCCTATACAAACACACACATGGTCTCACCTAAAAATGAACTCTTATTTACAAATGGCTGCATGAGAATATCAAAGTATGGAAGCAGAGAAACTAAGATGGAAGAAAAGAACAACAAACAAAAGGAAGAGAATACAAGAAATAGCAGCAACAAAAACAAAAAAACGTGTATATCATATTGTACAAGGAAGTAAACAATAAAATGAATGAACCGTGTTTATGAATTTTCTCTCTTCCTTTTTTTCTCTCTTTATATATGCGTTTGTGTGAGTGTGTGTGAAGCTCAAGTTCTATACAAACGTAGAGAACTAAAGCAATAATAAAGAATCTATAGAGCGATCTACAAAAAAATTAAACAATGTGGGTGTTTATAGGCGAATTTTTTAAAACTGAACTACAAAAGGTGTAGACCTTTAGTTTTCTTACATCTACACTAGGGAGCGAAATATTAGCAATAATTTTTATACGCTTACGACTGTCTTCTAGCTGAAGACAGTTCCATAATGGCGATACATAGCACCTACTACTAACGCTGTAGTAGCGACTTCGGCTTCCGTTGTTTTACAGGGCGTTATCCATTTAGTTGTCACGTCGCTTCTGGAAATGTGTACCGTCAAACTGTGCTGTATTCCAGAGCACACTGGCGTGCGGGGAAATAAGACTACAGAGCGGCCGCAGCTAAGGCCATTGAAATGGCGTATGCGTCTGTGAGACCACTGTTCATTTCGTTGGAAACTTAAGTACTTTAGGACGGAATGGGTTCTTAACCTGAGGAAGGAATTTCTCAGGATTCTGAGACTGGTCATTGTGCTGTGGAGGCAAGGACGGGGATATGTAAAGCAGCTTCTGCCGAGTTTACTACGAAACGGGGTTGGCAGAGACTATGGAACATGTCCTCTGGTATTGCCCGGCTCGTCATGGGTGCAGACTTTTCAATGACCTGGGCGAGGTGGCATCAGCTAGGACTTCGAGGGTTATTTATCAGCATTAGGTTGGCTTACCAGGTGGTGTGTCTATTTAGGCGTTTATTCTTGTAATTCTCTTTTTCTTCTCTCTTTCCTTTCTTTTTCTCTCCTTTCTTTTTTTCTTTGCCAGGGAGAGGTCTTTTCCACAATGGGCTGCTGTGGTCTCCGGGTGGGGTACTTCGGCATCGCCTTTCTTACCTATCTACCTACCTAGGTCCGATAAAGATCTTGTAAATACTAAGAAGCTCAGATAGAGTGGAGTTTTACTTGCTACGTTTGCAAAAAAAGCCAATGATGGATCAAACGAATATCACAATGAATTCTTAAGCCCACAATTATCTATAGACACAGATAACTCGACACTATCATTACCATCACGCTTATGTATCAACAACAACATTGGATTTTACGAGCATTACCTTGAAACCAAGTCGCACGTCCACGCTGAGAGATTATCACCAGATCACTCGTGAAACTCTACTTACAATGGCTCAGTTGCATACTACATTCCTCTTAAGATGATGATTAATAATACTTTCCAGTATTTTGAAGAGTGCCGAACAAACTACTTTTGTACGGTAGTTTTTAAGGGTGATAGCCTCACCGTTTGGTGATTGGTGTTACATTAGCCATCGCAGTGACACCATATTTAACAAAAGTGTCCAGCTCCTTGCATACGCTGACGAAATTGACATTATTGGGCGTACCAATCGAGATGTCACTGCTGACTTCAGTGCCATCGAAAGAGAGTCTGCCAAAATAAGTCTAACGGTATATGAGGCCAAGACGAAGTATATGTTGTTGACAAATATACATTCGTTTTGATCAATGAGTTCATCTACCTAGGCACTGCCATTACCGGCAGTAACGATGTCAGTCTTGAGGTCAAGCCTAGAACCACTTTTGTGTTATTATGGTTTCAAGAAGCAATTGAATAGTAGCCCTCTCTCGCGCGACAAAATTGACACACAAGTCGCTTATCCTCCCTGTCCTTCTTTATGGGGCAGAAACATGAACATTGTTACGAGCCCATGTAGCTGGCTTGGGTGTGTTTGAGAGGAAAGTTTTACGTAAGATATTTGGTCCTTTGCGGTTTGGCGATGAATTCTGTATTCGAACAAGCCAGGAGCTGTACTAGCTATATAACCAAATGGACGTTGCTTAGCGAATTAACATCCAACGTCTTCGCTGGCTAGGACATGTCGTTCGAATGGACCAAGATGCTCCAGCAGAAGAGTGTTTGATGTAGAAGTCAGTGGGCGTAGGCCTAGAGGACGTCCTTGTTTACGATGGAGAGATCAGGTCGAGAAAACCCTGTCCGCAATGGGTGTGACCAAGTGGCGAAGGCACGCGCTAAGCAGAAGTGCCTGGAAGGATGTGCTACAGTAGGCCGAAATCCGGTAAACGGGTTGTAAAGGCCAATTATGTATGTATGTATGTTACACTAGCCAACTTCCAGTACAATGAAAAAAGTACTGACACGATATGGCACCCTGATATATAATTCGGCCCAGAAGGCTTGTTTATCGGCTATGAATATTGATATTGATACTTTATGGAGAGCAGCTGACCGAAATGGTTTGAAACAACAACGAAAACTAACAATTTTTTTGATTAAGGCTTATATGAGGCAATGGAGTAGATCACCTCAACAGCAATTCTTAGCAAATTTATTGAAAATATGGGTTGATGGATAAAGATACGCCACCGAGGCCGCAGCAAGCATTTGGCCGATATTTTGTTTCATACATAATTGTAATAGACCCTTCTATCATAGTAACGGAATAGTAAGTTAACTCTGCGATAACTTTTTGTTTTATTTACAGTTAACATTATGGTTGGACCAGTCTTTACAAGGGCTTTAAGTGCCATTCATACATACTTTTAAATAAAAACATCAAATTGAGATGTCCTATAAGACTTAATATTTACGTTATTTTTTGAACAAGCTTCGTATTTTTATTTGTTTTTTGTTTTGAATAACTATACAGTTACAAATTATATACTATGTTTTAAAATCACGGTGAGTAAGGCCATATACTCGATGTAGTGTAGCAGAGCAGTGACTTTGGTGGGAATAGATACTATGAACCCGCTATTAAGTATTTTTTTACTCTGTGTTGTATAACATGCCTGTCAGCAATAAAATGTTTTAATATATTTTTTAAAAGAAATAAAAAATTTCATTTTATTATTGTTATTGTTGGTAAAAATAATTTTCTTTTTCGCCCATAGACGCCTTCAATAAAAAAGTTGTAAATCTACTTTATTTCTTGTTATTTTTTCTTATTTTTGAGGAAATTTTCTTTTTTTCTTTTGTTTTCATAACAGAAAGGATTTCTGGTTATTAAGCAACCACCGTTATTAACAAAAACACCGTTGCCACTTACATTGTGGCCAACACCGCCACCAGCATATTGGCTGGTAGTAGTTTCTTTTAGTCCATCTCTTTAGCTTAAAAGGCAGTTAAAAAAAATTTCTTGTAAGAACTAAGAGTCCAGAAAAGTGATGAGGGTAAATGGTGTTTTATTTATAATTATTAATTTGCAATATACATTAACCGCCATAATTATAGGCTTGCTTGGGTTGGTTTTTAAGCCTTGCATTTTAAGAACTATTTATAGTAAAGGTACAGGAACCTAAAAAACACTCTTACGTCTTCTTATAGTCATGCTTAGCATAAAACGCGTTTGATGACATGTTCACACCACGCCACAAGGTTTTTTTTTTGTAATTCACTCCCTCATTCATAATTCAACTCCCAATTATGGGCGATTACCAAAATTGTGGATAATTCTCCTTCAATTACCCCTTGGACTACTGCAAAATATCTGGTGTGCCATCTATCGGTTTAAGTTAGAACCAGCGGTTATTTCGAATCTGGCAATGCTCATGTCATTGTATTCTGTTACAAAATTCGGTATATTATCTCCAATGAACGAAATTAATCGTTTTACGCTCGAGCAACGTTGGTATTTATTGAAAATTTGCTTCGAAAACATGGACAATTGGTCGAAGATTGCAAAATATGAAGAAAAAAAGAAAAAGAAAATAAAAATTGAAATAATCATCTTCTCATTTTCATCTTGCTGGGTACGTTAATAAGCAAAATTGCCATATTTAGGGCTCAGAAAGCCCAAACGTGGTCTTACAGAACACAATGCACCCATTACGAGTGACTGTTTGATGCGGCTTGTGGAGCGGAGGCATCATTGGTCCACATTTCTTTGAAAATGAGGACGGCGTAACCATTACGGTCAATGGAGACACCTATCCCATCATGACAATCGATTCTTTAGTGCCCGCTCTGCATGGTATTGATGTGAACGATGTTCGGTATCAAGAGAATGGTGCAACTGCCACACATCTCATATCACAATCGATTTATGGCGTCAAACGTTGAATGGCCGTCTAATGAGCCGAACTGGTGATTTCAGTTGGCCGCCAAGAAGCTGCGATCTAACACCGTTTGACTATTTTCTGTGGGAAGCCGTTAAAGACAAGTGTTATGCCAATAAACCAGAGACAAATAAGCATTTGAAGGCCAACATTCGTGATGCCATTGCCGAGATACGACCCCATACACTCGAAAAAGTTTTCGAAAATTGGTACGATCGAATGGAGTACTGTGAGGCCAGCCCCGGCAGCCATATGAATGAAATAATATTTCATGTTCATACCACAATAATAGTACTTCACAAAAAAAAAAAAATTGTCAAAATTTAAAACCGTTTTTGTTTTATTGTATTTTTAAGTTTAAACTTTTAAATGGCTCATCCACCTTACTTTGATTACATGTTCACACGACAACGTTTTCTATTTTGTAATTCACTTCCTCATTCATAACTCAACTCCCAATTATAAGCCGATTTACATAATTGCTCCCACAAAATTGCAAATTTGCTTTATGGAGTTGAATATGACATATTCATGGAAGTTTAGATAGAGCCGAATGACAAAAGTACCAGGGGTACCGGTAAGAAATTAGACTTTTTTGGTGATAATAAAACACTAAAGCTAGAATCACAAGATTGTCGCATATGCACAATTATGACACAATATCAATTGTGCTTTGTTGTCGTAAACTATCAAAATTATCTCAATTTATTTTGACAAAAAAAACTTAAAATTTTGAATATTGGTACGTTTTGTCAACTCTGATTGTCGCATATGAACACAATAAATATTGACGTATTTTTGCATCTTTGTTGCCGCATTACTACCTATTGGGCGGTCAGACGATTGATGCATTGCGACAATCGTGTGATCCCAGCTTAAGTTTTAATGGGAAAATAGCAAACAATTTTTTCAAGCTATTAACCATTGTTGGCTATACATTTTTTCCATCTATTAGACAATTTGTGCGTTCCACGCTAATAAAGCTGTTCGTCATTTGTAGTAAACTAATCAGTAACCCAATTTTCAACTTCATCGTAGCATTATAAGTACTGCTCAGCCAATGCGTATCTCATTGATAAAAATAAATGCTAGTCTAAGGAGTGTGAATACGGCGGGTGGGGTAGCAACTCCCAGCTTAATGATTTTATTGTATCCTAACCCGCTTTTGCTTCGTGTGCAGGTGCAAAATTACCTTGATTGTCCTGTGGCCCGTTCTGGTCGATTTTCGATCTACGCATGATTCAAATTGAGCATTTGTTATCGATAGCGATCTGTATTGACGGCTTTAGTAGGTTTTTAGAGCTTGTGGTACACCACACCTCTCTGGTTCCACAACGCTGTGTCTTTTTGCCGAATCGATCTGATTTTGCAGCCGAAGTTGATGGTTGTCCCAGATTAACCTACAATTTTTCACCGCCACTAACAATTCAACGCAACACTTATTTTCCATCGTGTCTTTGAAGCAAAAAATGAATGTTTTCCGCAAATCATCATTTTCTGGTATAAAATGATGAAAAAATATGTAATTGTTTCTTTACCGATTTAATGTTTACTGAATATGTTTGGCAGATGTCATTGCCAACACAAGAAAAACGATTAAGGATTTTTACAATAAATGTGTCATTTCATACCAATTCATGATTTGGATTTCATAAATATGTATTGTGGCAAAGCAAATTATAAAGATTTTTTTTATTCTAAAATAACTAATTAATTACTAAAAAAAATTCAAGAACTGTTTCCAATCATTTTCAGATACCAGTAGAAAGGAGTCAACCTTTTTTCTTTATCTCAATTAAAAATTTATCTCTGACAACAGTAACTGTTGTTTATATGAAAGAAATATGGTCATAAGTGGTCTTGTGGTTTTTATAATTTCTATGGCATTTCAGGAACACGAAAGTTAGAAAAACAAAAAACGTCTAAAATAATAACAAATAAAATTGAACTAAAAAACAACAAGAGCAACAGCAATAACTTTTAAACAAATACTGTTTATGTCAAACTGTTACTTGCAGCATGTGGCACGTTTCACTTACTAAGGGTTTGCGTTTTCTTTGTTTAACTAAAATTAGTTGCTTACTTTGAAATAATTTTTTAAATTTTATTTTTCTCACTCTCTCTCAGTCAGTATGTGTTTCTCGTTTAACAGTTTACATTGAAAGAAAAACATAAACTAAAAAGCAAAAGTTTATGTTTTAAAACAAAAAACAAAAAACACTATAAACTTTTGTTTTAGAGTTTTAGACAGTTGAAGCATATCAATGACAATATTTATTACACGCTGGATATTTTGTGGTCCAAGTTTTGTTTGAAAGTTACAATAAAAGTTGTTTTAAATAAATATTTAATAAACTTTTTCTTTTTTTTCGAAAACACATTTTCTTATTGTATTTAATTTTACTCATATGATATTGATATTGAGCAAAAATAAAATAATCTAGAGGTGTCACACAAACATCCAACTAAATTGAAGTCGCCTTCACTGTACTCTTAGTTTTCAGATGTGAAATAAAAAAAATATAATTTTTTTAAAAATAATTTTTGGTTTTTCTCCGTCGCTCCTCTAGGGAGCATATTATGCTATGTTCGCACAACATCGCTTTTTCGTCATTCATAATACAACCCTCGATTATGAAATCAATTATATAAATTCCCGTATAAAATCTTGAGAGAGAAATTACTCAAATTGCAAGTAATTATATATCTATTACCTTATGTATTACTTCAAAATCAGCGTCATCTCACAAAAGAGTTTGGCATACTTACTAGCACTTAATCAAGTTTATTAAATCAACCTCCCTAAAGTATGCTGTCAAATACAAAAAATAAAATAAACCAAATAAAGACAACAAACAAAACAATGGCCACTCGCTTCATTAACTTCATATGCTAGCTGTTAATAAATGACGTGCATGCGGTAGAATGCTATTAAGAAAGCATTAGCTTTCCACAAGACATCCATTTCTTTGTTTCAGTTTATGTAATCAATTTGATCTTTCAAAGCTAAGTAAGTGATTAATCCGCTGTAGTTTCTTCCATATGATTTTTGCGTAGTGGTAAAGATCCTTGCTAATTAGTGGTGATCTTTACTTTAGCATTGTAAGTATGTTTCTTTCCAGTAGGTGGCGTATTTTCCTGATCATTCATTTTATGTTTGTCATCAACGCCAGTGGTATGCGGGAAGGTGATGGGAGCCTTCCTTCCTCTTTATTTTTCAGATCGAGTAGTCTGAAGGAAAGTTGAAGCCTCTTTATTAAACATTCGAAACCACAGTTATTTTTATCTTCGTCATGTCTTCTGCTGGGGCTCGAACCTGAGTCATGTGTGTTGTTATGCGTGCGCTCTAACTACTATGCCACGCCCCCCCACATAAAATACTTTATTTTTATTTTTCTAATTCTCCTTCAAAATCATGAAGTTGTGTGCACACAGCTTGCGCGAAGTTTGACAGTAGTCCTGTTCCAGATAACGGGATAATTATATGAAAAAGATCTATACGTTTAAAGCTCTCACAGTCTTTTTTTAACTTTTAATTCTGTCAAATTTAAAAAGAACAAAATTTAATTATTAAAACTCTATTGTGTGTCAATTTGTGTTTATAACTTGCTTACATACATACCCAGCAACTAATCGATATAAGTTCTTGTTCATGCCATTCATAGAATGGATATGAAATAGAGAGTAGATGTATTAGTAAGCATATGTATGTACGTAATAGGGTTAAGAGCTTTTGTGGGTTAAAGCCCTCTGTTTGTATACTCTTTTTATTTTTGCAATTTTTTCCTCTCTATTAAAAAAAAGAAAAAATAAATTATACGGAAATCAATGACTACAAAGTTTATTTCCGTTTTTTACACCATACAACCGACAGCAGGACGTGCGTTTAAATTGTAATTGTGGAGAAAAAAAAAAAAACAATAAAAAGTAAAAAAATTATGAAAATGGAGGTGGTGCAGGAAAAATAAATGTTTTATTTATTAGCTCTGCTTCGCAACTCTTAACATCATTTATGCAAAATTGTTTTAAAATTAAAAGAAAGTTTTAAAAGCAATTAAAAATGTATTTGTATTATAAGAGTATGTAAACACAATATTATTAAATTTTAACTTGGTTTTAGCTTGATTGATAATTGCAACTCGTTTGGAGTCTTTTCTTATTATTCTAAGTAAAAGATTTGATCCAACGAAATGGTCATCATTAACACAAACGCCATACTGAGAGCCTTAGGATAGGAAGGAATGTCAGCCTCGCTAAATCAAGGGTATAGCAGCTCGTTGTGACAATAGCGTCTGGACCAACCTGATGATCGATAAGAAACCCTGCACAGAAGCACAATTCTCTAAATTAGGTCGGAAATCAGCCCCACAGACTAATAGACCTGGCTATCAAACTGACGTGAATAAGAGAGAGCCCAGTGTGAGAAGTTTACGCCGAGCTTAAAACGTACATTAGCAATCGATCCATAAACAAAATTAAATTGTGGTTTCCAGGGTTTAATAAAGAAGCTTTAACTTCACTTCAGACAATTCCATCAATAATGACAAACATCAGACTAATGATCAGGAGTGAACACCACCTACTGGGGAAAAAGATTAGAATGCTAAAGTGAAGATCTCCACCACCAACTAACAAGGATCTTCATCACTACACAATCATATGGAGGGAAACTAGCAGTGGATCTACTTATCTATCATCTACTTTCCTTAAAAATCAGGCTTATTACTGAAACTGAACAAAGCAATGGATGCTTTGTGGAAAGTCAGTATACTCGCTAGAGGAGTGACGAAAAAATAGACATTTCAACGGAAGTAAAAGGTACACCCACTTTCATATACGGAAGGATGTTCAGAAGAAGTGGGCCAACCCCTAGCGAGTTCATCAGCAGCATAGTTGCTCGGGGATCTCCTTGTGGCCAGGAACCCAAATAAGTTCGACACAAAACCGTCCCCAACCAGCCCGAAAGCGATCTGATCGCCGTCTGGCTATTAGAAAACATATATACGTCATTGGTAGAAACTCCATTACTCCAGAGCAACTCCGCAGCTTGATAAATTGACATTACCTCAGCCTGAAATACACCACATTAGCCTGGAAGGTGAAAAGTTACCCTAAGGCTGAACTTTTTGAAAAAAACTCGACTATACCCTCTGCCTTACGCCCTGTCAGTGTCCGACAAACACTTTAGCCAAACTGACCATTCAACGATGGTATGAGGTACACCCAACTTCATATACGGATGGATGTCCAGAAAAAGTGTGCCCGCCCTAGCAAGTTCATCAGCAGCGCAGTTGCCCGCAATAACCCTTTAACCAGGAACCCAAATAAGTTGAAATCACAACAGTCTTCAATCAGCCTTGAGCTGAAGGTCACACCCGAAAGCGATCTGATCGCCGCTTAGCTATTAAAAAACATATATACGTCATCCCTATTTCTCCGGATCACCTCCAACACACTACAATAGATTGGGAAAAAATTCGACTGCCCTTCTGTCCCCCTACTAAAAATCACGGTATGTAAGCCCCCATACAGTTTAGGTACAGATGAGACGTAGTCAATAGCAGCCAGGAGCTGGGGTTCCCCAGGCAGAATTTAGGAGTGTCCCGAAGGGATATTGAGGGCCTTAAGCAATCATTTAGCTTGGAGGGTATAAAATTATGTAAAAAGACCTATTTAGAGCAAAGCTATAGGGTCCGCCGAATAATTTATTTATTTTTTTTTTTTGAAAACAGGGCACAAAACATTGAGTGTAACTTCGGCTGTGTGGAATGATCGCCATTGACTGTAACGGCCACCCCTTGCTCATTTTCGAATTATGCCTCTGGACCAAAATCCGCACCAAGCAGAGACTCGTCTTGGGTGTATCGGCTTTTCAACGTATGCGTGCGGGTTTTCTGTGCCCCAAATGCGACAATTTTGCTTGTTTACATACCCGCCAAGATCAAAATGAGCTTCATCTGAAAAGATTTTTTTTTTGGCAAAATCGGCATCTTCTGTAAGTCATACATAACCATATTCGCTCAGCGGAAGGATAAAACTAATTATCTGTCAAATCAGACATGAGCTAAGTGTTACCATTCACGAAATAAGCACTAGTTGAAAAAAGTAACGTTAGATGGTGGACCCGTTGAATATGAACAAAATATTTGTTTTTAGAAACAATATTCGAGTAAAGCTGGGATCACACGATTGTCTCAATGCATCAATTATTGTAATAATGCGGCAACAAAAATATCAAACATCCGGAAATATTTATTGTGTTCTTACTTACTTACTTACATTTTTCTTCAATCTATTTTTAATATTTCCGGCAATCGTGTAACCCAATGCGCCAATATTTATTGTGTTCTTGTGCGACAATCAAAGTTGACAATACGTACCAATATTTAAATTTTTAAATTTATTTTCGCAAATAAGATGGGGTAATTTTGATATTTTACGATCATAAAGCACAATAGAAATTGTGGCATATTGTTACATTTGCGCTAATTGTGCGATCCTAACTATATCGAAATGATACATTTTTAAATTAATTTCCTCTTCAATTTAATTATATTATTTCCGGTAATTTTTTCTGCAAATATTTAGCATTCCTTGGCTTCTTCATTTAAGAACATTTTTAATATAAATTTTACTTCTTTTAAAAAGACTAATCCTCGATATAAATCAATTTTATTTATTTTTCTTAAGAAAATATTATCAATTTTTATGACCCAAACGTTTTAATATGATTTTCTTTAACAAATATTGCCTTCCTTTGGTAGCATTTTCTTTTATATTTTTATACAAAAAAAAATTATATAAAATTTGTAGAAATTTATTTGACAAATACAAGCACGTAGTGTTTTCTCTCTTAAAATAACTGCCAAAAACGTACACAAAATGTCAAATGAATACAAGAGAACAAGAACCAGAAAATGTTTATTGTTTATGTCAGCTTTTATGGTTCTTTTTATATGGCAATTGCACAAGATACAATAGATAAGAAATATAAAAGATATAAAAGTTAAAAAGATATTTTGGAAAAAAAAGTGACTTAAAAGTATATGTTCATGAGAGAGGTGAGTAAAAATTAAAAATACAAAAGAAAAAGATAATCGTTCCAGTCCTTTTCTTTTACATTCTGCACCATAAGCCAATAATTTTACTTTTCATTTAACCGGGCGTTCAGAAGTAAGTCTTATATGTGTAAGGTATCAACCAAACATTAAAACTAACAATAGATTTATTTAAGCTCTTTTATGATAACTGAGCCTATGAAATCCACACCTCATCAAAGTGTTTGTTTATTATTTTAAACCGAAATATGGGCCAATGTTGCCTCCGCTCCACAAGCCGCACCAAACAGTCAACCGTAATGGAAGCATTGGCTTCTGTACGACCATGTTTGAGCTTCATCCGAAAAGATAATTTTTTTTATTTTTATTTTTTTCATTTTTTACAATTTCTGACCAATTATCTTAGTTATGGAAATATATTTCCAATAAATCCTAACGTTGCTCAAGCGTACATCGATTCATTTCGTTCAGTGGAGATAATACACTGAATTTTGTGACAGAATACAATGACATAAGTATTGCCAGATTCGAACTAAAAGCTGGTTCAAATTTAAATCGATAGATGACACACCCGATATGTATGGGTCAATTTTTTGTTGGTGAAATTTGGGTCATAACCCGCCTTAGAAATGTTCTCCTTGGTCAAAAAATGCGTTATGAAAAATTTTAGGCGAATTGTATCAAGAAAAGGTGTGTGGCATACGCCCACAATAATTTGGGCCTTATACCATATGTATGGGACAATACATATGGTCATAAGTCCCTCCAGAAAGCTTCTCTGTATCAAAAAAGTACAATGTGGAAAATTTTAGGCATATTGTGCCCCTGTATGATCGGGCTCGCTCGGAGTCTATTATAGGGATGCAGCGACTTAGGCTACGAACTCTTGTGGCTGTGATTACTTGGCACTGGGTGGCTGGTGCGCATGCTAGGAGATTGGGTCTGCGATTCAATGACTACTGTAGGGGTTGTCAGGATGAGGAAGAGGAGAAGACTATCGAGCACTTCTTTTGCCAGTTCCAAGTCTTTCGGACATAAGGACTGCTTTCCTTGGCAGTCCGTTTCTAAATGGCATGTAGGTTGCTCATTTTCTGGATTACTGATGGGTATCACAGTTGGATCAATATTGGACCCAGGTTGGTTGGACTGTTGTCTGGCTACCCGTCATAACTAACTAATGATTTAACTATCAGGGAAAGCCGTGCTGCATTCGTCCAAAAGCTGTCAAAGTTTTGTTTCATACGAATTTAACATATTTTAACAGCTTTTGGGCGGTTTTGGTCCTCCTTCCCCTAAACAATTCGCCTAAAATGTTCTACAATGTATTTAACCCCAGTGAATAATTTTCTTTGGGGTTCTCTAAAGTCGCTTGTCTACACCGATAAACCAGAGACAATTCAACACCTAGAAATCAACACTCGAAATACAGCAGCGAAAAGTTTTTGAAAATTTATGGTTCAGATTGCTTGGCGGTCACATGGCCGAAGTCATATTTAAACTTTTATGTTATAAAATTTTCAATCCAGCAAAGCCCTCTTCATTGAAATGAAAATAAATTTCTTTGTTTTATTATGACTTACACTGTAAAACTTCCAAAAAACTCCCGCTAAAAGGGGAGAGAAAAAAAGTACACAACACCAAACAGAAAAAAAAACAAAAACAATAATTCGTGACCAGTAGTAATTTAGAAGAATGAAATACAATTCTTTTGTAAAATACAAGCAAGTTCCGTAAAGAAGTTTTTTCTAAAAATATATTATTTATGGCTGATGAAAAATAGGTAAAATGAAATAAAATATTTAAGAAGAAGGACAATTTCTTTAAAAAATAAAACATAAAAATAAATAAATAAATAAAACAGAAATTAATACCTTCAAAAAAGAAAAAAAGGGTTTTCTTGGTACTACTTTTTGGTAATATTTTTTTAACATATCGTTCCTTTTTCATTTCAATATAAATAATTTATTTTAATGCTATATGATTTCATTATTTTTATTGCATTTTATTTTATTTTTCTTTCATAAATTAGGTTTTTGGTTTTTCACTTTACAAATTTTTATTAGACATGCAACACAAACATTAGCCAAAGAGAGTAAATTATTCTAAAAACTCAAATGTGATTTTATATCAAAACAACCACAAAAGGGATACAAATATTTTGTACATTATAAACCCACTCTTGCTTGTCATGGTAAACTTCTGCATGTTAATACTGAAGCCTGAAGAGTACTTGACTCAAAATTAACAAAATGCCAAGCTCAGTAACATACAGTGGCAAGCAAAACGAAATGCATATTTTGATTTTGAGCTCCTTCTGTTTTAAGGAGTGGTATTAATTTCCTACACAAATCTAAATACGCAATCAAAACAAAACTTCTCTCATTTATTCATTATTAAGACTTTTCAAAGCAATATCAACAAAAGGTTTCATATTAAATACAAGAATGAGAGAAAGGCAATGATATAAAAGAATCCGCGTGCACTTAGTTTTGTACTTTTCACTTAAATAGAGAGTAACTAATACTCTTTAACACTCTTCTTTTTTTTTTCTTTTATTATCCGTCACTTCTCTAGGGAGCATATTGGCTTTCCACAAAGCAACCATTGCTTTGTTTCAGTTTCTTTATTCAATTTGATCTTTCAATTCTAGTAGATGATAAAATCCACTGTAGCTTCCTCCATATGGGTTGGCGTAGTGGTGAAGATCCTTGCTAATTGGTGGTGATCTTTGCTTAAGGATTGTTATATTTTTTTCCAGTAGGTGGTGTGTTTTCCTGATCACTCGTCTGATGTTTGTCATTGGGGTGGAGTGGTGTAGTGGTTAGGCCTAGATTCGATCCCAAGCAGAGGACTTGACGAAGAAAAATTTAACTGTGGTTTCGAATATTTAATAAAGAGTCTTCAACTTGCCTTCAAAAAATCCATTTAAAAAATTAAGAAGATGCCCCTGACCTTCCCACATACCGCTGGCTACGATGACAAAGATCTGACGAATTATCAGAAAAACACGCCACCTACCGGGAAAAAATTACATTGTTAAAGTAAAGATCATCACCAATTAGCAAGGATTTTCACCACTATGTAAAATCATATGAAGTAAGCTACAGTGGACTAATGAACTACTTAGCTTGAAATTACAACTGTGTGATTTCTACAGCATGGCGCTACGTGCCAGACAGCGCCCGCAAGTATGCGCAGGGGTGCCAGATGATTTTGATAAAAAATCGGCATATTTGAAATAAAAAATCGGCATTATCGGCACTTCAAGATCAAAAATCGGCAAATTAAAATTTCCTAATTTCCCAACGTTATACAAACAAACTACATTTTATTGTTATTACAATGGTCACATTTCCATTCGAGAGGAAAATGCAAAGTAAGGTGCAGATAAATTGAGTACCGCAAATAATAGCAAATTTTATCAAGATAATGATCTCAAATACATGTCAGATGTCACAAAGCTTTCATTTCATCCATTCCAAATTTAAAGAAATATCCGTTCGGAACTAACGTCCTTATTCAGCTTCAAGCAGGGTTGGCAAGAACCTGGGTGAAAAAAAAGCCCATCGGGTAATGTTTCAATTAATGAATTTTTTACTACGAGCTGCTAACACCACGATACACACTGCAATTACTTCGTTTGAGCTACAAAGTATGAAAAGAATGACCGGAATATAAGGACAAACATGATAAGGTTATTATCTTGTATGACAACGCTGGATTTGACGTCGCAAAAGTTGCCAAAAAAAATATTAGAAACGATCAAATGCGATATCTTATCGCATCCGCCCTATTCTCCGTACATTGCTTTTTCTTCTATTTGCTGTTTCGACGTACACAACATTATTTGACAGGCCACCAATTTGCTTTTTCGAAGAAATTGATAATTATTTTAAAAATTGGATTGCCTCACGAGATGAGGATCTTTTTCGAGACGAGATGGGCAAATTACCTTAGAGGTGGGGAAAAGATGTTAGTTATAATGGACAACATTTTGATTTACTTGTTAATTCGTTATCTGTTAATTCAGTATCTGTTTTTGAAATTTTCGAAACACCTCCGGTTTTTCGGACCTTCAGGCACTTATAAGCTTATAATGAGTCCGCCAAATAATTGTTTTCTTTTGAAAATGCTATAAAAAAACTACTGAATATTTTCTCAAATTGCTTTTTTATTTCAAAGCACAATCCATTCGGTTAATAATGGAAACTAGTTTCATTTAAATGGCTGCCTCGGCTGGCCATGCAGTAGCCTACACGTTCGGTCCAATTTTTGAGCACATTATCGATTGTGTGCGGCTGTATTCCACCAATGGCTTCACGAATATTGTCCTTTAAAGCGTCAATTGTCTCTGGCTTGTTGGCGTAACACTTATCTTTGACGGCACCCAACAAATAATAGTCCAACGGTGTCAAATCGCAGCTCCGAGGTGGCCAAACGACATCAGCTCTGGGGCTGATAATGTGATCTTCAAAAACAGGGCGCACAACATCGAATGTAGCTTCGGCTGTGTGGCACGTAGCGCCGTCCTGTTGAAACCAAATGTTGCTAATATCCTCCTCCTCAATTTTTGTGAACAAAAATTCGTTCAACATGGCCAGATAACAATCGGCATTGACTGTAACGGCCACTACTTGCTCATTTTCGAAGAAAAATGGCCAATTATGTCTCTGGACCAAAATCCACACTAAACAGTGACTCGTCTTGGGTGTATCGGCTTTTCAATGTATGCGTGCGGGTTTTCTGTGCCCCAAATGCGACAATTTTGCTTGTTTACATACCCGCCAAGATCAAAATGAGCTTCGTCTGAAAAGATGATTTTTTTTTGGCAAAATCGGCATCTTCTGTAAGTCGATCGCACGTAATATTTCCCAGTGTTGTTCAAGCGTATACACAACCATATATGTTCAGCGGAAGGATAAAACTAATTATCTGTCAAATCAGACATGATTTGAAAAAAAAACGATGGCGGACCCTTTATATTAGCATATATGGCATATGTTAGCTGAATCGATATTAAGTTTCTTTTCGGATTTGGAAAGAAGTGAAGCAGACCTTTTAAATGATATATACGTCTTTTAAATAGCCTTGAACAATCTTGATGTATATCTCAAACAAACAGATTTTTCAACCAATTTTTTGCACATTTTTCACGTTTATATGCGTTTTTGCGAAAATGATATTAAGTTATGCATGAAACGAGACTTACGGTTAAGAAGTCCGTTGGAAATTGACGGAGTTATTAACAATTGTCTCCTTTTAATATAGCAAATATTCAAATGTTCACAAAAATTGTAAGTGTAACTAATACAAAGTTGCCGTGCATTTGGATTTTCTCGGAAATTCTGCATTTTTGGAGCATAAATTGGCAAATTGGCATTTTGACAATTTTAAGGCAAAAAATCGGCAAATATGGCAGGCCTGACTATGTTGATTTCAAGAAATGAACCTGTCAATTGGCCGCCATTTCTAGATTATTTCCTGCGATGCCATGTGAAGTCACTAGTTTATGCTGTTAAAACAGCAACAATTGACGCCTTAGAAGCAACATTGTACTTATTTGGGACAAACGGTAAGCAACGCTCAAGAAAGTGGTCCAAGTAAACAGCAATGTTGGTTGAATACCTGAACTAATTTAAAAATTTTTATGTCCCTCATAGATCCTTCGCATAGTAATAGAAGCAATGAATTTGTTGCAAACCAAATTTCATGACATCCTAGCTTCTAGCGATTCAACACCACTGGATTATTTTTGGTGGGGCACAGTTAAAAATAGAGCCTATAAAGGGCCAAACGATATGATTCCATTTTTAAAACTTAAGACAAAATTAACCTATTAAGCCCTCAATTTTGCCAGAAGGCAATAGAAAATTTCAAGAAAACAATCGACTTCTATAAGCGTGGTCGTAGCGCAGTATAAATTGTAAAATCTTGCATTTTTTTAAAAACAATGAAAACGTGAACAATTTGGAAAACTCTTTAATTTATCCTTAAAGGTGAGGCATACTATGAAAAAAATTATGATTTTTTTTCAATTTAAATTATGAAAACCTGCATTAAATAATGAAAATATTGATGTTTTATGACACAAAAGTGGAAAACGATACTACTACCACTTGTTTAAGATATTTAATGTGTTTACACACATACACACACACATACGTATACATACAAATTTAACTAAATATTCACAAGACTAAGAAACAAGAGAGACAAAGAAAGAGAGAGTGTAACACACATTAAAAATATATTTAATGTTAAATCAATCAGTGTAATGAGTTCTTTATGTGTATAAGTGAGTATGTGTGAAACACAAAACAAATTAGGGTCAAGGCAGTAAAATAAAAACACCAGCACATGCACACACACTTAGAGACAGTATATCCTTCTCACCACTAAAAAGTAAGTTGAAAGCCTTTAACGGCAAAAAATGATAGCAGCAAGAGAGAGTGAGAGAGAGAAAAAGAGAAAAGGTAAAAGTTACAGATAACGTGTGTATAATTATTTTGTATGTATGTATGTATATGTGTGTGTGTGCGTACATTAAAGTTTATCTGCTACTCAGCGTAGCGCCTTAATGTATGTTACAATATAAGGAAAACAAGTTTGCCAACAATTTTTCCCCCAGCATTGTGCGGTTTATTTTGTTTAAAATTAAAACTGATGACTCATTGGCCACGTAATCTACTTGTTCGTATGAGAGGGAAAAATGTAAAAATCCAAGGAACACTCGTAGATAATCAAAGGCCAGTAATGTAATGTTGTTTGGTTGGTTTCTTTAATCAGAATAAATGTGTTGTTTTAATTGAAAAAAATTATGATGCATCAAGTCGTTTGATTAAAAAAAAAAACAACAAAATTAAAACCGCGTTATACTCTTTTACGTTTTAGTTCGTTTAGACATTAATGAATTAAGAAGTATTATTTCGACCTACTCACACCCCCACAATTTAAAATTATCCTCCTTCTTCTTATAGCATAACTAAAGCTCTTTGCTCCGTTTTCATAAAAAAAATTAAATAAACTGCCAACCTGTTTTTAGGTCAGTTTTCTTTCTTTTTTTATTACAAAAATGTGTAGGAAAAGTTGCTTTTCATGTCTTCACTTTTAATGACTTAATGAATGATGTGATGAAAAAAGAGTAAACGTAATTTGAAATAATTTCCCATCACTTCAGTTGTGTATGTGTAAACTGGAATTTTTCCTTATTATTTATGTGCGCAAATTGTTAATACTTGTGCTGGTTATAAATTGCTGAAATGATGATAAAGATGTTAATATAGAAACAGTGTTTGCATATCTTTCGAGATTTAAATATTTAGGCTCGTATATGTGAGAGATAAAATATATTTTAAATCTAAAGAAAATTTTTTATAGAAATTTTTAAATAAAATACATTTCAAACTCATTTTAAATTTTGTGAATATGGGGGTTAGCGGCAACTAGTAACTCACACATGACAATAAGGAATTATTGAAAAAAAAAATTTTTTTTTATTCCTCTCGCTCCACAGTGCAAAATTTTTCTTACTACCAAAATGCGTATGATTTATGGTTTTCCTTGTAATTAACCTGGTTTAACGTGGCGTATAATAGCTATTCAACGTGTAATGAAAACAGTATTAATATAACGCATACGCCAGAGCGGTATTCAAATAATATAAAACAGCGATGCTGTATATTACAACCAGGATTGCTAGAAGAAATGTGCCAAAATCAACTGTATCGTTAACCTTTATTACATAGCCTTCTAAAAAATCTTGTATCAAAAGAAATTCATACGCTTTGTTTTCATTATTCCAAACGGCAACCATAATTCACAAAACAAACTTTATTCAGTTGCTTGTTAGCCGTCAACGTAGATGTTCTGTAGCGCATGTTTTGTGTTGTTGTTAATTTCAAAGAGATTTTGAAGAGAGCTTTGTACCCCGAGAAATGTTAATAATACCCTACATAAAATGTACGCATGCTTATACTTTGTATGGTGCGCCGCTGTGGTTGGGTAGGTAAGATACTCGCCTACCAACTAGAAGGTCGTCGGTTCAATACTAGGCCAGTCCATCCTAAAAAAAGAACAAAGTTTTTCGACAGCGGTATCACCTCATAACATTAGCTAGTAACTGGCTGTGAGTATAAATACTACTGAAAACTTCTCTAAAGGCATTTGCCGTTCGGAGCCGGCGTTAAACGATAGGTCCCTTTCAAAGAGTTAAAAAATAGAATCGGGTGCAGTTCATTGACTGAGAGAAGTCCCCATGTTCCTTCATTATAGGAATTATAAATGTTATAGGAATTAAAAATAATAATACTTTGTATGAATACCTATTTATTTAAAGCATTTTAACTTCAGTGTATTTATCATTTTAAGTATTTCGCTCCTTGTGTGCATCCCTGGTATAAAACCGCTCATATTTTATAGGGTAGAAAATTTAAAAGTTGAAATTTAAAAATGCAATAAACCAAAAATGTTTTGAAGTTTTGACAAATTTATTTTGTTGTTGCGAAGTACAATTGTTTGGCTGCCGTGCTGGCCACATAGTACCCCATTGGATCGTATCAATTTTTAAAAACTCTTGCGAGTGTATGGCTTCGGATGTTGGCTTTCAAATGATCAATTGTCTTTAACGGCGTCCCACAAAAAAATAGTCCAACGGTGTCAAATCACAACTTCTTGGCGGCCAACTGACATCAATATTTCGGCTAATTAAACGACCATCAAACGTTTTGAGGCAATAAATCGATTGTGGCATGAGATGTGTGGCAAGTTGCACCATCCTGTTGAAATCAAACATCGTTCACATTAATACCCTGAAGAGCAGGCACAAAGAAAAACGGTTATCATGGTGCGATAGATGTCTCCATTGACCGTCCTCACTTTCAAATATAAGCCAATAATGCCTCCAATGTCATTAATGCATAACGGGTACATGGTGCAACGTACTCACCAAGCTGAGAATGAGCTTCATCTGAAAATATTACCATTTATTTGGCAAAATCAACATTAGCGCGCAGTTTCTCATTGGCCTATCTAGCAAAGTAAAAAGGAAGCGGTTGGTCATGTGACTTCAACTTTTGAACCAATTCAACTTTTTAAGGTGTCATACGAAAACTTTTCGCAAAATTCGACATAAACTGGTACGTGAAATGTTCAATACTGGGAAATGATGACGAGTTGATGTTGATGGATTCTCAGCCACAGCTTCGATATTTCGGGTTTACCTACTGAACGAGCACGCTTGCTTTTTGGCGCATCAACAATGAAATCAGTTTCACGTACTTAAGCAATAAACTTGCGTATACCGGCTACTGTTGTTACTTCTCTGCAAGCAAGTTTTGTACGACATTTTCGTGCAATTTCCGACCAACTGTCTTTGTTTTGGAAATAAATTTCCAAGAAATCCCAACGTAGCTCATGCGTAAATCGATTCTTTTCGTTCAGTGGAGATAACATAGTGAATCTTGTAACAGAATAGAATGACATATGTATTGCCAGATTCGAAATAAGCGCTGGTTAAAATTTAAGCTGATAGATGGTCCATCCTATACATCCCTATTTATTAAGCTCTTAAAAACTAATAAATCAATGTTTTATATCCAGTAACAACTACACAAATCTCTACACATATATTAATAAATAAACAGTATATACATATGTACAGACATATATTTTAAAATAATATTTTATGCTTTTTAACTTAAAAAATAAATAAGAGAAAACTGAATTATTATGTAGATATAAAAATAAAAATATACAGAAATATAAAATATTTAACGATCTTTAATTTAATGTTAATACTTAAACATAAATCGCAACGAAAACCAAAAAGAGACACAAAACTGACAAATTTATCTTCCGGATAAAAAAAAAAAAAATCCTGTGCATTTATGGATTTGATTTTTTTTATTCCGATTTTATCCATAAAATCCATTTGAAAATGTCAATCGATAACAATATGTTGTTGTAAAAAAAAGAAGAAAAAAAAATAATATAAAAACATTAAAAACGTATGGAAAACTACGTGAGTATCGAGGTTATTATAAAACGCACAAACTCATATACGAAGAGTAAAAGGAAAGCCATCGAAATAAAACATAAAAATATACTCAAATACTGACAATAAAAATTTGTCAAAAGAACAAAAAACAAAAAACAGATTCAAAATGTATAAATAAAACAATAAAACAAAAAATCTGAGTAACAAGTCAATATAACGTAACCCAGGAGACCATTAAATTTTGGCATGGGAAGCCTAAAACTAAAAAGTTTTTGAAATAAATATGACAATATGAAGTGATTTATTTTAAAAGTTTCTTTTTTTAATTTTTATTGTTTAAACCTTATGTGCACAATAATAATAGCAGGCGTTTTTAACGTTTTTCATAGAAGATAATATTGAAACTTCTTAAAAACTCCAAGCATTCCTTGAAATTATTGTTGAATTACAGCTAAACATTTAACTTCAATAAGAGTAAGAGTTCAATCAAATTAAAAGATTCTTTACAGAATGGCAAAATAACTGCCTCGGCACCATGGCTTGCTACTAAAAGCTGCATTAATACGCAGACATTGCTTGATATACGTGGGTGTTAACATAATTAAACGGCCTGACATATAAGGGTCCGCCGCCTAACGTTTTTTTTTTTTTATTTGGCGCTTATTTCGTGAATGGTAATACTTAGCTCATGTCTGATTTGACAGCTGATTAGTTTTATCCTTTCGTTGAACGAATATGGTTGTGTATACGCTTGAACAACGCTAGGAAATATTGCGACATTACTTTGAAAATTTGCCAAAAAATCGTCTTTTCAGATGAAGCTCATTTTGATCTTTGCGGGTATGTAACCACGCAAAATTGTCGCATTTGGGGCACAGAAATCCCGCACGCATACATTGAAAAGCCGATACACCCGAGACGAGTCACTGTTTGGTGCGGATTTTGGTCCAGAAGCATAATTGGGCCATTTTTCTTTGAAAATGAGCAAGAAGTGGCTGTTACAGTCAATGGCGATCGTTATCGGTCCATGTTGAACGGTTTCCATGTATCGGTTTGTTCAAAACAATTGAAGGGGAGGATATTAGCAACATTTGGTTTCAACAGGACGGCGCCACGTGCCACACAGCCGAAGCTACACTCGATGTTTTGCGCCCTGTTTTTGAAGATCGCATTATCAGCCGCAGAGCTGATGTCGTTTGGCCACCTCGGAGCTGCGATTTGACACCGCTGGACTATTATTTGTGGGGTGCCGTCAAAGATAAGTGTTACGCCAACAAGCCAGAGACAATTGACGCTTTAAAGGACAATATTCGTGAAATACAGCTGCACACAAACGATAATGTGCTTAAAAATTGACCGATCATATAGATCACTGCATGGCCAGCCGAGACAGCCATTTGAATGAAATTATTTTCCATTATTAACCGGAAGGATTGTACTTTCAAATAAAAAAAGAAATTTGAGAAAAAAAGATTATTTGGCGGCAGCAGTTTCCAATAAATTATTGTTATGAAAAGTGACGACTTCATAAGACATATGGTTACTTGATATGTAAAATGATCATTCCTCACTTTCTATACGTTTACAGAAGAGATAAAAAACTTAATAAAAAGAAAAACATGATAATGAATAGCAAAAAGACATATGTATGTAAAGGTTTAGTCAAAATATTTTTATTCGATGTGGCCTAATATATTGTAAAGCCTTTTTGACTATAACAAAAAATCGGTTGAAGATATGTCCTTCCGAATTGTTTTTAATAAAATCTTTCTTTTCTCAAATGGTATGCTAAAAATTTGTAAAACATGTACTATAACAAACTTAATTTAATCGAAGGTTAAATTTAGATTTTTTAGTTGTTGGGACTTTCATAATTTGAGGTGACGCTATGTTTTTGAAGCTTTAAAAAATATACCATCTCGACGTATTTTTCATGCATCCATCTAATTCTGTTCCTTCATTTAAAAGGTCTCAGATCAACAAAGGTATAAGCCGAGCTAGACTGTACTCTGGGGTGTCTTATTCTTCGCTTACAACTAGAAAAATATTGGGTTTAAATAAAGCCGCGTAGAACATATAGACGAGCACCATAGTCTTCAAGCAAGTGAGATGTACACGCAGAACGGTAAAGAAAGTCCACAGAATGGTTTTAATGGCTGAAATGGTAAGTTTTTCAAAAAATGCTATATCTCACATAACAATAATTCCCTTAACATTCCATGAAGGAATATGGGGACTTCTCTCAGTCAATAAGCTGCACCCGATTCTATTTTTCGACTCATTGAGAGGGACCAACAGTTTAACGCCGACTCTGAACGGCAAAGCATTACAAAAGTTTTCAATTGTAAGTAATACTCATAACCAGTTACTAGCTAATGTTGTGAGGTGATACCGCTGTAGGAAAAGCTTTTTTTCTTTTCCTGGTATTGAACCGAGAACTTTCTGGTTGGTAGGCAGATGTCTTACCTACCATACGACAGCGGCAAAACTGGCCGAAAATTTTGAGATGAGAAAGCAATGTGCAAGATAGGCGTCATTTTTGCTTCTTACAGAAGAAAAACAACATTGTAGAGTCGTTTCAGTAGAGTGCTTTGCCGTCATTAATGCCGATTTTTTGCATCAATTTGCAACTATGAATGAGACATGGGCCTACAACTACAAACTAGACATTAAAGAATAGTCGAAACAGCGAACTCCAGGAGGAGAATCATGTTACAAGAAGGCAAAGATAGTTCCATATTAATGCAAATTAATGGCGTCTGTTTTTGCGATACACCAGGAATAATGTATGTTGATTGGCTTAAGATAGGATCTTAAGAGTTATATGCCGTTTATTTTGACCGTAGACTATCGGTAATACATACATTTGGAGGAAACACAGTGAAATACTAATCGTAAGCCAAATAAGAAAAAGAAACTTGAAATAGATGGTGTATACATTTCGCAGCTCCAGATTACTCTCGACTGGAAGCTATAAGGCAGCAGAAACAACTTGCTCCACACAGTACAGAAGGAAGCTACGTAATTAACAAGGGAAGACAGGGATTAAAAGTAACTCTACTCGCCTGGGTTAAATCCTAGACATGATCATCTGACAATTATTAACGGCGTCATCACCTCACAACATTAGCCAGAGACAGGTTACGAGTACTGCGCTAACTGCGCAGACTGCATTAAAGTATTGGTCCCTTTCAATGAGCTTAATAATAGGAAAAGCTTTGTAAGAAGGAGGCCTATGTTCTTTAGGGAAAATTTAAAAAAGCAATCAAAGGCGAGTATTATGACAATTTGGTGAGTTGTGTTAGTGATGAAATTATGGGGAAAAAGGTAGCATTTAGTTAAAAAGAAAGTGTTGTTTCGTCAAAATATTGCGATGGCTACAAACCCATAAAATAAAGCTCAAATTGCTTCATCATGTACTTTATTTACCACATTTCGTTCCTTAATATGATTTTATGACTTACAATTCGGAAAAATGGCTCAATAGTAAGAGATTTGCTAACATGGAGTAAAAGGTAACAATGAGTCTTAATATCGGGTGCTTTTTAGAAGGTTCATAACTACTCGTATGTATTGACAACAGTTATAACAGCTGATAGTTGCTTATTGTATAGTTTAACTTGACATTTCATTAGGGATAGACTTACACCAGATTTACATTTGCAAATTGCTGAAGTACTTTATCAACATAATGGATCTGTTCCCCAAGCTTGTTTGTTTTGTTTTTTTCTCCGATGAAGCCCATTTTTGGTTGAATTGGTACGTAGATAAGCAGAATTCTCGCATCTGAAGTGAGTTGAATTCACACGCTTTTTTCAAAACATCATTACATTACAGAAAATTACTGTTTGGTGCGCTTTAACGGCGGCCAGAGTCATTGCTACATATGTCCTTGAAAACGATAATGGTCAGAATTTTAATGTCAATGGTGAACGGTTTATCGACACGATTATAACTTTTTTCGTAACTTAGTTAGCTGACATTAATCCTGCTGGCGCGTGTCTTAGCTGATTTACTCAAAGAAACTTTTGATGAAAGAGTTATTTTACGTACTGATCGAATTAATTAGCCACCAAGTTCATATGATTTAAACCGATTGAATTATTTTCTTTGTGGTTACGTAGAGTTACTTGTCTGCATCGATAAACCAATATTCGTAGATTTATTGGCGAAATACGTCCACATATACTGCGAAGTGTTTGTGAAATTTGATGTTCGAGATTGCGCTTTATACGCGCCAGCAGTGGCCGAAACTTTTCATCTACACTAAGAATATAGTTCTTTGTCTTATTATGATTGAAACTTGTGTAATTGTAAAAAACACACCCGATATAAGCACGGTATCGAAACTATAAAATAGCGCTGGGAAACATTGTGAAATTTGTTGTGTTTTCTGGGTAAGGTCGGTGGTTGTTTTAAATAATAAACGGCTTTTAAGCCTAAAATCAGTAAAAACAAAATATTTAAAACCTTTTAATAAAATAAATTTTCAAATTTATGAAGAAGATAAGAAAATTCAAAGTAATTTTCGGTTTTTTGAGTTTATGGGACCACGCTCTTTTGTTGAGCAACGCAAGTGAAGGGTTAGGGGAGTTAAAAACGCTTAATATCGTAATATTTTTAGCAAAAGCTTTGTTTCTCAGTACAAAACTGTAGTGGTGTTCCTCGAGTTTTAGTAATTTTTAAAGCTTTTACTGATATTCTAATGTGCATACAAGCGCATGCATTTTATATGTCCTCCTTTATACATAAGTACATATGTAAGTATTTGTGTTATTTTTGTAATAATAATATTAAGTAGATGTCATCACATCTTTATAATATTTTCCATTTCTAATAACATGTAATCCTTTCAAAATACTTTTTTGCTTTTCTACTTTATTACTTTAAGCAAACACACATCACTCAAATAAATATCATAATGATAAATGGATATTACATTCACATATCTTAGAACAGATATAAAAAAAACATATTCAAGTATTTCTTTATTTACAAAGGGGATGCAAGTTAACTCCCAATCCTGTACAAAAAAATTTTAAAGAATTCCGTAAAAAAAGAAAAATAGAAATGCAAAGAAATTTTTTTATTCCTTCTTTTAAGATTATAAGCATGATGAGTATGAGTATGAGTATGAGTATTTTTCTTTCTATTTAAAATCCATATCTATTTCACATTATTTTGTTTTCAAAAGTAACCACTTACGAACACATTTATTGTAGATATAACAGAGCTGGGATGTTTTTGGTGGCTTTCTTCATTTTTATGTCAAGTATGCATAAAATATTATATCATATATTTTTTTTCCTTCTTATGTAAATAGAAAGTACAAATACAGATGAAAAATGTATATTTTTTCCAGCAATAAAAATTTTTAGAAATTATTTTTTAAAGAAATAACAAAAAGTAGCGCATTTACTCAAAAGTTTCTTAAGAAAAATATTGAACTTGATTTGTCTTACATGTGGTAAAAACCAAGGCACCCGGTTACCTGCAGCATTCTCAACTAAATTTTTTTGCAACGTATGCCACTGCATACAGGACAGCACGGTTACAGAGTGGGCAGATTGATGGAAATGGCTCTCATGGAATTAGTTAAAGCTACGAGTATACAGAAATCCTTAGAAGGCAAGGGGATTGCATAGAAGGGGCCTTTGATAACACTTCACATGAAGTTATAGAGAGGGCGCTAGAAGGAAGGGCAGTGGACCCCACTATATCCAGATGAATGGCAGATGTTCTTCGTACTAGATCTGCGGAAACTAGGGTAGACAATGTTAATATAAGTATCAGCACTACTAGAGGTCGACCATAAGGAGTGGTCCTATTACCAGTAATGTGGAGTCAGTCTAGTTGTTTATGAACTTTGCAGAACACTATCTATGGCTGGCATTGACTGCCAACGACATTTTTCTGATAGCAAAAGGTAGGTTCAAGGATTTTTTAAATTTTCATTTTAATTTTTTTTCTCCGTCACTCCTCTGTGAAGCATATTGGCTTTCCACAGAGCATCTATTAGCTTTGTTTCAGTTTCTTTAATCAATTTCATATTTCAAGCTAAGTAGATGATTAATCCGCTGTAGCTTCCTCCATCTGTTTCCTTTTTGTGTAGTGGTGAAGATCCTTGCTAATTGGTGATGATCTTTCCTTTAGCATTGTAATTTTTTCTCAGTAGGTGGCGTGTTTTTTTGATCATTTTTCTAATGTTTGTCATCATCGCCAGAGGTAAGCGAGAATGTTCAGGGAGGCTTTTTTCTTTATTTTTTTTTTAGATGGAGTTGTCTGGAGAAAAGAAGTTGAAGTCTTTTTTTATTATTATTAAACAACATTCGAAACCACAATTAAATTTTTTCTTCGTCATGTCCTCTGCTGAGGCTCGAACCTGGGTCGTTTGTGTTATTATGAATGCACTCTAACCACTACACCACGCCACCCCCAGGTTCAAGGATACCTTGTGTAAAATTATACAGAGGGGACTTAGAACAGTGCATCGATGATGTGGAACGACGGAGTTAAACATTAATCTGGGCAAAACAATGATAGTACCATTCACTAGGATAAACAATCTTCCTTGGTAAAGGAATATTCAATACTCTGTCTCCAGAAAACCCACGCATGCGCTTATGCTGTACAGGTGGCTTGCAAGGAGATCTAAGGATTGTAACCCAAGAATATTATACTGCTTGTATGTAATGATGGTCTGACAGATTGTGACATATGGTTCCTTTACATGGGAAGCAAGGACGAGAAGGTACAAGGATTAACGTGCATAAGCATAACTGAGGAAATGAGAGCTTGTCTCACAGAAGCACTACAGGTTCCATTGTGACTTAGTCTACTGCAGTCTACAATGGAAAATAGGGTCATAGAGACTATGACAAGAATAATGGAAAATTAGTCGAGTAAGAGTGAACCAGTTGGCCGATTGGTCGATTACCTTCTACTTGGCTATCTTGTAGACACGATCGTGAAACTCTAGGTGTTTGGCAAAAAGTTCAGGGCACGACTGACTGACTGCGTGCTCCTTTAAAGAAGGGACCATTCTGTGGTACACGGATGTGTCAATTACAGGAAGTGCTAGAGGTGCGGGAGTGTTTGGCCTTAAGGGGTAATATCCTGAGGTAATATTCTAGCAAATTCCAGGCGGAAGTTTATGTATATGTGGGATGTGCTCAAATTAACCTGAAGAGGAAATATAGAGGACAGTACATAGCCATACAGTCAGGCCGTCATTCGAGCACTTGCGAATGTCTGGGTAAACTAAATCAGCTGGGCAGGGACAATAGGGTCAGCTTGAGGTGGGTCCCGGGTCATGTAGCTATTCCGGAAAATGAAGTAGTCGATGAACTAGCCAGCAAGGAAGCTTTTACTGCTCTGGTTGGAACAGATCCCATTGGTGGACTGGAAAGGGGGGTTTGGAAGGGCATACTCAAGGGAAATGAGGATAATAAGAGGCGGGTGTTCTTCTCTGGGCGTATGGATTCTGTGACAATATAAACTTTAGTTAGGTAATTATAACAGGAGGAGATTTGAATTCTGTCCAAGAATGTCCAGAGACAACCTGAGGATGCTGGCAGTGCCTTAGACCGGTCACTGCAGGCTAAATTAACATTTGAGTAGAATGAGATTAGTCTCAAGCCCGATGTGCACATTCTATGATGAGAAAATTTAATCACCAGAGCTCATACTTTATACATGTGAACCATTGATGCATTATAAGTGAAAGTATTTAGGAGCCTTTAAGATTTTAGGTAGGGAGTAATGAATTTCGTAAGCTATACAAGGTTAAGGTAAATATTATGGTGAAACCCCATACAGATAGATCGAGAGGTCACAGTGCAAAAAAGCAAATTTTATCCATGAGATACCTTTAGTATAGTCCTCTACTTAAAAAAGCGCCAACCTTTTTTCAAAACTTTAACAGGAAAAGAAAACTCTTTACTTTGCTTAAACGCATAATATAATTTATTGATTTTAATCCTGTCTATTACGTGGATTTATTTATCCCAATTTTAAAATCTATACTGTGACCCACTTGCCTGACAACACAATAAAGATTTTAGTTTTAAAAAAACTTTTAGACAATACGCAAACACTCATCCAAGTGCAGAAAAATGTTAACATTTTAGGCTTTTACGAGTAATAATAAAGTACCAAAACCAGAGAGAAATTTAGAGAGAGAGAGAGAGAGAGAGTAGGACAATACACACATTAGACACATGTTGTGAAATGGTATGTATGAGTAGATGTGTAAATGGTCTGAAATTAATTTCCCTTAGCCATTAAACCAAACTCCCTTAGCAATAATACTATGACAACAAAAATGACAAATGGCATAAAAACAGGAAACAGGTAAAACTTGAATACAAACACATCAACAAGTTTAATTTATGCAACAAAACCAAGGCAAACTTTTAGGCTATAAAACAAAACTCTTCTCGAAGAGTGTTACAAAACCTTAAAGCATATATATAGGATTTAGGATTTGTAGAAAATTTTAAAGTATATATAAAGGAGTTAAAATAAACACTTAAAATTTTTTTGTAGACTCTTTCTAGCATGTTTTTAGGCACTTACACAAATAAATTCTTTAAAAAAAAGTATTCGAATTTCTTTAAGAAATTAATCACCTTATAAAATAGTTTCTTTTTAACCTTAAAAATTGAAGGTCACTTTTTTCGCTGCCTTAACAGTCTTTTAATCCGCTTTTTAGTATTTTTTTCACTTTTTATCTCTCTTACTTCTTTACATGTTTTATGGAGTGTAGTTTAATTTAAATGTTGACATTATGGTTAAATTTTTCCTTCTTCATTTTTGCATTTTTTACCAATATTAACGAACTTTCTTGCCAACAAAACCTTTTGGTCCTAAAAAAATAAAAAATTGTTTTCAAACTTTTTTCGTATATCTGCATACTTCAAGTCATTTTGAGTCTATTCCTTTTGATGTTCTACTCCATCGTATAAAACGACATTAAAAATTTATTTGCATAAACCAGATTTATGGTTGAATGAACCTTAAATTAATGATAAAAATTCTTGGGAACTTTTCATATTTTTTTCTTCGCTGTGACTTTACTTACAGGAGCAGAAAAAGATGTTGAATCAATTGTTCGATTAAATTGTAATAGAATGTAAAAAGAATTTTTAGAGTAATTTTAGTTGATTGCAATAAAAAAGGACGATAATAAACAGCATGCCATGGAACAGTCATTAAAGTTTACTTAAGTGCATTAAAAAAAATAAATTTTTTATGTCCGAAACATACGACTTACTAACAGGTATTATACGAACGGACTTATTTTTAACATTATTTTACTCGAACACCTCAATGCATGCTTTATTATAAAAAACAAAACATATCCCAAAAGTAGTGTTTGTTTCAGTCTCAGTAATCAAATTGATTTTTGAAACTAAGTAGGATTGTGTGTAGTGGTGAAAATTGTTGCTAAGTGGTAGTGATCCTTACTTAGTACTGTAATTTTTTCCCAGTAGGTGGCGTTTTCTCCTGATTATTCGCCAGATATTTGTTAACATCGCTAGAGGTTAGCTGTAAGGTCAGCTGGGCTTCTTTAAATGGATATGTCGTTTTATAAAATTTTGAAGTCTTTTTATTAAACACTACAACCAAATTTTATTTTGTCATGTCCACTTCTGGAATTCAACCCTGAGTCGTTTGTATCTAACCTTTACAATATGCTTATTAACACCATATCTGGATATTATCAGCAAAATACGAATTTCAATTCGAACCTAAAATCTATGTTACACTATGGACTACATCTCCAAGAGCCATTAACTGAATTCAGCTAAAATTTAACAAAAAGTTTTTTTTTGCTATAAGTTTTAAGCAACTTCTTGCCTTAAAATAGGCTCTCATATATTTAAATAACTAAAAATATGCCTTAAATTTTTAATTCCTGCCTGATAAAAACTTACCTCTTCTTCATTACTTGCTGTATTTACGGAGTCCATACTTTGCGATAATCCCAATGGTGCCAATGACATTTGATTTTCCATTGTTGACGTTGTAGTCGCTGTTGTAGTTGTTACACTACTACTGTTCGACGAGTTGCTATTACCGTTTACGTTCGGTGTGCTACTGTTACAAGTGTTTGTATGGACACTTGTTAGAGTGTCACTACTGGTAGCAACAGTTGTTGCTGTACCTCCTGTTGCCGTGGAGGCAGTTGGTGTTGGGGTAGTGGTCTTTGACGATGCAGACGATGTATTTGAATCGTTGGAATGTAGAGACGAGTTAACGTTGCTAGAGTTGGTATTGCTAGTTGACCCGGTAGAGGATACCAACGAAGTATTGGGTGAGGTGGATGATGTGGGTGTGGTAGTAGACGCTTGTTGTTGTTGCTGGTGGTTGCTTGTGGCAGTAGGTGTTGTCACCGCTAACAGTTGATGTTGCTGTTGTTGATGCTGTGTCTGATGGTGATGATGATGATTATGACTGTGGTGGTGTTGCTGTTGTAAGTGTCTTAGTTGTTGCTGTTGTTGTTGATACTGTTGCTGTTGTTGTTGTAGTTGTTGCTGATATAAATGCTGTTGCTGTTGCAATACCAAATGTTGCTGATGGGCAGCGTTTGCTGCCGCAACTGCTACTGCAGCAGCGGCTTGTTGCTGCTGCTGTTGTTGTTGTTGTTGTTGCTGGTGGTGGTGTTGCTGATGAACAGCGGCGCCCTGACTAAACTGATGATTTAAGAGGACAGCTGCAGCTGCTGGATTTATATGTTGAGCAGCAACAGCAGCTATATTACGTTGATGTTGAGCAGCAGCAGCGGCCGCAGCTGCTGCAGCAGCCACTTGTGTCTGGTGATGTGGATGCGAGTGGGCGGTAATGGCTGCGGTAGCAGCTAATTGAGCAGCAGCAGCTGTATTAAAGGCAAACTGTTGGTGACCGGCTTTCAATGCGACTTGATGGGCAGCAGTAGCGCTAGCAGGTGCTGTGGCGTATTGGATTTGTGGTGTCAATTGAGCTGCTGCTGGATTAGCGGCGTTTGCTGGTATAACCGATACAGCTGCGGCACACTGTCGTTTGGGTGACAACACCTGTGGGGCACTCGCTGGCGTTTGCGGCAGCGTTGGCCTGCGTTTAATCGCAATCGACGAAATGGTGATGGCTTTTTCGTACACGTTTGCCTGGGGGGGAGTGATTTTGGGGCCGGTGCAAAAACACGTTTCAAAATATGTTGGCTGCCACGTTGTTAAATCCAATTTAAACAAGTTTGATATTTAGCTGCTTGCTGAAATGGGTATTGCGTTATCTTGTGTGATCGATTTTGAGATTCTATAAAAGGTTGCCAGTGTAGTAGTGCTTTTAGTTTTTAGTGTCTGTCCTAAATGCCGAGATCGTATAATCTTTGGTGTTTAGAATTTATATAGAAAAATTCTAAGTATTTCACTATTAGTCACAATTTAAACTGAAAAGAGTAAGAAAAAAGTACTTAAAATGAACAAAATATTTCTGAAAATGTTGAAGAGTTTTTAAGGGATTTAAAATAAATCACTGCTTGATGTCAAGAAAGTTATTTTATAGACAAAGTTTAAACAGAATGTAAGGAATTGAATGTTAAAATTTGTAAATTAGTTTTATTTTTCGATCTTTAAACCAAAGTTAAGTTTATTTTTAACTACTAAACATAATTTGTTGTTAATGAAACAATTCATAGACTTTTGCAAGCATATTCATAAACAATTTTGAGTTTCAAACTTAAGTTTTATCTGCACATACAGAGCTGAAAGTCTCCTTTCTAAGGTCAATTGTGTAGTTTTGGTTTCAAGTTGTCGTGACTTGTTTTATTGTCCATAAATTTCAATGGATTAAAGTTTATGTATTTTCATGAATTTATTATTTCATAAACATTTTTATGATTTGCAAAATAACAGAAAAATTTTGCTTATTTATTAAAATATTATTTTGAAAATTCCTTGGAATTTGAATAACAATAAATAAAATATTGTTTATTTTATAATAATAAATATAATTTATTAAAATTGTGTATGTGAATTTCCAAATTTTAAGATGATACTGCATAAGTTTTGCTAAAATATTAAAAATCAACACAATAATGCCCTATATTCAGTCATAAAAGTAACAAAGAAAGGAAAGTATCTTTTAATAAAGAAAAATATGAAATTAATATTTAAAACACAAGTTATAAAATACAACAATGCAAATAATTTAAAATTGTCTGGAACACAATTAACAATGAAATAAATTGTAGGTGATAAGGGGGGAGGAGAGTAAAAATATGAGTTTTATGTTTTCAATTTTCAATAAACATTGATGATGATGTAGGATGAGATAAGGTCAATACGAAGGAAAATAAAGGGTGGTCCAACCAAAACGGACGATGGTAATTGTAAATAAAACAAAAAGTTTTCAAAGAATTATCTTAATAATTTTCATTACGTTCGAAGGATCTATGGTAACTAGGTGTTAAAAAAAATAACGGCCAAATGCTCGCCACGGCTGCAATAGCCCTCCTCTCTGTCGGTACATATTTTCAATGGCTCTGGGGTATAACTGAGGTTCAATGTCGTGCCGAATTATCTCCTCCTTAAAGTCTTGAATTGATCTTGGCTTATTGATATATACTTTTTCTTTTGAACATCCCCAAAGCCACATGGCATAACACGGCCATTGAAGATCCCGCGCAAAATAAACATTGTTCCGTTAGCTGTCTGGCAAGTGGCACCATCCTGCTGGAACCACTTAACGTTCAGGTCCATATCCTCGATTTCTGGCCACAGAAAGACCGTTATCATCTTGCGATAGCGAACTCTATTCAAGGTCTCTGCTTGGCCGACCTAATTTTCGAAGAAGCGTTGCCAGCCAGGGTTGGCAATCAGCTGGGTATCCCAGTTAAATCCACTTGGGTTTTATTGGGTGTTATATTTAAAAAAACCCGGGTGGGTCTTTATATTTAAAGGTTTTCGTAGTTTATGTACGACAAAAATAAAGGTAATTTACGTACTGGGAGAACAAATTTATTTTGTGTGTTTTCGAGCTCAAAAAAGATAATGAAATAACAAATTTACCGAATCACTGCTTACATCTTTCCCCTTCTCTGAGCCAATTTTCAAATCCCGTCTCAGGAAAACTTCTCGTCTTTTAAGGCGCTCCAACTTTGAAGCCAATTTTGTATTTCTTCGAACAAAGTAATTCGGTAACATGCTAAAAGATAAACTCATACCTCTTTATACGATCTAGATAGTTTCTGAGAATGTAGGTCGTAAAACGAAATGCCCTTAAACGAGATGAATAAATGTTGCATTTGCTTTCCTTACATTTTTGTTAAAAACGGAGAATCCATGGCTCTTTAGCCGTAGAATGAGTTAATATTGGCTTAAAGTGTATGTATTTCATAATTCAAACAGACTTTAATAGCTAAAATCCATGTAAAGAAAACCCATATAAAGAGGTATGACCAACGTTTGGAAAACACGTCGGATGCAGCATTTGATCTTTTCTAATAACTGTTTTGAAAATTTTGCGACATGAGGTCAGGTCTTGCCATACAAAAGAAGAACTTAATCATTTCTGTCTTCAATGAATCTAAAAATAAAATCGGGTGCAGCTGATTGACTGAGAGAAGTCCCCATGTTCTTTCATGGAATGTTAAGGGAATTATATGTCTGTCTTAATATTCTAGTCGCTTCACTCATAATGCATGATTCAAACGAAGTAATTACAGTCTGCTCCGATCATCGGGTTTTAGTACACAAAGCCGTTTTGATCCCACCAAGAGTGCAAAACTGCACTATAAATACTAAAACAGCGTGATTGTATAAGCACACAAAAAATCCACAAGAACGCGGTGGGCTTGGTTTTAAAAAAATACCCGGATTTTCGTCAACCCTGCCGCCAGCCCATAAGCCGCACCAAACAGTCACTCTTTGTAGATGCTTTAACAAGCACTCGTGGATTCCCATTTACCCAAATGCGGCAATTCTGCTGAATATCGAATCAACTGAGATGAAGGCGTGCCTCATCGTTGGAGATGATTTTCTTGTAAAGTAACCATTCACTACTGCCTCTCCAACTAACCATTCGTTGTATTGATGATACTCGAAATGGTTAGTAGGCTTCAGCTCTTGAGTTAGCTGATCCTTAAGAACGTATAAATTTAAATATTTATTCAAAATTTGCATCAGTGATATTCGTGAGATGTTCACGATGACAAGTCCAGGTTTACGGCTCTTCTGCTACACTATCGTGAACAACAGAAATGTTTTTCGCAGAACAAACTGTGCGAGCATGTACTGGTGTTTCCTAGAGACCCAATGCTATGGAAAATACTTTGCTTAAATTTATATTGTACCAATGCTTTCCAATAAATATCGAAAACTATTTAAATTAAATAGGCTGCCCGCCGCAGGCGCGTATATTCGAACCATTGTAATACTCTCAATAAAGAACGAGACAACTCAACAAGAACCCAAAGTCAGAGACGATATAGTTCGAGTTTAAGCCTCCCCTAAATCCGAATGTGTAAATCATGTGATTCTTGCTGTAGTCATCCGGTACCCCTGAATAAATTGATCACATCTGTCAGTAATATATTTCTGAGACAGCACAGATCATGGAAGAGATGTGCACCAAGATTTCTTAGTCTAAGCTCTCTAACAGCGGCACAGTCACAAAAAAGGTGTTGTACCGATTCCTGCTCATCCTGGACGTTCCTACAGTAGCTATAATATCAGCAACTTAAGCATCCAATTATACACTCTTAATGAAGTAACAGATTACTCCAAAAAAATATTAAGCAATTTATGAAGATATGAGGAGGCGTGGTGTAGGGATTAGAGCGCACGCATAACAACACTAGCGACGCAGGTTCGAGCCCCAGCAGAAGACATGACGAAAATATTTAATTGCGGTTTAAAGTGTTTAATAAAGAGGCTTCAACTTCCCTCCAGATATTTCCATCTAAAAAAAATTAAAAAGAAGCGCTCTTGATTATTCAGCTTACCTCTGGCGATGATGACAAATATCAGATGAATGATCAGGAAAAGAATCGCCATCTACTGGAAAATAATTAAAATCCTAAGTAAATATCACCATCACTTAGCAAGAATCTTCATCGCTACATGCAAATATATGGAGGCGAGCTAATCATCTACTTAGCTTGAAAGTCAACTTGATTTCTGAGACTGAAAAAAAGCAACTGATATTTTCGAGAAACCAGTGACAGAAATAAAAGAAAATATACACATTTTATACACATATTTTCGGATTTTTAAAAAGGGGATTTTTTAAAATTCCATTTTCTGAAATTCAGTGATTTTTCCAGACATAGCACTATACGTGCTTTGTACAGCACACTTTCGACCAGCATGTGGTATGCGTGCACATTTTTATATTATAGAGAAATACCCACTAACCCTCCCAAGTATTTCCAGACTTTTCAAAAATGGATTTTTTTTAATTCCATATTCTTAAGTTTGTTAAATTTCCATATATACTACCCAATGGATTCTGTGTAAGACCAATTTGGCTAGCATATGTGAGCAGCTTCTTATTTTACCAAAATGTTCACCTATACACCGAAGATATTTTACATTTCGTATGTAATCACTGTTAACCTCTTAACAGTGTTCTGTTTAGCCAAAATTTGATGATGTTGAAAAAATATGGTTGGTGTCCTCGCTTTTCAAATTCGAATTTGTCTTCACAGGCATATTTAAAAAAGGCTGTTTTCTTAAGTGATAAGGTACGTGTGCGATATTATTGCAATTTTTTATTCGTTTGAACGACCCATTAATGAAATTATGTATGAGGGGAAGGCGTGTATCCGAAATGTTCAATATTCCATGAGAGTAGCGCATGACCGATTGCTTGAGTTATGTTGGCTTTGAGGGCTGTTGTGGTTTATTCACATAGATCTGCAACTTAAGAAAACCCCACAAGAAAAAGTCTAACGGGTTCAAATCGCGCTATCTTTTTGACTAATTTGCATCATCTCTACCTGAAATGACTATTTTCTCTAATCGGTCGAGCATAATATGCCTGTCAAGTAGCGACGTTCTGTTTAAACCACATGTCAGCGGTGTCCATATAATCTAATTCAGGGCAAAATAGGTTAGTCATCATAGCTGTTGGCGGTAAAGACTAAGCTAACATCGTTCGCAAAGAAATTTAACGCCACCAGCACAAAAACCGCACCAAACAGTAACTTCTTCAGGATGCATTGGACGCTCTTGGGTGTACATTGGATAGGTATTGTCACAAATTCAATCATTTTGTGTGTTGACGTATCCATTCATCCAGAAATAGGCCTCTTCGCTAAAGATGATGATGATTTTTACAAATTTACTCATTTTATCATTCGCACTTGTCGTTGAATGCTATATACCTCCAGAATGATTTGACAAAATAAACAATATAGATGACAGACAATTCGTCAGGTGTAGCTCCAACAATACGGCCTATTTAAACTGTCAAATTTCGAAAATCTTTAGGGACAAATACTGAGCAAACATTTTATAAAATTACAAACAATTTGCAATTTGTTTCTTTGGTATTCTATAGCGTATATATTTTGTTTCAAAATTTTTTTATAAAAATTCTAATGAAAGCACAACAAAACTTTTAAATTGCTTTAGTTCCGTAACTCGTCATTGATTGCTATATTGCTTTTAATTAAAAGAGAATGTTTTTATTTTACGAAAGTGATTTTAGATTACAAAATATGATATGAACTTATGCAATAAAAAATATATTTATTTATGCATATGCCCACACTCCTACATTTGAAAGAAAAGAAGAAAACAAAAAAGAAATTTGGTAATACTTTCCAAGCAATTGCCTTAAAAGCATTTCGTAATATTTTCCTTATTTTTCCTATAATAGAAAAACAAAATGTTGCCTGTCTGGCAGAAGTTTTATGAATAACAATTATATGATAACATATGCAGGCATATGAGTATTTAATATTTATTTTGTATTTAGCACAAGTTATTATATTAAATTAAAATTGAGTAGAATTAAATAGAATTTATTTTCAAATATAAATTACACTCTGAAGTTGATTGCATAATAATAAATACATTTTTTTGTATTAAAGGATATGATATTATACTACACAAGGGAGGAAAACCTTCGCTAAGGGCGCTATTAGGGATCAAATATGGATTTAGTTTACAAAGCACATTAGTTAGTCAGTTGTAACTGTTAACAAGATACTGATACAGCTCACTTGGATCCAATATTGATCGCACTGTGACGCACAAAATAAGAAAGTACGCTGATACTCACATCAGGCTGGTCCGTTATGGCATATGCAGAAAATGACTGACAGCAGATGACCGGAAGATGCGGACACTGACACAGAAATTTTCAACATTTTCCCCTTTTCCTCATCCTGACAACTGCTACAGTAAAAAGGATTCGTAGCCTATATCGTGGCATCCCCATAATAGACACCTAGAGAGCTCGATATTATAATGGCCAGATTTGTCTTGATATAGAAAACGTGGGTTCATTTTACCACCGTAACATGTACGCAGAACTTGAAGTCGGCAAGAGGAAAGTGGCATCACAATAAAGATGGTCAATCTCCTCGTTGCCAAGGAGAGAGCATTCCATTCCAAGTTCGTCTGCCACACAAATCAGAGTCTGGGTAATGGACCCAGATAATCCCTTGTTCTGAATGCCTCGCCATCTCCAGTCGCGATATGGAGTAGACACCGAAGCGCCATGATTGCAGCCTGACTGTCCGTACAGATACGAATATTAGCAACAAATACTCTACAGTACATCAACCAGTCGGTAGTTTAAAGAACATTCTCTCTAGGTATTAGAACTGAAGACACCGCCACAAACCTCTCAACAGAAGCGGGTCGAACTAACACTTTAAAGTACTTTGTTAGCCACATTTTTAAGATATGCGCCTTCACTAGAGTATTTACTACTTTTATTTGGTTTAAATAGACAGATAGATCATATGGCTCCACAAATTTAACTACGAAGAAAACTCGTAGAGTTAAAGATAATGTTGGCAGTTTTCTTTTTTATTCTCTACCGTAGCACAGTAACTTCTACAGAAATCATTAAATAGAAAAATTATCCTGTTGTAGGCAAAGATCAGATGAAAATTCTATGATCACTTCTCACGATCTCAGTGAAGTTGTGAAAAGCTCATACAGGTCTTTGTGTTAACGTGACTAGTGGTAACTTGTCAAAAGTTAGCAGATAACCTAGCACCAAGAGCTATGCGTTCTTTAAAGCTATATTCACACAAGACTTCGAATTACTTTGTTCGCTGTGCGAATCACTTCTACGAATTACTCCGTTCACATGGCACCTTTGTAATTCGTGTTGATGACTCTTCTGCTTTTTCTGTTACTTGCCATTAAATTGTGTTTTAAAAATTGTAAAAAAAAATGGTAAAACAGTAAATAAAAATTAGAGATCACACCGATTTCTCAGAGTATTAATTTTATATTTGGAAATATATAATTCGGTTTATGACCGGAGGTTGAGTTATTAATAGGAGAGCAAATTACAAAAGAATGTTATCTTGTGAGCATGGCATAAGTCCAAATAGTTCACTAGCTATAGTTAAAAATTCAAATATTGATACAAAATATTCTATAATACGGAAATCAGTTTTTTTATCTTAATAGGAGTTTAGGAGGAGATCATAAGATCAAACGGAAATGAACCAAATTTGTCAAGATAGTAGATGAGGAAAACCTTACACAGATTGTAGAAATTTTCAGCGAAGCATATAAAAAAGTTTTATCCAATAAGGTACACATCATCACAATACATGTCAAAGTTAAGTCCAATTGAAAAAAACCCTTGCTTATTAACAGCATAAGAGAGAAATTTTGATTCATGAGATTTATAATGATTAGATCAGTAGAGCTCATTTAATACAACAATTGTTGACGCTCAATTCACAAGTATTCTTACGCTGTTGGAACAGCGACGAGTAAACATGCGTAGCGGGTGTATGGTGATTATTTTTAATTTTTTATTTCAACTGTATTTGTTGTTAGTTTTACACAAAATTTTAAGATTTTTAAATTTTTTAACAAAAATTAAATTCATTCAGATACTAATAGTGCTAGTTATCCATTTAAATTATTTCTCAGAAAGCAATTTTCATGTCCTAACTAACAATCGTAATAATCTTTTCCCGCAAGGGACAATAATAACAGAGTTGAAAAGAGATCAAACTTTAACATGAACTAATATTAATTAGAAGCAGTTCAAATTAAATTTGCCTTAAGAAAAACTGAGTTTGCCAGTGTAAACACCTTAAATTTTATTTACTACACCCAGCCTATGGACTTAGATACTACGCTGGTATAATTACAATATAATTTAATATTGAATTGTAATTCAATTATAAATATAAAATACAAAATAAGAATTTATTCAATCCACCTAAGATATCTGACTAACCTGTCTAATATTTATCGCCATTAAAAAAGGTACATGTTCCCTTACTTGCTTCAACTGCTGCAAAGGGGATTAATTACACACAAAATTAATTGCAAATATTATGAATATTAATGAATAAAATATTATAACGAATTTAAGAAATACTCTACGTGTGGCCTAATAAATGGCATAATTTTATCGGAGGATTACACTCAATTAAGTACAAAAACAAAACAAAAGCTTAAAACAACCTAAATAGAAAAAATAGGTGGAAAGTAATAAATTAGTAAATAAAACAAATTACAAAAACGAAGTAAGGTATAGATAAATAAAGATTAAATGATGATTCTTCAGAATATAAGAAACGAATGATTAATTACAGTAAAACCATAACAAAAAAGACATAAATACTAGGGCGACTCCAAATTTAGCTAACCCAACAGAGAAAAAACAACAAATTTGGGACAAATTATTTATTTCTCAACATAATCTTCTATTAGCTCAGTACACCTTGCAGAATGATATGCAATAACTATGAAATAGTCAAGAAATTCAAAGAAATTAAGTTCTTTTTACTAGTGAGTAAAAATCGGCGGCGATAACACTAAATTTGTCACAGTAAACGAAAACTGCGTCATCAATAATAAATATATATTTTTTAATTTGCGCAAAATTATCGTATGTTACATTTTTTACGATTTTGACTTTTTGATGCACTTATATTTCGACGTCACTGACTCACCACATTGTAAAATATTATATTAATTTTCGCTATATTTAGGGAGATATTACTGAATTAATTATATCGTATTAAATATTATTGTTTTTTTTTTTTTTTTTCTTGAGAACGAAATTATCGTATGCGCCATATGAATATTTGCTGCAAATAAAATATCGTACCAATAAAAATTTTAAGTGTTGTTTTCAGCACGTTCAGTAACCATGCAGAAAGAAAGAAGAAATTAATCATGCATATTATCTTCATCTTTGCGTATTAATTTTTCGAATGTCAGGAACCAATGCAATTTATATTCAATCGCTGCTTCTATTTACGCTCAAAAGATACTCTACATCTTGAATGCCAGTTCACGTGCAAATGTTATCAAGCCTTGTAGTTTCCTTTCTTCTCATAGAATGTCTTTCTTCAACATTTCCTCATATAACCATCTATAGTAGCTTATATTTCGGGTTTCTTAAAATGTACCCTAGGATGATATGATTTTCTTCTTTTTATTGTTGAAAAAAAGTTCCCTTTCCCGGTTTATCTCTTCCAGAAGTGTTTAATTAGTTATGTAGTATGTCCAGGGCTTAATATGTGGTCAAAAATGATACCTTAAATTAAAAATCCAGTAACCATATTAAATTATCGTAAGTACCATTTTTAACAAGCACATTTAAAAAAACATTGTGGGAAAAATATCGTATGTGCCAAAAACAATTATTTTATGCCAACGTATCGCTTATTGTATCACTGTCGATATAACCAGCCAAAGCAAAGAAATTAAAAAAATGCTTTCCCGTCAAATCTGGTCATACGATCATTTTGCGCAATAGGATCGATATTTTTTTTTTGTATATTCGTGAATTATTTTAAAATTTGTTAATATACAGTTAATTATTGTTTTACAATTATTTTATTATTGCGATTCATTTTCATTAGTAGCCACTGTAGTTCTTTGCTTACAAATGTCTTGTGTTATTAATATGTGTGATTTAGCAATTATTTTTAAACTCCTACAGAAATGATAATTTGATTTTTTATACAAATACATTAAAATTGTCATCTTCACCTGTTTTGGTAAAAAACTACTTTTTTTTCTACTTAAAAGTTCTATTGTATGTGGGTTAAAAAAATTGCCTCTTTGTTTGTTGCTGAGTTTGATGTGAGCAATATGAAAAATTATATACGTTTTTGTTTTTGTTTTATCTTTTCCATCTACTACGATTAGAGTCTTTATATTCAATATTTTATTTTTTGCTGCTTTATTTGGCCTCATCATTGTTTCTTAAAAAAAAGCAAAAAAAAGTTAAACCATAAGTAACTTAATGATGATATTTTTGCCTAAGGTCTTTAACACAGTTTATCAGTTTTTTGTTTGTATATTTTAGCTGCTCTAAGACTTACAGATGTTTTAAATATTTACAGAGAGATAAAACAGTGGAGAAGAAAATTGTTGAAAAGTTAAATTAATTAAATAAATAAACTAAAAAATGTAATACAAAGCTTCGAAACGAAAATGCATATTTAAATAAAACAAACTGTATGAGATATCGTCTAAATGTTTAATTGTTTTAAAGACCTATCCTGCGTCTTCTCGGCGAAATATTAAATTTTCCAAGACTATAGTGCATAGCTTTAGCTGAATTTTATCGATGGCCTGGGTTATATTGTCACGTAGCGCCGCGCAGTGGTATTGCTTTATAAATTTTTTATTTCCTATGCCTATCGCCCTTCGCCCAAACAATACAATTATTTTTTTTGATAAAATTGTTCCTTTCCAAGCAGAAATCTTCAAATTTTGTACATATGTTTTCTAGAATAAACAAAATATATATGCTGTTTCACCAAAATAGGCCATTCTCATTGCCCACAGCCCACACAATCCAAATCGATTTTTTCGCATAAAATTTTTCCTTTTCCACCAGAAGTTTATTTAGGAAATGTGCAAGTTTGTTAAGGGATCGGTGAAAGGCGGTAGATATTTTTGGCTAAATTCAAAGAGTAGTCTTTCAAACTTCATTTGACACCAGCAGAAAGACGGAGATATCCGGAGCTACCTTATTTTTTCCAAGAAAACTGAAAACGCCATATAAAATCGCTCATATCCACTTAACTACAAATTCCACCTAAATAATTTGTAATTTAATTACTAAATAGGTGCTATATTCAGGTAAAAACAGCAGTATAATATTGTCAGTGAATATATGTACCTTTAACGCATATGTTACTGAGTTGCATGAAAATTTTCATTATTTTCGTTTAACAATATTTACGTCACTTTTTACTTTTGAAAAAAATATGGATTTTTCTTCATTTTTTTTCTTCTTCACAGCTTCGTTCGATTTTTAAGTAATTGTCAAAAAATTTGTCCTGTTAAACAACATGTTGTTTTTATCCATATCGTCTCATTCAGTTCAAAAGAAATAAGTAATCATCGCGCCATAGTGCTTGTCATTAACGGTGTTGGCCTGGCCAGCGCTATTCTCAAAGGAATATATAGCGATGACGCCACCAACTTCGACAATTCTGTTTGTTGAAGCACGCCTTTAACCAGAGATAAGACCCATCACTTAAAATATTTTTTTTATGAAAATCAAGGTTAGGTTTCAGCTGCTTCTGGTACCATTCAACGAACGTATGTTGTTGTCTATGGTCGTTAACCTTCAGCTCTTGCTGAGTCAGTTGAAATTTGTAAGTTTTTGTAAGCAACCCAAAATTTACTGCCTATTGCTCACTCACATGGACAGCAGTAATGCTTTCGACGAATCTTGCGTTCCCTCATTTTACGGGTGTTGGTTCATTGTTTACTGAACTAGAGGCCCTTTTCTCACCACAGTGTGAGTATTCTTATATTAATATTTGGTTTTAAAATCTTTACTTTTTACAAAATCCCTTAAATTATGTTTAAATCTAAAAATGGAGAAACTTTTCTTAGCATAACTAAAGGGATGATCACAATATTAAGCCAACGTTACGTACTTTAAGGTGATTTATTCCATTTTTTTCTTAAATTAGTAGATCAATTAGCCGCCATTATTGAAAATTGAAAACTTTAAGCATATAGACAGCTTGAAAGAGCCCTTGAAAATTGCTACAAAAATGAAAATATAAAAATGTAATAATCCAAAGATTACCTAATAATAGAGCATACTTTTAGGCAGTTAAAATGCATATAAAACGGATACTTATAGCTATAGATGTGACAAATGCATATCCTCTACAATACAATTATCTATGGATAGGCAAATCTGAGAATTGAAATATTTCTCTAAGCTAATCACTGTAAATAAAATAAAATGTTTTAGCATTTCAGGGTCTATGCGAAGTCATACTTATAGAAAAAGACATAAAAAAATAAGCTGAAATGCAATAGGTGTCTTTAGCAAAAGGTCAAATAAAATATAAATTATTAACAGTTGAGATAAAAATAATTTTTTGAAACCTAAAAACCACAGGAATAAGTGCATCTAAAAGTCAATTTTTCTAAAAATATAGAAAATATGTGTCTTTAGATTTCATTTCCTTGTGTTTATAAATATTTTGCATACATTTGTTGCTGAAATTTTAAAATTATTTCCCCTCTTTTTGCATTCCATTCTATATGAAAAGTCATCCGATTCACTCTTTTTAAATACAAAACCACAAAATAATAGACATTTTGTCATTTAATATGAATCTATGACAATTATAACATATTTTTATCGACCACAAAATATATTTTCAAGTACATTTTTTGTGCTGTTCTTTACGGAAAGTACTCAACAAAAAAGTAAAGAATAAAAACTATTTTATTAATAGTAGAAGGTTGAAAACAAAATCTGATGGCATTAACGAATACCAAGAGCAGCACTACAGTAGTTGTATAAACGAAGTTATATGCTAACAATGGCTGTCAGAACCAAGAAAATCAGCAGTTTACTTAAAATTCGACAAATGCTCTGCAGAACCTGCTGTAGTGTAGTCCTTTACCATAACTAAGACTTTCTTTCAAACACAAACCCACTTTTAGTCTATTTTGCCTGTGTATGGCAATACACTGAAAAGTACTTGACAATAGTTTGACAGTTTGTAGTTTAAAAAGTTTTATTATCTATCACAAACTGACGTTGTATGTGGTGGCCATTTAATGTACTTGTAACTCTTTCTACGTTTTTCCAATATAATGGCCAATAAAACGTAGAAATCGAATTAAGACAAAATTAAATGAAGGGAATAAAACGGATATAAAGAGAGAATAAAAATTTTACAAAGTGTAGTGCCGTGGCAAATATTCGGAGAATAAAACTGAGTTCAAGTACTTTTCGAAATATGGCGGAAAAGAGGTCGTTGCAAAACTCTTTTTCCCAATGAACAATCTATTGAAATATCAATGGAAATAAGTAAAATAATTAAATTGAAAAGTAAAAGCTTATGGTATATCTTTTTAATGACATACAATTTTTGGGAAAGTATTTAACAAATTAATTCCGAAAGTAATGAGCGCTACAAAAAAAAAAAAAAATATTTTTCAACATAATTTTTTCTAAAGATTATAGGACAGTAAAGTTGAAATTTAAAAAATTAATAACATGTTGTCTTGAAAGATAACAAGTCTAATAAGACTGTGAGTAGCTTAAAAATTGTTGAACCAGTTCAATAATTTTTTAATAGTTCAATTTTGCTTTTTTCATACAAATCATTAAATCATTTAAATCATTTTAAAACAAAGAAATACATTTTAGTATAAATGAAACGAGACTTGATGACATTAATGTATAAATATGATTTCCGCCATGTGGCCGCCACGGCCAAAGACAATAATCCAAATGGGATAGCTCACACTATCTTGGTGATCAATTAATTGATAATTTAAATAAATCATGTGTTACCATCCCGTTAGAGCTACATTATTTGCAAGAGTAACGTCAGTAAAGATACGAAAAATTTCTAATCATATCCCTATACCATGCAACATTGACACTAATATTCTGACCATCATCGTTTTTAAGAACTATAGACCAATGACTCCGCCAGCCCATAAAGCGCACCAAATAGTAATTTTTTGCGGGTGTAATGATGTTTCAATAAAAGTTTGTGGATTATCCTGACTCAAAAGGTGACAATTCTACTAATTTACGTGACCATTCAACCGAAAATGGGCTTCATAGTTGAAAAAAAAATTTGAAGTTTGACGAACAGAACCGGTGCTACCGCTCTATTGTCTGAAAAGCTTATAATTCCTCGAAGAGGACTTTTCCTTTGACAATACGTGAAAAGTACGATCCATGCCAATGGTCGTAATGATATCGAGAACATACAGCCGCAAAAATGCGAACTGGTGATGAAAACTTTTAGGTACAGAATAAAGTTCTACAAGCGTACCGGCCATTTGAATAGTACAGCTTTCCATTATTATTAGCTTACTTTGCTACAGTGGTCTTCACAAAGAGACAGACACTTAAACTATAAATATACACTGAAACAAATTTTAGCTTTCGTTAAAATCAAACATAAAACATAGTAAAATCCGCTACACTCCCGCTCTGTTAAAACCCAACAAGCTGCTGAATTAGATTATACACATGTTTTTGTTGCAATTATGATTGTCAAATGGTATGATGAAGACTAAGCATGTTCATTTTTTTATATTAGATTTTATTCCAATTATTTTTTTATTAATTTAATTTATTTATTTATTACGATTTCTTAAGTTTTTGATTGGAAAATAAGACTAAAAATGATACGAAAATCCAATTTGGGTAACACTATAGCTTGTTACATTGCTAAAAAGTAAGCAAGAGCCACTATGTGCTTGTTTACAATTAAAAATAAACTACAACACAAAGCAAGCAGGCAACGAAACAAACAAGAAACAACAACAATAAGCACTCAAACAAACAAGATGTTTACGATAAGATTGCTGTATAAGAACTAAATAAAAAGTCAAGTAAAGAAATGAAATCTACCTGAAATACCGAGGTGTTCGAGAGCTTTCAAAGTATTGTTTACTTAGAGCACATTGATATGGATAGCAGTTAGTTTAAGTGAAGTAAACGCATTGAGTAGTAAAGAATTTGTTATTGTAAACTCAGTATAACAAGTTCAAGTAAAGTAAACTGAGCGTGTAGAGTTTATTGGTTTGAATTAGAGACCTGCTCGAATGCCAATAAAAGTCAAAATGATGCATTCACTTTAAAGTGAATCATTGTTGTGATCTCATTCATTTTTTATGTATGTTGAAGTGTATATATCTTTTTGATAAATAATGAATGCCTCAGCTTTTCATTGTTCTCTGCATTCATTCATTTTCGTTTGAGTGAATCATGAGTACACTGAATCAGACAAACAATGAATAGTTTACAGTACACAAAATGCACTCACTGTATTGTGACGATTTATTTATTTTAATCCGGGGTTTTCTAAGGGGGTACTCTCTATCATCTGTGTATTGTGCTTGAAAAGACACAGAAAAGAAGAATGAGTGCTGTTGTTTTTTAATATATGCATGATTTTGATTTACTATACATTGTGTTAAGTGTATTGCTATGCTCTCTAGTGAACAGTGTGAATAAGAATTCATATTTAAGAGTTTGAGTATTGTTGAATAACGTTTTTCTCTTTCATTGAATTCGTGTATTTGATGTATGTTGTGCTGTAAATATCATCACAGTATTAAGCTGCATTCATTGTGGTTGAAAGAAATGAATGCAGCAATGCAGGCCTCCAGTTTGAACTCAGTAAAAAGTGATCGTGATCGAACCTATGTTGTAACAAAGTTGAAAGATCTGTGTTATTGTTGTTACTGTTTTACGCAAAGTGTGTAAACAGAGAATAATAAAAGTGTTTGTCATTGCTTGTGAAAATGGTATAAGCAGTGGAACGAAAAACTGTGTTAAATAAAGGATTTTAATATTAACTGCAATCAACGAACTCATTTAATAAGCGTTTTTAAAAGGTAAAAACTTAAAAATATGACAAAGATTTCAGGAAATTTAATTTTGTTTTATTTAGCAAACATGTTTATAATATTAACGAAGAGAATAAACAAATACCCGTACAACTTTGTTAGCAGCGTAATATGAATGAAGACCACTGATTTACTCATTAGAGTTAAATGAAAATACTCGTTGCTATTACATATCACAATGAAACCTCTTATTAGATGTCCCTTTACTTTATTATGGTCATAAATGCTATTTTAATAAAACTGGCAACAAATTTTATTCGAATTTTGAATGAAATAGTAATAGTTTTTATGTTATGAAATAGAATTTTCTTCATAATAATTATTTATTAAGTTACATTTTTATATGTTGAATGAAGAGAAAATTAAGTCTTCTTGAATGAAGAGAAATTAAGTCTTCTTGAATGAAGAGAAAATTAAGTCTTCATTCAAACAATTGTCATTTGATTTCTAAAAATAAAACTAAAATAAGTGGAAAAAAGTAGTTAAATGACTTGTTTTTTTTTTTTTTGTATAGAAAAAAAATAGATAATAATAATACAAAAAGTCATGCTTCAATTATTAAGGTTTTCAATTTCCTATACACAAATAACGCAACAATACAACTGAATAGTTTTATACAAATAATAGCGAAAAAAAATAATAGAAAGAAAATATTAAAATCCAATAATATAATTTACCTTATGACAACCGCTATTATATGACTTTTATTATTTTACAATAGCAGATATACAACAGAAAGCTGGATGACTGAAGTTGCTGAAATCCTCCATTCAATCCCAACTAACTACGTAGATAAAGTTTTATATAATGACACGTCTTAACCGCAAATCATAGACAGATTTTAGTTATTTTTCTTTCTACTCTTTTTCAATACTTCACTATATTTTCATTCATACGAACAAATATTGTGCAATGTCACAATTGTTGACAGTTATTTGATACTCATTTTTTTTGTTGCTTTTATTTTTGTTGGCTATACGAAGCCAACAATGAGAAGTATGTAGAAGGGGGTATCGAAAGATGCATTTTTTATAAAAAATGCTTAAACCAATAGATTTATAGGGAATTATTGACATTACGAAAGGAAATCCCTGTTCTCTGTGTATATTTTTATATGAAAACAAACAATTATTAATAATAATTCACTTCGTTTTTTAGAATATGGTTATAAACAGTTATGCGAAAAATAATAGTGTCACATTGCCGTTTACCCTAAGAGCTTGAGAATAAAATAATGATTCTTTACCTCGCCGAAATTTCAGCAGATAATTTGTAAAATATTTTTGATAATTTTTTGAATATCCTAACAGAGTTGGATTTTCACCTTATTGAATATAAGTGTCCCTATTATTTTTCACACGACTGTAAATGAAAGAATTTTTTGTAGGGTTTTAATATCATAAGCTTTATACTGATTTAGAGAGTAAAAAAACAATCGGAATTTTGTGGTTTTATAAGGTGCACCTTGGGTGGCAAAAAAAAAAAAAATCGATCAAATGTTGAAAAGATGTTATAAAAAAAAAAAATTATTATACAACGTGTTCTCCTATAGGAAATGTTTGTAGCGGCCATGTCGTTGAACATAGAGGTATTTTTCGGTTACCTTTCCTGGCACAACATAGCTTTCACATTTATAATCATTTGCCCTCAAGCTAAGCAGGGAGCAGGTTACTTAGAAACAAAGCCCTTTCTGTATTTGCTGTAGTGGCGAGGAGGAGAGTCACTCCTCTTGGCCGCACATAGTTTTTACAAAGCAACTTAGCCTTGTTTCAGTTTCTTTGTAATCATTTGTCATATGATTTACCCTCTAGCTAAACAGATAGCCGGTTACTTAGGAACAAAGCCCTTTCTGTATTTGCTGTTTTGACAAGGAGCAGAGTTACTCCCCTTGGCCGCACATAGTTTTCACAAAGCAACTTTGCCTTGTTTTTAGTATCTTTGTTATCATTTGTCATATAATTTGCCTTCCACCTTAACAGGTAGCAGGTTACTTAGGAACAAAGCCTTGTCTGTATTTAGTGTAGTGGCGAGCATCTTTTGCAAGTTTTCTTATTATCAAAAATTCGAAATCATTATGAAGAAACATTTTCTTGTCATCACCAAAATTAGAACCTGGGGCTCCTATAAGCTTACCAGGCTACCTGCGGCTATCAAAATGTCATTTATATAATTTAGTTCACTAAATCAAAAATTTTTCATAAAAAATCATTTTTAGCGATAAAGCCCATTTCTAAATAATTGGGACGACGACTTGAACCGCAAGAAGGGTTGTAGTTGATTATTTAGTAAAGTAGTTATAACACTGGCTACTGATCAATTAGCAGCAACCCACTTCCTTACCGTCCGCATACAAGGGACGGTTATTCGATTTTTGCTTGCTTTTGGTTTTTATTTATTTTTTATTTTATTTTTTCTTGTTTTATTCACGTAATGGCAGGACGTTTTCGGATTGATTTCGCATGTGCACGGGCAACGGGTGAACTTCTTCTCCGTGTATGCTTTCATTTGTCTGTATAAGCAGGATGTTTTCGCCCTCTGTGAGAGCCAAGTTTCTGAAAATATTTTTTTAATTTTCATATGGTCCAGCAACCTCTAGGCGAGCATGATGCAAAATTTAATTATCTTTTGGTTTAGTTCAGAATCAGGGCATATCTTTTGAACTTCGGATTTTTGTATAGCAGTATAAATCAATATTTAATGTGTATTAGAGATGCCACTCCTACTTACTCAATTTCGCCTATATTTTGACAAATAATGTATATTAACTAGGGGGATCGATTATTCGACTTTTTTCAGAGACTGGTTTTCGAATAATTCGAAAAAAAAACAATTTTTAAAAAACCGGTTTTCGGTTAATAGTTATTCAAATAACCAGTTAACGGGTTCTTTTATTTAAATAAATTAGTCTTAATTCTTGAAGCGAAGAGCAGAAGCGGAGAGCTTAAAGCTTATGTGGCAATCAATACTAACAATAATTCTAACAAATCTCATAAAAACTATACCAAAATGGTGGGCCATATAGAGCAAAGTTTATTACGCATAGTACTGAAAAATACTTAAGTTTCGGCCAGCTACTCAAGGACCTAACTTTGTGTTTGTTGTATTACTTGGTAGAGAACGGAATTAAAGGATTGTTATTATAGTAATAATTTAGGTGCCTTATATAACTAGATAACAAGAATTAATACAAAGGAGTTCGCTCTAACGCCAATAACACGCGAACCAATAGACCTACAAAAACCGCATATACATAAAAAGCTTGGTATTGGCTTTCCCTTTCCTTTACGAGCTTACAACATAAAATCGGGTGGCGCCTTTCAGAAAATATCAATATCAATATCAACGCATTTTACAGACCTCTTTTATATACGAGGGCGGATTGATATTGAAGCTACCTAAGTAGGAAAAAAACACATTTCTTTTTTTCAAAAACCATTCATTTCTCAACATAGTCTCCTTTTAGCTCAATACACTACTTAGTAAGACGATTTTCCAACTTTTTTATACCATCTGAATAATACGATTTTGGGAACTCCTCAAAATACGCATTAGTTTCGATAATCACTTCTTCGTTTGAGATGAATCTTTTTTCTGCGGGCCGTTTTTTCAAGTTTGGAAAATGGAAAAGTCACTACGAACTAAATCTGGATTATAAGGCGAAGGCGATTCCTCGTTGTTTTAACATCGTATCTAATGCTGTGTGAACCGGTGCGTTGTCCTGAGGAAAGAGCAATTTTTTCTTGTTTAAATGTGGTAGTTTTTCCCTGATTGCATCAACAAATTGATCCAATAATGCACGATAATACTCTCCTGTGATTGTGGCTCCATTTTCAAGATAATCGATGAGCAATATTCCGTGTGCATCTCAAAATACAGTGGCTATTTCGCCTTCTTCGGAGCACTTCCACCAGCTTCCACCCATAGCTTCGATTGATTTTTTGTTTCAGGTGTGTAGTGGTGTACCCACGTTTCATCAACAGTTATTAATCTATGCCAAAAATTAGCAGTATTATGCTTTATCATGTCCAAACACCGCTGTGAAGTGATCTGTCGAACTCGTTTTTGTTCAACACTGAGAAAACGCGGCACCCATCATGCCGATAGCTTTTTCATATGCAAATGTTCATGCAAAATGTTGAACACACGTTTATATGATACGAATATGTTTACCATTTCAGCAATCTCACGGATCTTGACACGGCGATCATTCATAACGATATCGAGGATTTTCTTGATATTTTCTTCAGTAACCACCTCTTTTGGCCTTCCTGTTGATGGTATTGTTGCAGTGCTTGTTCGGCCCCGTTCAGTAAACTAATATTTTACCATATAATATGACGGCGCAGATTCGCCGTAATGTTTGTCAAGCTTTTCTTTTGTCTCTTTCGCCGTTTTGCCTTTCAAATAGTAGTGTTTAATCACTACACGAAATTCAGTTTTTTCCATTTTCCAAGAAACACAAAAGTTGCTTACTTCAAACGACTACAACAAATGAACTAATCGATGAATTTGGCTAAAATTTTAACAACTGACGTTTGACAGATCATAATTTCTAAGAAAGAAAAAGTTTTTGTGTTTGTGCTGCCACCTAGCGCTAGGTAGCTTCAATGTCAATCCGCCCTCGTATATAGATCTGGGTCGGCAAAAACCTGGGTTTTTTTGTGGCTTTTTTGGGTTTTATTGGATTTTATAACTGCTTCTAAATATCGTTTCATTCGACAATATTTTTTTGTGGTATAATTAATTTGTTTTAATATTTATAATGCAATTTTGCATTCATAGTGGGATCAAGGCGGTATTGTGTACTATAAGCTGCTAAAGCCCGGTATTCGGTTGGACCGTGCATTATAAGAAAAACGGCCAGAATATAAAGACAGACAGACAGACAGATATGTAAAGTTTTCCTTTTGCACGATAACGTTCGGTCTCTCGTGACAAAGTTGCCAAACAATTTTTAGAAACGATCAAGTTCTCCAAACATAGCTCCTTCTATTGACTATTGGCTTTTGATGGATGCAATATTTATTACAATAGTACGTCATCGAACCACTTCTTTTAAAGGAATATAAAATCGGCTTCAAAGTAAATCGCCTCAAAAAACTAGAAGTTTTTCAGCTCAGAGCTGGGGAAAAATATAAGCCAGTAATTTGATAATTTTTTATTTTGATAAAATTTTTTATTCGTCTTCATTTTCGAGCTAAAAGAGAGAGACCGAATTAATTTGTACTCCCAATACGTAAATTTTTAATTTTTGTTGTTGTTGTAAATCAATAACAAGAACCCACCTGGGTTTTTCTAAATATAAAATCTAATAAAACCCGAGTGGGTTTAATTGGGTTACCCGAGTGGGTTGCCAACCCTGATATAGATTAACATCGTGACCCACGCTTTTCTTTTGCTATTTTTTTCTTTTCTTAAGCCTTTTTTTGTTTTATCAAATAGGCGATGAGCTCTATGTACAGCGATAACAACTCAACTTCAAAGTTTTTATCGAAAAACTGCCAAAAAACTGCCTTCAGTAGTGACAAACTTGTTATCTTTCAGTTGCTATCAAAGTTATCCTATGTCTGTAACTAACAAAAACAAGAAACTATTAAAACATATTTGTGGTTTGTAGAGCTCAACAAATTATAGAAAAAAAAATGATTTAAAAAAAACTATCAGTCTGTCCATTTCATCATAAAACTTTTTTGTTGATATGTTTTGTGTGGTGCGTAAAAACACAAAGTTACTTAAAGACAAAAATAAGTTGAAGCTTTAATGTCATTTTTAATATTTTAATTTAAACATATTACAGCAGTATTATTTAATACATTTTTGTATTTTGTGTTTATGTTTTGAAATTTACTTGGGAGTTTTATTAACCACAAATGAATGTTTTTTTCACTCGTTTCATTCATAAATTTTAGTGAGTTTTTCGTAGTCGGTTTTAGGTTGTTTTTTATTTAATGAGTCTATTGACTTTTATAAATCCATCAAAAAAAAAAAAAAAAAAAAAAAAAAATAGAGGAAGAAGCAAACAAACAAAATGACCATAACCTTAGGGTCTTTCTAATTTATCTCATTCATTCACTTATTTGGCGTTTTTTTTCTTTTTTTGTGTTAAAATATACAACATAATACTAAAATGGTCAAAACGATAGAGAGAAGGAGAGAGAGAGAGAAAATTTAGTTTTGAAAACCAACATTTGCCATTAAGTTTATGAGTTTTTTAATGTTACAAAAGTAAGAAGCGGCATAATAACAATCTGTGTAAAATTTTGTTGCTAAAATGTTTGAACTTTTTCTTGTTGTTGCTGTTGTTGCTGCTGTTGCTAATTTTAGTTCTTTCCATATTTGAGAAAAACGCACAAAAGAAAAGATGTTATACTTGATTAAAAAAGAAACCTAAAAGAACATATAAATCCAGCTATTTAACCTTGTTGTTTGCAATTTCCGTAAAAGCAAATATTTTTTCTTTATTTTCTACTTAAATTTTAGTAAAACATGTTCAGTTTTCACCGGATAAGCCAACGCAATTGCTATTGGCGCTGGTGAAATAAAGTCCACTTTTTTTAAATTGTGCCAAACTTGGTTGTAACAAAACACACGATATTAATTGTAAAAAAAAAACAATTTTTTATTGTGAGTTAAACAAACTATCGGCCAAATGCTCGCCATAGCTTCGATGGCATACCTCTATCCGTTGCTCCATATTTTCAATGGCTCTGAGACATAATTGATGTTCAATGTCATTAATGTGCCGAATTATCTCGTCCTCTAGCTACTGGATTGTTCTTGGCTTATCGACGTACACCTTTTCTTTAAAAAAGCCCAAAGAATGAAGTCCAACGGTGTCAAATCATATGATCGTGGCGGCCAATTAACATCGCCAGGGCCACTGAATTTCTCGCGCAAAAGATCCACTATTTCGCTGGCTGTGTAGCAAGTGGCACCATCCTGTTGGAACCACATATCGTCCAGGTCAATATTATATATATTCAATTCTGGCCAAAAGAATTTCGGTAACCACTCTGTGGATGCACCGGCTTTTCAACAATCATTTCTCATTTGCCAAAATGCGGAAAATCTGCTTGTTAACGAATCCACTGAGGTGAATGTGTGCCTCGTCGCTGAAGATGATTTTCTTTTTAAAGTCACCATTCACTTCTGTCTGTTCAACTAACCGATCGGCGTATTGGCAACGCTTGAAATGATCAGTAGGCCTCAGCTTTTGAGTCAACTGAACCTTGTTAGATGTAAATTTAAAGCTTCGCAGCAGTGACGTTCGTGAGATATTCAATTATTGGACACGACGACGAGTCGAAATTGACGGACTATTTTGCACATTATCGCCAACAAAAGCAATGTTTTCCGCAGAACGAATTGGGCGAATAGGCACAGGTGTGTCCACTTTTCCTACAGACCCGGTTTGCAGATATTTGTGCATAATTCTATCGATTGCGGGCACATTTGATCGATTATGCGGACCAAAAAAATCACGAAGTGCATGTAATGCATATTGATTTGAACGCCCATTTTGGTAAAAGTCTTCAAAATCTTAACGCGTTGCTCACTTGTGTACCTCTCATTTGTCAAAATAAGTTGGGCAAAAACCGGACGTTAAGTTGTGACTTACAATTAACATTAGACATTATGATTGAACCACCCTTTACAATCGTTTACAGTCTAGATTTGACTAAATTGTTCCCCACGTAGAAAGTGTCAGGCCGAAAGTCATGTTCAAACAGCAATTTCTCCGCCTTCCGAATGAAGTTGAGTAAATCGATAATAGGAGCAGATCTGATAACTTTCTGGTACAATTGATCTCGGTTTAAAACAACCAATATGGTCCTAGTTATCGCACAAAATGTGCTCTGTAATCCCATTCCCCTCCAACCAGAGCTGGCATTGCATCTCTTCACACAGACGTAACCTATTGAGATTTTTTTTTCTCCGTCACTCCTCGAAGCATATTGACTTTCAAGCTAAGTAGATGATTAATCCGCTGTAGCTTCCTCCATATGAAATATACTTTTTTTGTGTAGTGGTGAAGATGATGATTTTTACTTCAGCATTGTAATTTTTTTCCAGTAGGTGGCGTGTTTTTCCTAATCATTCCGTCCGATATTAGCCATCATCGCCAGAGGTATGCGGACAGATCAAAAGTTCGTTTTTCGTTATTTTTTAGATGGAGTTTTCTGGAATTCGAAGCCTTTTTTATTATTAAACATTCAAAACCACAATTAAATTTTTTCTTCGTCATGTCCTCTGCTGTGGCTCGAACTTGGGTCGTTTGTGTTGCTATGCGTGCGTTCTAACCACTACACCACGTCACTCCAATCTATCGAGATAATTTCTCAGAATTCTCTAGTCAGTGACGTGCAATATTTGCGTGCATTCTTGTAAACTAAACTTTAATCTTCACGTTTTAAGCCATCGTTATAGTTCTCCTTAGATATCTTAATGATACAGTGCATGAAAAAAGTTTGAATTAGATTTTTTTACTTTTGACCTATAGCAGCAACCACTGAGACATTGTGACCTTTAATGTCTGTTCCATTAGTCAGTTTTTATTCATGCCAATATCCTGCGTGGTTTGTTATGGCTTTTAGGATACTTTAGCAACAGCAAAGGCAGATGATGAATGAATTTAATGTAATATTTCAATTAACGAATTATTTATAAACTTTCTTTAACATCTTTAAGGAAAGCAGCTTAACAGATTTCACCACTTAGATAATGTAGAGAAAAAGAAACTTTTTGTCTTAATCTTGAAATGAATTAACTTTTTCTTAATCAAATTTTAATTACCTTTCTCTAATAGTGATTAACAGACTATTAACAAACCTTAAATCGGGAGTGCTTTTACAAGTGTCTTTCATCTTGTAACTGTTTGAACACGTGTATGGGCATTGCTTGTTAGCCAGTCATTAGGTCAGTTAATATCTTAGTGACTGAAAATAATTTTTATATTTTACGCATAAAACGCATATAACCAATCGATTATGGGATATATGTTGAGTCTTTTTTTAAACAACAAAACGAAATAACCCTTTTAGAGGTCACTTGTAAAATACTTTTTATTTTTTTATATTTTAAATTTTTAATATACTTTTTCGTCGCGTTTATTAAAATCCATGAGAAGTAAAAAATGTTGTGTAGAGCTGCTACAGTGAACGACTTTAAGCAAACGAATCTTTTTTCTCTCTCTGGTTATACATTAAAAAGGTTGTTAAAAAATTAATATTTTTAAGTAAGTTTTTTGGTATAAGAAAGAAAATATTTAAAAAGTTATGTTTTAATGCATTTCCTTAATTTATTTTTTAATAATCATTTTAATGAAGTACTTGGTTTGGCCCTTTTTTTGGGTTAAATTTTCATTTACTTTAGGGAAAATGGTTTTTAAAAATTTTTATTTTATACTTACGAGTATTATTACTGCATTATATGGGAATTGTTTTATTCTTGCCATTGAGATTAATTAACATTAATTTTTAACCAGCCTTTATGTGTTTTTCTTTCTTTTGGTTAAAATGTTATGAGAAAATATGGCCAGAGTATAAAGAAAAGTACTTGTACTTTTTGAGGATTCAGTTGTTTCATGTTTTGGCTCTTTTTTATTTATATTTATTTAGTGAATGTTATTATTAATTCTTTTATAAAAATATTCCTTATAATTTACAAAAACAAATAAGGAATAAAGCAGTTGGTACAAAGTAAAACAAAAAATAAACACAAAATTTATTATTCCCCAGAAATCCCTGGGACTTTCCGCAATATGGCTAATTAAGCTGTTGACGATTGTGGTAAATTAAACAAGAAAAAAAATATTTTTTTACATTTACTTAAGTTATAAAGGAATTATGCGCTAAGAATTTAAAACTAAAGCTTTTAAAGGATGTTGCACTATGGGCTGATTCCTTTTATTCTATTTTTATTTTTTATTTTTGTCTTTATTTCATTTCAATTTACAACTGTAGGTTAAGTGTTAGTGTAATGCTTTATTTACTGTTTGAATTACTTCTACTAGTTACGCTGTTCATATGACATCTTTCTAATTGGTTTGGATAATTCTTTTTTATTAGTTGTTAACACATTGGTATTTTAGTAATTTCAAGAGTAATTGAAACTGGATTATTTACAATTTGGATGAATCGCTCGCAAAATTTTGAAAAGCGAATTATGTTGTGAGATTCATAATTTGAATCCTGAATGAGAGAATGAATTATGATAAAATGTTATCGTGTGAACATGGCTTAAAAAGTCAAATGTTAATGAATTGTTTGTGTGCGAATCTACTTTTATGTGGGAAGTATACGAAATCCTTGTCTAGCAAAAAACTTATAAAACAACTATAATTAATTTAGAAAGTGTTTGTTATTATATCGGTATAATATTTTCTGTATCTTAAGGCTTAATAATTTGTATTTGACTTGATTCCAAGGCCAACAGCTGCAGATGAAGTACTTTTCTATTAAGATCTTAATCGTAAGATCTTAAAAAGATAACTTCAATGCTATGAAGACCTTTCGAATTCGATTAAAAGAACAAAAAAAAAAAAAATTCAGAGAAATGTATGAAATTTTTTTTTCGATAGACTTCATGTAAATGTTGACCGCGGCTACGCCTCAAATGGTTCATACGCTGTGTCAAATTTTGGCATACTCTCTTCAACACATAAGTCGGTATCTCATAAATAAATTTTCAATATTGGTTTCCAGTGCATCGGCCGTTACGGGCTTGTACTGGGAGAATTGTGCGCAAATTTAAGCGACTCGTTGACGTGCCCAACAATCGAGCATATCACGAGTATCACTGCTGCGAATTTTGAATAAAGATTTTAATTTACACGCTTACAAGGTTCAATCAATAGCTAAAACCTACTGACCATTGGTTAGTTGAACAGACAGAAATGAATGTGGACTTTACAAAGAAAATCATCTTCAGCAATGAGGGATACCTTCAACAATGTCGATTCGTTAACAAGCAGAATTGCCGTATTTGGGCAAATGAGATTCCACGAGTGTTAGTTCAAAAGCCGACGTATCCACAAAGAGTGACTGCTTGGTGCGGTTTATGGGCTAGCAGCGTAATCGGACCGTACTTCTCCGAAAATAAATTCGGCCAAGCAATTACCATAAATTGCGTTTGCTTTCGCGAGTTGATGGATGGATTTATTGTGGCCAGAAATTTAGTATATGGACTTGATGGATATGTGGTTTCAACAGGATGGTGCCACTTGACACACAGATGTTAATAGGCCGCCAAGATCATGTGGGACTTCATTCTTTGAGGTTATTTAAAAGCAAAAGTATACGTCAGTAAGTCAAAGACCATTGAATAGCTAAAAAATTAGATAATTCGACACATTAACGACACTGAACCTTAATTATATCTCAGGATCATGGAAAATATAAACCGATGGATAGAGCTTTGCTATCGAACCCATGGCGAGCATTTAGCCGATATTTTGTTTCACACATAATTGTCATGGATCTTTCTATCATATTAAAATATATTAAGATAAGTCTCTGAAGAGTTTTAGTTTTATTTACAATTAACAACATGAGTTTTGGTTGGGCCAGCCTAACTGGATATTGTCCGCAGGCGGTGAAGCCCAGTTGAGTGTCTGAACTTTTAAGTCGAGGTGTCTAATTGTTGTCGGTTATATTTCCAAGTAAACTTTTTTCTTTAATTTCCAAGCCATTTTGTTCCATTTATAAAAAGCAATTTAGCGGCAAATAGTAAAATAATTAATAAAACTTGGGTTGAGTAGTGTTAGAGCACACGCATACAATACAACCGGTCCAGGTTAGTATCTCTAGCAGTGCACATAACGAAAACAAATATTTTATTGCGGTTTCTCGAGTGTTTAATTAAGAGGGTTCACTCTCCTGTCAGACAAATACATCTAAAAGAAGCAATGATGACAAACATTAGATAAGGAGAAAACGCCACCTACTGGGAAAAAATTACAATGCTAAGTAAGGATCAACACCACTATTTAGCAAGGATCTTCACCACTACACAATCATATGGAGGCTGTCTACAGTAAATTAATCATCTACTTAGCTTTCAACATGATTAATGAAACTTAAATAAATTAATGGATGGCAAGCCTATCGGGTCCGCCATCTAACGTTTTTTTTTTCAACTAGTGCTTATTTCATGAATGGTAACACTTAGCTCATGTCTTATTTGACAGATCATTAGTTTTATCCTTCCGCTGAACGAATATGGTTGTGTATACGCTTGAACAACGCTGGGAAATATTGCGATATTACATCGAAAATCATGGTAATGTTGCAGAATGTGTGCGATGTGTTCACGCATACATCGAAAAGCCGATACATCCAAGACGAGTCACTGTTTGGTGCGGATTTTGGTCCACGAGTATAATTGGGCCATTTTTCTTCGAAAATGAGCAAGGAGTGGCCGTTACAGCCAATGGCGATCATTATCGGGCCATGTTGAACGAATTTTTGTTCACAGAAATTGAAGAGGAGGATATGAACAACATTTGGTTTCGACAGGACGGCGCTACGTGGAACACAGCCGAAGCTACATTCGATGTTTTGCGCCCTGTTTTTGAAGATCGCATTATCAGCCGCAGAGCTGATGTTGTTTGGCCAGCTCGGAGCTTCGATTTGACACCGTTGAACTATTATTTGTGGGGTGCTGTCAAAGATAAGTGTTACGCCAACAAGCCAGAGCGAATTGACGCTTTAGAGGACAATATTCGTGAAGCCATGGTAAAATACAGCTGCACACAATCGATAATGTGCTTAAAAATTGGACCGATCGTGTAGGCTATTGCATGGCCAGCTGAGGCAGCCATTTGAATGAAATTATTTTCCACTATTAACCGGAAGGATTGTACTTTCAATTAAAAAAAGAAATTTGAGAAAATATTCAGCATTTTATAGCATTTTCAAAAAAAAAAATTATTTGGCGGACCCTTTGTATACTCCACAGAAGAGTGACGGAGAAAAAAATTAAAAGAAAAATAAAAATGACAAGAAAAAGAAGAAGAACCTTATAAAGGTGCCATGTGAACGGCGTCATTCGTATAAGTAATTCAAACAACAACAAAAATAATTCAAGGTCTAGTGTGAACGTGCCTTTAATCGAATTAATATTTAAATTATTTATTGTTAATTAATTTTCTTTTAAAATATTCTACGCGCCTTTGAAATTATTTATGTACTTTGCAATTTTAAAGAGCTCTGTTAGAATAATGTTATTAGATTAGTGTTATTAAAAAATAGTAATTAAGTTGTGTATATAAGAACATTAAAATTCCTCTCTGAAAATTGCGTTGAATGGGCATTATTAGTAACTGAATGAATTTTTTTTTTTTTATTAAATACTGATATTTATTTAAAACTTGATATTTTGTTTAAAAATTTAAGTATTATCGAAAAAAATAAAATACTAAATAGCACAGGCATACACCCGCTACGCATGTTCATTCGTCGCTGTTTCATTGACGACTAAAAGCGAAAGAATAAGAATCCATGTGAATTGAGCATCAACAATTGTTGTATGAAAAGCACACCTTTGTATTAGATGCTTGTAAAATATATGAGAATCTGTTGCCATGACGCAAATTATTATTTTTATAAATTATTTTTTTTTTAATTTAATATATATTTCTTACTATTTTTTAATTTGTGCTCTTTTTAAAATGTAATATATAATATGATTAGTTTAGTAGTCATATATACTTTATAATTATAATTAAATTTTTAACGAATATCTGGTTTTAGGAAAATAATTTTTTATTTTTCGTTTCTAAATCTAAACCTCTTTTGGTTTCCTGTTCCTGAAAGCATCTTAATGATGAAGTAATAGTTCTGCATAGAAATTTGAAATGAAAAACACATTTTTAGTACGTTTTGTGTTTGTTTTTTTTAATGTTTGTGTTCAAAATTATTGCTTTCAAGGCATTTGAATTATTGTTCTTTTTTGCTTTTACTTCTTATTCTGATTGTTTAAATTAAGTTTAGTTTTCCTTTTATTCTCAAAGCTATTGTTTGCTAATGCTATTCTTATTTGAGTTTGGCCTACACTACACGTATAAAAGCTCAGAAAAAAGTAAAAATCATAAATCAGTTGAAAATTATGTTGAATAAGGCAAAAAACAATAATAAAAAGAACTGAAGCCATTGTATTCAAAATTTCGTTAGAAATTTCTCAAAAGAAGATTTTGAAATTTTATTTAAAATAAGTTCAATCTCAAAGTGCTTATATCAGTATAGAAAACCACGGTTCGATTGCTTGCAAACGGAGATTGAATGCTTAAATTTAATCTTCTATATAAAAATGAATGTTTTTTTGTATGTACTCGTCTATTTGATGAATTGTTGGTTTGCCAAATGGCTTAACCGATTTTCTTGAAATTTTTACAGTATCTATCTGTTGGTCTGGAAGGAGCTATAGGATATATACCACGTCCATACAAAGTGTGTATTTATTTGTCTATTTCTTAAAGATGGTAACAGCAAAATTCTTAAGTTTTAGTCCAAATAGGTTCACAGTCAGTGCAGACAATCAAACAAAAACTGCACAGAATTGGACAAGTGGGCGTGGTACCTCCCATACAAACTAAATATTGATTTCATTATATCTTGAGAACAGTTAAAGACAAAGTTTCAGTATTTGGTGTGAATGACTTCGTACTCAATTCAAATCATCAGACAAAAAGTGGGCGGAATTGAACAAGTAGGCGTTGTATATTCCATACAAAGTAAATATTAATTTTTAAATATCTCGAAAACTGCAGTGGTAGAAGTTTGTAAATGAGGTTCAAACATAATCGTGAACAATCTACATTATCACTCAGTAACTGGGCGAATTTGGATAAGTGGACGTGGCACCTTTCATTTATACTAAATTTTGGAATTTGTATACTACTCGTTATCTATCCAAATCAGCTAAAAAGCGGGCATTGCAGATATCACAACGGACAAAAGCTGTCTATATACGTACAGTGTACCGGCATGAAATGAGCGTTTATTTTGTGCAAATTAAACATTAATTTGTAAAAAGTAAGTAAAAAATAATTTATTCAAAATATTGGTAAAACTGTTCGTCTTTTGAAGCAAACCAATCAGTTACTCAATTTTCGACTTGCTCGTAGGACTCGAAGTCTGCTCAGCCAATGCATGTCCCTTCGATGGAAAAAAATAGCCAAGTCTGGTGAATACGTATAGCGGCTCCCAGCCTAAGGCTTTATTTGCATTTTGAATGAGTTTCCCTCCGTGTGTAGGTGCATTGTAATGTTGCAAAACTACCTTTACGTTTCTTGTGGCCCATTCTGATCATTTTTAAGATCAATGCATGGTTCAAATTGATCATTTGTTGCCGGTAGCGATCTATTGTAATGGCTTCACCAGGTTTCAGAAGCTACACCTATCTGGTCCCACCAGACACCCAGCATTGTCTTCCTGTCGAATAGATCTTGTTTTGCAGCCGAAGTTGATGGTTGTTCCGGATTAACACATGATTTCTTCCGTTTAGGATTCTGAAAAAATAACCCAGTTTTCATCGCCAATAACAATTCGAATTATCACCGATTTTCTTTCGTGTCGTTGAAAAAAATTTTACAAGTGATTTTTTGGTTTTCCATCTATCTGTCATTCAATTCATGTGGCATCTATTTTCCAAAACTTTGGATCTTTGCCATATCTTATCAACAGTCAGAAATTTTTTGTTGTGCAAATTTAATATTTCTGCAATTTGTTTCGGACTCAAATTGTCATCTTCATTCAATATTGTTTGCAATACTGCGTCTTCACACTTTTTTGGTGGTTTTTCACGTTTTTCATTTTTGGACAACCGTCAAAACCATCTTTTCTATGTTGCCTCTAACAGGGCATGATAACCATATGCTTCGACAAGCATTCGATTCGTTTCTGCAGCATTTTCTTCAAATGAAAACAAAATATTAATGCCTTCCGCAAATCATCATTTTCTGGCATCTTTGACACAGTGAAAAAATATGATGTTTGATCACTAATTTGATGTATACTGAATATGTTTGACAGATGTCATTGCCAACAAAAAAAGGCTCGTTCATAATAAATGTTTCCTATGGAGACATTTGTATCTAGACGTTCGCTTCATACCGGTACACCTGCTATATTATATCGAAATGAATGCATGTTTGTTTGAAGACTGTATACAGCTAAAAAGCGGAACCTACAGTTCTACCTGAAAGGAACAGATGATTGAATTTTGACTGAAACAAAATAGGGACAAAGGCTGAAAAATATAACTAAGATAGCATTTAAGATAATTATTAAAATGGGTGTACCGAAGCACACCGGGTTTTAGAACCAAATTTATAAAATACATTCAATGGTGTCTGTTAAATGTCACAAAAATATAGTTTTAAGTAAAATTTGACCTCTGACCTTTTTAATAAAGGTCATATCATATACATACATAAGTTTACAATTTTAAGGACATATTTATTAAATATTTCAAACTTTTTCTATTGAAAGTTTTTTCTTTCAGAATTACGCTTTGTTTTACCAAAAAATTGGAAGTGGAATTGGGGGAACGTAAGGGGAATTTAGATTTTTCATTATAAAAACTTTTCACATTACACATGTGTTAGAAATTAAAACAAAATTTGCTTTTATAATCCATTATCATAAGCATCGCATCATCAATGAAATATTGTTTTAAGTGAAAGTAAAACAGGCTTGAAAAAAATTCTGTAGAAGTAATTTATAAAATTTTAATCGTATGTATATTAGGGAGGTTCATATTTTTATCTATTCATACATATTTTTTTAATAGAAATAAAATTCTTTAAAGCAAGCTATTAAGCTGGCATTAAAGAAAGCAGTTTATTTCACTAAAGTATTTTAAAATTATTATTTGTACACGAGAGGGGCCTCCTAAATAATTGCTTTTATTCTCATTTACAAAAAAAGAGTCCATAATAGTATATACAAATGAAAATATTAAGAGTGCTACTGTGATATGCAGTATGAATGTGTTTCATTTTCATTATTCAGAATTTTTTGTTTTAATTTTGCATTTCATATTCAATGCTGTTTTTTGTTTTTCGTTTTTATGTCGAAGTACAGTAAATGATGAGTACTAGCAATTGAAAATTCTACAGAATGATGTCATTAATTAACTAATATTGTATGTATGAAATGACTGAGTCTCTGACTGTTTCTCAATTAAAAAAAAACACAAAAAAAAAACGGAATAATAATGAATGAAAATTTTAAATTTTAGAACCTACTAGAAAAAGTAGGAAATTCGAAATATGAAAATATATATAAAAATAACACGAAATAAAAATGGAAAAAGAATTTCTTAAAATAAGAAATTTAAAAAAATCACTTAAAATCATTTAATCCTTTTGTGAGTGAGAGGGCAGCCAAATACTCAATTCATTTTTAAATAGAAATTGATTACGGTTGGTTTAAATAGAAGGCCAAAACTTCTTGAGACCTCCTATAAAACTATTGTTTTTAAAATTTAACCCAGTTTAGCTTTTTAAGTTTTCTGTGAGTGGCGCATTCAACAGCAAACCCTTGATGAAGTGACAAGGTATCTGAATACCCTATTCATTTTGAAATAGGCATTAGTTACAGTAGTTATTTTGGTCAAGAAAGCTGAAATTTTAGTTATACACCCTTAATAAAGTGATAGGTCACCCGTTACACGATTTCACTTGTACACGATTTCTTTGGTTTTCGTATAAATCGAGAAATTTAGGAATTGCCTGTATTTGCGCGAAAATCGAATTAAGTTTCAGTTTTAAGTCTTTTAAAATACAAGTTCATCGTAACAAATATTTTTTAATTTTTTAAAACTCTATTTAAAGCTTTACAAATTTCAAAAACAACAAAAAACACCTAAAATTATACAATAAAAACGAAATGTACATTATTTTTAAGGCGTTGAAAGAGTCTAGAAGAAAAAAACTTTGTCATAAAAAAATGACGTAGCAAGTAATACCAATTTTTTTGTAAGAATCCGATTTTGAAATTTTCGAAAGATGTCCCAAATATTGAGTTACGGCTAAAAACCAGCTTTACGAGCTGAGACGGGACTTGGAAATCGGCTCAGAGGTGTAAACTGTGTTTTGATAAAGTTGTTATTTCATTATCTTCTTTTAGCACAAAAAGGCAACAAATAAATTTGTGGTCCCAATAAGTAAACTGACATATTTTTGTTGTAAATTGGGTTTTAAATATAATACACAAAAAAACTCGGATGAGCTTAATTGGGTTACCCAGTGGGTTGCCAACCCTGGCTGGCTATCACTTTTTCATTTATAATTGCCAAACATTAAAAATGGGATTAATTTTCTTAGAAATTTTTAGTTTAAAATTTCTTTGAAAGACAAACGTCAAAAGTGATTGCAAAACTGTTTATAATGGACTGAACTCCGTTTTTAGTCTTCAGTGTATTAACTGATTTTATAATTGGGCATGACTTAAATAGGTCATGTAACTTAGAGGTTACCTAAGTCGTTTTTAGGTAAAGATTAAGAATTACTTTCCGTATTATATCAAAATTGTATACAAATATTGTTTACTTACATTTTATTAGTTTTTTTCTTTTTAAAAACAACATTTCTTATATATTCAATTGTAAATTAAAGAGGCACAACATACCTGCAAAGAGAAAAAAAGAAAGAAATGTAAGCAATAATTTACACTTAAAAAAAAAATTAATAAAATAAAAATAAAAATGGCGCTTAACGTAAAATAAAACAACAGGAAGGAAATAACACCTGTTTTTATTCTACAAGAGCTCCTACAATGTATGTGAGAAATGTTACATCAAAACAGACTACAAAACAATTTTCAATAAACAGGTGCATCATTATTACAAGCACAGGTCAGAAAATAATATATTGCAAGCAGGCTAAGGAAAGGTAAATCGCTATGGACATATGTATGTATATTATGCTCTATACGTGGGAAATGAGTGTTTAAAAAGGGTAAGAACACTTTAACATATACATCTAACAAGTTCGGTCTTTAAGACACTCATTAGAAATTGCAATCAGATGAATAATTTGTAATCCTCCTTTCCTTTCTTTTTCTCTTTGATAAGAGCTGGTAAATCCAAAAAAAGTTAGTTTATCAATTTCGGAGGTAATGTACAGTGTATTTTTATCCCGTTGGTGGTCCTTCTTAAAGGCTTAAAGACTGACAAGAGCAAAAACCTATCTATGTAAACTACAATTACACAAATGCTCTCCGATATTTAATGCTCGATATGTATATATCAGCGTAATTTGTTCCAAAACCGCAGAAGCGGTATCAAGAGATAGGTTATTAGTGGTTGCGATTCGTAAGTACATATGTAGTTATTATATCAGTATTAAAACCCAGTCTTCCCAATTGATCAAAGCAAGCATAAAAAAGTAATACGCCAAGTTCTTTCACATGTGAGGGTTGCGCTCAATGTTTCTGGTTTTTAATACGCTACATATGTATGTATTTTTGGAAATGTATAAGAGAATATTAAATGAGTTTTACATCATGATAATGCACCTGTTCACTCACAACTAATTATCTTTTCGTTTTTGTTCTCATAAAGCCAGTAATAAGGTAATAATAACAACTCAGGCACTGAATTAGGCAGGTGCTAAGAAAAAGGTTGTGAGTAGGAGAAAAGAGGAAGCCAATGATTATGGACATTTAAATTCAATTTTCTTATGCCACTGTTTAAGCGGGAAAATTACTTCACAAATGAACTGTGCTTTTAAAGAACGATTTTATCTGTATTTCGTTGTCCCATTCATCACTAACCACAAACGGAAATAAGACTACTATGTTTAAATATGTACGTATAGGTATGTATTTATTACCTTAATTTATCATAACATGTTATCGAAAGAACAATGAAACGCACATCATACTACAATGACGCTCTAATGAATCGTTAGAGTTGTTAATGAACACTTGCCTCTTTCTGGCATGTGTTCAAAGAGCTTTAAAATAGATTATAAAGCAGCAGCCTATACGTAACTACTAAAAAGTTAAAATAGAGTTCAGTACTTCCTTTACCGCTTCAAAAAACCAAAGTTGAATGCTAATTTCGAGACCTGAAAAAAGTGATCATTCCACTTGATATAAAAAACTGATTTCTGCTGTCCTTCTTCACCATAGACACAGGCGACTCGACACCATCACAAAACAATATTGGCCTTAAAATCGACCCTCTTCGATCGGCACCACTTGGAGATTATCGGTCTCACGAGGTCTATAACCGAAGGAATACTAATGTGAAATGTAAAAATAGCTCAGGTCTATACTATCAAATTTTTTTAACAAATATAGCACGTCCGTATCGAATGAAATATCTTCCCGATATTTACAGTATCTTCCAGGCAGAAGTGCAGGCGATTGGGGAGACCTGAATACTGCATTGTAAGTATTTTAGGCTTAAATACAATATTGCTATTTTTCGGAACGACAAGCTACAGTCTGAGCACTGGTCTTAGCTGTGACTACCTCCAAACTGGTGAAGCCTTACCACTTTGAGGGAAAACCACAACTTAAAATTCATGTGGGTGTCAGTTAGATTTTCCAGATGACCTTGATTTTATTTAGGAGAGTTTTTACAGTTTATCAAGAATGAAAACAAATGGTTTGTTAAGATTTTTTAAGTTTTCGTTAAAATACTTTTTAGTCCATTATTCCTTGAGCGTAAAACTTCTGAGCGAAAAACTGATTCAATTGCGTCTAATGCCTCAACGGAATATTATTTACTTATATCATTAAAAGCAAAGATAGATAAAACTGATAGGTCCGAAGCTGCCAGGTCCAAGCCATATAGTGGATGCATTAAAACTTCCCAGCCAATCTCTCTCATAATGATGGGACAAAATGCCTTTTATGTTGATCAGTGCTGGCTGTTTTTAAGCAGGTGCTTGCTTCCATGTCATTAACAGTTGACAGTAGGGATCCGAATCTATCGATTAATAAGGTTGTAGAAACTCTTAATGAACAATTCCCTTGCAATACTCTCAGACATACAGCATTGCCTTTCTTGGTTTGAAATTTGGCTTTGCAACCATTTGCGAAGCTAGACGTTGCTTCGTCCATGATTCCTTTTCGCTAATTTTTAACGTACGTGCTTCATTTTTCGTTACCCGTAATCATTTGGACCTATCCAACAGGCTATAGTGTTGCCTGATGAAATTAAAATTACTCGAAATATTACAGTTTGTAAGTGAAGTTTCTCGAACATCCAATATTTTTCACTGTCAAGATATTTTTTTTCAAAATCAGATTTTTTCTACAACTGCCAAGAATTTTGCAATGTTGATATCTGGCAATTCTAGTGCCGGGTCTCCAAAATACTGAGGGAAACGAAAAGGCGGAAAAACTTACTAGGCATGGAACTATTATGGATAGCATTACTCTTGCACAATCAATTTTCCCACCAATTAGCGTTGTCAAGAGAAAAGCTTTCACAGAATACTATCGAATTGCAGGTCGAAGGTGTATTGGTTAGGCAATTTGCAGGATTAGCTGGTCCTAAAGAGAGTACCCTAACTTTGTTGAGTATGAAACTTACGGAATGCCGACAGGATCACAGCGGTAATAACTGATTTTCGGGCTATTGGGGAGTGGGTGGCCACTATGCAGATTACTTACAATACATATCGCCAAAGTATTAGCCGGAGAGAAGTGCAACTATATGTCACTTCCTCTACGAATGCCCTATGGAGAGAGAGTTCACTCTTGGGAAAGAGTATCAGTTCATACATAAGTAAATATACTCCTTTAATAAGTCCATAAATTGTACGATTCCTATATAAAATAAAGGGTAAAAAAATATCTCTAAGCTTGAACAATTTTGAATAAATTGAATGAAAATTGCGCTTGCTTAAGCAATGTACACATATTTCACAAGTTCAGTTAAGTAAAGAATTTAGAAAAGGAATGTTCTTCTTCTTTTCATTTCTACCAAAAATTTTAAAATTGGTTAACATTTGGCTTTAGTAAGGGTACAAAGACACGAATACCCGGTTTTTTATCCGTAATTCAAGATCTTGAAGATGTTCCAAAAATTTCAAAGGCAGATGCTTGTTTTACTCTATAGTACCTAACGCTTCCCAGGTATTTCCACTTTATTCGTTTTTGAAGTATAGTTTTTTCTTGCACACTTTCTTTTGACGCGTGAAAAATAGAGTACCATTCGTTTTGTTGTATAACTTTGTTATTATTTACGAATTAAGGATTTTTAAAGGAAATTAACACAAGATTTGAAATTGACAATTAAGGCTGTCAATTTGTTTTTTTAGGGTTACCAAGCTTTACTGCACAACTGGCGACACTTTAAAGTCTTGCCTTAACTTCGGGACATCCTTAAAATCTTACCTTCATTTTGGGACATCCTATATTTATAGGCCCTCTGTGCAATTCTTTTTCAATCATTAAAAATACAACAACGTATTGCTCAATAAGAATTGAATGTTAAAAAGTCATCTCATGAGTGTCTAGAAAATTGCTCTTCAAATAAATAAAGAAAACAAAAATCAAGAAAAATAAAATACATTTCTGCATTGGTGTTTGTGTGATTCTCTGTGTGTTCATGCAAACAGACAAAAACTTCCATAGTAATTTTCATAGTTTATCAACAGTTGCTGTCATTGTTGCTGTTACTTCGCTTAAACAGGCTCAATTTCATTGACATCTGTTCACATTACTTTGTAGTTCTTATGGCGCCAGGAAAACGTTAAAAAAAAAATACAAATCACTCCCTCACTCGAAGTTTAATTTTTTTCTCTATTTATTGGAAATAGAGGAACAGTGTAAAGAAACAACAAAACATAGAAAATCATTTTTACAATTGCTTGCAAAACAGCATTGAACAGTGTTGCCAACTTTTTATGATCAAAACGCGCAGACTGAGTACTCAAAAAGCGCTAAAAGCACCAAATTATAATTTTTGTAAGTATTTGTAATCCAAACGCGCTGTAAAAAAGCGTTAATAGTATTGAAAGCCAAAAAATATACTAAAATTGTAAAGAAACAATTTCTACTATTAAAAGTTCGACTTTTACAAGGATTTTTTTAATAATTTGAACGATTTAAAAGTGAAATTAAAAACGATTTAGAACAAAACAACAACTTAAAAACTTTTTCTTAATTTTTTGGTGCTGGTGTTGGGCAAAGTTGTGTTCTTTCTCTACTGCTGTTTAACGTTGTACTCTATTATGTGTTGCAGCGTGATATAACCTTGGGACTTAATACAAAGATTACTCAGTGAGATCTATCTCTTTGCTAACAGACATTGCCAAATGCAATGAAAAATTGACTCTATACAGTCAGAAGCATATAGAGTGATCTTGCTGAAAAAATCTTCAAAATCAAAATTATAAAGGGTCCGCCAAATAATTTTTTTTAAATGCTATAAAAAAAGAACTACTGAATATTCTTTCAAATTTCTTTTTTATTTGAAAGTACAATCCTTCCGGTTAATATTACACGATCGGTCCCATTTTTAAACACATTATCGATTGTGTGCAGCTGTATTTCACCAATGACTTCACGAATATTGTCCTTTAAAGCGTCAATTGTCTCTGGCTTGTTGGCGTAACACTTATCTTTGACGGCACCCCACAAATAATAGTCCAACGGTGTCAAATCACAGCTGCGAGGTGGCCAAACGACATCAGCTCTGCGACTGATAATGCGATCTTCAAAAACAGGGCGCAAAACATCGAGTGTAGCTCCGGCTGTGTGACACGTAGCGCCGTCCTGTTGAAACCAAATGTTGCTAATATCCTCCTTCAATTTTTGTGAACAAAAATTCGTTCAACATGGCCCGATAACGATCGCCATTGACTGTAACGGCCACTCCTGGCTCATTTTCGAAGAAAAATGGCCCAATTATGCCTCTGGACCAAAATCCGCATCAAACAATGACTCGTCTTGGGTGTATGCGTGCGGGTTTTCTCTGCCCCAAATGCGACAATTTTAGTTGTTTACATACCCGCCAAGATCAAAACGAGCTTCATCTGAAAAGATGATTTTTTGGCAAAATCGGCATCTTCTGTATTCGTTCAGCGGAAGGATAAAACTAATTATCTGTCAAATCAGACATGAGCTAAGTGTTACCATTCACGAAATAAGCAGATAAATTAGATGGCGGACCCTATATGAATCAATCACCGCTAATAACACAACGATCTTCCGAATTCTGAATCAGAAATTTGGGAGATGTACCGTCTTTTTGACGTCCTCACGACGTCCGGAGGTTGAAGCACTGATATTTAGAACAGATTGGACCTATAATGGCCGACCGATTGTTCTAGGGCATTCTCTTCCATTCAGGCATTGTAAACCACTACGTCGGATTTTGAAAATTTTCTGGCCAGAAACCAGATCACACCAAGTTCTTGTAATGAAGGAAATAGACTGAGCGCAATCTGAGGAAATCAAACTACGACTGAGTAAAACTACCAAATGAATGGAACTCGCAGAAGAATCGGAAGGCAAGCCTATTACTAGAGAAGAAAGATTGGAAGAAAAGCCCATAGCATGACTTGGTATCAGATGAGATCATCGACTTTAGATAGGCGTAAATGGAAGGAATTTCGTTATGGCTCTGTGATCCCCTTGTGATTTTTAAAGGTGGAATAACAAATAATCAGTTTAGTATTTTAACTAAATAATTCAAATTTTTAGCTTTCTTCTAAAATGACTTATAAATCTTGAAAAATTGGCTCTTAGATTTGGGATACGTTTGAAAAACTCTATTTTTATTAATTTTTTCACAAATACTATCTGGAATTACGTAATTCTTACAGCGTAAGTCAATAGTTTATATGAATTAATGAGTTTATTGAATTTATTAAATATATATTTCTTACAAAAAATTGCAAGTAGAAAAGCGCTAACCTAGCGCGTTTTTTTAATAAAAGCGCTAAGGAGAAAAAATGCGACTTTTCCGTAATTGAAACGCGCCAAATATAGCGCGAAAGGCGCCAAAGTGGCAACACTGACATTGAGCGATATTTTAACGGTGATACTGGTATAAGAGTGAGAGAGAGAGGTTTTTTAGGGAAGAGTATAAACAAAGAAAATAATGTAAACAAAAGAGCATTAAATGAAGGATAAATAAGAACTACAATTGCAAAAACGCATATAGAAGTACATATAGTAGATACGCAAGTAATATTGAAGATTGAAAGAGTACCAGATAGAAAATGTTTTCATATGATTTAACATGTAAAGTAGAGAAGAATATGAGAATCAAACTGCATAGAGAAATAACTTTTTAGAGATATGCTTGCTAACGATGTCTATGTTAGGAATAATTATTGTTCTCTTATTGTTGTTATTATCATCGATTATATTGAATACAAATACTATTGTCATCGTGACTATACTATTTATTTCCAAAGAGAAGATACCAATGACTTGGTAGGTATAGCCAAGTTGTTTCTAATACATAAACATTTCTATACAAATGCATCAATTTTTAGGACAACCCTCGATTTGTTTATTATTTATTTACAAATATTACCGTGTTTAGCAGCAAAATAAGGGAGTTTTAGTAATAGTGGTGTGTCATTTGCTTCTGGAGTGTGTGTGCGCGCCTTTTATTCCTGCGATAATTGTTTATTTCCTTTTTGTATTGTGTATTGTGCGTGTGCCATTTATTGTTATGCCTTGGGAGCATTTAAGTTTTATAGCGACATCTCTTTTGTTTACCTGTTTTTTAACTCTCCTATTATTTTCTTGGTTAACTTAAATGTCAAATGTAAGTGTGTCTAAAGCTAAAGCTATAGCTTTAAAGATTCTGAAATTTTTCCTTTGTTTCTTTTTTAGATTTTTTTTTCTTCTTTTACTGAAGAAGAAGCCTTAGAAGAAATAAATTTGGTTTTTTAAAGGATAGGGAACCAGAAACCTGGCTGTTCAAAAGATTTCCTAAATATGCCAGACATATAATAAAACGAAAACCCGAACACAGGAAATGGAAAAAAGATTGGTAATAATGTCCTCAAAATGCTTCTTTTATTGAATTTCGTTAACATGTGCATGTTTGTATATATTATATACCTACTTATACGTACGTATGTATATTTACTTACATAATGAACTGTTGACATGGTTTTTTTTTATTTACTTTCGCATATTATAACATAAAGTAAACAATGTAGAAAAAGGGATAAATAAATACTAAAAGAGATGATATTATGGCAAAATAAATAATATTATTAAATCGTCATGTAATTTTATACTTGACAAAACAACAATAACAACAATAAAATGTAGGATATACCTTGCAAGACGTAAAAGAGCTGAATGAATTAAAAGATTTATACAATTGACTGAAGCAGAAGAAGTATACACTATTGGACAAAATAAAGTGCCCATTATATTTGTTATCTTTCATTAGTGAAAAAGAAACAAACTCATTATTATTGTTAAAGAATTAATTGAATTTATTAATTTCGTTAACATTTGCAACAAAACAACATAAATTAAAATACTCCCTGCCAACGGTTGGACAAAATAAAGTGTAAATGCAAAATCTTGGATGATAACCGCAGAAATATGAATTGATGTCATAATAAAACTGGTCAAAAAAACAAATAATTTTCTCACCTTTATATAAGACCATATGGAATATAATGATTGCGATACGCTGAATTCAAATCCGTTTGCAGTTTTTTTCCATCGGGCTCAAATATATTTAAGGGACGTGGCAAATTTTTCGCCCAAAATATGCTAGTTACGTCAATATATTATAATAATTCCCATAACACTCCATGAAGGAACATGGGGACTTCTCTCAGTCAATGAGCTGCACCCGATTCTCTTTTTAAAGCCATTGAAAGGGACCTACAGTTTAACGCCGGCTCTGAATGGCAAATGCATTAGAGAAGTTTTCAATAGTAAGTAATACTCATAACCAGCTACTAGCTAATCTTATGAGGTGATACTGCTGTCGAAAAACTTTTTCTTTTTTAAGATGGCCTGGCCTGGTATTGGTAGGTGGGTGTCTTACCCACCATACCACAGCGCACGGTTATGTCAATATATTTCATCATAACTTGAAAAGGACCGATTTGAATGCAATTATCACCAAAAAATTAGAAACAAAATTCAACGCATCATGATTATATTCCATGCAGTTTTATTTAAAGGCGTTTTTTGCTATAGATCAGTGTAATCAGAGCTTAGTAGCTCTCCTATTATTATATATGATCTCACAATTGCAACAATTGGCACAGTTATGCCAATATATTTCATCATAACTTGAAAGGGACTTAACCGATTTGAATGCAATTACCACCAAACAATTACAAACAAAATTCAACGCATCATCACTATATTCCATACAGTTTTCTTTAAAGGCGTTTTTTGCTTTAGACCAGTGTAATCAGAGCTTAGTAGCTCTCCTATTATTATATATGATCTCACAATTACAATTGTATGTCTACGGGAAGCAATTGTTAATCGGTCCGACAAAAATGTTCGTAAGGAGTCAGATAAGATGTAAGCGATGAGTGTTCTTTGAAAACAGCCCCTAAATAGGAATTCGGTGTACAGTTTTCAGCAGCGGAGTAATACGTCGTATCCAGAATCGGCGTTACAACAGAAACGAGACTCTTATGGAATTACTTTATACAAATTGTAGCCCAAATTAACTAACATGAGAAGAGAATGGTGGAGTTTTTTATAGAAAGAATTCAGAATTCAAGGTTTAACAAGGCAGTATTATACCAGGCAGGCATATGAGAAAACACAACCCGCTCCCCAGTTGTTAGACAAGGGAAAGGAGCAGATGATCGCCCCAAAGAAGTCCAATATACTGAAGATGGAAACCGGTCGAACTGATATTAGGTTTTACAAGTGTGGCGGATGGTACCATATTGCCAAAAATTACCACGAAAAACAACCCATATGCTTCATTTGCGGAAATTTTGGTCATCGATCGTTTGAGTGCCGCAAAAATAAAACAGAAAAGAAAGTAAAATCAGAAGGTTAATATTCAAAGACATAGTGATGCGGGAAACAGCATTGATAGCAGGGTTGGCAAAAAACCCAGGTTTAAAAAAAGCCCCACCCCACCGGGTTTTATTGGGTCTTTTGATGTTTTCTTTTGGTTTCATTGGGTTTTATAACTGCTTCCTAATTTCATTTAATTCGACAATATTTTTGATTTGTTCGTAAAAATTACGTTGTGGGTTGGTTTAATTGGGTTACCCAGCGGATTTCCGTGAAGTTGTGCATGTTTATGGTTTGGATTTCGAAGTTACATTTTTTGTTGTTGGAGAACTTGATCATTTTGTTATGCTGGGAAATAGTTTGATACGCAAAGCGGACGTGACCATATCGAACGGTGAAGCGAAGTTTAAGTTGTCGGTGAAAGAAAATACAGTGCCAGAAGAAATTTCGCGAGATTGTTTAAACATAGATGAATATAAACCATATACCCCAGTCGATCCGGAGCATTTGGAAGCCTTCATTAAGAACCCGATAGTAGAAGCAGTAACTTATTATCAACCCAACGAAATATGCAAAGCTCAGTTAAAATGAACATTGTGCTGAAGGATGATGTACGTATTTATCATAGACCCAGACATTTACCCATTGCCGATCAGATAATAGTGGAAACCCAGATTGCGAAATGGTTACAGGAAAAAATTCTGCAATTGATCGTGAGTCAATCGAAGATGATGAACGCAGTTGGAGACCATCGATATCGAAAACCGGCTAAAACATTGATTAAGTAAAAGAAATGTTGCATGAATCGGGCTTCTATCATGTAGCCGAAAAGGTGGTGCTAAAAGACCTCAATATCATGCAAAAAAGAGACCGTGTTAAGGTGGCAAAGCACATGATTTGCTAGCCTGAATCCGCACCCACATTCATCAAAAAATATAATTTGGCCGTTATGAGCTGTTTGCGTGAAACAATTCGCCGAAGAAACCATAATTGTAGGCAGAAAATTTGTAGATTTTGCACCATGACAACGCACCGTCACACAGTGCCATCATTATTCGAAATTTTTTGACGAAAAATGCAAGAAATACCATCCAACAGCCACCGAATTCACCTGACTCCCTGTGACTTCTTTCTGTTTAATCGAGTTAAAAAATCATTACGGGGAACGCGTTCCAGCAGCGAAGAGGAAATATTAGTGGACAAACCGAAAACCGAATATAAAAAATGCTTCGAGCATTGCATCAAGCGCTGGCATAAATGATGTGTTACAGTCGATGGGGATCACTTTGAAGGTGATAGTGTCGATTTAGATGAATAAACTTTTATTTAAAAATTTCTGAATACATTCCGGGAACTTTTTGATCACAGTGGTATTCAGTACTTGTAAGCTTCAGTGAGTAATCGATGTGCTTTAGCAAAACTTGCCACAAATCATGGCATAATTTATAAATTTTTAAAGCAAAGAAAATTGTGTTGTTTATAAATTGGAATAAATTAGAGATACATATTTACCATTTAAAATGCCCAAAAGTTATACACCACTATTCTGCACTTCGATTCGAATCGAAATTTTCTTCATTTTGCAAATTTGGTACTCTGCGTTTCGATTGCTTTCAGTTGTGAAAGCTGTGACAAGAACATTTGCGATTTTTAATTTTAGTCCAAAATGTATGTATTGGATAACACATTTTATTATATTATTTCTTTTAATTAAATAAAAAACTAAAATATACAAAATTTTATAAAAATATAAATTTACGCTTGATCATTGCATGAAAAAGGCAAATAAAAAATTAATGTTTTCTTATTGAAACTCTGCGTATGCAGTACATTTGGAATTTTGCAATTTGCTTATTTTTCTCTTACTATTTCATACGTTCCTATGCTTGTGAGAACATTATTAACTTTTTTTTTGGCATAACTAAATGCGGAGACGTATCGAAACGCAGAATAGGGGAGTTACAAACGAAAACCATGTGTAAAATTGTGTGTGTATTTTATATCATTTTTTTAAACCACCTTTTTACTAAGGGTAAGTTTTTTTTGCAAGACTATATAATAATTAATTTTTACTGACTTACTAACTGAGGATTTCTTTTAAATTTTAGAATAACTTATTTCAAAATATGTGAATGAACAAGATCTCCATTTTTAAATTTTTCTTTAAAATTTATGAAATTTATTTTAAAGTACTTCTGTATTATTTTTATTTCTGTTTTCAATCATTTGCCCAAAATAGAATTTGAGTGAAATATAAAAGAAAATCAAATTTGATTTTCTTTTCTGTAACACAGAGGCTTTATTTCATTTGCTGCTATAACTATTAAAACTACAACAATAACAACAAAACATATACATTTATAGTGTACGAGTATAAAAAATAATATCTTTTATATTTAAAAGTATTTTTGAGAAAAATTCTATTTCTCTATATAACCCACTCGTATGAAAGAATTTTCTTTTGCTTTCTTTTTCTATAAAAAAATAATGAATTTATTTACAGCTCAGAATAAAATGAAAAAGCAGGTTGAAGGGAAAGCTCTAACGGTAGCAACAGAAACAAAAATAGGTAAAAAATAAAAAAATTCTAAATAAAATTACAACAACAAAAGCAAAAAAAGAAACAGAAACGGAAATGAAATTAAAATTCTTCATAGAAATCCAAACAGGCATAAAAGAAAAGCCAGATGGATAGTCGTCAGTTGAGGAGACAAGCAGACGACGACTAGTGTTAGTGTTATGCTCCTGTTCATACTCGTACATGTATGCCATCACAACAGTAGTCTCAGTATAAGTTTTTTTTTCAGGCTTTTGCATACATTCGTTTTGCTGTTTTTGGCTTTTTGGTTAAGGATTTAGATTTCGAAAAGACATACGAGCTCGACATGTACAAACGAAAGACCATTTCTTATTTAGAGCATAAAGCAATTGAAACATTACGAAAAAAATTGTAGCGAGACATGTTCATACTAACATTTTTACAACAACAGCAACGAAGCCAAAAATAAAAACAACAACAATGTGTTAAAAGAAAGAAGAAAACGTAAGACTAACCGAAAACAAAAGTTGATTGTTTTTGTTTAAGCCTAAAATATCCTCCAACCAGTGTAAGAGAATTACCCAAAAATAAGAATCTAAAATATGTATATATGGGTCATTCCATATTAAAAAGAATATAAAAAAAATAAATATTTTTATAACAAATTTTAGTTATTTCTACTCATAATGATCTTTCTCAGAAGTTGCCTTATAAGTAAGATCTTATATGATGAATCAGAGTACCGCATTGTTATACACTCTTTCGTAGATGACATCAAGATTTGTCACTCATATTACTTTGATCATAAGCTGAGCATCTAGGAAATTAAGGCGAAAAGGAGAAATATGAATGGCAGGCACACTTACTAAGGACCTGGTGAAACTTTCCTAGTAAAGAAGTCCGAATAGGTTCGATTAAACAGCGCGAGATTAAATGTTGTTTTTTAAGAAGCAGTGATGGCTATGACTATGGGCGATTCATATATTGATATTGTTACGTTTTAACCTTTCTAAAACGTTTGAGTTCGCTTAAATTGTGTTAAAATTTATAGTTTTTGTCTTAATATAACCCCTAATATTCATTTATACAACACTTTTATTTCTACTTTAACACAACTTGTTTATTGACAGCCATACGATAACTAACTACGTGGGCAAATCAGCCTCCTTATATACCTGATTGCTTGGAAAGTTCTGGAAACGTCTCAAACGATCTGATTCCTCTATCCGTTAATTTTAAGCGTGTAAGACTGTAATACCCAGGTTTGATTTAATTGGCTGTACATATATAACATATACAAATAAGTATGGCATTGACAGGGTGGCACCCTATTCCCACAATTTAGGCGTTTTTATACTCGTAACAATATTTTGGCCATAAGAGTTCATTGTATTTATAGTATTTAAAGAAACAATATTCGACCTAAGGTGGAATACCTTACTCAGGGCTGATTTTATTATAAAATTATTATAAAATTTGGTCGGAGAGGCATAACTGGCCATGGCACTGCAAAATAAAGAGGTCTATTGCGTTAAACACTCTGTGATTAAGCAGTCGGCGCAATAGCTGCCGGCAGTAAGAACCCCATTGTGTCAGTACCCTTGGGAGGGACTGTTCGATCGGTCCAGAAGCACCAATGGAAACAATGTATAAAGACAGCGACATCCCAATCGGGCAGCCGACGAATCTGTCCATGCTCAATGAGAATATATTCCGTCGTCTCCTTTTTCTACTTGCACAGACGATAATCCGGATATGGGCAGATGCTTCAATATCTATTTAGAGCTTCTCCACGCGTTGAAGAACAGGCAAAATGATTTCTGGTTGATTGGCCACTGAATCGCATAACGCATTATAGAAAAAGTTCGTTCTTTAAACGCAATACTCATTTATGAAATGATCTTCCATATAGCCCTCGATTTTCCTATAATTTCCTCCCAAGTTCGTTACGTTGATGAACTTCAGGATATCGGTAGATGCCAGTAGTAGTAGTTTCTACCACCTACTAGATATGCGCCTGGGTTTCTCTTTCTAATATACATCAGTGTCGTACCACTGTATAATATAATCGCTCTAGCGATTATATACCCTCCTGCACAGTATCTGCACAATGGATTTGAAACTACTGCCTTTTTATTCAAACATTCATTTCGCAAAGTTAAGACCATCTCATTTCGGAATCTTGCTTGAGAAGTGAATTCGTTGGGGAGCTAAGCTATCGAAATGAGTATGCTTTTGTTTCAGTTCTTTAAGGACAAGACAGCTTCATCTGAACTCAACTCGCCGAATCTGTCAGGGGCACTGCAATTATAAAATATTATTTTTTAATAAACACCCTGATCATTATTATGGAACAATTAGAAGAATAGTGTACTCTACTCTACACATATCGTTCGTTGACTTGAAAAGATCCTTCGACACTGAGGCTTACTATTCAGCATTCCTGTCCAGATGACATCCCTTATCCTAGAATTTAATGGGAATTCCACAAGTAATGTCTGAAGTAAAACAAGACTTCTCTTGTTAGACACTGTAATGCTCAAAACTAATATTGAAGCCAACAACAACTATTATTCTCAATGGTATGGAATTCGGCAACACGGATCAGTCTGAAAGCATAATATATAATAAATAAAGGACGTGAATGGCGAACGAAGGCAACATGGCGATTACGGTTTCTACGGGTAGAGCTATATGACAACCAATCTACAAAGAAAGTTGGTCATATCTAATGAATTTCTTTTCATCACTCTTCTAAGGAGAATATTGGCTTCAAACACGGCATCCATTGTGTTGTTTCAGTTTCATTAATCAAGTTGATTTTAAATTATCTACTGTAGCTCGCCTCCGTATGATAGCGTGGTGGTGAAGATCCTTGCTAAAAGGTGGTTGTGATCCTTACTTAGCGCTGTAATTATTTCCTCGTAGATGGCATTTTTCTCCTCATCATTATTGGATGAGAGTGGTTGAAATCTCTTTATTAAGCACTCGAAACCGCAATTAGTTTTTTTCTTTTTTCGTTATGTCCTTTGCTGGGATTCGAACCTGGGCCGCTTTTGGTGCTTGCGCGCACTCTAACTAATACACCACCCCAACTCTAGTGAGTACTGCGAAGTAGTTTATCTCGATTTATGTTCATACATTCGTTAGTAAAATGCTCAGGTGCAAAATGTTTACTTATTTAGTGAGTTACACTTTTTCCACCGCGATCAAGTCGCTAAAATTTTAATACCGTCTGAATAACATGACATATGATGACAGTACACATCCTTAAAATAAATTTTGCAAAAATTGCTATAAAAAAAAAAAATATAATTTCTGCTATGGATTCATCATCAAATAACACGTCTAGGTCCCTGTTAAGTTTACATTTTGTCAAACAAATAAAGGTTTAAAATCACCTTCAACTCACAGAATGCCCCATACATATCCCCACTTAAATATTCTGAATTCCTTATACATTCCTATTCTAGGCATGTGTGTATGGCATAGTCGTTACGAGTATGTATTTATTTAAGCGTGTATGCACAAGAATCTATGTGTGCGCTTAGAACAATGGCGGGGAAACCATATATTTGCTGATACTGCTACTTGGCTCGGTTTGGTTTAGATGGGTTTCCTTAAAGAAGCGGTAGAAGGAACAGACATTTACATTCGTTTTGTATTCTTATCCTTCGTTGAACATACAGGCGAGAGTATGTCTACCATTGTGTGAATATGTATTAAAGTAAGTGTGCATATGAAAACAAACAAAAAAATTATGGGGAGAAAAAATGACTTTGTTGTCATTTCGTGAGAGGCATATATTTATAGAAAAATAAAAGGGACAAAAAACAATTTCTCTTATATTTTTAAAATACATTTGATAGAATAGGGTCTTATTCCATCAACAAAATTAAAAACCTCTTTCGTTCATATCATCAGAAATGTTCATATAACGAAGCATATGTTGTTGAAAAAATAATTCCCAGGAAAATGTCGTCCGAACGACGACTATACGTAGAAAATTGTTAATTAAAGATATCAGTAGAAATGTAATAAACCTTTTATGAAACAGCTGTTAAAATGACATTTAGCCTTTAATATACAGAGTAGACTGGAGCATAAAGATTTTTGTGAAAGCCAAACGTAAGAAAATAGTATGTTTTCAACCCATAAGTACCGTTTTTTTTTACAGATTTTTATAAAGTACCTTTGGTAAAAAGTACCCTTACAAAAATACATGATTTTATAATTGTTAAACGCAATTGCTTACACTTTAATTGCTTTTAAATTATATTTATGTTAATAAAGTTGCTTCTATTAAAAGTACTTTTTAATTTTAAAGACATGGTACTTTTAACCAAAAAGAACATTTAGAATTTTTTAAGCTTTTATGAATGGTAGCCGCAAAGTACCAAGTACGAATAGGTGGAAAAAATATTTCCTTAACTTAATTTTTTACAATAATTGATTTTAAATGATATTTATTGATTTTAAAAGTAATTCTATAAAAATAAGTACTTTTTTCAAAAAAAAAAAAAACTTAGAAAGGTCGCCTTAACGCCTTTACACAATGTTGTTGCCTTAAAAGATTTTTTCCCAAAATTTTAGTATTTGTTTCAAAATTAATTTAAAGTATTTTATGACACATCTTGGTAATGTTTATAAAAAGTACTTTTTTAGAATTATTAGTCCAAGAAATAACTTTTAAATAATATGTTTTTACAAAAACACTTATAAGATGAAAAATTTTCGAGCTAGAGTTGGTACTTTTTCAAGGTGTTTTAATAAAACTCTTAATAATATTTTTTATAGAAAGTACTTTTAGGTCATTTAGTTCGATACAGTTGTTTTGCAATCTGTTGGTATTTTTTTTAAAAGTAATTTTTAAGAATAAATTTCAATATATAATACTAACATCTAGCATAAGCACAAATTTATTAAAAAGACAAAAAAAAAAAATTCGTACTTTGCTATTTTCTTAAATTAAAAGTACTTTTTCTTATGGCCAAATAATAAAGGGAAGTGTTTCTGTTCGTTGCCTCTGATTGATTATCAGGACTGAGCACTCTGGAATCTAGTGACTAGCAGAGGCACAACTCTTGGTATCACAACGGGCAGCCATGCGTGCTCAAATGTACCTTGATTTAACGAGGCTGCCACTTTCTCCTAACCTAATCTACTTTCTTATAATAATTGATTTTAAAGGTAATTCTCTTAAAATGGGTACTCTTTTCAAAAAGTTCTAAGAAAGATCACCTTAACGCTTTTACAAAATGTTGTCGGCTAAAAAGATTTTTTTTTTCTTCAAATTTTAGTATTTGCTTTAAAATGTATAAAAAGTACTTTTTTGCAATTATTAGCGTATAAAATAATTTTGAATTTTTTTTTTACAGAAACACTTGTAAGGCTTAATATTAATGTGGTAGCTGACAAATTTTTAAGCTAGTATTGGTACTTTTTTGGTACTTTATAGTTTTATCAAAGTTCTTAATATTATATACTGTTGCAATCTGTTGGTACTTTTTGAAAAGTACTTTTTCAGATAAAATTTTAACACCAAATATTATGATCAATTATCATGCACACAAATTTGTTAAAAGTGCAAAAAAATAAATTCGTATTTTGGTATTTTTTTAAATTTAAAAGTACTTTTTATTTTTTTTCTTCAAACTGTAAGTAAAAAAACACCAGTATACCAAACATATGGTACATAAAAAGATCTATCTGCCTTATGAATGAATAGAGGTGTACAGACTCACATGCGTGACACAGGTATTTCATTTTACTCTATGCAATTAGTGGTGATGGTAGTTCTAATACTTTGGTATTTTATTTTATTTTTTTTGTAGAGAAAAATACTTGTTAAAAATATAGGCCAGCCAGCTACTATTGTAAGACTTTTTCAATTTTTTGTTTGTGTCCATGTTTTGTTTGAAATAAAAACAAAACTTATATAGATAACTAAACAATAGCAGAGCTGGATACTTTGTTTGCCTCAACATAGTGTACTCGTATACAACCCTAACACTAATGAGGCAGTCATTTTTATCTTATTTTTTTCCTTTCTATTTATATTTTTTATTTTTTTGTTGGCCAAGTGAAAGTAGGCGTGTGAAAAAAATGTCTAAAATAATGTTTTATTTGATTTTTATTTTAATTCAGTCGAGTTCTTTTTCAACCATCGACCCCTCTTATACCCCACATGTGCAGCCTTATAAAAGAAGACAAAATAAATAAATTTCTTTTATTTGTATAACTTCTTCAGTAAAAGTACATATTTTATATGATGTAGAAATAAAGTACTTATACTCGTACATATATACGTTTCACTTTTATTTTTCACTAATGATTTGTAAATAGAGTAGGACAAACAGAAAATAAAACAAAGAGCAGGTGAGGTGGAGAGGAGTAAACCGTCTCTTACCGACTGTGTTACATTTAGTTTCCGGTTAAATAAATATTTGATTAAAAATATATAAAAGAAATTATATTTTCACATTCTTTTTTACCAGCAAGTACTTATTTGATTTAAAGGCAAAATGTATTTATATGAATTGACAAAGAATTTATTTTTCTTTTTTTTAACAAATATGTGATAGAATACTTGCAAAAGTTAAAATTAATTAAAACTTAAGAAAAAAAGTCATAATAGTAAACAAACAGTTTTAAGCAAAGTTAAAAATTCGTTTACATAAATATTTTGTACATTATTTGGTACTTTTTATAAAAAAAAAAAATAAAATAATTTAAAAGAGAATCAAAAAATTGACAAAATTTCTCATACTTAAATACTAAAAAAAAAAATAGCAAATGACATAAGTGATGTACGTTTCTGGTACTTTTTTGTTAACGAAGTCATGTAGGGTCTAAAAGGGTTTTCTGCACGTTTTTATGTATAAAATAGGTAGTATTGTAGCAGACATTGTGACCGCTTTTAAGTCTTGAATGTTGGTCTAAAGCTATTAGCATATTAGCGTTAACTAAAGACTTTATATTCTTGTGGAGAAAATATCGAACAGTACCAAATGTATAATACTTGGCTAATGAATGACAAATATCCAGCCGCTTAGGGTTTCATTAATCATAAATTTCAAGATAGTGGTAGATAGACATAGATAATAAAGAAAAGTTGTGCAAAATGAGAATTTGTGGTTAAAATCGATGTTATCATGGATTGATATCATATAGTGGCATATACAACTCCAGGAATATTGAGTAAAAGGTGAAATTCTGAGAATATTACACCCAACCACATATTTGTGGTACCTACTCTGAACTTCGAAAGGACATATGGGACTAGAATACGATTGGACTATGTTTCGAGACGACGTACCTTTATCTTTCCTGATGGCTCAAGGTCAGCGGAGCGCACAAGATTGGATTTTTCATCTTATTGCGGTCTCTCTCAGACTACGTCTGTCTTCCCTGCCGAGATTTATGCCATCGACAGCGCCACTAAGTGTATTCGAGAATTAATTCTCGAACTTTCGGATATTAATATCTACGCGGACAGTCTTGCATCGATCGATGCTTTCAGTTCCGAGGTAGTCGAGTCGACTTATCCACTTAGCTGTATTCGCTCATTGGCCTAATTTGAGCGGCGCTGTGTCATACTGACATGGGTCCCGAGTCATGGGGGTATACGACAAGATGATCTAGCTGATGACTGCGCAAGTAGGGAGCTATCCATAAACGTTGTTCTTGCAGAGTAAGCCAGCGTTGAACAGTGTGGAATGCAGTTTTTCTAATATTACCACTTGCAGGATGTACAGAATGTTCTGAACTCCTCTGTCAGTGGAAGGGATCTGGATCCCTCCTTTTCTGACCTGAGGGAGTAGGTTAGTCTTCTGGCGGGTATAATTATTCGACACATTATGATTGGAATTATGTCGGAGCATATAGCTTACCCATGTTATGGCTACTGTAGGAGCTGACCTGTCTCAAGGATATATTTCTAACGAATCCGGTCAATTTTGTCAAGAGTACCGATTAGCTACCGCAAAGACCGAGTGATTTCCATATTCAGGTCTTGGCAGACCTCTGCTATATCTCTCTAATGACTAACTTTCTTGTCTTTGATTAGATTTCGGATTATTTCTTGATTGTATGAAAATAGGGCCTCCGAATGCACTCGCTTGCCGCGGGCAACTTATGTAACTTAATATATAAAAGGATGTGGAAGCAGTATATTTAAAAAGCTTGCCTATAAAACTAGTCATTACAGGTTCGAATCTCGGAGAGGTCGAAAAATATTTAAAATTTTTTTCAAATTATATTAATGGAAAAATTAAGAGGCTTAAACTCTCCTCTATATTCACAAGACTAAGTAATTCAGATGGTTTGTAAAAATAATAGCCTCCCAATAAAGATTCCTGGAATTTTGATTCTAAATACCTTTCTAGATGGATATTTTGATACATTATCAGTTTGTTTAAAAGCAAATTTAGTTCTCGGTATTAGAGCTCTGGCAAAAGAATATCGATTTAAACTACTCTTTTCCAGCCCAAGGTAAATAAAAGCTAAACTACCAGCTCAGAAAGTGGCTACCTATCCCAGATTGACGAATATTGTAACAAAAGACTCTTGAGATTTGTGATTGAGCGCAGCTTTCTTTGGCTTCTGTAATGCATAAATGACGAGCTCTGGCTAAGAAATTTCGATTTAAATTACTCTTCTTCGAGAACTAATCCGCATAGCCTCTCGATGGCCTGTTACATCCTGAGTTGAAGCTACCACTCAGAAAGGGCAACTGACCCTTAATTTATGGAGAGGAAAATAAGTTTGATGTTTGTGTTTGAGTGCTGGCTGCTGTTGAAAGATAAATGGCAGGAAAGACTATTGACTAAAAGTAGGAACTTGACTCAAGTTCTAATCAATGATGTTATAGACTTATAAATAAATGTCATCTTAAGAACGTAGAAATTGTACAAATTGTACTACAAGAAAATAGTTCAGTTTTTACTTCTATGTCAGTTGTCTTATGTAGTAGATGTAGATTGGTATTCGCTTGGTATCCAAGCTCCGATCAAAGGCGCCATAGTTTAAAGTAGAGCCAGGCTAAATATACAAATGCATTTAAAAATTGTGCTAAAAATTCTTGTACTATACGAGTATCTTTCCTCATGTTTTCTCTTTTCTTCTCTCTGTGTGCACACGTACGTGTGGAAACAAAAGACAGGAGCAGTTTTTTGCCTGACTCTGCTTTAACGCCTTTTGAATACATGTTAGTATTACAATACTTGTTGAAAATTTCGGTGCTTTTTATTTAAAACTTAAAGTTCTAATTTTCTGTATATATAAAGTCATAATTAAGCCATTAGCAAAAATTTCCTGATAAATAAATAGTCGGCATATATAGCGTATACTGTTATGGCAATTGAAAACCATGACAAATTTTATACAAAAAATAAAAAAGCCAATGAAGTGGTAATATAACCATAGTGACAGGTTTTCCAATTCAAGCAAGAAAACACAATAAAAGACACAAAACGTAAAGAGCTGTAGTAGCCCTTAATAAAATAAAATCATGAGAGGATTGAAAAAAGGGTTTCGTTCTTTTAAAAAATTTACCAAAAATTTAATGGAAATATTGCTTGACAACCATAAGCGGAAGGGGTATCTTAAATCAATTAGTTGCTTTGACATTAACCACCAAGCAAAATAAGTGTCAAGTGTAGGTAACACCACTTTTCTTTTACTTCTTTTTTACTTGTATTCTGAACAAAAACAAGCTTTTCTTTTTAAGATACAAGTCTTTTGAATATTGGCTTTAATCAACAGAGTATCAGAGTAGATTTTAAATACGAAAAGAGATGCCAAACCGAATACATTATTTATGCATTAAAATTATAAAGTTGACTTTCTAAATGGTGACATTTAAATATCGTATTCGTTTTTTGTGCTCTTTTTAAAAATCTTTAAAATGTATGTACATATTTAAATAACTTAAAACATCAGAAGATATTTTATTTTATTTTATTTTATTTTATTTTTTTATTTATATTTTTTTTTTCTTTTAAGATAAAATAAAATCTGTATCAATTTGTTTTGCATTTCAATCTTAAATGGAAATCTTTCTTAAACTGGGATATCAAAAATTAACATTTCAAAATTATTTGACAACAAAAGGGAAAAAAACAAAAAAAATAAATAAAACAAATCAGTTGTCGCTTCAAATTTCAGCACATCTCAGTTTCATTTTTCATGTTCCTATAGTATCTGCGTGTGTCTGTATCTTTTATTTGTCGATTGTATTACGTCAACCAGCAGCAACCGCAAATGACAGCTTATGTTTCTAGGCTTTGTTTTACAAACAAACAAACAAAAAAAAAAAAAGAAAAATATAATTTACCTTCACTTTTAAAATAAGATTTCGGAAGAAACAAATAAAAAAAAATCATTTTTTAATGGCTCATGTTACCGGTAAACGCAAAAGCTTATTTTTATATTTCCTATTTGCTTGTGCTTAAAGGGTTTCTCATACAAAAATTCATTAAAAATTAAAGCCGTATTTAAAAAGGCTCGAACGAGTTTTTATTTATTTTTTAATTACTTTAAAACATTTGTATTTTTTTGCAACAAATGAACGAAATAAGCGAATTCCGGTTGCCCTGTTCTGCGATATGTGCACAGAACAGAATATACATATTGTTACGTTTTTACCTTTTTAAAAACGTGTTTTTATGATTTCGTAGATTGTGTTTATTCAACACAATTATGTGCACCACTGCTTGTAATCTTTATACAGGCAATCACAATTTTTATTCTAAATTACACTGTCTGTTTACCACTTTGCAAACAACAACAATTACTCGACAAATCTTTCTTCCTAAAGATCTACCAACCCGATCGCAGCTATAACTTAGGTTCCATTACAACCTTTTCAACCAGAGGCTCCAACTAAACTTGTTTTTTACTTCATGGTGCACTTCACGAGTTTACTCCTTATAAACTCTCTTCACACAAACTGCACTCGCTGAGTTTACTTTACTTAAACTGCACTCGCGGAGTTTACGACACATAAACTGATTGCTGTTCGCATCCATGTGCTTTTTATAAGGCTAAGTAAACAACACATCAAAAGCTCTCGAACCTCTCGATATTTCGGGTAGAGTCCATTTCTTTCTTTTAATTTCTTGTTAGTTCTTTTGTAGCCATGCCTATGTAAACATCTACCTCTTTCAGCTCTTAGTATTTGTTGTTGCTTGTTTATTGTCTGTTACTTGTTTTCTTTTGTTGTTTCCGAGTTATTTTTATTTACTTTGTCTCTGCTAATGGTTGTTGTTGTAGATTTGGTTATTTTAGCGATGTAATAATCGCTGTGGTGCCCAACCTTATTTTCGTAACAATATATAACTATATTTCAATAATTAACCCCTCTTATTAGGAACATGGGGCGTATACCAGTTTCCATCGCTTCCAATTGGCAGCAAGAGCTTTAACTTGATTCCGGGAAACGTTTGTCTTCTGCCACTCGCTAATAATTATACTTTGACATTCTAGTGCAGTGCTCGTTATATCAATTTCAACTTTTCCGCTAGTAGTTTATAGATTCGGCTTGTGTCTGCACATCTTGCAGCTTAAGAATATACATAACAATTCTGTTTTGCAATCAAAGCAAGTGAAAGTGCTAAATACCGACTAATAGTTGATGGGCGCTGTCGATATCGGCACCTCTTCAAGTTTCTACATCAAGGAGTAAACCATTAAATAATTTGCTTATAAAAATGTGATCAATTTAGTTTTTACATGGCAAAGCTCATGTATGTATATTTATAGAGAAATCTGGTACCACCGATAAAAAAAATCGATGTTGCGAACAGAAATAGATTAATCTTTCACCGTCATTATTTCAGTGGTTCGCCAATATTTATATAAGATTTTCATTATTTAATCCGTCGTTGCATAAGGATTTCCCAGAACGATTTTAATATTACCGGACGGCACTGCACTATGAAATGAAGCGTAAACAAATTTTAGTCGAAAGGGGAAATTTCTGAACAATAAGGCGGGTAAACAAAACTTCTTAACTACTATTTCTTTAAATATCGGGTGGGCCATCTATCGGTATAAATTTGAACCAGCGGTTATTTCGCATCTGACAATATTTGTGTCATTCTATTCTGTCACAAAATTCAGTATACTATCACCACTAAACGAAATGAATCGATTTACGCTTGAGCAACGTTGGGATTTATTGGAAAATTCTTGCCAAAACACACTTGGTCGGAAATTGCATGAAAAGGTCGTACAAAATTTTGTCGCAGAGAAGAACCAATAGTGACCGGTATACGCAATTTTATTGCTAAAGTTCATGAAACTCGGGTCATTGTTGATGCGCCAAGACGTAAGCGTGCTTTTATAGTGCGTACACCCGAAAATATTGGAACTGTGGCTGAGAGTGTGCGTGAGAATCCATCACCTAGTCATCGTTCTCAAAAGTTGAACATTTCACGCACCAGTTTACTTCGAATTTTGCGAAAAGATCTCGTTATGACGCCTGACAAAGTTTAATCGGTTCAAACGTTGAAGCCACATGACCTTCCGCTTCCTTTTAGCTTTGCTAGATGGGCCAACGAAAAACTGCGCGATAATGTCGATTTTGCCAAAAAATCATCTTTTCGGATGAAGCCCATTTTCATCTTGCTGGGTACGTTTATAAGTAAAATTGCCGTATTTGGGGCTTAGAAAACCCAAACGTGTTCCAACGAAAGCCAATGCGTGACTGCTTAATGCAGTTTCTGGAACGGAGGCATTATTGGCCAATATTTGTTTGAAAATGAGGATGGCCCAACCTTTATGGTTAATGGAGACACCTATCGCACCGTGATAGCCAATTTTTTATGCTCGCTCTTCATGGTATTGATGTGAACAATGTTTGGTTTCAACAGGATGATGCAACTTGCCACACATCTCAGAACACAATCGATTTATTCCGTCAAAGGTTTGGTGGCCGTTTAATTAGCCGAATTGGTGATGTCAGTTGGCCGCCAAGAAGCTTCAATTTGACATCGTTGGCGTGTGGCGCCGTTAAAGACGAGTAGTATGCCGACAAACTGGAGACAATTGAGCATTTGAAGGCCAATATTCGTGATGCCGAAATACGATCCCATACTCTCGAAAATTGGTGCGATCAAATGGGGTACTGTAAGGCCAACCCCGGCAGTCATATGAATGAAATCATATTTAATTTTTAACCAGAACAGTTTACTCCACAACAAAAAAATAAATTTGGCAAAATTTCAAACCGTTTTTGTTTTATTGAATTTTTAAATTTAAACTTTTAATTTGCCCACCATATACTTGTGAAACATGTGGACGAGAGTTGTACGGATAAAATGTTACGGCTTTATGTTTGTAACCGGGCAATGCTCGCTTAGAACGCATTGTCTCGATTAAGGTCTTCTATGATAGCCTGACCAGTTTTCAGCAATTCATAATAGGAAAGTCCCTTTAACCATTGGCGTCACACAGTCGCGCATGATCCAGTTCAGATTGTCGTAATATTTAGATCTATTTTTAATCGCTTGTAATAACTCTAGTCAAATATCGTATGCGGCCCTGCGGCGGTTCCGCGAGTTTGCTCGTGCTCTTTTTAATAGTAGGGATGCTATGATTAGGGAGTAAGGTTCTTTTGAGGATTATTGTAGTGGGCGTGCATTGCTGATCTTGGTCTGCTGTGTGCTGCTCTGGTGGTCTGTCTAGGTTGCTTGGGGTGCTTGTTGCTGATTTTAGTCTGCTGCTGGCTGCTCTGGTGGTCTGGGTTGTTGCTGAACTTTGGCGACCAGTCCGCAGTCGTCTGGGACTTACACTGGTAGTAGTTTTTGTCCTACGAAGCCTGACCGAAGGCTTAATTCTGGTATCACGGAAGTCGGGTACCCTAGGGATTGTAGTCCCTGGCCGGTTATGGTGAGGCCCCTTGTGGGAGTAAAGTGGTGGCTGTGGCTTATACCCAAATCGCCGTGGAGTATGCCAGCGTGACGAGACTCACGTTAAACTCTGACATTTCTGTCTTTTGTTTATAGCGTTCAAGCAGCAGTTGGACATTTAAAATTGCTTTTAAATGTCCCTCAGCTTTAACCCATGCCGTACATAATCTTCTTATTTTTGGATATATTCCGCACCTTGCAAAAAATTAGTTATTGCCACTTAAGTAGTTCTTAAGATTTCGTAAGTTCTTTGACAAACAATCTTTATGGACTAATGGCCCTAAATTATCACCCTCTTGATGCTTTGTTGACACAAATCTATTGTAAACTCCGCATTTATAATCTCTACAGCCCATACTATCCATCGATGAGCTTGGTTATGGTCGCTTTATACCTGCCTCAACTATTCAACATCGTATATCCAGAGCGATAGGAAATTAGATGGAGTCGCTCACACCAATTCAAGAATTTTGATTACGCGAATGACATTTGTTTACTCTCCTACAAAGTTTACAGCCTGCAGCAAGATTAGACGCCCTGGGTTGATTGGTGCGCAATGTTGCACTTAAGATAAATATTATGATATGGTAGTTAATAGTGACAATGAATGGCGCCAAAGAAACAGACGTTAACAACAGTTGCAATAAAGCAGGAGAGACATTTGAACGAGTACGGTCAGTATGGAGAAGCTTACAAATATCCAGACGAACAAATCTTACAATATTCTACTCATGTGTAAAGTCAAATCTGTAAAACCATACTTCTGAAGGCGTAAAACAACAGCGACTGATTCTTTGTGGGAGCTAAGGAAAATACATTTTAGACAAACAGTTTGTAACAAATAATTGTTTTTGAAAACAAAAACAAAAATTTTTTTATTAAAAAAGAAAAATAAATAAAAAAAAATTAAATTTTTTTTCTTAACCTTTCTAATACCACTTATCAACACTATTAATGTCGATTCAAGCATTTTAAATATTCAACAATCTCTGAAGAGATAGAAATGTCATCCAAGTCAGATTTTAACTTTGCTAAGCACTAAAGCGTGTATCAAGATATTCATTTCAAAATACATTGAGTGTTTCTTCAATTTTCGTAACTATTATTTCTAAGGAAAACTATAGAAAAAAAACAAAAACAGAAATACCGCACAATCTCTTTTGGTTTTTTCTTCCCTCCACTATTTTTTATTTTATTTTTTTTTTGTTGGTTTCATAAAACATTTTTTATTTTGTTTATTTTTTTATGTAAAACAATCTTTTTTATTACAAATATTCCAAGGGATTTATTTACATGCATATCTCAGTTTTAAAATGAAGGGATCATACGTAAGTGCAGCTGTGTTTAATACAATAGCACAGCCTTCGTTTATTTTTTAGTTTAGCAACTTTGGATTGCATGAAAAAAAATGTTAAGTTTAAACCTCTATGACTGACGTGATTTAACTCTCACTATTCTACTACGTGGTAGGGTACCAAACACCTTTTCAACGCTCTATATTTGCTAAATTCCGTTTCTTTAACCTGACAAAACTAATTCAGTTCCTCGTTTAATGGCTTACCTTGTTATTTATTAAGATTTTCTGTTTTTAATTCTAAATAAACATTTATTTTAAACAGTTTTTTTGTTACATGACATAACGGCGCAAACAGCTTTTTTAGGTTTATTGGTGTCTGCTAGACAACCACGTCAGTTTCAGAGGGTTAATTCATCATCTTCGTAATGAAATGATCGCAAATGCCTTTCCTAGTGATATACAGCAAAAAATATTGTTTGCTATTTACCGACAGTACAGTTAGGTTAGATCAGGTAAGATCGGTCGCTATGGCACATTGTGCTACTCTCTATAGAACAGACCCATGAAAGAGGCCGAAAGGCTAGACGTGGTTAGAGGGATAACAACAGCTATACCTCTAACCATTCGTAGATGCTTAACTAAAAGCAATTTGTTTACTAGGAGTCTAGAAGATCGCAATTGTTGAAAAAAAAAAACTAAGAGCAGCTCGTTAAATGTAAAAGTAAAACAGTGTGCTAGAGATTGGTGAGCGCAATTTTTTGGCCATCTTTCAGAAAAACAAAAATATATTAAATTATGAAAGTTTTAAAGTCATTATATGGCAGTTGGCCGACTTCCCCTAGTGAAGAAAATAAAAAATAAATTAAAAGATGTCATGCTATCATACGCAGAATGAAATATGCCTCTAAAATAGGTCTATCAGCAGGACAATGAGGCAATCTCACAAGCAACCTAGCAAAGTCGAGATTTCGAAACAATAGTTAGCAATGGCTCGTCGGGTGAACAATAAGTCTCTTAATAGTTGTATTGCCCATGTGGCCAACACTCTTATATAGGTGAAGGTTCTCATTAGCCGTGGATCAGCTAATACCACAGCACAGTTCTGGTCCTACAAAACCGTTGTCTGAGCCCCGCCTTGCCCTTTCATCAGCGAACTCGTTTCCCATAACACCAGCGTTACTCTGTTCTGTACTCGAGTACCAGTCTCGGCTCAATATACTCCGAAGAAAGGGCCCTTAGTGCCGCTTAACTCTCGGAGTACATATTAATGGAAGCGTCCCTGATTCCACGCTCTAGAATTATTGGACTACAGCCTTGAAAACACTGGGTCATTTGTGTATCACTGGAAACTGTCGTGGTTGACCTTAGGGGCCCCATGGTCCCACTCCCCACGATTACGTACATCAACTTCGTAATTGCGATCCTCATGGTCCACTGATTTAAGACCGTCACATGTCAATAACCCGAGGGCCATCAGAGCAGCAATCTAAAATTGATTAAACAAAAAAAAACAAAAACTAATATAGTTTTGAGATGAGATGCCAGATAGGTTTGGTTAGGCCTACATGTCGCTAAGAGAGATTAATTAAAGAAAGTACAGCCAAATAGAGTTTAATGAATCAAGCTCCCCTAGCAATACCGGAACAAGAAAAGTACAACAAAAAATAAGGTGAGAATGGAGAAAGGAGATGAAGAGAATCGAAGGAACGGCATGCTCAGCAAGAGATCAAGCAGGACAGCAAACCACAGAGATATGAGAGATTACGAAAGCGATATGCACGCCAGCGCAGAGCTCTGACACAGTAAGTGGAAAATCATATCTTCCTCTTCCACCATCAGCATCGTGATAGCTGTCACTATAGTCGTTAAAAGAAAACCCCATTCTATTGGCATAGATTTCAAATCTCGCACCCTGAGAGAAAATTCAAAACTTGTGCAGCCCTAATCCTATCGAAATTATACAGATTCCTGGTCACAGTGATATTAAGGCTGATAGGTAGGGCTGATGGTTTGGCTAGGCATGACACCACTATCAAGGTTACGAACAAATTTTCCACGTTGGGAATCTCATTGGTAACTTAATTATCAACAATGAGGATCATAGACGCCGTCAAAGCCGCATGGGTATGAGGAGGAGGAAACAATTTCTCACCTACTGGGTTTCTTTCATGGGACTAAGCTTATGGAGCTGTAGAGTACAGATTTTTGAAAGCTTAGAGGTTTTATTATGAGTTACGGATGATTTCGGGGTATAGGAGGATGAAGATCCATAGTGATATTACAACGGGCCATTTTTGAGCTACATGTGCCCTTTTTTGGGGGTAGCCACTATAACCTAAGCTTATCCAAGCAAGATCTTACATTCCTTTTCAAACAGCAAGTAAGTTTATCATCCAATCTGCGCTAAACCAATCTTAGGAGAAAGACAGCGTGCGGCCCCAGCAGTCGAAAAAAAGTAACGCCACAAAATTCATCAGTACGCAAGCCACTATGTTTCCTTAAAGTAGAATCGACAACACGGTTGAATCTAAAAAGGATATCTTTAACTGCATGGACAAAAACAGGCAGATATTTGGCATCTATCTAGAGAATTCCTATCTAACTTTAACGTTGAATCTGATATCCAGAATATGTCGGCATAAAATTCTTCTTTGGGCATAAGCACAAGAGCAAAAAGTCCATAGTAAAATATGGAGCGATTTTAAATTGCTGGTATGAAATAAAAATATTTTACATCAAATAGAGTAAATTGGAGCTCGATATGAAAGATTTTCGTGTCTCTTGTAATTCTTGAACACAACTGTAATTCACTTTATATGCACGCAGGAGGTGGTTACGTGTATGTATGAGTATTTCTAAGCTATAGTTTCAGCGATAGTACGTACTTCGTACGTAACTATAGCATTTGTATCTGTCAGTTTAAATCTGCTCTGTTGCGTTTGCATATTTTTATTTTTTTATTGTTGACGAGAGTCTTTTCGTTAAGCACTTGTAAAGCTGCTGTTGTTCTATTGCTGTCATTGCTTTAAAAACAAGAATAAAAACAAAATTGTATTGTCTCGTTATAAACGCAAATGACAATAAACAGTGGGCTAAAACACAAAAAAAATTACTAAAAAAAAGACAAATTTTGTGGAAGCAATAAAATTTGTTTTATTTTCTGTTTTGAAAACAATTTTTCTACTGTATTAGCCCACTGTATTTTGGTTAAAAAAATAAATACAACGTCAATTGAAACTCCAGAAGAACCTGCTGCACCAGCACCAGCACCACCACCACTTTGCAGCACCGGCATTTGCAAATAAAAATATCGTATTTCATATACATATGTATGTGTGTAAGTGTATGAAAGTGTGTGTGCAGCTTTAGTAACAGTGTATGTAACTAACTTGCTTGCCTTATTTTTCAATATTTCGTTTATTAAAGTTTCTTCTTTCAAATATCTTCGATAATACGTCATAAACTTGTACTTTTACTATAAAAAAAATTAATTTTTTTTAGATCGTTTTGCTCTTTGCGACTGTTTAAAAAATTTTAATTTTTATTTTAATTTAATTTTTTTTTCAGTTGTATCGGATATGACTTATTTACGTCTACTTCAGCTGGCATTAAGTAATTTTTGTCGTTACACATATTCTGAGCACTTTTCGTTGCTGCCTTATTATGTATATGGTTGTTCTTCGAGCGGAAATATTTAAAAATACGCAGCAGAATAGCAAAAAAAAAAACATAAATTAAATGGCAGAACTCTAAGGAAATAATTAAAAAACGTATTTAATTCAAAGTAGAAGCTTAGAAAGAAAACGAACATTCTAGAAAACAAAATAATGAAATTATGTTTGGCTTTAAAAAAAAAATTTTCGAAATTGCAAACTCTCTTATAATTGTTTTTTCAACCCAAATAAATAATACAGAAAAATCCCTTGCAACTCATTGGAGTTTGAAATCGTATACATAAAGTTTGAGGTTATGCCCTTATATAGAAGTTTGAAAAACTTATGATACCTTACTTTTCCAGATAATCCTTTGCCTCTTCAGCAAATTACTTTTGATGTGTCTGGTGAACGTGTGTGCGATGAGGGTAGTACTTTATGTGACGATTAGGATTCAGAAGCCAATTAGTAGGAGGATATATAACCTTAATATTGATTGGGTGCAAGCAAAATATATTGGGTATACAAGTTAATAATGTCGATTTTTTGGCTTGAAAAATGCATTTATTACAATAAATAAATGAATTGATACATTATGCAAAGTTTTGTCCATCGTTAGCTACCACTTTTGCTCATCTTTGTGGTAGCAATTAGTAGAACTGCTCCGGTTTTGGGGTAAAGATTAAATCAAGCCAATTTCTGGTACCCCCCGTTCTGAAGTGAAGCATATTCCAGTAAAGGCGTTCTGCATCGATCGATGTAAATGTTTCAATTCTACACTGCTTTTTGATGGGAAAAAGTACCATTCAAGTGAATCTGTGGCTTGAAAAGAGTTATTAGGACCCCATCAGAAACAATAATAAAACGATGGTTTACTGACTTCAAACATGGTCGTAGAGACACAGATGATGACAGGCCGTAACACCAGAAAACCTCAAAAAAATCAAAAAAAAAATTGTTTTGAATGATCGAAAAGTTAAGCTGCATGAGTTAGTTGACATCGCAAAGATATCAGAATAACTTGTTTACTTTATATGACATGAGCATTTGACTATGAGAAAACTCTGTTCAAAGTGGGCACAGCGTTTGCTCACTGGTGACCTAAAACAAGAATGCGTTGATGAAACTGAGATCTATTTTTAGGCAAAAGATAAATAATTATACAAAAGGGACCAGGTCTGTGCTACAAGCCGGGTGAGCCAAAACTTTCCATCCACTGTTTGCCAAATAGTTTTTTACCGGCAAGACTATGGCTTGGTGTCTGATCGAATATTCTGGTCATTTTTCATTGATTTCTCTCTTCAAACGAATCAATGACTTCTTTTTGTGGCATTTAAGCATCACTTCCGAAATGCAAAATCGTCTTTTAACGTTTCTCAGCTTTAATTCATATGGGAAACAATTTCCTGGCTTTTGAATGAATCCCAGTGCTTTTAAACGTAGTGGCATGGCTTGTCGTGTGACTTCCAATTATAATGCAAGTTCCTGTTGTTTCTGACAACAATCTTCGTAGAGTAAGGCTTCTAATTCCACATCTTCAAATTTTTTCGACTGACCAGGCCTCTGCTTGTCTTCTGTGCCGAAATCATCACTTTTGAATAGTGCAAGACATCGTTTACAGGTTTTTCGTAAGCTTCTCCCAACAATCGATAGCTTTCGGCAACCGTTTTCTTCAAATGAAAGAAGTATATCAGACTTCCCTGCAAAACATCTTTCTTTGGCACAAAATTCGACTTTATTATAGCGATTGAAAAAAATGTTTGCTTACACTTTGGCGTCTATGTTTCCCTCTAAAATACCATATTTCTTATTATTGACACATACTATTTCTGATAGTTATGCGATATGTTGTCGAAATCGACAGTATTAAATTGTATACCCAATAATTGGTAGGAGGACATACAACCTTAATACGGATTGAGTACAAGCAAAGCCATGACCTTTTTTCATCACTTTTTCTACCGCTTAATACAGGCAATAAGTATCATGGCAAGTTCACAAAGATCTTGAAAATCTGCTGAATTCACTGGTGCATCACATTTGTTCTCTCTTTCTTAGGTTTCAGCTGTCAATCTCATTCTAAAAACATATCAAAAGAAGCTAATTACTACTCAATACTAAACAAGCCAATCCATTCATAACAAGGAGCAGAGAATTTAATCCAGCGATCAGAATGCGGGTAATTGGCATGTGTAACTTTCAACTGAAAACGGTGGATTGTGTTCTGGTCTTCTGAATAATTACGCGACTCAATTTTGGTAAAAAATTTTATGTTTTTTTTATCATGCGTATTTCTTATGCCAACCGATAATCCCCATGAATGGCTCCAGGAGGAAGTGAGAACGGCAAAAATGTGGGAATAGTGAAGCTTTGGACTGGTTTGTCGCTTAGGCTCCAGAAGTAATCAAGAAACCTTCTAGCAGAGTTGTTTGTCATTGTACTAGTGAGAAACAGGCGGAGGTTTAGTCTAATAGCACGTAGTAACCAAGTTGAACTGGATGCAATAGCAAAACCGTTCAAGAATGACGTCAAGTCTTGCTACATGCCATGGCGACTAATTTCGATTCCACCTTGTTGTGGGAGGGGGGATAGGAAACCAATGAAGAGGTTTCAATTACGGACAGCTTGGCGAATGATCGACAGCGAATAGTGGATTTTGTGATCTTCCTCTTACCGCATACTGGCAATGTAAAGAAACTGATCGCTTGATACTTGTTGGTAGATGAGAAATATTTGACTCGATTGTATAGGCTTTGGTATACGGGTTATCCCGAGGCGCGAGTGCAGAATTTAGTGGCGGTTGTTAGGTGGTACTACAGATTTGGTTTACCTGCAGAGATCTCCCTTTGAATTGGTTCATTGGTTTAAATGCCCACTCATAGCTACTAAGAGTGTCTTGTAGTATTCTCGGACACCGTTTCGAGATTTTCTACAAACGCTCGAACGTCAGCTATCTAACGAGATCACCTTTTTAGCGACTATCTTATTGTGAGGGGGTGAAGTAGTGTAGTGGTTAGAGGGCACACATAACAACACCTACGACTCAGTCCTAGCAGAGGACATGACGAAAAAAAAATTAATTGTGGTTTCGAATATTCAGTTCAATAAAGAGACTTCAATAACCCTCCAGACAATTCCATCTAAAAAATAATGAAAAAGCCTCCATAACCTTTCCACATAAGTACCTCTGGCGATGATGACAAACATCAAATGACTGATCAGAAAAACATGCCACCTACTGGGAAAAAATTACAAGAGAGCTAATCTCGCTACCAATTAGAAAGGATCTCTAGCACTACACATAATCATATGGAGGAAGCTACAGTGGATTAATCATCTATTTAATTTGAAAGATCAAATTTAAACGTAAACAAAGCAATAGATGTTCTGTGAAAAGCAAACATGCTCCCTAGAGGAGCGACGGAGAAAAAAAATATTGTGAGGAGGAAGAGACGATTTTCCATCTTCTGTTTCAGCGTTGCGTGCTGTTAGAATATCAGGCTCCATTTGAACCAATTCTAGTTCTAGCAAATAGCCTTGCTTTGGTTTTATACTTTTTTTGCTTGTTTCTCTTTTTAATTCATAGAGTCTCTTGTCTACTTATCTACTTTCTCGTCTATTTTTTTTTCTTCTTTCCTTCAGTTATTATAGTGGAACCATGATTTTTTAAAAATGATAACATTTGTCTTACTTGTAAGAGCCATTATTGTTTACCGCAGTCAACATTACAGTTAAAGCACTTTATCAAACTTTTACCATATTTGATACATACCAGACTAACCGGTATGAAGTGAGCGTCAAGATACAAATGTCTCCGTAGGGAATATTTATTGTGAACCAGCCTTGTTTTTTTTTTGCGATGGCAAAACATCTGTCAAACGTATTTATTATACATCAAATCAGTGAACAAACAACATCGTACTTTTTCATCGTGTTAAAGATGGCGAATTTTGTACCAGAAAATAATGATTTGCGGAATATTTTGTTTTCATTTAAAGAAAATGCTAAAGAAACGCATTGAATGCTTGTCGAAGCATATGGTGGCCATGCTCTATCAGAAGCAACATGCAAAAGATAGTTTCGATGGTTCACTGGTAACAATTTTAATGTGAGAAATGAAAAACGTGGCAGGCCACTAAACAAGTTTAAAGGCGCCAAATTGTAAACAATATTGGATGAAGATGACACTTTGAGTCACAGAAACACATGGCAGATATATTAAAAGCTGCACTACAAACAATTTCTGACCGTTTAAAAACTACGGAAAAAATCCAAAAGCTTGGAAAAGGAGTACCACATGAATTGAATGGCAGCATATGGAAAACCGAAACACAACTTCTGAAATTTTGCTTCAAAGACAGAAGAGAATTTCAGTATTGCATCGAGTTGTTACTGGAAATGAAAAATGAATTTATTTTCAGAATCCTTAATGGAAACAATCATGGGTTAATCTGGGACAACCATTAACTTCGGCTGCAAAACCAGATCAATTCGGCGAGAAGACAATGCTGTGTTTCTGGTGGCAGCAGAAAGGTGTGATGTAACACGAAGTCCTCGAACCTGGTAAAACCGTTAACACAGATCACTACCGTCAACAAATGATTAATTTGAACCATGTTTTAAATGAAAAATCATCAGAATGTGTCACGACACACGACAAGTTGATTTTGCAACATGACAATCCACTTGCACAAAAAGCAAAACCGATTTAGAATACAATTAAAGTATTAGGCTGGGAGTTGCTACCCCATCCGTCCGCATTGGCTTCCTACGATGAAGTCGAAAATTGGGTGACTACTTGGTTTGCTTCCAAAAAGGCGAACAGTTTTATTGGCGTGGAATCCACAAATTACCTGATAGATGGGAAAAACTTTTAGCCAGCATTAGCCAATGCTTTGAATTAATTTGAATAAATATTTGACTTTCCCATAAAATTTTTTTCTTTTCTTAACATGGGTTAATTTCATGCACAACAATTATAATAATTTAAATATCATTAAAAACAAACCTGCAGGTGTTTTGTTTTTTTATAATAAAAAAACGCAGTTTTTCAACCAACCAAAGTTCAGTAACACATGACATATGTCTCACCACCACTGACTGTAAACATACGTTTTGAATTTTCTTTTCCCACCCCTTACAGGTAACAGAAAAATATTGTAATTAAATGACATTTAAATACACGAAATGAAAAACACCAGAAATTACCAAAAACAAAAACAAAAAAGAATTTTTGTCAGACTGTGTTCTGCTACGTACAATCAACGTATATAGTAGACAAGTTTAAAAACCATATGCCGCTTTACATACGTCAATAAATTGTCAAAAACAAATATCTGGCTGGGCTACAGCATGATATTAAGCCAGCGATAGTAGGAAAAATAGCAGCAACAACGGCAACAACAACAGACACAAAAAAACACACAAAAAAGTTATTACAACGCACTTTTAGCGTTTTATGCAGCGATCTCTTAAAAATTAATTGTTGTTATCAGCTGTAAACAACAACAAGAACAACAACAATAATAAAAGTAGAAGGTGTGGTTCACTGCCCTCTTTTTATTCTCCTTCTTTTATTTACTGTTTATGGATGTGTGTTTGTAGCAACAAAAGACTATTAAAACCGGAAAACAATTAAAACCCTTTCAGTGTTCAAGCATAACAATAATCATAAAAACTGGTCTTCTACGTTTAATAGTTCTTTAGGGGTGAACAAACGATATTTTGACTCAAGTCCAGCAGCTTGAAACGATACAAGAAACATATTTCATATCTTTTATACAAAAACGAAAAGACTTAAAATGACCCTTTAAGAAGAAAGCTGAAGTGAAAGAGAGAGAACGTAAAAATAAAAGTCACGCAATTCACTACTAAATGGCAATGCTGCTTGCTTGCATTGACAATAAATTTAAAAATTTTATTTTCATACAGCACGTGCTAGTCTCGTTATAGTTCACACACGCACACACACACAAACACTATCATATGTTGCAGTATCATAAGCTTTCATTTTTATTATTTAACTCTCTTAAGATATCCTCGTATACAAATACTCACAAATACACTTACATGCTTGTCCATAGTGTTTTCAATTTAACCGTACAATAACAACTACAACAAAACTATTGTAAATACACAATAAGAAGAAGATATTTTTTCTTATTCTTCTCTTATGCTCAATAACTCATAAATGGTTTTTTGTTTACGAGAAGCAGACAATAAGTGTTGCCATTGTAGCTTAAATTAAATTGTATTTAAAAATGGTGTAAACGTGTAGTAAGTAAGGGTGGGTAAATTCACTTTTATTCTGTACAAATATATGTAAAATAAAATATGACTTCGGGTAAATGTCCACCTTTAGCACATCGGCAGACGTCCGCTCTCTTCACAAAATATAGATTTCGCTACAAAAAATTTTAAAATTTTCTTGGAAGTCAAAGGCGAATCAGGCCATTTCTAATGGCTAAACATACTCCAGTGATAGCGTTCTGCATCGATGGTAACAATTACTTGTCGAAGGGGCAGGGTGTATAATACGAGCTAGAGAAAACCTGCCGAATACTATTATCCTAATACATTTCAACTGGCTTTGCAATATGTGCCTTAGCAATATAATGGTGGATTATTACGGTTTTATATTTGGTGGCATATTCCAGACGTTATTGGCTTTAAACAAGTTAGTTGTGTTCAGTACAAAGCCCATTTGATCATGTTGACCTAATTTAGCAGCTTATAACAGATGCCACCAAATGCAGATTATCCGCTTAGCGCTATGGATATTAGACTTAATGGTTATCCAACAGGTTAACCTGTGTTCGTGCTATTCGCATATTGATGAATTTTATGGACATCCTCTTTCGGTATGCTAGGACCGTAAATATTCGGATCTCTTGAGATTTGTAAAATTATTAGTGTACTTTCCGATGAACGAGAAATGTTTGGCATCGCTAAGATAAGCTAATGACTACTTAACTTTTAGGTTTTCCCATATCAATTGAGGTTTGTCATAAGACAATGCGGATTTGGCAGCATAGCCGAGAGAATGGGTCTTAATGCAATGTTTTTTCCCTTCTGTGTCAGTGTTCCGTGCTGGGAGAATACCATCTCATTTCATAGATCTCGGTCAAGGGACTGAGAGATATGCTGTGCTTTATTAAGGCGGTTATTTATTCCTCTTTTGACCTTATTACCCTCTTCTCTTATGGTATAGTAATGGAATCATGGCTTATTATTTTCAGTCTTCTTCAGGGACCTGTAGATTTAATCTGTAGTGGTCCACAGGATTCAATATGTCAACGTTATGCATCGTTTGCCAGAGGCTATACGAAATAGGTGACCATAATTTCAGAATTTTAAAAAGTTTTGGCTGCTTTTGATCAGTCTGCATTGCGCGTAAACAGTAAAGTAGGGTCGATGGCACTCCCTTTTGACAAGTTCACACAACTCGACAGGTGTATATACTGCCATCTAGATAGTAATGTATACCAATGTGTTATTAGATCCAGCCTGTAGCCATGAGACATCTCATTATGTCATTAAGTATAGACCTTGATAACTTACCAAGGATGGACAGTGTGTAGCTGTTGCATCTTCGCAGAAAAGATAGGAGACTTTTTCCCCCTTTTCCCTATCATTGCAACTTGTCGCTATTTAGGGGTACATAGTGCACTTCTCATTCAAAAAAATGCAATATACACTTAACCACCCTACAAGTGTCCAGAGCACGCCATCTATCCTTAGCCTTCTGAATAAAGAATCCGATAGGCAATCTAACTTTGCCATTTACACTGTCTGATCGCGAATAAATATTAATCCTACTTAAAGATTATTATTTGTAATTAGGCTACCCACTTACACCACGTCTTCTACACAAAATTTGAGCCCCTTTTCTAAACAGGTTGTAGACAACATTGTTCCACTTCATCTTCGAAGTGAGTCTAAAATTTAAAATAATTACTATGCGCTTGTATGTGTGTGTCTTAGAGAGTAGCTGTCTTTAAAATATTCTCATTTAAGTGATGTCCTGCTTGTAACCTTGATATGTTCTGCAGTCTTCTCTCTCTCTCTCTCTCTCTAATTTTTATTGCTCTGTGTTGAAATGCTCTCTTTTATTATTATTTTTCTCCCCCTCTTTTATGTTGTTTTTTTATTATCGTTCATGGTTTACACCCCTACAATGAATTTTAATTTTAATTCCTTTTTTGTCTTCTTTTCAATATTTGTTGTTGCTGTTATGCTTGTTGGCTATTTCTGTTGTTGTTGTTTTTGCTGCTGTGTTATGACCATGTGTTCTGGTTTTGGCTGTTTTATAATGGCCATATTGCAATTGTACCTGTTTTTACTCGCCCTTGTAGGTCGTTATCTTTTCTGGATTAAAGAAAAGGGTCCGTAATACTTTTTTATAGACTTTTTTCTTTTTTTTAATGTTGCAGTTGTCGTTTTTCTACTTTTAATATGATATTGTTGTTGTTTAACGTCAGCTGTTGAGACCAAAGACAAAAAAAAAGAATACAAATTTTCTACTGACTACACATGTAAAATGCTTATGACACAAGTAATGAATTTTAGTTAGACTTGAGAAGAAAAAGTAATTATTTAATGTTTTTCCACCAGAGTACTGCTAATCAAAAAATGGATAAGAATATAAATTTAAATAATTTTTTTTCAAGTTTAAAATTGAATGACTTTTTGCATGTCTGTGTATAATAGCGACTTATAACACAATACTGCTCCCCTTAACTGTTATCTATTATGTTATTTATTACTAAGCTACTGTCGAGTTTTGAAAAAGCTGCGTCTCTTGGTATTTTATTGACATCCATTAATGGTAGACAACCGCGTTACTGCTTAGTTTAATAGGGACAAAAGATAGAAAATTTTATTATTTTTTACGTAAGGAACCACTTCATTATAAGAAAGAAAAGCTCGACAAAAACTATGGGGAGCAAGAATCATGAGTTTTCATAACTAAGAAGTTGCTACTAAGTTCCATTGTGATCTTTTAGTTGGAAATATTCATTTCAAATGACTTGTTGGTGATGTTCAGGAACAATCTCCGTAATGGCGATTATGAGCGCTGTGCGATGAGTATCTATGAAGGCACTTTTCGCCATGATTTGATGGCTTACAGTGGATCTAGTGGCTATGGCATGTGGTAATTGGATTTATGACCGTATGTTGAATGTCTCTTTACCTAGCGAACCTTCTGAGACCTTTTGTGTACATACATACGAACGGCTCAAGAGGGAAAAACGATGGGGGGCGGTATTTACATCAGTAAGTTTGGTATACTAGGTGTACCGGTATGAAGTGAGCGTCAGGATACAAATATCCCCATAAGGAACATTTATTTTAACCAGCCTTAAATTTTTTATGTTGGCAATGATATCTGTCAAACATATTCAGTATACATCGTTCATTGTATTTTGTACCAGAAAATTCTGATTTGCGCAAAACATTAATAGGCATACGGTGATCATGCTCTATGTGTCCTAAGCAGAAAATATAATGGATTAATCCGGGGCAAACATCAAGTTCAGCAGCAAAACCGTATCGATTCGGCAGGAAGACCAGTGGGACAAGAAAGTTGTGTTGTGCTTCAACCTCCTGAAACTTGGTGTACCGTTAATACAGATCGCTACCGCTAAACCATGCATTGTATCTAAAAACGACCATAATGAGCCACAAGACACGCCAAGTTAATTTTGCAATATGATAATGCACCTGCACATAAAGCAAAACCGGTTCAGGATGCAATCAAAGTATTAGGCCAGGAGCTGCTACCACATCCGCCGTATTCACAAGCCTTGACTCCTACCGACTACTATTTGTTTTAATCGATGGGACGCTCATTGGCTGAGCAGCAGTTAGATTTCTACGAGAAAGTCGAAAATTAGATGACAAATTGGTTTGTTTCAAATGAATGATGGGAAAATGTGTAGCCAGCAATGAACAATACTTCCATTAAAATTTAGTATTTTAGTTCCACAAAAAAACGGTCATTTCGTACTAGTGCACCTGGTACTTATTTCATTTAGCCTCCCGGACGGATGTAGCAAACTTGAAACACCATAGTACACGCAACGAACTGATTGAGGTTAAATTATATATCTGCAAGGGATATCGGTATGAAAACTGAGAGCAAGGCTGTGTTAAAGCACCTTAAAGCTATTTTATCACATCGAAACTGGAGTAGAAATATACAAATTAGCTTGATGGGAAGCGTTCTGATATCAGTGGGGTACGAGGTTACCATGTACGTGGAGAAAAGTATAAATACGGAGAGCCTGGCGAATGATTTTACAATCTTTCCATATGCTTAGAACGCATCGATGCTATTCCTTCATCAACTGATAAAGAATGTTCGCCTTCTTTTGGCTAAACTAAGATCTGCGAAACTTTTGGCTTGTATCAGGGTTAAAGGCGCTTGACCTGGACATTGCGGACTTAGAACTAATGCCAAGACAGTGAGCAGTAGGGAAACAATTTATACCTTCCCTGTCCATATCCCCCTGCTGGGGTGGATCAATTAGATTTGCGGAACCACAGTCTTTAACTTCGCCCCATTTTGGCATGTTTTCCCCTTCGAGTCTCTACTCCACCCTCTCCTCTATACCTTTATTTTCTAATACTTTTCCTCTTCAGGTCTTGTATCACAATAGGGATCATTATACAGTGGATCCAAGTAGGATGTAGCTTCATTTTTTTTGACTTTAGCGACATGTATGACTAACATAACCTACGCCAGCGAGTTCTGGAGTTTTAGTGAAAGCTGCTTGCCTTAGATATTTAAACTTTTATAGCTGACACCGCAAGGCAATCCTTATCGAAATTGAAAGGAGATAATTGAGCACGTTTTACAAAGGACCTACAAAAAAAATTGTATTTAAGATGCTACAAGCTACAAGCAACTAAGGAAGGGTACTAATTATTGAGATAAGCGAGATTATTGAGATAAGCGGTATAAACTTGTTAGACATAAAATTAAGTGCGCAGAATAGGATGACAGCTTTTGCGTACTTAAAGCCCATGTAGTTTAGAGTAAATTTTAAATTTGTAGAGTAGGACTACATGTTACCATTGTGCAGTGCTATGGCCCAACGGAAGACGCTGAAGAATCTAATAAAGTTGTATTCTACACACAGGTAACATCTACGCTTATGGAAATTCGAAGAGGTGATATCATCATACTCATGGGTGACTTTAACGCGAAGATAGGTAGTCACAGTACTAACTTTTGATTCACTATGTAAACACACGGTTGTGGGGTCAGGAATAAGAACGGAAAGCGACTAATAGAATTGTGTTAGACATTCCAACTAGTCATAGTTGGCTAGGAAATACACAAATATACCTGGACATCCTGGAGTGGCAATGCACGCAATCAGGCCAACACTTTTCGAATAATCATTGAACAGTCCATAGAATAGCGTACCACCTGTACCTACACAGGCGAACGGTTATATGGAAGGCACTAAGAACAAAAGGAGCGATGTATAAGGATGCAGAAGTTTCAGTTCTTCACAACGGAAACATCAGCCAACCATTCCATTCTACATCAATGCTGGAGTTAAGTAAGGATGTCTACTACCATCTCAGCTATACACCATAATGAGCACAGTCTGTTCAAAAGGAAGTTCGAGTCTCTCATGACAACTCGAAGACTTGGAATATGCAGATGACATTTGTCTACTCTCGCATAAGGTTTCCAATATGCAGTTGAAACTGGAAGACCTAGAAAGATTGGCTCGTACTGTTGGACTTGAGATAAACATCAAGAAAACCGAGGCCATGAGAATAAACAATACGAGTACGGAAAACATCATACTACATGGTCAGCCAGACGAGTATGTAGATAGCTTCTGCTATCTAGGAAGTACAATGACTACAAACGGTAGCACAGAATCAGACATAGATAACAGGCTCAATAAAGTAAGAGCAGTATTTGGACGACTGCAGTCAGTATGAAAAAACTCACATATATCTAGAGAGACTAACTCATGCACTGCTGTATGGCAGTCAAACCTGGCTTGTATCGAATAACATCACACAGAAACTCCAGGTATTCATTAACAAATGCCTCAGAATCATGGCCTAACACCACAAGTAACACAGAACTGTGGGGCATGACTAATAAGGAACCCATACTGAGGCAGATAAGGAAAAGAAAGTGAGGATGGATCGATCATACCATCCGAAAAAGTACAGAGAGTATTATGAGAATGTCACTCGAGTGAAATCCTCAAGGCTGAAGAAACTGTGGTCGATCAAAAAACACCTAGAGACGCACAATTATCTAAAAACTGAGACAGAACAACCTAACATGGAAGGAGGCAAAGTCAACACAGTAAACCGAGTTAGATGGAGATGCTTTGTGGAAGCCATATGCTCCCAAGAGGAGTAACCAGGAAAAAAATTTTTTTTAAAATATTTTTGGCGCGACTCTTAAAAAATACATCAAACAAAAATATGACTCTCTCACGATTTAAAAAGCAAAACTTACGAGTGCGAGTCATATAACGAACGAACTAAAGAAAATTCTGTTCACGAGCCAAGTTTTTACGTACTGTGGTAACTAGACTTAAAATACTGATAACTTTTATGAAATTTTAAAATTATAATTAAGTTTCCTTGAACACAGCGCTATTTTTTTTTATCAAATATTACTAACTACGTAAGTTAGCAAAAAAATAAAAAAATAAAATAAATAAAATTCTTGAGAAGCTTTCTTGTACATTTTGCTTATCGAAATGCCAAAAAGTGTTAAACAGACGTAGTAACACCATTTATTTCAATTCAATTTAAATTTGTTTTCCGTAAGTACTTTACATGTATAAATATATATACATACATATACATACATATATATATATGTATATATTTTTTGTTTAACAAATGCCATGATTTTTATAGCTTTTTTTATACTTTTTGGTATACAAACCCCAGTATTGACACAACAAAACGATTATTTTTCTTATCTAAAGTGAAACATTTTTGTTTTATGTGAAACACATACTCAACCGTTTCTTTCGTTTTGTTTTTTTTTTTTAACTATTTCAACCTAAAAAATTAAACTGAACAAATAATAATAAAAGTACAAAAAATAGAAAACAATTTCGATGATAAATCACTTTTTTTCGTTGTATTTTTTTACATATTTATTTAATAGTACTTTTGTACTAAAAAAAGACCAGTAACAGCAGCAGTAAGACGAAAAAATATAAAAAAGTTAAAACCATTTTAAATGCAATGATTAATATTTTACGAACATGAAATAAAAATTATATTTTAATGCCCCCATAAAGGTGAAATACAACAGGTAAATAAAAAAGGTTTAAAATGAAAAAAAAGGAAAAAAATGGGGTACTTTTTCCTAGCGACAAAGGGAGGGAAGTAAAAAATAGTTTTTCAACTTAAAAATAAATTACAACTTTGAACGTTTTTTTTTTTAAGAAAAAACTTAAAAAAAATATTGAAATTTGTTACTCTTTCCCTAGTAATGAATAGAAAGTAAAAAAGTGAATTGCGATATGCTTTAAACACATTGACCACTGTTCACATAACT